>CM037876.1:266816381-268016381 GCA_021292165.1 Shinisaurus crocodilurus
AAATGGAGCCGCTACACTGAAGGCTTTTCTCCTGGTGGATTCCAGTCGGGCCAAAGGTCCATGAGGAACCACCAGGAGCAGGCCATCTGATGACCTCAGTGACCAGGTAGGTTGGTATGGGAAGATGTGCTCTCTCAGGTAACCTGGTCCCAAGTTTCTTCGGGCTTTGTACACAAGCACCAGAACCTTAAACCTGACCCGGTCCTGAATAGGTAGCCAGTGCAGTTCCTTCAGCAAAGGAGTTGCATGCTGAAAAGGGGCAGCTCCCGACAACAGCCGAGCTGCTGCATTCTGCACTAGCTCCAGCTTCCGGAGCAGCCTCAAGGGCAGCCCCACATAGAGCGCATTGCAGTAATCCAGTCTTGAGGTTACTGGTGCCTGTATCACTGTGGCCAAGCTATCCCTGTCCAGGAGAGGCTGTAGCTGGCGACCCAATTGAAGACGGTAAAAGACACTGTGAGCCGCCGCAGTCACCAGTGACAATGTTGGATCTAGGAGTACCCCCAGACTACGAACCTGATCTTTCAAAGGGAGTGCAACCCCATCCAGAAGAGGCAATGAGCCTATCTCCTGGACTCGGGAACCACTCATCCACAGGACTTTAGTCTTGCTAGGATTCAGCCTCAGTTTATTGGCCCTCATCCAGCCCATCACTAAAACATGCCGCGTCATTCTTTCCTAACTATATTTTTGTAAACCCAAGCTGTGTGTTTCTATATTTGACTTGCATCCCATTCTCCACTTTCTTTTAATCATGTGAGTCTTTAAAACAGAAGTCTCTCTGAATACTATGCTTCAGTATACTCCCTTTGTTATGCAAATCCTGGGTAACTGCTCTCTCTTAACTCAAGCCAATAGTAACACATACACTGGCTGGTAGTTTGATGTAAAGCAGAGTAGGTGCTACCTTAGCGAAATACCTTCAGCAATACAGATGACAGCTCTGAGGGAGGTAGCTAAAAAGTTAGTGTCAGCCTTTATATCTCAAAGCTCCTTATGTTTTCTAAACACCAAAAGAGTTTTAACTAGATTGTCTGTATCTTAATAGCACAAAAATGTTTTTGAAGATTGCTGTTCATTGCATTATTATCTCTTTAACTGTGTTAAGAGGCTAAGTTTAGAAAAAAAAACAGTGGAGTGTGTAATTTTGGGGGGAAAGGATATCAACATATTATTATGAAAATGAAAAGACTAGTAGGTATGGAATTTTTCAGAAGCCTTGATGTGTTCAGCGTACCATTGCTAAA
The DNA here is from genome assembly GCA_021292165.1 of Shinisaurus crocodilurus. NCBI lineage: Eukaryota > Metazoa > Chordata > Lepidosauria > Squamata > Shinisauridae > Shinisaurus > Shinisaurus crocodilurus. The sequence goes on from CM037876.1 coordinate 266,817,629, forward strand.
TGACTGAAATCTAAATAACATTTGGCATTATAATAGAAGGAAATAAGTGACTAAGCTAGCCTAAGGAGCAGTGATACTGCGCCATAATAAGAAGTGTGTTTCCTCAAGCAGACAATTCTCTGATTGTCTTGTTTTAAATCAGCTGGGAGACAATGAAAAGAGGCTTTACCCCCCTCCCCAAATTATTCTGGACACAAAATAAAAAGACCATGTTGAGGTTTGGTTTCAATTTGGCAAAGACTGATGCATGCAAATAACTTTACTTACATAAAGTATTATCAGGCTCAGACATGTAATTTCTAGTCTGTAGTTGAAATGTCACCCTCCATATCATCAGGTTGGTGGTGTGTGTTTTTTTATGGAAGAATCCGTTTTTAAAAATCTGAAAACAGAATGGTAGAAAAGATTGCCCATTTTCTGCTTGATATTTGAACATTCAGCTGTAGAACCTCTCCAGTAGATTCCCAGGACAATTTAAGCTTGGAACCTCTGGACCATACTGACTGAATGGTTAATTTACTTTTCACATATCTGCTTGTGTCTTTTCATTACTTTTAATGGTTCTGCAGGCTTGGGATTATGATTGCTCTACTCTCCTTTTAATAAATTCACTGTAGCTGCTGTTAAGTGTTCAGTAAATGAAACACCAGCCATTTTCAAAGACACTGCAAAAAGAGAGGGGAAATCTGGTATGTCTTATTACTGACAAATTAGAGCAAATATTGTTAAGATTTTTTTTAACTGCAGCATTTCTCTTTGCATAACGTTATTAAACTTTTGTAACCATCAGTTTCTAGCTATAGGATTATTGTCAGGAATAACATATCTCAGCTGTGTCTTGGCATGAACTGAGCCAGGACAAGGGGTCCTTGGAGCTTACTGAATGGGTAAGAGCTCTTAAAGCTAGAAATCAATACTACAGCAGGATTTAGACAACTTAGCAAAATATTTCAGACAGTACTTTGGGTGAGGAATAACTACAACAGCAAGTTAACCCCATGGAATTTCTCAAGTACAGTCTATAGCGCTACTCTGGAGCTTTTGGTGGAAAACCAGAGAACGCAATATGGCAGGTGTAGAAGCCCTATCTGGTATAGTTAAGATGCAAGGTAGATAAAAATTGAATTTAAAATGTCAAGGCATATTCAACTCTTTGGTGAAAAATGGTTACGGCTGGTCTCTGTCCAGTCTGCCCCAGCTGCATTATCTCAACCCCACCCCTTGTATTACACCTTTTTGCCAGAACAGCTGTTCTCTAACATTAGGGTTTGGATCCAGAGTTGCCTTTCTGTGAATGGAATGACTGTTCGCAGAAGGTCTTTAATCCAGTGGAAGCTCACACAGGCTGAAGGGTGTGTGTGTGATTTTTGCCAATTTGCCCTGTTCCACTTTCCACATTGTTCTGGGTCCCTCAACCTTCCAGAGCAAACATTTGGAGGAAGGCACAAGGAGCTGCAGGGGAAAGATGGAACCAGCACAAATAGGCTCCCTCCCTTTTGCGAGCGGAAGCATCCTGTTGCACACCTTTCATATATGGTGAAATTAATTCTTAGTGAAGTGGGTTTCGTACTGAGGTCTAGGATTCATGTTCTGTTTATCAGCTGCTAACATCTTGTACCATTTGAACATTGAAATATTTTGTTCTTGATACCATTAGAAAATGTCAGAAACCAAAGATCCTGAGGTCACTGAAGGCAATGCCTTGGGAAATTCTGATTATTTCTCAAGACACAATCAAGTTGCAAAAATTTGCTACTGACCTCTCTATATATTTAAACTAGTTAGCTGACCCAAATTTATGGAGCACTCTTTTTGCCTGCAAATTCTTACAAAGCAATAGAGTATAACAACCCAGACCAGTTATTTGTAGACAAAACTAAGAAATATGCAAGAGTATTTAGTATGAGTGCCTCTTACACACTATGAGTTGGATCCAGATATCTGTGAGTAGAGTTACTCTCACAGAAGGGGGAGAGACAATTCTTGCTCTTTCTCTTTCCCCCTCCCTGTAGGCCCTTTAATTTCCTGAATATCTGCTCTGGGGTGTTGGGGGCCCCTCTGGTCTCTGGAACAGCATGGGAGGTGATGTGGGAGGCTATATGGGTCTCTGCCAGATCACAGTCTCTTCCACAAACTGAAGGGCCTCTTCTGTGAATAGGAGTTGTCCGAAGGGCTACTCTAGATCCAACCACATGTCAAAAAATGGAAACTAAAAAGAGATACAAAATTGGAATGGAAGTAAAAAAAATAATAGTTTTCCACGTGGAGATCTTTTCTGTTCTGTTTGGTACTGGAGTGACACCAAATAATTTATGAATAAATTAAATGAAGTCATTATTCTTATCTATTTTTTTAAATCTGGTTTCCTACTATCTTTAGCCCTAAGTCAATTCCCCCCCCCCCATATGATCAAAGCACCATAGGAAGACATCTAACAATGGAAGCAAACTGACAGGTGAAATGCCCATCTATGTGTTGATTCTGATTTGTTTGCCTTCTTTAAATTTGATTCTCAAAGCTTTCCTCCAATCAATGACTAGTGGAAATCAATAATGTGGTGTTTAGATACCTCCCCTATCTATGTGACTCCTCCTTCCTCATAGGAGAATCAGGAATATGGTTAGTAGAAAGAAGAAAGTGAAATAATTTTCTTCTATTTCTCCTTTCTATCCAATTCCAAGGAAGCTGTTGCTGTGCTAAACCGGTGTCTGTCGTCAGTAATTGACTGGATGAGTGCAAACAAATTGAAGCTTAATCCAGACAAAACAGAGGTGTTCTTGGTCAGTCAGAAGGCAGATCAAGGAATAGGGATTCAGCTTGTGTTGGATGGGGTTACACTCCTCCTGAAGACAGAGGTTCGCAGCTTGGGTGTACTTCTGGATTCAACCCTGAGCCTGGATGCTCAGGTTTCAGCGGTGGCCAGGAGTGCATTTGCACAGTTAAAACTAGTGCGCCAGCTGCGCCCATTCCTGGAGATGTCTGATTTGGCCACAGTGACACATGTCTTGGATACATCCCGTTTGGATTACTGTAACACGCTCTACGTGGGGCTGCCTCTGAAGAGTGTTCAGAAACTTCAGCTGGTTCAAAGAGCTGCTGCCAGACTGCTGCTGACTGGGCCTGGCTACAGGGAGCATACAACTCCTCTGTTACAACAGCTTCACTGGCTCCCAGTTTGTTTCCGGGCACAATTCAAAGTGCTGGTTGTGACCTATAAAGCCCTATACGGCTCAGGTCCAGGTTATCTGAAAGACCGTATTCTCCCCTATGATCCTGCCCGTACTTTGAGATCTTCTGAGGAGGCCCTTCTCTTAGTTCCGCCACCATCCCAGGCATGCCGGGCAGGAACACAGCAGAGGGCCTTCTCAGTGGTTGCTCCAACACTCTGGAACTCCCTTCCCAGGAAGGCTAGAATGGCACCCTCCTTGGTATGTTTTTGAAGGCAGGCAAAAACTTTCTTGTTCCAGCAGGCCTTCTGGGAATAAAATTGGACCTATGAGAAATTGATGGATTTGCACTGTTCTTATAGTTATTGTTGTTTTAGCTGTGATATTTTATATAATTTTAATACTATTTCTGATTGAATTATATTTTTAACTTTTGTATTTTTCTATTTATATGATTTAATTGTATGAATTTTAATGCTGAGTCCCAGTATTGGGAAAAGGCGGGTTATAAATGATAATAATAATAATAATAATAACAACAACAACAACAACAACAACAATAACATGATGATGATGATGATGATGATGGGAAACTGAGAAGCAGTGAAAGCTTTTGTGGTTTTAACTTTTAAATATTCGGCTTATATCATAAACCAAGAAGGATTTGCCACATGTATAGTGCCATTGGTTGCAGTCCTGACCATAGGTACATGTGCTAATCTCCAGTTGATTTCCATGGAATTCAAGTGTGCACATCTGTGGAATTTCCACATATATACCAAGCATCCTTTGCATGAAAGCCAAAGATCCTGCCAATATAAATTTTGCTGCTTCTTAGCATGCTGGAGATGCAAACAGAAGCCTTGGGATCATGACCTACAACCCTCCAAATCAAGGTATTGATGGTAAAGAACTTCCAATGGCCCCTCACCTGGGGCCAGGGAGAAGGCTTGCGCGTGGGGGAGGAGAGAGGAGGCAGGCAGCTGGTCAGGTGGGTCACTAGTAACAAGCCAATGGCTCAAAAGGGCGGGGACACAGGTAAGAGCTTATTGAAGCTCCTGGGTTCCAGCCTTCGGTCTCTTTGCTCCTGTTTTTCCAGCTCCCTCCACTCCCGCCCTCTGAGCAGTGTAGGCTCCTCTGGCCGCCCGTTTACTGGGGGCCGAGTAGGAATTTTGGCTCATTGTCTCAATTGGCCGGGGCATTGGGTGCGTTTCGCCTACTCTACACTGTGAAGCAGGGTAGGGAAATTTTTGAATTCGATTTCGATCCCGCCGGGGGGATCTTAGCTAAATTGGTCGCATTTGCAGGAAGTGCGGATTTAGGCAGGGGCGATTAGGGTTATGGTGATCATCCAGTGGCACCTTTCAAGGTGACTGACGTTTACCCAAGGCTGCCCTCGCTAATGCCATGAGGCTTGGCAGGAGGGAGATTGGGACATCTTTGGGGTTTTACCCAGTGCTTTTTTTCTGGAGAAAAGGGTACCGGGACTCTTGGATTACATTTCCTTGGGAGTAGATGGCGATTAAATTGTAATGCAATTAATAGAAGAAAAGGTGCTGGAACTCAGTTCCGGTGAGTTCCACCAGAAAAAAAGCCCTGGTTTTACCTTTCTCACCTACTTTGGCTGCCTGGAGGCGCCAAAGTAAGGCGACGATGGTAAGGCCCTCCAGCTCCACATGGAGGGCAACTGGCTGGTGGCGGGCCATCCCGCCTCCGGTTCAGTTAGGATGTATTCGCCAACTATTGGTCTTTTACCCGGCTGATGGCCGGGCTAGGTTAGTACCGCACTTCACCCTTCACAGATCTTTAATTCAATAAATGTGGCCCTGATTTGAAACCATATACCCTGTGTCTGCCTCTTCTTTATCTCGCCTTTACGCAAAAGAAGCTATAGTAGCATCCTACTCCTAATATATATTTCCAGAGTGTAGTACATATAAACATTCCAAGCTCACAAAGGGCAATTTTCTGGAACAACTTGTACTGAACTCTTTAAGAGGAAAGACAGTCTTTTATTTATCCTTAAGTGAAGCCTAGGAAATGGTCCAAGATATAAATGCATTTGAGACTCTAGAGGATAACAAATATAATGTAGTCAAATTCAACATTCTTCTAAGAATCAATGCCAAAATTCCTTCATAGTAACACTGAATCTCAAGAAAACTATACTGAAATGAGACCAATTGAAGGAATAAAAAAGTGAAGGGCAGCTAGATGTTGCACTGCCTAGATTTTTTTCCCCAAATCAAAGAGGTCAGTTACCTTTTCTGGGTTCATCACTTGGTCTACAAATTCAGTCTTCTTCTGGGCTGAAAAAGAAATTTCTGGAAGATACAAGTGAATTACAGGACACAGCACAATTTATCAGTGTCCCTTACTATTCTTATGTACACCCTTTAACATTTATCTGTTGGAAAATGATAGTAAGCTAGAAAGGCCATTACATAAATGCACTTGCTCTCCTATTCAGACCCACAACTACTCATATTTATGGTGATGGTGTTTATGCTTGCAACAAGGGAAGGGGGAAACACTTCACACTGACACTATGCTGGGTTTAAACAATCCATAACATATATGATGTTAAGTAAACATACTTAACATCATATATTAGAGACAGGCATATCTAGAATGAGATGGGGCAGAACATGACTCCTACTAGATACCTAACTGACCTGCTGGCCAGAAAGTGGTACTGGGAAGAGGCAAAACAGAGCTATAACAACTGTGTAGCCATGAATGAAGCTCAGATATTCTTTCCAGATGTAAGACTTATTTAGGAACCCCATTGTTATGGGAGACTCCCACTTAAGGGTACGGGTGTTCCTACTTGTTTCTCTCTGCCAATGCAAATGAAAATGACAATAGTGAATCAAAAAGAATTTTGTTTAATACTCCAACTGGGAATCACTCCCAGAAAGACAAATGAGATAAATCATCCAAGAGCTAATTAGGAAGAATATTCTTTCATGGTCTTATTAACTAGTGGTCGGTGATAGATCCAGCTATGGACCCTCATACATAAAACTATATTCAGGTGTAAATGAATGTTTGTAATAAAGATGGAATTGCTGGGCGTGCAACTTACTTAGGTGACAGCGGTGGGGAGCCCATGAGGCCCCCTTTCAGGGCCAAACTATATAGACACCAATGATGCAATTAGATCAGGGCCCTGGTGCGTGTGTGTGTGTGAGAGAGAGAGAGAGAGAGAGAGAGAGAGCGCTAGGGGCTTTAACAGTTGTCTCTGCCAGGAGTGGGCAACTTGTGACCCTCCAGCTGTTTTGGCCTACAACTCCCATTAGCCCTAGTCAGCATAGCCAATGAGGAGGGATGATGGGAGTCGTAGGCCAAAACATCTCGAGGGCCACAAGTTCTCCATCCTAGTCTATACAGTGCTGACCAATGGGGCTGTTCTGAGTAGATAGGGCCTTTTACATCTCTCCTGCAAATTGCATTGGGAAATTCTTTGGCGGCCCACTGTGACCAATTTGCTGAGCACTCTGAAGATTAAGGGTTTTTTTTATATATAAGACTTGGATGCTATTACATTAAATACAGATTTTATACTGAATGTTCCTTGGGTGCCTGCTTGTCCTGTTGTGTTGTCCTGTTCTCAGCTTGTGCAGCCTAAGAATGTGCACAAGATCCCTGGAGAGGTGAAGCCTATAATATGCTCACTTCTCTCTTGCTTTTGCTGGCTGCTTGGATCTTCCAGATGGAACCCACTCCCTCAAAAGCGGCACTTATGAGACCACTTGATCAGAAAGCTTCTCTGGAGCCTTAATATGTTTCCAAATATCATACCTTTGGGGGGGCAAGATGCTTGAGCAGGTGGTCCCCATGCAATTCCAAACACTCTGGAATGACACCAGTTTTCTAGATTCAGTTCAGTCTAGTTCTCATCCTGGTTTTGGCAATGAAAAAGCTTTAGTTGTCCCGATGGATGATTTATCCAGGAAAGGGACAGCAGAGGTATGACCCTGTTAATTCTCCTGGAAGTTTTGATGGCTTTCAGTATCAACCATGATATCCTTCTGGTCTGGCTATCTGAGGTGGAGATCAGGGAAACTGTATTTGATTTTGTTCCTACCTGGATAGCTGTTTCCGGAAGGTGGTATGCCAGCTGCAGTGTGTTCTAGATTTTTTTTTCTTTTTTACAATGCTGTGTCTTGTAAACTGTTTTATTGATGTTTCTGTTCTCCATACTGCTGAAAAATTTTGCTAGCCTTTTCAAAACACTGTGCTTTCTTGAATCTTTTGCCTGAGCAAGGACTTCCAAATTCGCATTGAAAGTTTGCTTTAGGCAAAATTCTGTGGCAACTCTAGCTTTTATGAACACTGCACAAGATTGTCAAAACCCATTATCTACTAAATGACAAATATGAGACATATTCCCCTTGTATAATTCACTTGTAGATACATTTCTCTAAAGGTATTCTAATACATTTCATGATAACTATTTGAATATGTAAACAACATGACAATAAGTGAAAGCTCTAGTCGATTTGGTCATTTATTTCAGAAACTGCAGGATTGTAGAATTCTTGAATTTCTGACAAATGAATAATTCCAGCATGATGGAATAGCTAAAGTTTACTATCAGTAAGATGAACTGAGAAGTTATTTTGGTGAAGGAAACCATTATACTAATTGCAGCATCAACCTCATTCACAAGTCAGCAAGACCTTATCTACAGCCTTTTTTCTCCGCTGCACTTGTCAAACAGGATGGTATAATGGATATAATATTAGTGCTAGCCAAGGTGTTGAGGGAGCTGTTAATATTGTCACTCCGTTATTGATCCAAAGACTTTAGGGATGAAAGAAAAGTGTAAGATCTCCAATTGGGAAAGGCAAAATGTTGTCTGTCTCTGTCAATCCACATGCGTACATGAATGAATGCATTTCTTTCTTTAATTTATGTCCTCATTTTTCTGTAGTCGTAATATGTCTCTCTCCCCCATTCTTATCTGTACAGGTTGAGAGACGGTACAGGAGAGCAGAAGAAGTCATGATTTAGCCACAGTTAAGCGCTTTTAAGTCCAATTGATTTCAATGTGTCAGTTAAGCACATGCTTATTTTTTCCCTATTGAAATCAATGGGAGTTAAATGTTGAGATGAGAGGGTTTCCCCTTATCTATTTCTTTATTGTTGCGTGGAATCATTCTGACTTGCATTCCATCATTCCCTTTATTTCTGAAATTCAGAGGTGAATATGGATCCTTGTATAGTCAAAACAGAGGAAGGTATCAGGTTAGGGGATCATGAAGGTTTGCTAAAAAATATTTTTTTTAATTGCTTCTTAAAAATCTTAAGAAGAAAAAAAATCCAAAGAGGGGACACCCCATAAATTGCCTAAGGAGGACTGAGTATGTTCAGTGGCCATGAAATATTGGCCACTGAGCGGGGGGCAAGGGAGACAGAAAAGCAGAGGGGGAATGGAGTGGAGTGGCTGGAAACCTGAACAGGGGCACTCCATGCTGCAACATTTTATTGCAGATGCCACATGTCCATTTGTTTATTATTTAAAATTATTTTTAGGCTGCCATTAAGGGTAAAACTTTTCCTTCTGAGTACCAGTTTAATTAGGAAGATCTCTAAAATGAACACTGGGATTGGACTATGTGCTATAGCATTCTGTTCCTTCAGCAGTTTGCTTCACTGTTCTGTTCCTTCAGCTCATCTGCATCTTTTCCTCCTCTGTGTTATTTATGTGAATATACACATTGCTTTTTTTGTTAGCATTTTATCAATCTAGACATGACTATACATATGACTGCATACATTAATAGGATTTGTATATTCAGTGGTTTACTGCATTCGTGCACATTGCTAAGACACCAGGCAAAAGAAACTTGATACAACCACATCAAGATTATTATTTTTTCCAGGGCTTTATCAATATGCACAGATACACATATAAGAACATTCAAGTAACACTGAACATTTAAGTTTAAAATGTTTTGTTAAGTGCTCTCTGTGTTCACTCAAGCTCCAAAATGTTGGGAAATTACAGCTGTTAAGGGTGATGCCCTTAACAGATACGTTACTTAGACAATATGGATAAGGTATGGCATCCTATGTTGTTGGTATGGATATGGTATAGTATCCTATGCTGTTGTGTGTGTCTGAATGTGTGGGTCCCACAAGTATCCTGTTGGCTGCATTCTATACCTACTGCAATTTCTGAGCCATCTTTAAAGGCACCTCTACATAGACCACACTATGAGAGGCTTGTCTGGAAGTAACCAAGGCAGAGAGCTTCAGCTATTGGGCAGTATAGAAATGTAATAAATAAAGGAATAAAGAAATAAGCTGAAGCCAGGTCTTTCTCGGGATAGGGTTGCAGCTGTCAAAGTAGCGTACACTGGTAAAAGGCACTCCTAGTCACTGATGTCACCTGCGCCTCCATAGATAGTTTCAAGTCAAGGAGAACCCTCATCCTTCTCTGCCTGCCATTTGGGAAACCTTGCCCCATGAGGGGGAGGGGCCTGCTAATGCTTGGGCCCCCCACCAAGGTTAATTTTCTCAGGACCCCCTGGATTGTGGCACTGACCCTGGTGTCCGCCATGCTTTTTTGAAAGAATATTTCCACATTCAGCCTACATTTTCTCACTAGTTTCCTATTAGGATTCTCTTCACAAGCCTCTGGCCAAAACAATGGCTATTATCCAAAGTGCCAGTTGTGCATCGAACCCTTCAACATCTACTGAAACTCACCCATGCCATTGTGGCGTTTTGCATTTTCCTGCTCACGTGCCACCTCATTGAGTGGTGAGAGGCAGGGAAATGTAGGCTATTTTAGCATCGATTCACAGGTCAATTTTACTAGAGGTTATGGAGAAAGACAGTAGACATGTCATTGCTATTCTAGCAGCAGCAGTAATGATTTTAGTGAAACATCCAGCTTGGCCCAATAATACAGTTTCCCTTTCAAATGCTTTAGATATTTCTGTGTTGTGTTAGGCCATGGTGGTTATTATGCACTAGGTCCACACTCAAATCCACGTTTTTTTCTTTTCTCACTGCTGCTAGCATTGAACTGCCAGTGCCATCTTTGCTTGGGAGAGGGGCAAGCACACTGAATGATATGTAGCTGAGCGTGGGGAGTTCTTGTGCCAAAAACGAAGGAAATAGCTCTGACAGCATGCACAGCTGTTTTGTACATGAACAGTGAGTGCCATTGGATAGTTACCTTTTTTTAAAAAAATATCCTCCATAAATTCTCTACACTTTTTCCTAGAAAGCTCTTTTATCTTACGCAGTAAAGTTTAGACCAAATTAGCTTCAAGCAGCATTTTATTTTGCTGGTTCTGTATATGTTTCCCAAATCAGAATTTTTATATGTGTTATATGTATTTTTAAAAAATGGTTTTTGAGATTTTTACTGTAAAATAATCCCATTATACAATTGGTGATATAGGACATATGAAAATAAGTCTAACTCTCCCATGGTTCCCTTACCCACCCCTCCCTTCAGATCATGGACATGTGTTCTGTGTCTTACATATTAAACAATTTACAATTATCACTTGCCCATATACTGATTAAATCAGAATTGTTTTAGATATATAGATTGTTATCCTAAGTACTATGTTTACTCAAAACATGAGTCTCAATAGGCACAGTGAGACTTACTACTGTAGCCTTAATTGGCTAAAACCCGACAATTAACCAAAAATGTTTATCAACATGGTATTCTAACATGTTTGTGCCATCTTATATTGCAGTTTCTGGGTGTACTGGCTGATCTTTTCTCTGACGGCATTGCTCATTTGAGTGCTCTCCATTCTGTTGTCCCTGTTGTGTATTTGCTTAGATAGTTATGATTCCATGGGTAGAATCCAATGGGGTGCTTCTTCCACCCTGACGATTCTCTTCTGCCCCACTGATTGTGTTGTGCAAGTGGCCCCCACCGCTCACGCAGTGGCACTTTAGCGCTTCCAGGACAACCTGAAACAAGTGGAGACACTCGTTTCGGGAAGACGGCAAGTCAGCAGAGCTCACATAAGGGAGCTCCACTGACCTGCCTCTTTCCAGAAATAAGTCTCTGCTTCTTTCGGGGCTTCTCCTAGGAATGCAGTTGGCAGGACTTCATTGCAATGCAGTTGGCGGGACCCACCGCTTGTGCAACGGAATTGGCATGGCAGAAAAGAATTGGTGGGAGTGTAAGTGCCCCATTAGATACTGCCCCATGCCATGTTGTTATTTTCTGATTTCACTAAATGTTAAAAAAAATTCACTTCAAATACGCTTTGACATATCTCACAAGAAACCTTTGTTTGATATTTGCTAATTTTTTAAAAATCTCCCCAAATTTCTCATACTGTTTACAAAGGTCAAAATGTTATCTGTGCAAGAAAATGGTCAAATCATCATTGATGACCCCTCTTATTTAATATTAGCATGTTCACAAGCTTGATTTCTCACTCGGGTAGGGCAATTCAGTGTGGGGGTGGGGAGGAGCAGATCAGTGGATCCACCACTGCATCCCAAGAGGTGCTGACTTGCACTAGCAAGGGTGGAAAGTGGGTGGTTGTGGTTTTTCTTTTCCCCTATGCTAGGGACCTGAGGTTTGGGCTCCTTAGGGGATCAGCAGGGCCTTCCATTAGCTGCCTCCATAAGGAGCACCACCAGCAGTAGTTTCCCACCCGCACAATGATCTGCAGGTAGAACGGGGCCACAGAACCCTGTGGGGGAGAGGCACCAGCAGGAGGATGCTTCCACCCACTTCAGCCTCTCCAGCAAGCTAACTCCAGTGGCTAGGATTACACTCTCAGTTCCCTGTAAAATGGAAATAATAGCTACCTATTTCTCAGGACTGTTGTGAGAGCAAAACAGAATGGCAATAGAATATTGGCAAATTTAAAAGTGCTGTAAAGATAGTAGCTATATCATATTGTATCCAATGTTCTATTCAGGTAATGACTTTTTCTTCAGAGTATCACTGACTTTTCAAGAGGCTGCATAGAATGGATAAACCTCAGCTGTGTATAACTCAGTTAAAAATCATCAGACCTATAGCCCCAACAGGATAACTACTATTAATCTAGTATAGGTGAATCAGCTGAGACTTACATTGCAGGCAATCAACATGGTTCCTTAATCAACTGGAGGGATTGCTTCAGAGCAGCAATAGCTTGACCCCTATCACAAACGTGATACTAAATCTAACAGGACTGGGGGATGGGGGGTACCATCTTAGATAGTATATTTGTGTTGATTTTTATAAAAAAATATTGCTTAATCACAATGCATTGTTCTTTGCTATTTCATAGAATGCAGAATTAAAATGTAGCTGTGTTGTTTTAATCAGTATGAGAAAGCATCCTTCTATTTCTTAATGTGAATTTTGTGCTCATGAAAGTTTCCAGATGGGGACAGCCCTGGGGATATAAGTTGTTTATTTTCACAACATGCTGCAAATGGGCAGAAGCAATGCAGATTTCCCCCTGATGTTCCCCCAGGTTCCCTCAGCACTAAAATACAAAAGATGTCTTACCTGTTGTGGGGAAACAGTAGCTCTATTTCTCTTCCTATTCAAATTCTGGATTCTTTCCATTAAATTCAACAAGTGTGCACATCTGTGGCCACTTTGATCATTTCTCTGTATGCAATGTGAATATGTGCCCATTAAGAATAGGTACAAGATCAACAAATCATTTCACATATACCCACACGCCCATTGACTTACAGCAGCTGCTAACCCAGACCAGCTTCTAATCAGTGACCTAGACATGTAATGCACCATATCTCATTACTGTCCACTGAGATAGCTGGTCTTCATATGATGGGGAATCCTGACATTCCAAATATGGGTGAAATTTAATAGCATTTACCGTGCCATCAAAATAAAGAGCATTTAAAAAATCTCTTATAAGAATGCCTGTAAAATACATTACTATAAACAATGGGGGAAAGATTAAAAAAACTGAGGCATAAAAAGCAAATAAATAAAGGAAATTACTTTGTATACACGGTTAGGAATTTCCCCACACATTCTTAAGTAACATGACATTGCAGAGATCGATTTGAAATGTAAAAACTTCAATTTTATACAGAATAATAACTGTAGTTTAAGATTTTGATTTTAAGGGATTGAGTCATCCTGTAGCTTTTTGCCAGCTTGTTCTCGAGTGTCAGAAACAAATGACTTAAGTGTCCCACAAGACAAATGTTCTTTAATCATCTAATGCACTCATCTATCCTAAGCCTTAACCTTAGTCCTAAATTAAATCTCTTGCAAAAACATAGCTTCATCAAGAAACAACCATCAATCGTATATGATTTTGATAAGCACATTTAAAAAACATAAAGAGGCAGACAGTTGTCAATCCCAAAAAAGTTGCATCCCATTTTAAACTCGCATGTTTCAGTGGTGCACTGGTAATAGAATTTTAAAGTGAGATGGACAATGATCTCATATTTTTATTGAAATTGTTTCTCCCCCATTTGCTACAGCTCATCAAGGGTAACATCAAAATGCAGATCAGGCAAAAACATAATCCTCAATTTGGATCCAGCAGTTTTTATTTTAATATGTTTTTCTGGAAATATTAAAATTTATTATAGTTTAGTTTCCATTAAAGTTTAATGATGATGTGTGTAGTGAAGCCTATATCATGTCTTCATTTTAATTTTGTTTGGTTATTGACTTCATCATCTGCTGAGGAATCTCACTTCTTCAGAAAGTAGAGTGCTAGGCAACAAAAAGTTGTCAATAGCAAAGAGGGAGCATAGAGACAAGACAATCCTACAGCCATTTATAGTCCAGACCAGTATGATCTCTAAAGAAAGTCATTCTATATCGTATGGAAAATGAGGTGTTAGACTAGGGTAATTCTGGACTGTACCATCTCAGACTGCAGCTGGGAATCACATTTTTGTACAGCTCTCCAATATAAAAGGTTCCCTGCAGGTAGGCAACTAGCACATAAGGGAGAGGGCAATACTAAACATTTCTGTCTAGTTGAAACATTATGGAGGATGTGTGGCTGCCATGTCTTCACCTTCTCCCCTCTCTTCTAGTAACTTTCAGTAATCCAAAAAATGTAATGTGACATCATTGCACTCAGACTTTCCCCACTCCCTACAAGTGGCAGCCAGTGTGGTGGGGTGTGGTCAGGGAAACTCAGCACAGTGACATCAGACCACACATTTTGTTAATACAAATAGACATTTCCAGGGAAAGAGGAGGAGACACGGGGCTGCTATTAGTGATGGCAACCATCTGTCCTTCGTAATGTCTAGTTCTGGCCTCCGATGTGCTAGTTGATGACATGCAGGCATTGTTGGGTTTTTTTTACATGAAGGGACATTTAAAAATATTATCTGCTGCACTCTCAAGTGTTACAATGCAGAGGTCTGCCACATAATCTACATTCTACATAATCTGTAAGACAGCTATATGCACTTCCAGGGTGGCAGGCAACATTTTTGGGTTTGCAAAACCATCTGTTTATTTTTCTGTTAAAAAATGGAATGAGTGATGTAGCAAAGCCTATTAAAATGATCACGTACCCAGTTCCAGAGTACCACATGGTGTTTCGGAGTACCACAAAGGCTGTACACATCAGTCAGTCAGTCAGGCGATCACTCGTGACCGAGTAAGATTGTCTTCCAGGATAAAAAAAAAAAAAGAAAATTTACAAAAAGGAGATTTTAAAAGGAGGAAAATTCTAAAGAAAATTGTGTAGACTCTAGCGATGGGTCCGTAAGTGACTGTGGAGGCCAATTCTAGATCCACACAGCTTCCCACAGTGAGGACACAGGTTACCAGATGGAAGGTGGTCCTGTAAAGGATTCATTTGACGTGCTTTTCGCTTAGCACGTTTCTCCCTTTCACCTTGCACCCGGGCTTCTTCAAAGTCCATAGAACCTTTGTGAAAGGCCAACCTCCAGTTAGATCGTTCATGGGCCAGAGCTTCCCAGTTTTCGATGTTTATATTGCATTTTTTTAGATTAGCCTTATGAACATCTTTAAACCTCTTATATTGACCACCGATATTCCACTTTCCATCCTTGAGTTGGGAATAAAGTAACTGCTTTGGGAGACGGCAGTCAGGCATTCGAACATAATGTCCTGCTGATGCACAGTATTGTGCACAAAATGCTGCATTGGGATCCAGGTACGTTAGTATATTGCTGGCTACAGTCTCTTGTTCTTTACAGAACTGGCTAGAGTCAAAACAGAAATCTGTTATCACACATGGATTACACAGAAATCCACTATAATACAGAATTAATGCAGTGTTTATTGTCATTATACTATCTCCCCACACTCCACACTCCCAAAACAGAGGGCTCAGAGTATTCTCGCACCTACGTTTTTCTTCTAGCTTTCCTTTAGGACTGGCAGAAATAACATTAGTACACTTGCTGGGATTCTTTTCTCACTACGGCTTTAAAGTTCTAAGGGTGAGATAAGAGCCAACAGCAAATAACTGGATTTAGAATAAACTCAGAAATTATCGCAAAGGCCCTTCCTCTGCCACAATTTGTCAAATCTGCTGATAGGAAACAAATTCTATTCATAAAGATTTTATTTTGGGGGGCTCTCTTGTGACTTGGTAGCAATTCAATTATAGTTTTGTGAGATAGTGAGCCCGGAGAGGGAATCCAGACTGACAAGAAATATGACAGGACAGTTACAGAGTGTTTATGCAATTAAACTTTCACTGACAATACCTGCGGAATGATGAATGCGTGGGCGGAGGTATGTGTGCACAAGCAATGCCCCACAAGTATTGCACATTTTTCATTATTATACAACTGTTCAGCCCTTGCAAGAATAGCCTGGAGTGTGGTGGAAAAGAGAGTACTCTTCTCCAGCATGTTAACCAAACACTTTCTTTTCTTTTCTTTTTTCCAGTGGGTCTTGACGTGCCAGGTGATAAAAGAACATCTATTTTAGTGAAATGTTTCTAGAAGATTAAGATTTAGCATGAGTTTGACATGTATTAATTTGGAATTCTTAAACAGGTTTTATTCTTTTTCTACCTGAAACTTTATATCATTTCAAAACTGAATGAATATTGCATAATTAAACTGAAAGGTTATTCATTTTATGCATATAAGTGCCAAGGGCACCGTAAATGTGGGATTTTACTGATTGTAGATTAAGAAAGAAAGGAGAAACTTAAAAGCCTTTTGTAGCAAACCACAAAAGCTTACAGACTAGATTAATACAGTTAGTCATCATCACTATTATAGTGTGTCTGTCTTCCAGGGATATATAAAATCAGAAGGCTTATTTCAAAGGCTCTGAAAGATTACGCTGAGTTTCCTGAGCTATTACAATAGCAATTTTCAATTTTCATGTGAAGTGGCTAGTTTGTTTTTGATGTTTAAAGCACACCTCTAAAGTGTGTTGACCTGGGCTAGTCTGTTCATTAGAAAAACTATGTACAGCAGTTAGTTAATTTATACCAGCCTTATCTCTTTTCAAAAGTGGGAAATTATAGAGATGGAAGTTGCTACTGTAATGGGAATTCTCATATCATACAGGCCTAATCTACACCTGGTTAATGCCTTGAGTTTATGTAGACAGCATGTTAAATAGTCCCTTTGACAAGGGAAATTAGAAATGTATGTCCTGCCGCATTCCCTAAATTTTGCTAAACTCTGGGGGTTTGAAAATACCTCATCTGTTCATACTCACACAATGTCTGCTTAAGGTTTCATTGGGACTTTATGTAACTAGCCTTCATTGCAACCTTTGTACGCAACCTTGAAGGTGGCATGATTTCCCCCCCAATAGGTGCAGATGTGTGCAAGCATGCTTCCAAAGTCTGGCCATTGTTTTTGATGCAGGTGTTTGGTGCTTAGGAAGTGCTTTCCAAAAATATTGGCCTGACCCAGCTGACGTCATAAGAGTTGATGGCCCTGGATAGGGTTGTGTACCCTCATTTCTTTCAAATGATGCATCCACTCATTCAGTAGCACTCCATGTAGAAGGGAATGTGCATCCTATGTATAATCCGCAGAATATGTGGAAATCTACTTACATGTGTGGAAAGATGCTTTTATGCACTGATCCCCCTTAACAGGCAGAAGCAATTTCTTTATACTTCAGGTCATGAATAATGGTTAGTAAAAATGAATGTGAAAAGTGTAAACAAATTAAGTAAAAAACAACAACTGAGCTGAACGATATAGTTTTCCATTGCAGTTGTTTAAATTATCTCAGTTGCCATAGCTTAGGGTGCTCAAGAAATGATGCCTTATGTTGCCAAGCACCCAAATGCATGTGAGTGGATTGGAGATTGCTTCCCACTAGGAATGCAAGTGAGACTGGCATTGGGAACAAGAATTTCCCAAGTTTCCCAACCCCAAGAGATATTTTACATTGTAATGTCATAATGTGTTCTCATAAGGACCATTTTGTATACAGTCCTCCCAAATGTGAGACCACACAGATATTTTTTTTCTAAAGAAAGAGGATACCAATCAGTCCTTCAGTCAGAGGGCACAATTGAAATATCTGCCTTAGGACTAAAGAGTGTGTTATATTGTATTTTAAAAGATTTTATTTCAAGGAAGAGATTGTATTATCCACTAAAACTGATATCTCCCCCACCCCCAAAAATATTGTTTTCACATTACTTAGGTGTTAAAATTACATGGCAGTGTTCCTTTATTTTCAAAAACCAAACCTAATCCTGTTAATTCAAAGTGAATAACAAACAGGACTAAGACTTTTCCCAAGTTGTTACATTTATTCAACCTGCTTGTGTTTTGTTCTTCATCATAATTATTTCCAAGTCAAATCTGTGCTGATTTCCTTGTGGACCCGCATACCTCTGACTAACTTAAAGAATTGAGCTGGGATAATTCACACTATTCCTCGGGGGTCATGTTCTCTGTTTTTTTTCAAGGACATTTTTATTACAAAGCTGATGAAATTTGCATATTAATTCATTTCTTTCAATTTTTTAAGATTAAATGTTGTCAACATGTATCAGTGCAAGGCTCTGACAGTGCTGATGAAATGGGTCAGTCAAGCTTGAACATTTAGAGTAATGCAGCCATCTGCAACCTCCAAGCCCCTTGTGTAGTTTAGTGCTACCAATGCAACTTGATTAAAAAAAAACTTTTATTCAATGCAGGATATTAAAACATTATCTGTGAAATGATATGTGTTACTCTTGCCATTTGCAGGAAAAGTATATTTGAGAACAAAATGGATCTGAGGATCTCCTTGCTGACTTGAAGTTAGTGCATTGTCAATCATAATTAAACCGTGGTAGGGAAAGTTATATGCTTGCACACGTACACACACACACACACACACACACACACAATAAAAAAATCTTTCTGTACCAGGCTTAGATGCCATTAAACTGAGCTTAATATCTCCTCCTAGGTTTTTGTTTGAAAAGCAATGTTATTTTCATGAAAAGAATCATCTCAAGTTTCAGAGGTATTTAGAAACAGTAAATTCCCACTGAAAAATGCTAGACTTAATAGAATAATAGAAATCTGAAATGGAAAAGACCTGCTAGTGTCAGTTGAGTTATCCCCCTGCTAGTGCCTGGATTGTTCCTTGCTGTACTATAGCATTATTGTAAATAATCACATGTTCTGAATTGCTGTTTCTTAATCTCTTGATAACTATTTTCAATACAGCAGAGGTTGTATTAATGATATCTATGTACAGTATCATCTGTTTCTTTGATCTTTTGTTTACTCAAATGGGGCCTATGTTAATGTCCAGTATTGCCTTCACATATAGGCAGTGCTGTTGTTTCCAGTGTGCCAGCTCCTGAGCAGGTACAAATCAGTGTAGTTCAGCGTGATACAATAATGATACTTCCATTTATGCTAGATGAGAAGGTGACCAAAAGTCCTTAAAAATTAGGGCTGCAATTTTTAATCCATTAATTGGTTAGATTGATGGATTAAAAACCTTTTGATTGACTGAAAACTTGCCCCCTTTTATTTTAAATGCTTTAAGACTGCACTCTTTTGAGTAGACATGTGTAGAATTGCACTGTTAGGGCGCAATCCTATTGTGATGATCGTAAGCCCCCGGACTTGGAGGCTTACAGTCATCCTATGCAGGGTTGGAGGAGTGGTGGAGGCGATCTTTGCCTCCCTGACCTCCCGCCCTGCCAGATGGGCTTTTTTGCCTGTCTAGTGACAGCGTTTCAAACAAGGAGGGAAGGAGGCTGGGGAGGCCTCAAGATAACTCGTATCCTCCTACCCTCCCTGCCCACAGGAATGCCCCCTTTCCCCCCACTCCCCAGTTGCATTCCCAACCTCGGAGAGGCAGCTGGCGCAGTTCTTTCTGTGCCAGCTGCGAGGGGGAGTAGGGTCAAAGCTCCAATTTCCAGCTTCAGGGTTGGAGCACTGTCTCTGACCTCGGATCTGGGAATTCAAAATATCCTATGGCCCCTCAGACACTGTCTAGGGGACATAGAATTGCTCCCTTAATCATTTTAAATAAAAACATGCATAGATACTGTAGATAACGTGCCATCTTGCAAGAGGGATTCCCCCTTCTATTTCACACAGGAGGGGATATCTCTTCTAAGTGGATGCCTAGTACAAAAAAAATATATGGAGGAAGCATGACGGAGTTTTTTGTTTCAAAACTATTGTTTATATTCATATTAATCAATGAGCAGTGCCATCCAGTGTGGCTGCCCATAACCCTCCGAACTCGGAGGATTATGGAAATTCTATGGAGCACGGGAGGAGCGCGGAGGCAAGGATTCACTCCATGCTTCCCTCACCCTACAAAAAATATAGACAGCCGATTTCAGCCATGTCTTATGCCCCTGCTTGTGAGGAGGGGGGCTGAGGCCCCGCCGGGATATGTCGTATCCTGATGAGCCTCACTTCTCCACTCCCTGCTCCCTGGAACAACCCCCAGCACTTGTGACTTTGGAGCAGCAGCCGGCATGGAAAGAACTGTGCTGGCTTCAAGGGCAGAGGGAGGACACTCCATGGCCGGGGTCCCAGCTCCAACCTCAGAATGCATTTCGAAGGTCGGAGCTGGTACTCCGACCTTTCTCATGGCCACAAGACAGCACCTAGTGGCCATAGGATTGTGCCCTAAAACTCATATTAATAATCTATGAGACTGGTTGCAGAGAAACAGTGCTTAGAAATATGACTGCTCATAAATTCCTTAGCAAGAATGTTAATGTAAAAAAAAATTAATGATACACATATTATCCTTTCATGTGCTCCTGATATTTTCCCCTATGACTTATTTCTAAAAACAGAACAAAAAGCAAGGGGTGTTCTGGATCCCACAGCTCTCCCTCTTTCAGTGTAACTTGTCCGTTATGGTCACTGCCACGTAGAATTCTCTAAGACCTTCATGCATAAATACCTTGTGAGGTTCAGAAAGGACATTTGTTTTAGTGGTTCTGATCTTGTAACAGTGTAGCAGTGGCATTGATGAGTGTGACTGATTTTCTAAGTCAGTTACATATATGCAACATTTTCAAAAGGCATGTTGTTCATACTGGGCAGTAGAAATAGTTAGGTATTTGAGTATTGAGTATTTTTATCTTAAAATAAAATATGGTGTGTGTGTGTGTGTGTGTGTGTGTGTAGTGTGTGTGTGTGTGTGTGTGTGTGTATATCGCCCCCAAAAGGAATATTGAATTGGAAAATCAAAATGTAGTTTCACATTGTAGACTTTGAAAATGTCAGTTATGAAATATTTAAACTGTGCAACACAGTCTTCGACTTTGGGTTATAAAACTTTAATTTTGTGAGTTGCTAGCTTTCCAATTGTTCAATATTTTTAATTCTACAAATCCATGTTTATTAACTTCCAAGGTTTAAATAGTGTTACTGAATCTATTAAAACTAAATTTTAGTGACTTGTCAGAATTACAGGCCTAGTATAATTTGTTATCTATTTCTGCATTATTAAAAAAAACATTTAAAAGATAAAATAAAATACACTGATTACCCAACTATCTGTTTCCATAAATCAGCCTAAATATACAGACATATGCTCTTACAAAACTCCAAAGGAAATTGCAAATCTTTCAGGTTGTTGTTGTTGTGTTGTTGTTGTTGTTATTAAATCGAGTTTTTTTTATTTATACAAAGGTATAAAAATCTCTAAATTTACAGCTCATAGAGGAATGTTTATCTATTTCTTAGTCCATCTACAGTGCTATCTATCTATCATCTATCTTCTTCCCATCATTATGCTAGTAGTTGAAATCCTAACGCTAACGGCCAGTTTGCACACTCCCCCATCCAAGCATCCTCTTTGCAAATGTAGAAGTAGGTGTGTCCCTCCATCCATGCATAGAGTTATAGACACATAAGGTGGCTGTGATCTCAGAACTGGCCCATCGTGCACAAATAGAAGTTTGTAAGCAGAACCAAGGGGGAAGGCGTACACTGTTGTACAGGATTTTGTGCATCTTCCTGCTATGTATTCTAATCCCCTGTACTTACTCCACTGTTTCCTCCATCAAACTATGAGCATAGGTGCCATGTGGATCTCCTAAGCCCCAGGTTAGCATCCTAATAAATTGGTTATTCCTCCTTGCTGAAGCCTGAATATGTATGACTATGCCCTTTGCAGTGGTGGCACCTTCATTTCACCTCAGCTTCATTCTTAATGTTGTTCCTGTTGTTCATGCTTATTGATGTCCCCACTGTTGATACTACACCAACAGCAACCATAGCTAGATCATTTAACATAGCTTTGATTAAATTCATGTCTCTCCATCAAAGGTAATTGTTTTATTTAATATTTTGTTTCTTGGGATGAGTGAAAGTAAATTTTCTTGCAACCCATTATCCTACATGCTAGGAAGGAATTTCAGAATTTGTTCCATATATAATGTGTTTTTCTAATGGTCTATGTGCACAGTTTATCCAGGAAGAAAAGAGGAGGCTATTCTTCCACCTGCCATCTGAACAGGTTAACAAACAAACACATACACAATCTTACTTTGTTTTCATTAAGATGAGATACTATGAAGATTTGGGTAATATTAATACTATTGTACCTATGAATATAATTATTCTCAACTTAAAGATTTGATCTGATGTATTTTTGGTGGCTTCCATATGTATCAGTTAACTTATTCCATTTGTTTTTAACCCTCTGCTGTACTAACCATCACTCTGTATGCATTCTCTGTATGTCTGGTTTTCATTTCTATTAATACTTAAACATCTTATGGAAAGTCAGTCATTGCTCCTAGGAAACCTTTATTTGGCCAGGACCTATTTTCTCAAGATTTTTTTTTACATCTTTGCATTTCTAATTTGACTAATCTGATGTCAGGTTTTTAAATATGTTTTCCACATGAGGCTATTATATGTTACATGCTGCCCACTTCCTTGAGCGGTGAGAAGTTCCAGGGGCATTACTACTGAGATTCAGTCTCCTTTGGAGGAGAGTGAGATAGCATTTTAATAATATATGCTCTATTTACAAATGTACAAGTAGAGTAAAATATTATAAGTGGAGATGAACAGCAGTACACTCTTACTAGACAGGAGATCTGCTACGCAACATCAGATCTCCAAAAGTACCTCTGCACATGCAAGGTGTTTCTTGTTTCTCTCTCACTCCTTCCTCTGTCTTACATGCTTCAAAAACTGCTGCATCCATGCTAGTGTTAATCTAATTTCCTGAGGGTGAGCACTGGAAGTCATAACATGGGCCCCTCCACTTGGTCCATCAGTTTTCATGTTACCCTAACAGTAACTTTCACACTTCTGGAGAAGCATTAGCATAGGGTCAATTAAGCAGGTGGTAGAGTCCTGAGATAGTAGAATGGACTATACCACTTCAGATTACAGGTAGAGAGTCATATTTCTGAATGTTCCCCTATACACATAAAATTCTTGCAAGTAGAAAACCAGCATGACAGTGAAAGCACTGCACCTTTTCTCCCTCATGTGCCAGGCTTTCACTTGCACAAAGCACAAAGTGGGGCATTAAAAAATAACATTCCCCTTTTGCAACTTGAAGTGGCAAAAGCTGTTTTGCTACCTCAGGATTCTACTACCCCTATTCTACTGCACATGTATAGAAGGCTTAACTGTAACAGTTGGGGACATTAAAAATTGATACTAGAAGAATTCACATTTAGGATTTAAATGGAGAATCTTAGTTATAGAATGATATCTTATCCTACAGATCAACTAAGAAGATAAAAGCTATTCCACCTGACAGCATCAGAGGAAGAGATGAGACAGCAGGGCCCATTCCATTCAAGTTGATAATTTATAAGAACAATTACATAACTTTATGAATTGATGCCTGAGTTTTCATCTGTTTCTGTTTCTTTCCCATTTGCTTTTGTGTCACATCTTTTAGATTGCAAGATTCCAGGCAGGTAGGGACTGGGTTTTTAAAAATCTGTATAGCATAAGCCCTTTAAAAATGAATAAATAATAATAAAGCACGTGTTATTAATTCATTGAAACTACATTTGATTTGCACAGGAGAGAATGTAGTAATTTAATAACTTGTAAGCTCACTTAAGATCTTGGTCTAATAAAAATGGGGAATGCCCATAGTTCAATGGAATGCCCACATTCAGTGTTCTAGTTTTAATCTCAGGAATCTCCAGGTTAGGAGGATATCAGGTAATTGATAATGTGAAAGACCTCTGCCTGAGACCCTAGGGAGCTGCTGCGAATCAGAGTAGGCAATAGTCTAATAGTCTGACCTAGTATAACTTCCAATATTCCTAAAATGTCACAGGTTGGGATAAAAAACCTCCTTGTTGCATTTGTGGGGTGTTTCTATATGTGCAACTTCTTCCAGCTGCAACACCTGATGCCAGCCTTCCCCAATGGGGTGCACTCCAGGTGTTGTGGACTACAATTCCCATCACCTTTGAGAACTGGCCATGCTGTCTGTGTCTGATGGGAGTTGTAGTCCAAAACATCTAAAGAGTGCTATGCGAGGAAGGCTGCCTTATGCTATGTCCGGTGCCGCTCTAGAATCTGGAGCAGTCTTCCCCAACCTGGTGCCCTCCAGATGTGTTGGGCTACAATTCCACTGGGAATTGTACATCTGGAGGGACCCAGGTTGGGGAAGGCTGGTCTAAAGGAAGGCCCAGTCTTCTGGAATGGTTTTTCAGAATGTGCAATGGCCTGTGATGGCAATAATATGCATGCAGAATATCATGGGTCGTCCTTTGGATCCCAGCTGCAATTGTCTCATCTTGCATATTGGAACTACCATGATGAGAACAAAAATACGTATAGGTACAGTATTATGAGATGTCATAGAGAAGGCTGGAGTAGATTCATGGTGTTAAAAACCAATAGTATACGTATCATGATAATATGAACTCTAACATCTAAAAGAATAGTTGGCACAGAGAAAATGTGTGTCTGAGCAATCTTCTCTTTAGCTTCAATACAGTCTTGTAAATAAGCCCACAAACATTACTAGGCTGCATAATTTTTTTTACTTTGCCCCCTCCTCCACAACTATCTTTGAAATGCAAGCTACTAGCCGGTTAGCAGACTAGCAGGAAAACCCATTGCCTTCTACCAAGCAGCCAGGTGGAGTAGGGAAGGGCGATCCCTCTTCCAGCCCACTGCATTTCCATGCTGGTTGCAGAAGAAGGGGCTTTTCCGTCCCTCATGGTTAGTAAAGAAATGAAGAGGACTAGTGTAGGTCAGGACAATCTGTCCCTCCTACACCAACTCACGACATTTCTGTGCTGGCCATGAAGGAGGGGAAGCGCCTTCCTCCATGGCCAGCACAGAAACCAAGCGGGCTGGCCAAATAGGGATGGAGTCTGCCAGGGATGTTGAAGAGTCCTTGGTCTCGAGTCACGAGTCGAGTCATGAGTCTTTGGACCCGAGTCTCGAGTCCGAGTCCGAGTCCTTGGTCCAAAATGGTGACTCACGAGTCACGAGTCACGAGTCACTCCCAAAACTGACTCCACGAGTCCCTATTAAAATCAATGGGGTTTCCCCCCAACAAAATAAGGCTACTTCAGATGTGTGGCTTAAATAAATTCTAGGCACAAGTGTGCCTTTTTATTTCAAAACTCTGCAACTGATTTTGGCAAGAACAGACCAGGCAGACAAACCCAAAATAACCAGGCAGGCAGAGGAGGCAGGGAACCCCAGACTGGCAGGCAGAGGCAGCCAAACCGAAAATGTCTGACCCTAACCCAAACCCCCCACAACAACACATCAATCAAAATAAATCTCAACACATCGTTGGGGCTGCGCTCCTGGTAGCTGTCCATAGTGGCCGAGCAGCGGCGCGCCTCGCTTCCATGCGCTCTTCACCGGTGATCGCGCTCCTTCTGGCACAGCCAGAAGACTCGTCAACAGCCCAAGGATGTTGACGAGTCCTTGGTCTCGAGTCCCGAGTCGAGTCTCGAGTCCCATTAAAAATATTGGGACTCGAGTCCGAGTCGAGTCAGAGGGGGGACTCAGTCCGACTCACAAGTCGAGTCCTCGAGTCCGAGTCCCCATCCCTGGAGTCTGCTCCCTTGCCTGCATTGAGTTCCATGCACTCACCTGCATGGAATTCCTTGTTACCTGGCTATCAGGTGAGCTGTTAAGCACAAGGCTTAATATAGTTAACCAGAGTAAGTGAAAATGAAAGTCACCCCCCAAAAACTTTTTATATAACAAAAAAACCAATGCATTTGTAAATGAGTTGCCAATTGGCTTCAGCTAAAAAGAATCATAGACAAATTTATTCTGCAATTGAATTCTATGGCACTTTTACCTTTCTTCCTTTTTTGGTACTGAACATTGCTATGGAGCAAATGATCATTAATGTGGCACAGTCTTTAGCAGGCTGAACAGCCTCAATAACAGTATTCTATCCCAATTCTAATTATTGCCTCCAAAATAATATTATGGGGACTAACATGAAGTAAATCCCACTTTTTACAGTCCTTATGCCCATTCATCATAATATTGTGTTATTTTGAGATGTTCACATTCCATGTATGCCGTTTCTTAAGTTCTCTTCTGAGACTAAAACTGCAGTTTACAAACATGTCTGCATTTATGATATCTTTAGAAACTAAGACCAGTTTTCTTCGTTCTGATGGATCTGAAGGATCAAGGGCTTGCTATGAGACATATTTCCAGAGAGTATATAGTTTCAGTAGCAGCAAAGATTTTGGGACCTATGAAAAAGCAGAAAGAACTTCCAATGGCCCCTTACCTGGGCGCGGGGAGAAGGCTTGCGCGTGGGAGAGGAGAGAGGAGGCGGGCAGCTGGGCAGGTGGGTCACGAGAAATGAGCCAATGGCTCAAGAGGGCGGGGACCCAGGTAAGAGCTTATTTAAGCTCCTGGGTTCCCGCCTTCGGTCTCTTTGCTCCTGTTTTTCCAGCTGATTCACATCACATCGTCCTCCCTGATCGTCTTCGTGGTATCGTTCCTGTGTGTGTGTGTGTGTGTGTGTGTGTGCGTGTGCGAATCTGTATCAGCCGGATGGGGTTCACCTATCCGATATTGGCAATGATATTTTTATCGGAGATCTGCGAAGGGCCCTGCTCGCTCTTTTATCGTGCAGGTGGGGGAGATTCAACTAAGCGATAGCTTGTCTCTCCCTGTGGCAGGAAGTCAGGAGCAATTAGGGTTATGGTGATCATCCAGTGGCACCTTTCAAGGTGACTGACGTTTACCCAAGGCTGCCCTCGCCAATGCCATGAGGCTTGGCAGGAGGGAGATTGGGACGGCTTTGGGGTTTTACCTTTCTCACCTACTTTGGGAGCCTGGAGGCGCCAAAGTAAGGTGACGATGGTAAGGCCCTCCAGCTCCACATGGAGGGCAACTGGCCGGTGGCGGGCCATCCCACCTCCGGTTCAGTTAGGATGTATTCGCCAGTTATTGATCTTTTACCCGGCCAAGGGCTGGGCTAGGTTAGAACCGCACTTCACCCTTCACAGATCTTCAATTCAATAAATGTGGCCCTGATTTTAAACCATATACCCTGTGTCTGCCTCTTCTTTATCTCGCCTTTACACGCGCAAACCCAAACTCCATCAAAGGATCTGCTTTGAGGCCATTTGTCTTATCCTGTAATAACAGAACAGACTTCCACTGGCCCCTCACTTGGGGACAGGGAGAAGATTTGCGAGTGGGGGAGGAGAGAGGAGTCAGGTAACAGGTCAAGTTGGGGCGGGAAGTGTGGGATTAGGCAGTATGGCTTAGGGTTATGGTGATCATCCAGTGGCACCTTTCAAGGTGACTGATGTTTACCCAAGGCTGACCTTGCTAATGCCGTGAGGCTTAGCAGGAGGGAGATTGGGACGTCTTTGGGGTTTTGCTTTTCTCGCCTACATTGGGTGCCTGGAGGCGTCAAAGTAAGGCGACGATGGTAAGGCCCTCCAGCTCCACATGGAGGGCAACTGGCCGGGGGCGGACCAACCCGCCTCCGGTGCGGTTAGGATATATTCGCCAAAATATTTAAAATATTGGTTTTTTCCCGGCCAATGGCCGGGCTAGGTTAGTACCGCACTTCGCCCTTCACAGATCTTCAATTCAATAAATGTGGCCCTGATTTGAAACCATATACTCTGTGTCTGACTCTTCTTTATCTCATCCATACACTCGCAACTATCAGCATCACACTTGTGCAGCACACAGTCATTAATGTTGTATTGAATAAACTTGCATTTTGTTCCTAAGAGGTGCAGCGGGGGTGGGAGGATAGAAATTTCCTAATCTTTCTTTTGGAGGGAGAGCAACATGCAAGAGATTTATTTCTCATTAAATGTTATTTCTGCAGTTAAAAAATCTCTTTATTTACTTGCAATGCACCCTAGCTCTGATTTCATCATTCTTGGATGAAATGTTTAATCAGATTCTTAAAAAGCAACAAAAGTAAATTCCTTCCCCATCTCTTGTTCAACATACATTTAAAAATAGAGCTATATTTATCCCCACAAGTAGAATGTAGGAGGACAGATATCTTGGAGTATCTTTTCTTTTCTTCTTTTTAGGCCATATATGTTAAATAAACAAACTGTATCCAACACCCCATATTCATTTCCAAGTAAACCATGGGCATAATTCAAGTGTTTTTGTTTTCCCCGTGGCTCCACAGTTTTTGTGGCATGAAGTACACTGATATTAAATTGCAAGGAAACAAATCTCAGTGTAAAGACTGGGAAGGTACAAGTGCTGGCTGAGGAATAAGAGTAGAGATTGCAGGAAAGACTGAATCTATAAGGAGTGCAGCTAATGAACTGCTTTAAGGACTTTACACATATATTCCAGCATACCAGAGGGATGGGAGAAAGAGGATGGGATGCAGGAATTCAGGAGACTTTAGAGTCATTAAGCCAGAAAAAAACTATCTGATTAATCCTCTGTAGCAACATAAAATAACCTTATTCGGGTAAAGCAAGGCTTTACCTACATTAATTCACAGGGAATTTATGCTATGCTAGATAAAAACTTTATACTAACTTGTTCACTTCAGGGAAGGTTCATATTTTGGTTTGGTTTTCCCCCCAGTGTTTTTTTTTAAAGCAATAATAGCCTCGTAGGATGGCTGCGGTGTCAGCATTTATCTTGAACCTCTTGGATATTAGTTTTGACTGCAGTCACCTTTCTGACAAGTGTTATTGCGAGTGTGGTTTATATCCCTGTTCAGGATGATTTCTAATGATAATGCTGTGTCTACCTCACTGCTTCACACTAAATTATAGATGCCACGATGACAGGACAACCTATCTTCAAGTGCTAAACTCTACTCCCTTTGTGTGATGTCAGTGCGTTCCCTACTCTGTGAGTAGAATTAAAAATGAGGAAGAGAAAATATGCAAAACATTTCTGCTTAAAAATAATGTTCTGTCAGTTATTAAACAAGTGATATTTCATTTAATCAGCTCAAGGGGGTTATTTTAAATGAAAAGGCAGAAAGTACAATTTTATTAACACATTCCTGCCCTAGAGTCCTACTGTAATGATTCTTTATCTGACTAAATTAAAAAGTTAGAATTCAGTCTGTCGACAGGATAGAGTTATGAATTGTCATATTTCATTATAGTCTGTTTGATAAAACAGGTTTATATTTGTTTTAGTAAATACTAAGAAGGCACTAAAAATAGTTGAAATGGCTTTCTGTACAGTGCTGTAAACAGGGGTCTACAACACATTTTGACTGGCCTCGTTCACCAAATCACAAATTGTGGCCACCAGCTGCCTCTGCTGAATGGTGATTAAGGAAGTCCCCCATTTCCCTTTCCTGCTTCAGGAAAAGGTGATGGGGTGTTGCTGGTTGGGCCCTGCGCAGCTGAAGTAACAAAGTAGCTGAACCACTCCCAGCCTCCCTCCCAATCTTGAAATGGGGGGGAGTGGATTGCTGCGCAACTGCTGGGTTGATCCTGCACAATCTGGCAGCTCAAAGAAGTCTCAGCTCATCACATTCATTAGACATTGGTGGCTCATGCAGAGTGGCAAGCATGATTTAGCAAAGATGAAAAAAACTGATTATGGACCGCCTACACTCATATCAACTCATCCAAGCCTTGTGCCTGGTTTCTGAGGCCCTGCTGTCTGATTCTTCAGTAAGAGTTATTTGGTTATTAGGACAGGGTTCTGTGTTCTGTGGTAGTCCTGTCACGTTTGAATTCTTTCCCCAGGGAGATACCTATAACCCCTTCTCTATTGGTTTTTACAAGAATCCTAAAGTCTTTAAAAAATATATTTCTAGTCAGCTTTTCTTTTATACTGGTCATGATGTTAGGGTTCATTTTATAAACTTTATATCTGCTGGTGTTATCTTATATTTTATATGGTTGTATATTTTATATTTGATTGTTTTGCTGTTTTAATTGGTATTGGTTATTATAAGCCACCATCTTAGGGTTAATACACTAACGGATGGGGTGTTGCATCTATTAAATAAATAAATATGATAATGAGAATTATCTTGCTGGATTAGCCTAAAAGTCCATCTAAACTGGCGTTTTGTTTCCAGCAGTGTCTGTTCACGTGCCCCTGTTGTTTGTTCCCAGCATCTGGTAATCAGAGATCTTATGGGCAGTATCCAATACTGCCACTGCGCCTCTTCTGTTGCACCCACAGGACGAACTGCTAACGCTTCCTAAAGCAACCCTGGAAGCAAGTGGAAACACTCTTTTCTGGAACAGAACAGTTCAGCAGAGCTCCCTTCTGGGAGCTCTGCTGACTTGACCTGTTCCAGAAATGAGTGTTTCCACTTATTTCTGGTTGCTTCAGGAACCGCTAGCTTCCTGTTGCACTAGCAGTGGGTCCTGTAGCATCCAAGCAGCATTGGATACTGCCCACTGTTCCTGAACATAGAGGATCTTCTTGTAGCTCTCATGGAAAATAGCCAATGATAGATATATCCCACATGAAGTACCTAACCTCTTTTGAAAGCCAATAAACTATCTATGCTATTGAGCATTGTAGCATGTGCTAATGAATTCCATTGCTTAATAGTTCATAGTTCATAGATCATAGAGTTGGAAGGAGCCTGCTACAGGGCTATCGAGTCCAACCCCCTGCTCAATGCAGGAAACTAGAGGAGGGGTCTCCCATCCAAGTAATAACCAGGCCTGACCCTGCTTAGCTTTCCACACTCAGACAAGCTGAGCCAGCGTAAGCCACAGGCCTGTGGTTCTTGTTGTCTTGGACCCACTGTCAATTAGTTACATTGGTTTATCCCAAATTCTAGTGTCTGAGTGACACAGAGAATATCCCCCCCCCCACATTTCTTTCTCTCCACAACTTTACTGTAGGGATCTACATGTTGACAACTGAGCAGATTTACTTCTGTATTTATTAAATAATCTGTAGATCACAACACAACAAATGGCTAACAATATTATATCTGCTATCAATCCATGCAGAAAGTGTACTGAAAATATCACAAGTGAATGACAGGCAAATGGAAGGTAGCTAAATATTGTAAATAGAAACAGGAAGAGTTGTGTTTTTTTATAACATTTGTCTCTGAGGATTTTTTTTTCATTTTATCTTTTGAGAGAGACGTTCTTATTACAAGAAGTGTTCACTAAAAAATTAATTGTTTATTAAGAATTAATTAAAAAGGTTTGCATTGGTCTAATTGAATTGGGAATATCTTTCGCACTACTTTGAACTTGCAGGTGCTGCTGTGGTTATAGTTAAGACATTATATTATTGCTTTACTCTATTGCAAAGGGTTGTGTCAAGAAAATCTTTAATATAAAAATAAAAAGCAGTTCATGCATAAAGCATGACGCCCTGAAGCATATTAGATCTGTTTATCTCTGTGTTTAAAATGAACAGTACCTGGTATAGTTTACATAACAAGGCAAGGATCAGCTTGATAAAGCATTTATATCACCAGGGGAACACACTGGCTCATTTCCTCAACACCTTTCTGCATGACTAGGTTGCCAGCTAGTATAATAGCAAACAAAGTTTTAATAGGTCAAGAACAGGGTGGCCACTTGTATTAAATAAAGGGTGTTTCAGATTGCCCTATTGGTAAAGAAGAAGAGGAGGAGGAGCAGGAGCAGGAGCAGGAGCAGGAGCAGGAGGAAGCAGCAGCAGCAGCATTTTTTCCTGCTTTATGAGATTATTTATTGGGTTAATTATTGGTTGAAGCTTACATAGATAAAAATTTCCAAACAGTAGTCTTGTTAGTCTATTGCAGAAAAAACAACAAAGAGTCTTGTGGCATTTTAAAGATTAAGGGCAGTATCCAAGTCAACACTAGCACTAATGTAAATTACGTTGTGCTAGCGTAAGGGATCTCTAGCGCAATGTCAAAAACGTTAGCTATTTAGACAGTTTTTCCAGGAAATCCCATCACACCAGCTAATATTATTGGTGTTATGCTAGAAGTCTGTTATGGTAGTGCAATGTCGGCTTGGATACTGCCCTAAGAAATGTACTAAGGCATAAGTTTTTGTGGGACCAGAGTCAATGTAAAAAAGTACAATCTTGACAATTCAATTAAAATTAAATTTATGCAAAATAAACACAGTGACCATCATAACAGCAGTAATTGGTTATCTGATGAAGTGCGCTTTAACCCACAAAACCCTTTGGCATAATACACTTGATAGTTTTTAATGTGCCAAAAGACTCTTTGTTGTTTGTACATAAAGGACTGGTTTGAGAATGAACTAGCCTCCTCTGGCACATTTTAGATTGATTGCAGCTTGCCATGTTGTCTGAACCCATCAAAGTGGGTTATATCCAACATCCCATGGGACTTCCTCTCCCTCTCCTCCCCCTGTACCCTCAATGCTCCATTCTGGAGAGTCAACAAAAATTGGGAGGGGGGGCTTCAGGGGAAGGGGGCATCCATTCCATCAGCAGTGTCCATTCCAGTGGTAGATGGACACCATTGGATACAACCCACTATAGTTAAGCTTAACTAGAGTTTGTTTGAAATAAGCCAGTTTCAAAACCAAGAGTTATAAAGTTGGCTTGTTTCAACAAGCCATATTTAACATTAGCTATAGTTTAGGGTCTGGACAATATACTAAACTACAGTTATTTATAGATGGAAGTGAAAGCTTCTGATCTCCATGTGGCTGTGCCAGAAGAGACAAGGGCTATCAGTAACACTGGCAGTAATATAGAGATTTAACAGATCCTCCTGCTCTTTCTTCATTTTGATTCAGCCAAAGAGGGAGGGAGACATTTACATCATCATCATCATCATCATCATCATCATCATCATCATCATCATCATATTAAAACAGCTACAGATTTTAAAAGACTAGATTAAAAATTGCATTTTCACACCCTTTCTAAAACCCAAGAGAATGAGGGCCAATTGTAGTTCTTGAGAGAGTACATTCCACAGTTTGGGAGAGTCATAGGAAAAAGCTCTTTCACACATGCCTGACAAATGGGACTCTGTGGTTAATGGTTCCTCAAAAGGGCCTCTCCTGCAGATCTTAATGCTTGGGCAGGTTCATAACAAGACAGGGGGTCCTTTTGATATCCAGGCCCTAAATCATTTGGGGTTTTAAAGGTTAAAACCAACACCTTGAATTGAGCCCCGAGAGTAATCACTAACCAGTGCAGGTCTTTCAAGAGAGGTGCAACATGGTCCCTATACTGTGCTCCGGCTAGCATCCTAGCTGCCTCATTTTGCACCAGTTGTAGCTTCTGAATGCTCTTCAAGGGAAGCCCCACGTAGAGCACATTGCAATAGTCTAAACATGATGTAACAACGACTTGGATAACTGTTGCCAAGTCAGACTGACTCAGGAAGATTCACAGCTGGCACACCAAGAATAATTGTGCAAACGCACTCCTTGCCACTGCTGCCACCTGAAGATCCAAGAACAGCATAGGATCAAGAAGCACTCCTAAGCTGCACCTCAGGCTGTACCTCCTGCCACTTTCCTGAATCTAGGAAGAGCTGGAAAGATAGAGTGCTGTTGCTTGAGCAGATGTTCAGGACTGCCCCTGAACAAGAGCAATGGAAGGGCTAGGGCAGACTTGGCAGTGAGGAGGACACCGGCATCTAGAAAGTGTAGACAATATAAGAGTTAGAAGTCATTTGGAATAGCTTAGTCATGTTGCAGGGCAAGATGGGAAGGAAAGGGCAAAGTTCTGATGAGGCAGAATGGACGTGCACCACGGGGCCGTCCATGGGGTCCGGCAGGGTGCCGCAGATGACCTGTGCCCCGCCGCATGTGTGGGCGGACCCCGGTGGAGCCGGCAGTCCCCGCACCGCAGTGCGGGCCTCCCGGCACTAGGGGGCGGGGCTCAGGATGCCCAGAGGGGCCGTTTGCCCCTACAGGCTGGAGCGGCTGCAGCCCCCACGGGACGGCCACCTGCTGTTCGCACAGCAGGGTGGCCACACATGGTAGGGGCTTACCCCTCTACCACCCATGGTCACTTTGTGTGCGTCCCGCGCGCAGCCATCCCGCGGGGGGGGGGGCTGGTCAGCGTTCGCACGACACGGGAACCGCGGGGGACTTCTGCTCCCCCGCGGTTCCCGTGTCGTGCAAACACGCCCTGTGTTTCTAGTTGCAGGGTGTTTTTTACATTGGGAAACCTTCAAAAATGGCACCCCTACCTGAAGTCTGACGTGGTACAGTCTACTTTATTGTCTCTGGCTTCTACCACCTCATTCTGACATAGGTATAGACCAGGCCTAATGAATTATTTTAAAAGTAAAGTTTATTTCAGTTTATTACTCATACAAAACATAACATTTTATGTTTTTGATGGTAATATTCTAAAATTAAATTACAAAATACACAATGTATAACATTGCAAAAGCACAATTTATATTATTTGAAGTATGTGGTTTGTTTTTCTAATAATATATGTAAGCCGATTTTGAACAAAATTATTATAACTCTGCCTCCTTTCGTGTACTCATGTGTAATTAGTCATAATTAATTATGACAGTGTAGCATATTCATATAACTAAAGGGAAACAAACTTACTTTCGTATGTAGTGGTCATTAGAATCAGAACTGAAAAGTTGGTAATATACAGATAGAAAAGATAAATATCAAACTTCACTTAGATTCAATGTTTTTTATTTGAACTTTACAGAAATGTACCTTGGCATATCGAGAGTTGATATCATATATAATTGTTGTAGCATGGATATTACCAATAATATGTAATATCTATATATTATTGGTAATATGTAGATATTACCAATAATGCCTACATTGTTTGAATGAATTATTTCTTAGTTACATTTATATTTTTCCCTTTCTCCAAAGAATTTAGGGCATAGCACATGGAGTTATTCCATTTGGTCACAAGTGAATCCAGGTGAAGTGAACTTGAGAAGAATAGTCAGAAATCTGGTTATTTATATAGCAAATTAACACAAAACCCTTTAACTAGTATCCAGATTGCTAGATCTTTGAAAATAGCATCCATTATTTAGGCTGCAAACATATAGCCACTTACCAGGGAGTAAGCCCCATTGAGTTCAGTGATGATTACTTGTAAGTAAACATATTCAGGCCTGTGGCATATGTTGGCTCAGCTTGTCTGAGCGTGGAAAACTAAGCAGGGTCAAGCCTGGTTACTTGGATGGGAGACCCCTCCTCTAGTTTCCTGCATTATTTATTTATTTATTATTTACATTTATTAATCGCCCATCTGGCTGGCAACCAGCCACCCTGCATTAAGCAGGGGCTTGGACTCGATAGCCTTGTAGGCTCCTTCCAACTCTATGATCTATGAAATCTATGTACAGAGTTACACTGTTAGCTTCCGTTTTGGAGTGTTCTGTCTCTTGTGATTCCAGTTACTAAAGCGGAGGAGAATTCTGTAAATCAACATTGCTGTTCCTCCTGGGAAACCTATAAAAACATAATCTGGTTTTCTGTGGTATTTTTCTCTAATTATACATTCACTTAATTGTCTTGATGTCTGTCTTATGAAGTTGCTGTGTCTTTGTAATTATACTTTGGAAAGACCCTTACTGTACACAAGGAAACACTATCTAAATTATTTATGCAGGAAGACTCAGAATATATGACTTTAAGGACACATATTTTGTGTCATACTTCTATCAGCTCATCTGTTTGCATGATTCATTTCTCTTCTAATGAGGAAAGTTGATGGCTCATGATTTTCTATCAAAAATTAATCACTGTGTTGTGGTTGCATTAGTGTTGTGTAAAACAAGACCCTCATAGGGAGTTTTTTGTAGACATGAATGGGAGTGACACACATTGCACACACATTCACATTATAGTTAACAAAGGGGGAAAACAGACAAGGCATTGTTTACATGTTGATCATTACCTTTGATGGCCTACTGAGATTTTGGTCTCTCTTTGCACTAATCTTATGTTAGTGACTGTCATATTCCATTAGCAAATTTAATCTTTGCTAATGTGATAGAAAGTTGCTAATACAGTGAGACTCATTAACAACTTTTGCATCATGTTAGCAAAAGCCAAATTTGCTAACAGAATGCAAAAATTCTAATGTAAGGTCATAATTATGCATATGCTTGATTTTATTAAATATGCTCCCTATATATCTCACCAGTGCTTATGCAAGATTCTGCACAGTCAGACAATGGCCGGGTTCGCTCGTTCATGACAGCTGAAACAAGCCACCGTTGTCTCCACATGTGCCGACTGGATTTCCTTAATTACCCACACCGGCACAGCTTGCCGTGTCATCTGAACCCAGGCAGCATGGCTTGGTTGGGGTGGGCAGCAATCCTCAAATAACACAACAACAGCCCATGGGTTCATCCCTGCCTAAATCTTGACTTTTAGGAGATGTAGCGATTATATGATTTGTGTCAAAATGATGGCAATGAGGTAAATGAACATCCCTGTTCTGACTTTCACATCTATCTCCACAATAAGAAAAAGTAGAAACTTGGCTAAAAGACAGCTGAGAATCAGTCCAAAAATTGTTCTGCAAATTTGTAGGAATCCCCAGATTTCCAGGCTATATGTCACTCTCAAGTGTTCAGAAGAGATCTGGCAGCGCTAGTGAACATGTGCTATGAATGGTTGCGCTCACCCATTCTCTCTTTATCATTCAAGAATATGTAATAGCATAGCAGCCCCAAGAAATCCTCTCAGATTGGATGATCCAGCTGCTAAAAATGCCATCAAGCAAGCCAGGCTAGGTCTACAGTTCTAATCAATTTTATAGTGTTAATTTCTATGCAATTTATTTACTGTAAAATTGCTAATGTATATTACATGATTGCTGTGCACCATCTCAAAGGCCTAGAGATCTTACTAATGCTTTTTTTCTCTGCAACACACAAATCATGACACAACAACACTTGCCACAGATGAGATCTTTGAGCTCCTGGATTGAATTTGAATTTGAATTTAAAATTGAATTTGAACAGTAGCAGCCCAGGCAGTCTGCTTATTTCAATCCAGTGGTCCATGATGGTCACAAGTGGGCCCAGTGCAGGTACACCATGTGGATCAGACCCATTCTGTCCCCTATTTGTCACCTGGCAGTGGAGGATTTTGGGTAAACTGAAATTACCCTGACCCCTGAGCAAGAGAAGAGCAGTACACACTGCCAGTACATAGTCTGCATCTGAATATGAAAAATGGTGAACATCCAAAGTGACATTATGGCTGCAGCCCTCAAACCACTGTACACAATGTAATTAGTTTAAATTTGGTTAACTTCAGTGAGATTGTTGCAGTGTAAGTTGTTTCAAGGTGAACGAGACAGTGACTTCTATCAGTGCAAATCTCAGCCTCACAATTTACTGAAATGTATCTTCATATAAAGTATGAGATTTTTCTCCCCAGACTGTCTCTCTAGTACAAAGTTGATAATGTTAATTATATCTTGGCAATCCTAATAAAATATATGCAAGATAGCATTACCCATTAGAAGAAATAGTTCCAACATGCTTTAAAATGCCCAACTGAAATTACAGGCAGGGGCTGCTTTTCAAGGACAGAAGGGTGAGCTGGCACACATGTGGGAGACAATTTGCTCATTAGGGAAGGTTTTTTATACAGTAACATATAATTAAGGTAATGGTCACAGCTTGCATGACAGAAAACACTCTGGCAGTTGTTTGATTGCTATG
Source organism: Shinisaurus crocodilurus (assembly GCA_021292165.1). Lineage (NCBI taxonomy): Eukaryota > Metazoa > Chordata > Lepidosauria > Squamata > Shinisauridae > Shinisaurus > Shinisaurus crocodilurus. Next base: position 266,855,282 of record CM037876.1, read on the forward strand.
TGGGTCAGAAGATCAGTTTTTTTTTCTAGAAGATGTATCCACATTAGTGTGTTAGCGAACAGGTTAGAAAGTAAATTACAGCTGGCTTTTCGTGGCGTATTACTGTTGAGTCTCATTGTTTTGGTTCTTTTTCTACCGTACATCACCAGCAATATGGCTTCTGAAGGCTGCATGTGACAGGTTAGGCATTTTATCCTTTGAGTAAACAGTAATCGTGGTGTGAAGAAAGTGGGGCATTGGAGAATTTTTCCCATTCTTTGAGAACTCCACTCTTCCTTTTTAGTTTGCTCCAAGGGCTCTTTGGGGATACATATATTAAGCCCTTTAAATAGTTCATAATAAATCTGTGTCTCAGGCTGATTCTGACAGGTTTTTAAAGAGTCTTTTAAGAGAGAATCCTCAATCATTTGTTAATCCATGGGGTGATCTCCAGGCTTGGAGGAAGGAAAAAAAAAAAACCAACAGTGCAAGCTCCTGTGTAGTGAAAATGCAATGTCGAGAAATGATAAATATGAGCAAAAAATGAAGGCACATAGTGCTGTAGGAGTTTTACAAAATGTGGTGTGCTGAAATAGTTTTCTTCTCAATTAGTCTGTTTCCAGGCATAGAGGTCTGACTAGTAAAAAAAGAGGAGAAAGATATCATAACTGATCGTCTGGCACATTCCCTTCCTACTGTTGTCTCAAGATGTGCTATAAACCAGAGCTTCCCTGAAGGAGGGACTGCCAAAGGGTGTTAAATGTACACAAAAACCATTTGTGTACGTAAGGAGAAAAGCTGAAGCAGGTGCCATTCAAAACCTGTGATGAATTCTGCCAAAACACCTGCACAGTAGGCTAATTTTAAAAGGCCTTTCTTGAGGAATGTGTCAGCTGCTGACTGGTTTTGCCAAAGGTCTTGTGAAAATCCCTAGTAACAAAACGACCTTGCTTAGTTTTTTTCTTAACCAAACAATGTGAATAGGTGTTTCTCAATAACTGGATAAAGCACTTATGGTATTTGCAGAAATATTACTACTGAAATACTCAAAAAGGAATTGATTGACTCTGGCATGCACTATCAGAATGGCCACAAATTTGTGCAGCCAAGGCATCTGAGCTGGCGTAGTGTATTATGACTGAAGACACAATCCTATGCATTTAGACAGAAGAAAGTCCTACAATTCCCAGCATTCCCCAGCCACCCGTGCTGTCGGGGATGCTTTGACCTGGATTCCTGCACTGAGTAGGGGGTTGGACTCGATGGACTGTAGGCCCCTTCCAACTCTACTTTTCTATGATTCTGTGATTCTAGGATTGCACCTTAAGATTGTGAGCTATGAACCAGGAATCCTGTAGTTCAAATCTTACCTCGGTCATGAATTCATTGGCAAGCTATTGCCTCTCAGCCTCTTGTCTACCATTGGGAGATAATAAAAGCTCATATGTCTTGCTTGTGGGCTTCCTATACGCATCTGGTTGGCCACTGCGAGAACAGAATGCTAGACTAGGCCTTTGGTGTAATCCAGCAGGACTCTTCTTATTCTTATTACACTGGCGTACTCTGCATGGTTGTTGTAAAGGTCACTGAGATAAATAAAAAATAAATTATTTTATTTAAAAGATTTATATCCCACCATTCCATTTTGATTAGAAATACTCAAGGTGGCTAACATAAAATAGTTTTTAAAACAATAAAAAGCAAAAAGCAAACACATTTCCCTGATCTGGAAAAGCAATGCCTTGTAGCTTGCCTTCTACAAGCAGGATTGGAGTAGGATCCTGTGTGGTCTTTTGTGTGTAATCCCCATGGCCTCCCAGCTCTCATGGACAAGGGTGAATTCTGTGTCAAGCTATGCACAATTTATGTGGTAAGCACGGACAGTATGGGAAGTACCAATTTTTTACCTGAAAGCAGTGGTAGCACAGAAAAAAAAATACTGGGGCAAAATGTCAGAAGGGGCAAAATTGGCCCATACTGATAAACCAATTAAATTTTCATTGCACAATCCTATACATGTTTACTCAGATGTGAGAGCCACTGTGTTCAATGGGACTTACTTCCAGGTAAGCGTGAACAGGATTACAGCCTAAACTAGTGAAGGCTTGCAGAGCTTGTTGGCATAAAAATATATGTTTTCGTGGTGTATTACTGTTGAGTCTCATTGTCTGGGCCCGATTCAAAGTGCTGGTACTAACATTCAAAGCCCTAAATGGCTTGGGGCCAGGGTATCTGAAGGATCATCTCCTCCCATATGTACCTGCCTGGATGCTAAGATCTTAATCAGCGGTCCTTCTCCGAGAGCCCCTGCCAAAGGAAGTGAGGCAGGTGGCTACCAGGAGGAGGGCGTTTTCTGCTGTGGCACCCCTGTTGTGGAATGAGCTCCCCAAAGAGGCTTGCCTGGCGCCTACATTGTACTCTTTCCGGCACCAGGTGAAGACCTTTCTATTCTCCCAGGCATTTTAATCATCTTAATCATCTTAAATCATTTTAATCTTGTAGTTGTTTTTAACTCTGTTATTGTAACTGCTGCTGCTAGCTCCACTGTTTGTTTATAATCTGTGGTTTTAAATTTTATATTTATATTATATTGTATTTTATGGTTTTAACTGTTGTAAACCGCCCAGAGAGCTTCGGCTATTGGGTAGTATAAAAATGTATTAAATAAATTAATAAATAAATAAAATGTGTACAATAATAGGAGGCAATCTTGAAACCCAGAATATTTCACTGTGCTTTTGCAGTAAAGACCAGCACTAGCACTCGGAACACCTGGGATGCTGGGGCTTCCCATCATTTGACACTCTCCAGCACTTTCCTTTTTACGGCTGTCAGCCTCCTCTTGAGAAGAAATAAGGAAACCAGCTGTGAAACATCTAAGAAGATGTTTCTCCTTCATTTGGTAAGAAGACACTACCCACTATGAACTGAATTGAAGCCAGGCTGTTTCCTGGCTGGGCTAGGACCCAGGGGAAGATGTTAGTCACTCGCAGTATACACTCCAGTATAGAGGCAGTGGTCACATTCAGTAGGACAAGTCACTTTCAGTACAGCAAGCTAATGGCAAGACAGAACATTAACAGAGCCTCAGACAGTGCTCTGCAGGAACTGCTTGGCAGGACAGTAAGCAACTGTCAGCAACTGAGGGTCAGCAACTAAGTAGGTTGGTAGCTCTGGCCCTTCAGAAGTTCCACCCCTACTGGGTGCTAACTGCAAACTTTAAAGGGCACATGCTCTTTTTTGTAGTCTCAAGCTCCTATGTGGCTGACTGGCATGAGAGGCTTTATTTATTTATTTATTTAATACATTTTTATACTGCCCAATAGCCGAAGCTCTCTGGGCGGTTCACAACAGTTAAAATCATAAAATACAATATAAAATATAAAATTTAAAACCACAGATTAAAAACAAACAGCAGAGCTAGCAGCAGCAGTTACAATAATGGAATTAAAAACAACTACAAGATTAAAATGATTAAGATGATTAAAATGATTAAAATGCCTGGGAGAACAGAAAGATCTTCACCTGGCGCTGGAAAGAATACAAAGTAGGCGCCAGGCGAACCTCTTTGGGGAGCTCATTCCATAACCGGGGTGCCACAGCAGAAAAGGCCCTCCTCCTGGTAGCCACCTCCTGCTTTGGGAGACCCATCCTTGGAAGCTGAGGTTGAGGGGACAGCTGAATTCTTGGGCCAAGAGGGTGCCAAGGGTTCTCCCTGGAGTGGAGTGACCAGTGCCTCATCAGGCTCAGAGTCTTCTTTGGGGTAATGCTGAGCCTTTCAGCCCAGAGCCATTATAGGTTGCTTTGGCCCTTTGGAGTACAGCAAGGCCAGCACTGATAGCGTAGGTTAGCTTTATTTTTAGTTGTTTGTTGGCCTGTTAATTTTGATCTTGTGCTCTACATTATGTATCAAGTTTAGAATATTTAATTGTAATGAACTTCCCCCGGCACCGCCTTCTGGGGGCGGGAGAAGTTTGCGTGTGGGTGAGGGATGAGGAGTCGGAATACAGCCAGGCCACATCGACCAAGCCAATGGGCTTAAGTGGGGTGGGGAGCTGGGACCCTCACTTAAGACCCTGTCTCCCCGCCCTCTGCCTCTTTCTGAATTTATTCTGTTTATTGAATTGCTGATTTTATCTTATTTGAATTTATGGATATCTTTTGCAACAATATTTTTTCCACATGTTATGTGTTTTAATAAGTGAATGTTTATGTAGCGGACAGGACTCCTCCTCCAAAGCCCACACCCTCAATGTGTACTTCGCTCTCACCAAGTGCTACTTTGTATTGGTCACTTCAGACTTTAAGCTGTCTTCTTAAGCTGCGTTAGCCGATGATATGTCTTAGGTCTTATATGTAACTGTTCACCCACGTTTGTTTGTCTTTATTAAGAGCAGTTTGTTTTATTTGATTACTTGAAGTAGGGTGCCCCTCCGTTAATTCCCTTCTTGCGTTCCTGTCCACCAGTCAGACTCTGGACACTTAGAACTTTGAATAAAAAGATTGATTTATTGTTCTAACAAAGTCTCTAAACTGATATTCAACTCAGGCACAGATAACTTGGATTTTCAACAGTTAATTCAAACTTGCTCTTTGCTTAGATTCAGGTTAAAGGCAGGCAGATGTTATACAGTGCTCTTTGTATCAACTTGGCTTGGTTACTTGAAGTTACAGTATCAGACCAGGGAACTTAACTGTCCCCCTCACTAGTCCAGAGCTTCTCCTTCTTCCTCAGACAGAAGGTCCTTAACTCCCTAAGCAGAAACTCCTGTGAACTGTTCTATACTAACACCTTCACGTTTGCTTTCTCACAACTTAATACTAGATTTCCTGTCTGAACTCTTCTCTTCAGTACCACCTTTCCCTACCTACTCTACTAACCTCCCACTCCCTCTCTCACTCCAACCCACTCTCTTCCCCAACTGACAACCGACTCCCCTTAACTGCCAACTCCCTGGGGTTCTGTGCTCTCTGCTTCAACCAATCAGAGCCTCTGGAATGTTCAGGTTGGCCCCTCCCCGGGCTTCTGCCTGTCACTCCGCCACAGTTTATTGTAAGCCCCTTTGGACACCGTTTACTATGGAAAAGCAGCATATAAATAATCAAAACTTAAACTATTGGGGAACATAAGCAGGCAGAATATAATCTGTATGTGTATTTGAGCAGAAGAAGAGAAGAGAAGCAGGGCTATTCTGTTGACTACTGAGGCCAGCTCCATTTGGCCCTTCCTCAACTTTCTATTCCATCAGGCTACCTAAACTATTTTCATCCCAGATCATCATGATAAGAACTATAATTTTAAGAACTGGTCCCTGAGCTTGCTTTTTATCTCTCCTCCCCCCACCCATCCCCTTTATATTGTGTGTCCATAACTTTTAGATTGTATGCCTGAGGGCAGGGACTGTCATATTACTGATCTTTGTAAGTAACTCTTGGAGCCTTTTTGGCTAAAAAGTGGGATAAAAATGCTTTAAATCAATAAATATTTTTATTTTATTTCTGATTATTTATAGGCCATCCTATAACAAAAGCTCCCCAGTTGGCTTATAGAATAAAAATAAACAAGTTAACACAGCATCATTAAAAAAAAAAAAGTAATACAGTAAAATATTGTAAAATATCAAAACAAACTCCAAATTAAGATTAAAAACCAAAGAGCAGAAAATATAAGAGCTAAAAACTGATTTAAAAGCAACCGCAAGATATAAAAGGCCTGGGAAAATAACCTCCCTCTTCAGTCTGGCAATTTATGTATTTCTTTTCTTGCTTACTCTTACTTTTGCAGAATTCTCAGAAAAAGCTCTGACTCTTCTAGAATTCTCTAACGCTCAGAAAGATCCACCCGGGGAGCTCTTCCATCATCACCACTCCTCTCATTTGCTGGTATACATCCTCCCACCTTTACCAAACTCACTGAGTCCCCCCACAGCTTTGATTTTCCTCAGGACCGCAGAAGGGGAAGAAAGGTTTAAATTCCTCCTCCACACCACTCACACGCACACACACACACACACCCAGCCGGCCATGATGGGGATTAAAATTGGGGGCCCTGTGCTCTTCAGCTGACCAGTGCAGATTGGCTGAGGTGTGGAGTGGGCTCAGTTATAATCCACAACACAGGGCACTGGGCAGAGAGTTTTAACCCCCTTTCCCCCCCCCCCGCCGGTGTGCTGTGACGAGGATTAAAACTGTGCCATGGGACAGGGGATGACCTGGGAGAGTGCTGCAGGTCAGATTGGGAAGCCTCATGGTCCACGTTAGGCACACAGGCCAGAGGTTCCCCATGCCTGTTCTAACCAACCCACCTTTAGAGTTCCTAAACAAATTTCCTATCCAACCCATTCTGTGACGTAACATCTTGTTGAACGTTCTAAGTAAAATGGAGAAAAATTAATTTAAGTATCTTAAATGTCTCTTTTACAGTCTTAAAGTGATCAGTCACCTAGCAACAAAATCATTATAGTTCAATCATGGGGTGGGGAGGAGTTGAAGAGCCTTTACTTGAGCAGCAAAGACCTAATTTATAGGCTCAGAGAGGGTGAGGGTACACCAGATTGGCCTGTGTAGGTGGTAAGTGCCTGGTTTCTTTCACTCTTTAGCAAGCCCTTAATAGCCCCAAGGAGAGATAAGAAGGAGATATCATTAGTCAAATCAATAGTATGGGCCTGGCTCATATTTAAAATATTTGCATCCTGTTTCTCTTGCCATTTGAAGACAGTTACAACAAAATCCATCAATAAAACATGAAAATTGACAAAGAATTAATTTCTCCCCCTGAAAACAGTATGTCAACTCAAACTTTAAGAAATAGCACAAATAGATATCCACTCAGATGCTTATTTTGAAGCACAGTACAAACTGAGCCACCTTCAGGATTGATTCTGTGATAAATTGAGGGTGCAATCCTATACACTCTTACTTGAGAGTATTAAACCCAGTGGGGCTTACTTCAGAGTAGACATATACAGGATTACACTATTAAACTCCTAGTCAGTTACCTTGTATGACTGTTCATACATTTTGTTGATTTTTAAAAACATTTGTTGAGACATACTTGTTGTTTCTGTGTGTCTGTGTAGATAGAACTTCCAATGGCCCCTCAAATGGGGTCAGGGAGAAGGCTTGCGCGTGGGGGAGGAGAGAGGAGGCAGGCAGCTGGGCAGGTGGGTCACTAGAAACGAGCCAATGGCTCAAAAGGGCGGGGACCCAGGTAAGAGCTTACTTAAGCTCCTGGGTTCCCGCCTTCGGTCTCTTTGCTCCTGTTTTTCCAGCTCCCTCCACTCCCGCCCTCTGAGCAGTGTAGGCTCCTCTGGCTGCCCGTTTCCTGGGGGCCGAGTAGGAATTTTGGCTCATTGTCTCAATTGGCCGGGGCATTGGGTGTGTTTCGCCTACTCTACACTGTGAAGCAGGGTAGGGAAATTTTTGAATTTGATTTCGATCCCGCCAGGGGGATCTTAGCTAAATTGGTCGCATTTGCGGGAAGTGCGGGTTTAGGCAGGAGCGATTAGGGTTATGGTGATCATCCAGTGGCACCTTTCAAGGTGACTGATGTTTACCCAAGGCTGCCCTCCCTAATGCCATGAGGCTTGGCAGGAGGCAGATTGGGACGGCTTTGGGGTTTTACCTTTCTCACCTACTTTGGGAGCCTGGAGGCTCCAAAGTAAGGCGACGATGGTAAGGCCCTCCAGCTCCACATGGAGGGCAACTGGCCGGTGGCGGGCCATCCCGCCTCCGGTTCAGTTAGGATGTATTCGCCAAATATTGGTCTTTTACCCGGCCAATGGCCGGGCTAGGTTAGAGAACCGCACTTCACCCTTCACAGATCTTCAATTCAATAAATGTAGCCCTGATTTGAAACCATATACCCTGTGTCTGCCTCTTCTTTATCTCGCCTTTACACGTGCAAGTATAGATATCAATATCAACTATTTCCTCTGCCTTCTCAACATATTTCAAAATTACTGAGCTTTTTTTGTTCATAACTGACATTCTAAAATTGATGTTTTGGGAATTTCAGGACTGGAAATTTAAGCCTGAGTGGTTTTGAACTATTTTTCATGCTTGAAAGATGGGAGATGGGAAGGGATCCAGTCTCACACCTTTAGTCGTGGTAGTTGCTATGATATCGTTATTATGATAGTTGTCATAAAAACCTCCACAAATGCTACAGTCAACTGTACTCCCCTGATCCTCCAGTTTACATATGTAGAAATTCATAACATAGATACCACAGCGTATTAATTCTTGGTAAATATTTATACCTCAATGGCAACCACTCTATGCATGTAGTATAACCTCTAGGTAAGATATACATATATTTATCAAGTTACTAGCATAAATAATATGTAATAGAACTCTTTCAAAAATAATACATTATGTTAACACAATTTATGATAAGGTATTTTTTAACAACAGACATAGATATAAGAATCCAGCTTAGATGCTAACAGCCAGTTACTCCCCTTGGTTAGGCTACACAGACAATTCATGTATATAAAATAGTGTATTAAAGTAAACTTACAAAAGCAAAGAGCAATCATTGCAAATGTAATTTTTTTCCCTTCCTCTTTGGGATTCTAATTTTAAAAGCATTAAAGGAGACAGCTGCTCATGCTGTGATATGCGCTAAACAGCCTGAAGGATGGAAAAAAATATATTTGTAGCTCATAATAACTATTGACCTTTCTGATATACAATGTTCTCCGTGTTAGCTATTCTGTTCTATCAACAGTGAAGATTGAACATGACTTCTTAATAGAAAACATGGGGTTTCAAGCTGCCTTCACAAAGGTGTTTATGTATTGTTATTTTGTACTGTAGTACAAAGTCTAAGTCCTAGTGCCCTTTGTCTGACATGTTGTTGTAAAAAAGGGGGAGAAAAAAGGGCCTCACTCTTATGGACTGCTTTCTAAGAGGAATTGGCTCATAACCATTTTATAGTTGTGATAAAAGCATTGCCACGCTTGATCCTATATGGAGGTACAGGAAGTTGAATCCTAGAGCATCCCAGGAGCACAAAGTGCATTTTTCTCAAGACAGAGATCCCTCAAGTGGCTGCTTTTATAGGTGCTTTGCAATAAGATTTAAAATGTTCACTTTTTTTTAGCGTACTAGAATTCATATTGTTTGTTCTTTGTAATGCCACAGCTGCCTGCATAATAGCTTATGTTGGATGTCATGTACTTTCAAAGGGTAGCTTTATGATGCCCCATTTTCCCCCTTGAACTCTCTACCACTTAGGAATTGTGTGCAGAAACACCCACTGGTAGCAGCTTGACTTTGACACTATGCATATTTCCCGAGAGTGGTATCTTCTGAACTCTGGCGGTGAGCAGCATGAGGCAGTTTAAATGCTCTTCACTTTCTCAAGGGAGAACCTCACCAAGAAGCAAACTCCTGTTTGGCATATGAAAATCTGGAATGGAAGCTCTTTTAGTACATCCTGTAAATCACAAACATGGTGGCAGTGGTAGGCAGCAACACCAGGATTTTGTGGGCTTTAATGTTCTTTTCCTCATCCCCCTTCATGTTTATTGTGTTTTTATGCTATTTTTAGTGGGCCAATGGTGACAGTTCTGAATTACACTCATTTCCCCAGGTCTGCTCTAGTCCAGAGTGCTAGTTAATGATTCACAAGATACTAAATAAAATCTGAACAACTCCCAAACAGGATGGGGGTACCCTAATCCTATTAGGACAAAACATATGATCATTTGGATATATCTTAAGAACTGTCTTTGTAACCATATGACTGCATTATAACATAAAGCAGTCACAATTTTATGAGAGTAATTCCAAAGAACAAAGCATCCCATATCCTTGTTCAGACATCTGCAAGTCCAAGGAAAATAAACCAAGTTGCATCTTATCCCAAACATTTATGTGGGTCCTAAACCTGAGATCCTTTGTGCAGGGACAAAATTCACAGTGAATTCAGTGAGAACTTTACCTGCCAAGAGTCAGTGACATCCCCCATGAGATATACTAAGGGGAAGAGGGCATTCTTATTCGAAACGTATTATATTAGCCCAATGTTTTGTCACTGAGAGCAGCCAGAAGTAAGATTAGGCAGAAGAAGCACAACATTAATGGGGGAATCCAACCTGTTTTTTTCTTTCTGTCACCACCAAGACACATGCTATGATAATTTCTATTTTTCAATTAGAATTTGAGGTGTGTTAATTTCACTGGGACCTCTCTAATTTTACTCTTAGTCAAAATGATATACATTTGGTTTTTTCTATTCACAATGTAAAACATGTTTTAAATATCTGTATTTTATATACCCCCTTCTATGTCACTTTTCTGAGCTGTCTGTATTGTGCTAACAGAAAGTATACCATGGGCAGTATCCAGTAGTGCCACTGAACTCCCTCTGTTTCTGTTTGCCAAAGGGACCACTTCTGTTCAGGCCTCAAGGGGGGGGGGGGTGGAGGTTCAAAAGGGGACTTTATTTTCCTTCCCCACCTTCTGGAGACTTTCCCCTTTCTGTCCTATACATTAGGGCTGGCTGCCAGTCCCAGACCTGAGAATTTTATTGCTATTATAGTGGTGGGGAAGGAGCCTGTTAGGCAAGTGGGAAAGCTAAAAATGTTTCCTCCCACCTGAAACATTCTATACATCCTAAAATTTCACAGGTCCTTCTCAAGTCGTTTTGTTTTGTTGATTTCTTTTTCTTTAGCCTACCTAGGGAGTCCTAGGGAGGTATACAGAAACCTCAACTGTATTTTTGTGTATTTCATTTCACTTACAAACTGATGGGCACTCAAATGTACATAGATTTCATAGATCATAGAGTTGGAAGGAGCCTACAAGGCTATCGAGTCTAACCCCCTGCTCAATGCAGGAAACTAGAGGAGGGGTCTCCCATCCAAGTAATAACCAGGCCTGACCCTGCTTAGCTTTTCATGCTCAGACAAGCTGAGCCAGCATAAGCCACAGGCCTGTATGTATATAATTATTCTTTATCAGTTTTTTCAGTTGTTCACTAGCCTTAGGGTGCAATCCTATGCATGCTGTCTGGGGCATGCTGGGAGTTGTGGGACTTTTTTCTGTCTAAACATGCATAGGATTATGCCCTTAGCCTGCAATACTATACCCACTTATCTAAGAGTAAGCCCTATTGAAGTCAATGGGACTTATATCTGAGTAGACATGTATAGGATTGCACTGTTAAGCTCAGATTTCTTTTTCCTTCATTGTCAGTCCATTTTTACTGACCGTGCCAGTGTGTAAATTGACCAGATTTGGGAACCATATCTTGAGGACAGGGCTGTTTGCAGCCAAACTATAAGGCATAGATTCTTCACTTTAGGGCTAAAGTTGAGGCATTTGTTTACCTTTACTAACTAGACCTTGAGTGCATTTTCAGCCAGTAGTACAACTCTGTTCCTAAACTATTCCTCTGGCTACCAGGATCATTTCAAGTTTGTTGTGCTTCTTAGCCTTGTCTGTATTTATTGTCATGGTTATTGTTATGGGATAGGTATGATTTTCCATGGTCAGATTTATGACATCAGTGTTGCTTCTCATGTGTGCAATAGTCTACAAAATGATTTATTGCTGTGATGGATGGTAAATTCTGAATCCTGCAAAATTCCATAACCATATATTTCATCCTGACTTCATTCAAATTATCATGCCTTTTAAATAATGATGAGACATTATTAAATTAATTGAATAGAATTAGCACCTATAGTACATTCTATGATGCTTGTAGTTTTCTATTTTCCACCTTCTATTCTCAGCAGCATGTTACTGTCCTTCTTGATCAGTACATTGCTGATATGCAGATGTATTTTGATGACCATAGTGGAGAAGAGCGAAGCAGGGCTTGTGGAATTTTCAGAGTCGGCTGGCTAAAAGCCCTGTCAAAGCATAATCTTTGTCTGAGAGCCAGTGTGGCATAGTGGTTAGAGTGTTGGACTGGGACTCGGGCGATCTGGATTCTAGTCCCCACTCAGCCATGAAGCTCACTGGGTGACTTTGGGCCAGTCACCAACTCTCAGCCTAACCTACCTTACAGGGTTGTTGTGAGGATAAAATGGAGAGGAGGAAGAGGAGGAGAATTATGTAAGCCGTCTTGGGTTCCTTGTAGGGAAAAAGGTGCGGCACAAATATAATAAATTTTTTAATTATTATTATTATTATATAATAATAATAATAATAATAATAATAATAATAATAATAATAAATAATTATATAATAAATAAATAAATACTGGAAGAAGGGTGGTAATCAAGTAGACAGTTCACATAGGGCAAGGCAAGGTAGGTACAGGATAGGCAGGCAAAAAGAATTAGTAACTCAAATAATAATAGCTCAGTTGTTATTGTAGACACAATTTGCTCAGACCAAGGCAGGAATGGAAAGCTTTTCTCTTGTTCATTGTTAAGGTAATCTGTGGGGAGCCTCATTCCAATGATAGGAGGCGCTAGAGCTGGTAGTGGGTGAAGCCACCTCCTTTCCTCTGTCTTTCTGGCATATCCCTCTTTTTCTGGAACTCCCTTCTCTCTTTCTCTCTCTCCTCTTTCTAGCACTTCTGTTTCTCTCCCTCCCTCTCTCACCTGGTGAATCTGCTTCCCAGATGAACCAAAATTTTCATCCCTTTTCTCTGATTGGTCGAACAGGGTTGGTTCTATTTTTGTGATTGGCTGAAGTGCCATCTCCTGCTGGGTGGATCTTACAGTTTTACAGCAGTTTTATGGTTCTGAAAGTGAGCTTTTCATTTTAAATTGAATAAGTGGGAAACTGCTTCTGATGATTCCTTGCAAAGGGCTTCCCCTCACTTCATGACTCTCTGTCCACTAATTCTTTTTATCCCTTCACTTTTTTTGAACCATTTTTCCTTTATTTCTGCTGTTTCCACCACCACCCAGTCTCCAAAATGTACTATTGCCCATTTGCACAAGGTTCAAGGATTGCATTGAACAATGGTTGTTGAGTGTGATGACATTAAGTGAAGAGAGGCAGTTTCTGAGTTCAAGCCCAACTAGGATTTAACACCAATGAGCTGAATTTTGCCTTTAGAAAGCCAGTGGAGACCATGAATAGTGTCAAAAGCTCCCGGTAGCCCATTCCCATTAGGAGGCCCTGCAAACTATACACATTGAAATTTTGATAATGGGGAAATGTATTTACGTAAATGTAATAAATTAATCAAACATTTGAGAGAGATAACAATTATTCAATTAAAATTATTTAATCTGGTCAGAGCTTTCATTGAGATAAGGTGGACATGCAGGTAACGTGGCTCAGGGAAAGCTTTTCTAAAGAGGTGGTTTTGAGGAGGTTCTTAAACAAGAGCATATGTCCTTTTTGAAAATGTTGGCTGCGGCAGTCAAATCACAGCTTGAAATCTATTTTATAACAGGATTTTGTATGTTTAACTCATGTAAGGTAGATCTATTAATGGCTTAATCATGATGTTAAAATGGAACCTCCATGTTCAGTAGCATCCTACCTCTGAATACCAGTTGCTGGGCAGAAAACTGTTGGGTATATTTTGTTGCTTGCATGCCATGCTTACTGGAAGTTGAAAAACAGAATGCCGGGCTAGGTAGACCTTTGGCCTGATCCAACAGAGCTCTTCTTATGTTCTTAATTAACACTACTTCTGTGTATTTAGAAGTAGTGTTAATTAGGAACACATTGCAGCATATTTTACTTGCCGCCTATCTTAGGTCGTAATGTTCTGGACTATAGCTGCTGCATGTGTTAAGCTGATTCTAATATTTATTCACTCAGCAGGAAGAACACATGCTGTGGTTTCCTAATGTACACTTTAAGCACTGTACTGTAGAGTGCTGTCTAATAACAGTAATAATTAATGGTGAGCCTCTCACTGCCAGTACTGCTTATGACCCTTTTTGTGGTTCCAGGGTTCCAGTAACCTTGATCCTGATCATACATTTCCTTGCTTTGAAAGTTTCATTTCTTAGATGTTGCAAACATGATATTGCTGAATGGAACTGAAATGCTGAGGCCAGGTTTGTGGCATGGTTTTCTGATGGCTTCACGTTTGTTCAGGTCTCCAAGGACCAGCACCAATAAATGTGAAAGAGACAAACAGCAGATTGGCATACTTTTCCATTTCCACCAGGACGGAGAAAAAATGAACTAAATTAAGTCTAACCTTAAATGTATAATCTGTCCTTGGGAAGAAAAAAAAAAGGGATATAGCATCTCCGAGCTCTCGGCATCCCTTACGAGAAAAAATTGGTTCTAAGGGTCTCTGATCTTGTGTTTTAGTAAAATAGAACTGCACGGCTGACTGACAGTTCTGATCTAAAGCATTTACGTTTAAGTTTTGATCTCTCTGCTTTTGATTAAAACTAATGAGCTCATTTAATTCAAAATGGGAATCTCTGATAAGAGAAATAAGGTTGATGTGATTGGATTAGAGGGGCAAATTAAACTCTTAGAGCAGAAGTTTGTGCTTATATAGTGTATTAAAAAGCTGTTGGCGTATTATGGCGTGTTAGATGATGAGAAAAATTTCATAGTAATTCATATTTAATCAGAAGAAATGAAACTACTAAATATAACATGGCTCTGCTTTTCCCTCGAGTGATAAAGAGCTGTACATTTAAAATGACATGGAATTCATGCTCTCTAAGACAAAAAAAAATTCTTAAGAGAGACACTAACGAAAGGAGCATTCTTGTCAGTGGATTAATCGCAACGGAGTTGAAATGCCGTAAATACAAAGTACACGTGACCACATCAGCACAAGGTATAGGCAAGTTACTATCAATATCATAGGGTACTTCTTAAAATAGGAAAAGTATTGGCTAGTAATGAGAGATACTCTTGAAAAGACTCTAGTAACACATTTTGTGTCAGTTTAAACTCCTCAAACAGAAATCTGTTTTATTGCCAATATGTTCTTGGAAGCTCACTCCAGAATTAATTATTTTAGGCAACAAAAGTGTGGTTGGATTTGATATGAAAATAAGAGCACTCAAGTATGTAGCCTCTCTATTCATTTTCAGGTGGACTAATGAGTGCTGCCATTATCTCTCCTCTACTTCCAAACCATTTCCAGCTCATACTTGAATGAAAGAGCAAAGGGAGAGGCAGTCCTCAAGTTGGTGGTAGAAAGTAGCAATTTATTATTTGTAGATTGTCCAAAGTGACCAATGGTCTTCTGCACGGGCATTGAAGACCACATTGAACCCATTAAAGCTTGTTGGGCAGGCTTCTCTCTCGCTCCAGCTAGAGACCATCTTTTTCCTTTGCTCTGTTAGTTTTTTTGTGCTGTCGACTTATCTCTTACTTAGCAGTAGTAAGGGGAAAGATTCCTAAGCAAGCAATCACCCATGATATTCTCTGGTCCTTTCCCCTACCACTAGCTCTACACTTTTCAGGTTGACTTAGAGATAAAGGCTAAAAGTAGCAAAAGAGCCAGTGTGGCGTAGTGGTGAGAGTGTTGGACTGGGACTCAGGAGATCCGGGTTCTAGTCCCCGCTCTGCCATGAAACTCACTGGGTGACTTTGGGCCAGTCACTGACTCTCAGCCTAACCTACCTCACAGGGTTGTTGTGAGGCCAAAATGGAGAGGAGGAGGATTATATAAGCCTTGCAGGAAAAAGGTGGGGCATAAATATAATAAATATAATAAATAAATAAATAAATAAATAAATAAATAAAAATAGGTCTGCATTGTAAGGACATTGTCAGCTTTCGTATTGTCCATCATCTGTAGTGAACCTTTATTGCTGGAGGAAGGTGTATAATATTTTCCTTGTTTGCATATACTATTTTCACTCAACTGGTCATAACAGGTTCACTGTAAGCCATGAATGAGCTTTTCTTGAATCATTCATTCCCCCTCCGTTCCCCTTCCATCTGCTCCAGTGACACTAGTAGGTTTTTAGTCCTGGGATACTAATATGACCAGAGTATCTCCATAATCCACTTTAACATTAAAAAATCATCTAACGGAAGGTAGATCCTGCAGATTAGCACTCAAACATACTACACATACACACACACACACACACATATCCTTAGCTCTCTCTGTGTGTGTATTTATATGTATGTGTTTGTAACATGAAATTCTCAGATCAAAGACAAAGCATGTAGTTTCAAAGAGAAAACTTTTGTTTAATGTAAAACATGAGGCGTAGTTCTAGCTCCATGAAGAAACAATAAAAAATTTGAAGAATATTGGAGCTACGGAATATTTTAGACAATAACTTTTGAGTTTTATTATCTTGGTTTGATATTCCATGTTAGATTGTGAGTCATTTATTTTTAGGGCATAACTAGACATGATTTTTTAAAAAATTAATAGCAGCCAGAAAGGACTGAAACTGGATTGGGACCAGAGCACTGGGGAAGGAGGGGTGGGGTTTAACTCTTTCCTCCCGGACTTTTTTCCTGAATAAAATTACTCAAAGCTGCTATGTTCCCCATGGGGGAAAACAGACAGGTACCATGTAGGTACCTGTATATGTTGCTCTATGGGGCAAACGATACTGGGGTGGGGGCAATTTTAATTGGGAAAACATCACGGAGAGAAAGGGTTTACTAGTTTCCTGCATTGAGCAGTGGGCTGGACTCGATAGCCTTGTAGGCTCCTTCCAACTCTATGCTCTATGAAATCTATGAAACCCTCCCTTCCCCAGTGGTCCAGTCCCAATCTGATCCCCGTCACCTACATTGTTGTCCTGATCTAATTCAGAAGGTTCCCACAGCTGCTGAGAACTTTATAAAAAGTCATGGGAAACCCATGAGCAGAATCTTCCACTTCACATCTTGTTTGCCCCCAAGTTAGCTCAATAGTTATATATATGAAATAATTCAAAGGGACTCTGTAAAAGCTTAAATGATCTATTAATTATTTTGTTGTTGTTTCTACTCTAGTGGAATCCACAAGCCCCAGCCTACTTACAACGGACAACAATCTAGAGCGTTCTTTTTTCATTCGGATGAAATCTACCCTGACCAAGCGAGGTGTACACATAAAATCTTCAGGATATAAGGTAAATTTTGGTTTTGCCTCCTTAAGAATAGTTTCTCTCTACTCTCTAAGGGGGATATGGTGGTTAAAATATTTATCCATATACCTTTGGTCTTGAGGCCCTCCAAAGTCTGAGCCTGATTAGTTTGCCAAAGATTGTGTAAGACTAGCCCACTAGTTTGAAGAAGTCAAAGATAGCTGTAGGTGCAAAGATGCAAAGTCCTTCCATCATGTGTCATAGCAGGTTAAAAAAAAAAAGAAACTTGCATTCTTTAGCCTAACTGACTACCTGGGGTAGTACTTGTCTAAATGGTTCATGTAGAAATAAATAATTAATGGTACACATGCTTTCTGGGAGTATGCCCCATTGAACACAATGGAACTTACTTCTGAGTAAGCATGCTTAGGATTGTGCTATGGGACTGAAGGTTTCTCACCACTTGTCTGTCACTGCTGATTCATTGGTCCACTGCTGCAAGACCTTGCACATCATAGTCATTGTTTTAAGATATCCTTAGCTTCCATCCTGCTCATTAGAATTACTCTGATTTTTTCCTAATTTACGTATGATCCTAAAGAACTGTGTGAGTAGAGGTGAGGAAGGGTATTTGCAAACGCTCATTGGGTTGGATGATGAACACCCATTTTTTTCAGCATTAGTCACTGGCCATCAGTGATCAGTGGGGATAGCCATTCCTTGTTTTCCTTGGTTTCATTTCCACTGTGATTAGTAATAAGTACTACTTTACAAGTACCAAATGTTTCAATTTGAGTTCTTACACTTCATTTGCAGTGTGTTCTATTGTCTTACACAGGATGGAGAAGACTTGCCCATGCACCCTTTACATGCTCTGCATGGCTGTCCAATACCTATTTAAAACCAAATGCAAACTTCACATATCCTCTTCATTTGTTGTTTGGATTTTGTTGCAGACCATCAAGACAGGAATCTACTAGCACACACAAAACTGGCTCCTGGGGTAAATTGGTGAGCAAAGAATACAGCAACAGTTAAGGAGCAACCATAGAAACTTCCAGACTTTGAAAATAATAGCAACAGAGATGGCTGGCTGCTGTCATGGATGCATTTCGGATTAGTGTGGGTGTAAAATCAAAGCTCTATGCAGAGACTTTGGAAAGATTAAGAACAATAATTCTTCCACTGACTATTTTAGTTGTGCCTGCCTTTTCTATGAGAAGCTTGATATATCCTGCCCATAGACACCAGCTGAAAGTTATACAGAACACTTAATAGTACTATCATTTCTGGAGCACATAGCATGTGCAGTTGGTGTTAACATACCAAAACAATCTTGCACTTGTATGAGTACATGCATCACCTTTGGTGTTGATTCTCCATAATGGCGTTGTACTATACTAAAGCTATATATATCAGGAGGAATCAATTGAGGAAGAGAGGAAAGATGTACAGAATGCTATGTGGAATACCTTGATATAGTTTTTTTTAGACTGTGTCCTTTGTGAAGATGAAAAATCATTTCATTAGTGGAGGAGCGGGGACAGAGTTCCTGCTCTAGAACATGGGTCTGATATGAATGTGAATAACGTTTCTGAAGGTTTTAAAATATGTCCAATAGCAAATCTTTCAATGCTCTCTCAAATGAATTCCAAATTGAATCCAGTATTTCTATATTGCCACCCATGAATGTTTGTACATGGTGCAAAAGCTTGCAGTATAGTCCCATTTCTCATGAGGCAGATTGAGGACAAGCTTCAAATGCTTGCTCTACTACTTAGCTACAATATATAAAGTAAGGTGAGAGAAGATATTCCCTTATTCCCATATCTGTCCAGTGAACTCATGGTAGGTAACATTTGCAGAGTGTAATAAGAGGTAACCCCAGCACCAGGAGGGGGTGGTGAGGCCCATCCACTGACATAACAACTTACAATGACTGGAGAGGGGCCATCTAAGAAAACAACTGGGGGTTGGGTGGAGGGGAGTCCAGGAGAATCCTGTAGGCTTCTGGGTGCTGCTAGCCATGGGACAACCCTGGGCAGTTTGTGCAGCAGGCACGAAGGCTTCTTCCAGTATCATACTTGCCCTGTAAGAGTCCTGGGCATGGACTCCTGAGGGCATCTGAACCCCAGGACAAACCTTGGGTGTGTATTTTGAATGTATTTTCAGGTCTTGAAAATTGCTGAATGTACGTGCAATAAATATTGAGTCCCAGATTTTAGCCCATACCAAAAACACTCTCTGAATTGACAGAAGAAATTACTTTACTGCTGACCCTTCATTTCAACTGAGTAAACAAGTACATTAGCTATCATGTTCGCAACAGCAACTTACACATAACCTCAGGCATTTGTGAGTGTGTTTTCTTGAAAGAGAAAATAGTTCCTGCCATGCAGAGATTATTCTGGCCTTCAGCTCAGCCTCTGGTGGAATAAGAAAATGCCCTGGGATGTTTAGCCATCATGAAGGCAACCTATGAAAGAGGACACTAGGGAAATTTTATTTTAACAATTTATCCACAACACAGAAGATCTAAAGATACAGTTCTTCACTGAAGTCTTAAAACTGTGCATGACCCAGTGTCACATAGTGCTTTTGCATACAGCTTGGTTTACTCTCAGTCAAAATTTGAAGAATTTGGAATCTCATAGTTGTAGTATCCAAAACACATTTTGAAGAATTACAGAAATTTGGCTTTTCTCTTTTTAAGTGCTAAGTCTAACCATAGCCTATTATCTTGGGGAGGGGGGAGAGAAAATTATTGATTTAATAAGCTGAGTGAAAACTAGAAATGCAAATGTTCAATCACAGGCAGACAGCCAAAATTTCAGTAATGGAGGCTGAAATTTGATTAATTTCTTTCCTATAAATCAACCTCCATATACAGATTTTTAAAAATATGTGAGCTCACAAAATTGAAAGACATGTAAAGCTCCAAAACTGTCTTCATAAATGAATCCCTATGCACTGAATTTGATTGTGTGTAGTGCTAGTCTCCTAGCTTGCTAAAACTATATATTTCATCTCAGTAGTGTGCATGCGGATCATTTTTATGGAATGATGTAATTGCTGGTGTCCTAAAGACTTTAATCAATCACTCTCTTAAACTTGCAATAAGAACATATGAGTGGCATTACTGGAGCAGACCAAAGGCTGGGTGTGCCATTTCATGAAGAGCTGGGTGTCAGTTCAGGCAGGGGATGGGGTGGGAGGAAGCAAGATTCAAAAGCCCACTATTGAATATATTCAAGATAAAATTTCAAAACGCAGTATTTTTTAGGAGTATATATTGTGGTTATTATCTTCTCTATACTTGTAAGACCTATTATAACAATGTTATCAGACATGGCAGTCACTTTTTAAAAAAATGGTATTTGTGACTTTGGCATTCATACATAGGATATAAGCCTATACCTAGTGAGTTATCCAGAGATAAAGGTGATCCTGAAAAATAATCACAGATTGCTTGCCCAAAAATTCCCTTGGGCTCCCATCTAGATCATTACTGTGTTTCAAATGCTGCCCAAAGGCTGAATTGTGTCTCAGAAGCAAATCATGATGGCCAATCCTTCTGTTCAATTCTAGCAACTGGTAATGAGAGGTATCCTTGCTATTAAGAAACAAACTGCTTCTCTGAGATGGCTGGGTTAACTGCAGGTCTAGGGCTGCTGGCCTTTATAAGGCTTCAGAAAGCCCAAAGGCTCTTGCTGAGTAAACAGCTTTTCTTGACTGAGTCTCAGCTAACTTGGAGTTGTTCAAGGTTCTGAAAGACCCTACCTGGTCTAATATTGCCTTGTTATTCACCAGACCTGACCTGACCTGACCTGATCTGATGTGACTGGACTTGACCCAACTTGACCTGACCAGATTTGACTTGATGGGACCATATTTGACTTTATGTGACCTGATGTGACAGTCTTGCCTTACCTCTGCTTTCTTGCACTTACTTTGCCTCACTGGTTTCAGCACCACTGGGTGCCTTGAATCGAGCTGGACAGGACAATCGCCTGATGCCAATTGGAGATGCGCTTTCACCCAGTAAGCCCACTGGGGGCACTGGTATAAGAAGGGGTCCATTAGGAGGCACTATGCTGGGGAGTTCCTCCTACACCGGTACCCCCCAGTACACTTACTGGGCTGTGGCAGAACTTCTCCGATTAGTGTCAGGAAAGCACTGTTTAATTTTCCACAGTGCCTTAGAATGAGACTACGTCAGAGGCATTGCGGAAAATTAAAATGGCAACCGCGCCAGTCATATCACTCTGGAAAATTCCTTTTAAAAGGCAGCCCAGGGCAAGCATTGGCAGTGGGCCCTGTGAAGATGCTGGGCCTCCAGCCGCTACCTGAATATACTGCGTGGTAACACTGGGCCTGCATCGTGTAACAATTAGCTCTATAAGTTAATTGTGCATTGAGTAAAGAAATACTACTTTTTATTTCTCCTTAACCTAAATTCTATCAATTGCATTGTTCTCTCAAGTTCTAATTTCCCCCCCATAAGATGCAGTGTTAGCTAAACATATGGCACTATCATCATTTAATGTTTGTAAAGTGCCTATGATATAGTAGGCACTATACAATAGTCAAATGAAAAGGCCTGTATCTGTAGGATTAGTCTAGACATGACAAAGGGCCAAAGCACATGTTCCTTTCCTTTTTCCCCTCTAGAATAAGTGCAGGGACCCTAGTGTGGAGGATAGGGGGGCTTTAACTTTCCCCCCTACTGCAGCCCTGATCCAGATTGAGGGCCCTGTGCCTACAACACAATCTATTTTGCCAAAGAAGGATCTATTAAAGCAAATGGATTGCTATTTGCCAGTATATTTGGAACAAAATAGTGGGGAGAATGAAGTTGAAGGGAAGCTTAAAACTCAGACTTAAAACTGAGAAGGAGAAAGGCCACTTTTAAATCAAACGGGTATCTTCTGCCTAACATGCAAATGATTAATCTGAATATCAGTCATATACGTAAGTTCTATGTGAATGAAAGTAACAGATAATTAGTCAGTATTTTCTTCCAGATATACACTACACTGAGATATAACGTTGAAAAATGTAATCCCTGCACATCCAATAGTCGCTTTAGAAGAATCAAAACAAGCTGTAGCTAGTTGTGATTCAGCATCTCAAGTTAAAACTCATTCCCATAAGTTTTCAGGATGAACAAATTCCATTCCATGTGCAAATAATTTGGACTGAGTTTTTTTGCTATTGTTGTTGACTTTCCCCCCTTAAATAAACAGAATGCCATCCTAAAATATGCTGGCAAAAGATGCTATTCCATTCTTTGACATTTCCTAAAATTTCTGGCGAAGCCATAGATCCATATCAAATTAAGTATAAAATATATTGCAGCCTATTAGCAGAGCTACTCTTAATTTGCTACTTTTCTCAAACACACATTCTTTCATTCAACAAATAATCAAGCACTATCAGATCTGATAATGTCCAAGTAGTTGATTGTTTGTAACTCTCTTATAGATTAGCACACTGTATACTTACCCTTATCTCTGTAGGTAAGAATTGTTTACAAACAGGCCTTCATTTTAAGTAAGGTCCTATGAAAATAGTATTGCCACATGTAATTTTTCATCATCAAGTGTAAAGGTTAAAAAGAGAGAGCTGGACAACTTTCTTTTTCCTTTGCTTATACTGAAGAAAAGAGCTGATGCACTATAAACAAACATGCATTATGGGTTGCCTTCAGTCACTTTATAGTCATATGCATTCATAAATTTTGATACAGTTGTAAGAAGCCGACTTTGATGGTACAAAACTCGCAGAAGAGCTTTAGATCACAGGAGTAACCAGAGACAAAGTTTATGTTGACAATTTATCAGCTCTTCTTTGTCAGGAAAAAACGTTTTTAGTGTCTGCCTATTAGCAATTGCATGCATATTATGAAATTGTGTTTGGGAAAGGGAGCCTGCCATCTGTCTTTCCTTAGGTTTTCCTTTTCCTTTTACACTTTATCAAGCTAAAATTACAAATTTCTGTATTTCAAAGCAAAATAAAACATGTGATGTCCATTACATGAACACTAACAAAGAAAAGCAGGCTCAACAGCAACGTAAATCTCTTAAGTTAAAATTTTAGAAGCATAGAACGATGCCTTACTTGTGTGTATTATCTGCTCGTGTTATTCACATTTTCCATTCATAACATTATCAGCTATTTCTCTCATTTCATTAGTCTTGAAAAATTAATTAATTCATAGCTTAGGATGTGTTTATAGGCTCTCTAAACAAGGACTATTTAGGAATTCATGTGTTTTTGTTACATGAGAACAGGCATAGAGAAAGGAAAAGATGCATTTCATATATTTTTCTTGTTCGGATATGCCAAGATTGTATCGACAATGCTGTTTTTTTGCACCAATACTCATCGCCAGGAAAACATGCTGTGTGTAGCTGTCTGGATTACACCTCTCAAATATGAATGTCATGACTCTGTTGAAGTAGCAGAAACAGTTCACACTGCCATGGAGAAGGGATTCTGAGCAGACCATTCCCTGGCTCTTCCTTGTATGTTTCTGTGGCAGGGCATTTATTGTGCTAATAAATTCCATTACTGATTTTGGCCAGTTCAGATTGATTCTGCAGTAACTGTAAGTAATGAACCCTACAGGCAGAGCCAAAGGGGAGAACACGCCAATAAACTTTTGGCTGTATAAATACAAACTGTAGAGTTAATTTAGCCACAGTTTTTATCAGATCATGCAGCCAATACCCTTCAAAACAAGAAAATGTATCCAGCAGACTACTCAGTGCCAAAGCCCTGCTTTGCCTTTAATTTAGCTGTTGAGCTGGGTAATCAGTTTATTTTAAAAAACAAAAAACCAAAATTTCCTTTGCCAAGCAAATTTTCATTTGAATCCACCTAAATTATATGAAGGATTTCAAATATGCCACAGGGGGAGGAGATAACAAAGAACAAATGGCCAAAAAAATGGTAATTCAATCAAGTATTGTATTAGTTTACATTCTCTGCATTTCTTTGCAGGGTTGCCATTATTTTTCCAGATGGAGGACCTATGCCTTTAACAGTTCAAAGGGGCAGCTTTCCCTTCACTGCATCTACATGCTGCTGGGAAAAAGCTGTACCTGTTAGATATCTGCCTGTCATATGTAGGTTATAAAGGCACAGAGAGGCAAAGCTACTTACAAAAATGCATGTCTTAGGAGAAATGCTAACAAAAATGCAATCAAATGTTCATGCAAACATTTTTTTTTTTTTTAAATCCTCAAAGTTTGGGGCAAACTGAATGTAAGATTAGAACAATTCTCAAGGTTCAGGACAAACTGAATTTAAGAATGGAAAGATAAGAAAATGAAATGGACAAATTTGTTCATCGCTATCCCAAGCTAGTTTCATTGGTATGGTACATTGATATTAATTGGAATTATTATAAAATTATTTAGGGTGGTTGAAACAAAAAGGGATTGCAAAGAGCTCCAAAAGGATCTCTCCAAACTAGGAGAATGGGCATCAAAATGGCAAATGCAGTTCAGTGTAAGCAAGTGTAACGTGAGGCACATTGAAGCAAAAAATCCCAACTTCACGTATGTGCTGATTGGGTCTGAGCTAGTGGTGACTGACCAAGAATGAGATCTTGGGGTTGTGGTGGACAGCTCAATGAAAATGTCGGCCCAGTGTACAGCAGCTGTGAAAAAGGCAAATTCCATGTTAGGCATAATTAGGAAAGGGATCTTAAATTAAAACTGCCAAGATCATACTCCCCTTATACAAATCTATGGTGCAATCACACTTGGAATACTGTGTACAGTTCTAGTCACCACACCTAAAAAAGGGTATTGTAGAGTTGGAAAAAGTACAGAAAAGGGCAACTAAAATGATCAAGGGGCTGGAGCAACTTCCCTATGAGGAAAGGTTACAACATTTGGAACTGTTTAGTTTACAGAAATGGTGGGTGAGGGGTGACGTTTTAGACATGTACAAAATTAGGTATGGTGCGGAGAAAGTGGATAGGGAGACATTTTTCTCCGTCTCTCATAATACTAGTACCCGGGGTCATCCCATGAAGCTGATTGGTGGGAGATTCAGGACAGATAAAGGGAAGTACTTCTTCACACAGTGCATAGTTAAACTATGGGATTCACTTTCACAAGGTGTAGTGATGGCCACCAGTTTGGATGGATTTAAAAGGGGATTGGACAAATTCCTGGAGGATATGGCTATCAATGGCTACTAGTCCTGTTGGCTCTATGCTACCTCCAGTATCAGAGGCAGTATGCCTATGTGCACCAGTTGAAGGGGAACATGGGTGGGATAGTGCTATTGGGCTCATGCCCTGCTTGTAGGTTTCCCGTGAGCAGCTGGTTAGCCACTGTGTGAACAGAATGCTGGACTAGATGGACCTTGATCTGATACAGCACGGCTCTTCTTATATTCTTATGTTCTTAATCTACCTGCCTGAGAGGCTGTAGTTCATACCTGGACATTCTATGATTACTGCATGGTAATATGCATGCTCCTCGGATATGGGCAAAAATGTATATGGATTTTGTTACACAGGCCCGCGAAAAGAAAAGCGGGTGCGTGTCAGTGTTTGACTTGAAAATGTGTGTTGTTTGTTAATATATATCAGTAGAATAAACAGGCAACAGTTGGACTGCATAGTATTGCAAGACATGTCCAGTCTTTTCACCTCTGGGGGTGGGATGTACTGCCACTTGGGGACTCATAAATAGTTGTGTAAGCCATTAATTCCTCCACATCTAAGAGTGTGTGAAGTAAAATGAGACCGAAGTGTTTCCTTTTTGAAAAGAAGTCCCTGAGCTATCACCTAGAGGTGGCTAAGAGGATAATATGAAACAAAAAACTTGGTTCAGTTTTTGTCCTTGTTTTTGAGCATGATCGAGAAAGGGTTAGTCAGCATTTCTGCCATTAATGACTAGGAGAGGTATAAAGTTAGGTGCTTGTTGGCAAATAGATTTATTTCATACTTACATTAGGGGACCAAACCTCCATTTATTATAGTAGGAGTGGATAGATCACAATAGCTTGATTTACATTTAAAATCTTAGCTTGACACTGTATAAATGAGAGTCGTGCTTATGTTCTCCATCCCCCCACTCCCCATCCTCTTCTCCTCATAGACTGACCAGGTTTGCATGATTGCTGCAGTTCGTCATGGCTTATTTAAGGCATGACAAGCTGTAGTGTCTGCAGGAACAATCCTGAAAATTCAAACCACAACCGTGGCTTGTTGTGTCATCCAAATCCGACAGGGGTGGGTTATGCAAGGTGAAATAACCCTCACATAACCCTAAAACAGGCCATGGGTTCTTCGAGGGTTGTTAACGGATGACACAACAAGCTGCAGTAGCTTGAAATGGCCGCCCATACACACCACAGTCCACTGTGGCTTAAATAAGCCATGGTGGGCTGTTTGATTGTTTGAACAGGCACACTGCGATTTCCTCCTTCACTTTATGTTTGCTGTTACATGCACACTGGGCAAACTATAGTATGTATAAATTATAGTTTGCCTGGAAATCAGAATTGGAAAACATGATCATACCATGGTTTCAGTTCCATTTTCCAGACAATCTATGGTTTGCACATACTTTCCCTGGTCTGTATGTAATGGCAAATGTGGCTTGCTGACAAACAAGGAAGGGAGTGGAGATTGGGGGGTGGGGAAAGCTTAACATGGGTAGACTGATAGTTGTCCTGGAACATCATCACTGTGTTACACTTATAATGTGATTAATTCGAGAACAAATTTCTGCTAACCTATTCTTGAAAAACCATATTTTAGGTGGCATATTAGTAATAGAAAATTAATCTCTCTGTGCTAAAATTGCCAGCCTTAGAATTAATTACCTGGAGCACAACAATCAATTAATAAATATTAAGCAAACAAGGAAAAGTTGGTCAACTAAAATGATTAAATTGATTCCCATTGGAGATAAAACAGGAGACTATCATAATTCTTCAGTGAAGACCCAAGCATGTGAACTTTGTGCTGTTTTCCCACCTTTGGCATTTAAGACTATATGGTTTTATTGTGATTTTTAACAAAAGAAGCCATAGTCAAATTTAGGCATTAACTGCCTGGTCCTATTAGCCACTGCACTAGCAAATAAATCAAATGAGGCACTATGAGCCGATGTGCTCATGCCCTGTTGTACATTGGCATCTATAGTATAAATTACTATCTGGAGAGGAGTGGGATCATAGTGGCAGGCCTCATCCCTGACCTACACAT
Organism: Shinisaurus crocodilurus; assembly: GCA_021292165.1. Lineage (NCBI taxonomy): Eukaryota > Metazoa > Chordata > Lepidosauria > Squamata > Shinisauridae > Shinisaurus > Shinisaurus crocodilurus. The sequence goes on from CM037876.1 coordinate 266,882,441, forward strand.
GTACATTAGCTTGTCTGCACAGCACCTGTACTCATGCAAAGTGTACATGAATCTGTTCTGTGTGCACAGTTGGAAACCCTGCACAAAACAGTTTCCTTAATTGCCCAGACAGGCCTATGTACAGACAGACTATGCAGACAGTATAATAAATGTGCATCAGTTGAGGGCAGGCCTGCCACTACATATGTCTGCTGTACATGGATAGGTAATCTGAACAGGGTTAATGCCTTACATAAGAACATAAGAAGAGCCATGCTGGATCAGACCATGGGTCCATCTAGTCCAGCATTCTGTTCATACAGTGGCCAACCACATGCCTATATGAAGCTCACAGCAGGATATGAGTGCAACAGCATCCTCCTGCCCTAGTTCCCCAGCAACTGGTGTACATCGGCATACTGCCTCTGATACTGGAACTTCTAGTTCTCTAAACACTCTGGGCCTCTAGGGTTTTACTCCTAATAAGCTGGGCACACTGAGACAAGATTTTAGAATGCTCTGGGAGATGCAGCATCCCACAAAACTGAGGTGAAATTTTATTGGCTCCATATATATATATATATATATATATAAATGGAGACAAGTTCTCAAATTCATTGAGGTTATAAAATGCAGTGAAAATTTTCACCGAAAGGATTATGCATTCCTGCAGTCTTCAGAAAATGGAGCTGTTGTATAAATCAAAACCTTGGCAGTGAGGCTCAGTGTGAGATTTTAAGATCTTGAGATACAAAAAAGCTGTGGCCTATGCTGGGAAACATATCAACTCAAAGTCCATAGAATGTAATACCTTTATTAGGCCAACTCAGAGATCACAAAAATGTGCTTGCTTTCCAGATCTCCAGATCTCAAAAATCAGGTTGACAGGGTTGTGTGTGTGGGCGGTGAAGGCTGACTAGATGCTGTAGAAAAGGATGTCTGCATGGTCAGAGTCTTAAGATGATAATGGAGGAAGAGGGGTTGCAGACACATGTTTGGTTTACCTATATTACTCATACAATAATATTGTACAACAAGCTGTCAAGACTTCCTGTAGAACCAACCAAAGGAAAAATTACTCTTGATTTAAATCTAAACACTGCCCACAATTTAGTGCAAGATGTAAGGGTTTGCAAACTCCTTGGAAACAGTAGTCCATAAGGCTATCAAAATCAGCACATATGTGTGAGAAACTGCCCAGGAAATCCATCCCAGTTGTATTTAATTTCAAAGGAAACATTCTTATAAATTAGAAGGTTAGTTCAAGGGAAGCTGAATGCTACAGTTAGCAGAGTCAGATTCCTTATGAACTTTGGAAATTATTTAAAAACAACAACTCACTGTTAACAGAGGCTCCAATAGAATATACCATGAATTAGAAAAGACACAAATGGATCTAAATGGTCACCAGCATAGTTAAAGAGAAGAGTCAAGGAAAATGTCATGACAAGAGGATTTCCTAAAAGTCATGCTTAAATGCAGAAGACAAAAAAATAGCAACAAATACAAATCTACAATAAAGAAAAAAAACCGATCTAAGGAGCCAGTCATTAGATATTTAAAACTGAATAATAAAAGTTCATTGAAATTAACAGTCATGGCATAAGAAGGCAAGACAAGTCCTTTTATGGATTCTAACTTGTTAAATAGAGGAAGCAGATGCCAGACAAAAACTGGCCATTTCCATAAAGAAGAGAAATAAACAAAATCTCTCAAGGATCCGTTTGGGGACTGGAGCTATTGAAATGCTCTAGGATCAAGAGTGAACAGGAAGATACAACTTAAGACACTGGGTGCTTCCAGACGAGACTTTTATCATGTAAACAACCTGCCTCATTCACGGAATTTGTCCAGATGATGTTCATCTTGTAATCCTCCTGTGTTTTCCCACCACAAAAAAATTGTTAAGGAGAAAAAATGGTATAGCAGCATAATGTATTTTGAATGGTAATGCTAAGAGACCCCCATCCAAAACCACTGACTGGGAAGCGGAGATACGATAGATTCTCATAAAAAGATGTAGTATATGAAGAGAGTAACTAGAGAGCTAGAGAGTAACTAGAATTCTAATGGAATTCTCCATTAGAAAAATGAATACAATATTTTTAAAAAAGAAATTGGTAATAAGTTCAGGACAAACAAAAGAGCTTCAAGTAGTGCCTAATTCACTTAAAGAATTCATTGCTGCAAGATGTGTTTGATAGCCATAAGTTTACATGCCTTTAAAAAGTATTAGGCCGTTTCATGGAGGATATATCTAGCAAATAGCTACTTTCATGAAAGCTAAAAATCACACTTCCATGTTCAGTGGCAGTAGACTTCCCAGAAGCTAGGAAGAAATAACCGAAGGTAGCTACCTCCATGATGACTGTTTGCAAACTTCTAAGTGACGTCTGTCTGGCCAGTTTGGAAGACAGAATGGTGGATTAGATAGACCTTTAGCAAGCAATTCTTATTTTCTTAAGATGCAAGCTCATTAATAAGCCCCTTAAACCCCTTCTATTTAAGTGGGCTTCATTCATAAGTATGTTTTGGGATAGTGCACCATATGCTTAGTATTAGGGGAAGCATCAGAAAGACCTAATTTTAAAAAACAAAACAAAACAGTATTGCTCTTGTGTATCACAGACTTTCTGTATTTTGCAAGAAATGTCATACTCTACAAAAGATTTAGTTAAAGCTGCTGTGTTGCTGCATTGTTACTGGAGTTTAAGCTATATGGAATATGTAAATTCACTAAATAGCAAAATAAATACATAAGATTTATTATTTATTTATTTATTATAAATAACTGAAAAGATAACAATGTAGGTGCCAGGTAAGCCTCCTTGGGGACAGCATGCCATAAGTGGGTACTACAACTGAGAAGGCCTTCTCTCAAGTTGTATCCACCCAACTAATTTCCTTCAGTAGGGGCAGCTGGAGGAGGGCCTCCGAAGATGACCTAGGGTTCAAGCAGGTACATACTGGAGGAGACAGTCCATCATCATCATCATCATCATCATCATCATCATCATCATCATCATCATCATCATCATTTCTATACTGCCTCATAGCCGAAGCGCTCTGGACGGTTTACAACAATTCATAAAATACAATAAAATACACTAGAAAATACAAATAACAATAAAAACATAAAATTTCATTGCAGAAGTTTAAAAACTAGATTTAAAAACCAAATTTAAAATGACTTAAATAACTAAAACAGGTTAATACAACTAAACCTGCAGCTGACATACCCCCCCCCCATGTGCTATGTAGAGCTGTTAAATGCCTTGGCATAGAGGGCAATCTTAACCTGGCACCGAAAGGAAAGTAGAGTTGGTGCCAGGCAGACCTCAGTGGGGAGCTTATTCCATAATGGGGGGCTGCCACTGAGAAGGCCCTCTTCCTTGTTACCACCAACCGAGCCTCCCTCGGTTGGCAGTCAGAGGAAGCCCCAGATGTTGAGTGTAGTGTCCAGGTAGATTGTGGTTGGGAGAGGCGTTCCATCAAGTATTGTGGTCCCAAGCTGTGTACTCTTTACTCTGGTTCCAAGCAGTTTAGGGCTTCAAATGTCAATATCAACACTTTGAATTGGGGTTGGACATGGACTGGAAGCCAGTGCAACTGATGAAGCACTGGCATCACATGATCATATTAACCAGTCCCAGTTAATAACCTAGCAGCTCTATTTTGAACTAACTAAGTTTCCAAACCATCTTCAAAGTTAGCCCCACATACAATGCATTGCAGTAATCCAACCAGTGGGTTATGAGAGCATGGATAACTGTCACCTGTCCAGATAGGGTCGCAGCTGGTATATTAACTCAAGCTGATGAAAGGCCATTGAGGCCACCTGGGCCTCAAGTGAGAATGATGGATCCTGGAGCACCCCCAAGATGTGCACCTGGTCTTTCAGGAGGAGTGCAACTCCCTCTAGGTCAGGCTGAACACCACTCAAGCAGGCAGACAGAACACCTCCGTCTTGTCTGCATTCAGTTTCAGTTCATTGGCCCTCATCCAGCCCGTTACTCTGCACAGGCACTGATTCAAGACATCCACTGCCTCACCTGGGTTAGATGAAATGGAGAGGTAGAGCTGAGTGTCATCAGTGTATTGATGACACACCAGTCCACATCCCCGAATAACCTCCCCCAGTAGTTTCATGTAGATATTAAAGAGCATGAGGGGTTGCACTCCTCCTGTCTGTCTCTCAGCAACAGTCATCCCACAGGCTGACCAAGGCAATTTCTGTCCCAAAACCGGGCCTAAAGCCAGATTGAAATGGATCTAGAAAATCAACTTCATCCAAGAATGCCTGGAGTTGATCATCAACCACATACTTGAGCATCGTACCCAGAAAGGGAATGTTAGCAACCGGCCTATAGTAGTCCTCCATTTCTGGATCCAGGTTTGGTTTCTTCTGAAACGGTCTGATTATTGCCTTTTAAAAAAAAGTACCACCCCCTCTCTCAGAGAGGAATTTACAACCTCCTGGATCCAACCAGCCATCTCCTCTTTATTCGATGTAACAAGCCAAGATAGGCCAGGATCGAGCATACACGTGGTCAGTCAAACTCGTCCAGGCATCTTGTCTGCATCTTCATGCCTCAGCAACTTAAACTCATCCAATACAGCTGGACCAGGTGGTGCTCTGAATACCTCTGTTAATGGAACCACAATAATAGAGGAGTCTAAGTCATTTCAGATATGAGTCATTTTATCTCCAAAGTGTCTTGCAAATATATCACAGAGAGCTGTTGAGGCTGTGACCAATTCCCTTTCAGGGTCAGATTGTGCTTCACCACCCGAAGCAGTTCTGCTGGGCGACATTGTGAAGATATCATGGAGGTGGAAAAGAACTTGTTCTTTGCCATCCTCAGCACCTCATTGGTAGGCTTTATAATGAGCTCTAACCAGTGTTCAGTTGGATTCAGCACAAGCCTTTCTCCACTTGCATTCCAGCAAGTGTTATGTTCCACTTGCTTCATTGTCATCAGGTCCAAGGAGCTAATTTGGCTTTGCCAAGGGGGAGAGAGTGCTTGGGCATGATTGTGTCAACTGCCCTGGTCAATTCTGTGTCCCATAGAGTGACCAGGGTTTCGACAGGAGCATCAGTCATACCAACTGGAAAATTCTCCAGAGCCCTTTGGAAGCCACTAGGCTCTATTAGTCTCTGGGAGCTGAACATTCTAATTGGTCCCCCACTCTTGTGGAGGGGGAAAGCTGCTAAAGTCTAAACCTCCACTGGTAGTGATCCAACTATGACAAAGGGGTAAATGTTAAATCCCCACTTTTGGATCACCATCTTTCTGCCCAGCCGGGAAAATGAAATCCAGAGTGTGACCTGCTGCATGGGTTGGGCTGATGACATGTTGGGACAGCCCCATGTTGTCACGGCATCCATGAAGTTGTGAGCTGCATCCGACTGCTTGTTTTAAAAATATCATTGGGTAGAATCCAGTGGTGGCACAATGCTAGTGCTAATAATATTGTGCTAGCATAAACCAATGCTAGTGCAACATCATCGGTGGCAAATCGCCACTTTTTCTCTTTGCACTAGCAAGTATTAATGACATTGTACTAGTGTTGATTTATGCTAGTACAACATCATTACCACTCGCACTGGACCACCAATGGATACTAACCCAAGCATTGTATTAATCTGTACACTGTTGAGTGTACAAAGTGTGCACAGTTCTAAATACATTCTTTATTAAACTGCATATAACAAAATCCACATTTCAGTACGGTCACAACTATAACAGCATATCTCAAAAAGTGATCCCCCTCCCCCTGCAAAAAACCCTCCTGATTCAGCATCTACCCACTTATGTCCCAAGCTTCTACCATCCCTGGCTCTTCCCTTCCAAGCTCCAGTGAATTATCTGTGAGCACGTGAGGCTGTAGTTACTACAGTGTATCATTTTTGAAGCTAAGTGAGTGTGAACGTGATGAGTACTGGATTGGATTCCACTGTTAGCCCCATGTAAGATTTCCAAGGAAGGGTGGGATATCAGAAAAATAAAAGCAAAAATAATAAATGATAGGAAACCCTTCTCACTGCCTCCATCTGCTAACTTCGTGCTTTGTAAATACAAGCATAAAAGGTTCTCTTGCTTTGTACATAAAAGAATGCTTTGTAAATAAAAATTAGCAATCCATAAGGCAACACAGACTCCTCTTCAAGCTGGACTTGCATAGAAACCCAGCCCTAGTAAATCTGGAAGCAACATCAGAGGGTTCCAACACAGTAGCTCAACGTTGTGCTGTGGGGAAAAATCAGTTATTAACCCACCTTTTAACCACTTTCTTCCATTAGAGTGTGCCGCTCTTCCATTATTCCACCTCCCACACCCTCTGTTTAACCACCCATTGTTTAATCAATTCGTCGCTCTTTAATCAGTTTAGAAAAGAACAAGTGGAAATAGCCCCCCCCCACTTGCTGTTGTTGGTGCTTCGGGGTCCTGGCCAGCTGCGTTGGGGGTGAAGTGAATACACACAAACTAACAGGAGCTCCAGCCTCCAGGCAGCCGCAGATGTGGCCAATTCACTTTCCCTTAATTTCCAACCAAAGCCATAATAAAGAAGCATACCTCTAAACAGTTATAGTTTGCTTCTTTCTCACTACTTATTAACAACAACCAGTTCTCAGCTCCAGAGACATGCATACATGTGTCTGGAATTAGAGGTGAGAGGTGGTCTGTGGTCAGAGAGGACAGAACTGGTAGGCAGAGCTGAACTGTGAAAAGAGAGTCATTTCTCCTCACCAACTACTAGCCCCAAACACCAGCCCAGGACATTGTGGTGCCACCAAGCCATTCTCGGCATAAGCCTCATTGAAATGAATGGGAAATGCACAAAAGCACACTCATGGTCAGTTCCCAGTCATTGCATTAGACATGCACAAGAGAACCTCCCCAGTAGATTGTGCCTGGTTAGTGAGATCTGTGCGTGAGATCTGCATCATGGGAGGACCTCTGCCTCTTCCCAACTTGGTATTATATATGTGTGTGTGTGTGTGTGTGTGTGTGTGTGTTTCATTGAATTTTTCCAATCATACAACTTATAATGGGAAAAAAACCAAAAACAAAAATACAACATAAACATTGTGCACCCCCCACCTCTTGGGACCAAGTTATATTTCTCCCATATATATTTCTTCCCATATATATATATAACAAATCTTGACAAGGTTCGTTCCCCTTCCCCTTCACCAACACATAATCCAAAAGTTTACCCCAAATGTTCACAAAAGTGTCTTTCTCCAATTGTCCTTTTTGACACTTAATATTACAAGTTAATTTATCATTTAGCGCGATATTCCATACCTCTTGTTGAACTTTCCATTTCCTAGCTATCATTAATTTAACTGCTGTTAACAAATTCACAATCAATTCTTTTGTATTTTTTAAACAAACTAACTTTTCTGTTATTGTTAACAATGCTAATTTTGGGCTGGTATTATATATTTGTTTATTTTTGCATTTTTAAAATTTATTATTACATTTATAGCCCACCTTTTTTTCCTCCAAGGAACCCAAAGCAACTTACATAATCCTCATCATCATAATCTCCATTTTATCCTCACAACATGAGGTAAGAGGTAGGTTAGACTGAGAGTCAGTGACAGGCCCAGAGTCACCCAGCAAGCTTCATGGCCGAGTGGGGACGAGAACCTGGATCTCTTGAGTCCCAGACTCCCAGTCCAACACTCTTACCACTATACAACACTACCTTATAGCCTGCCTTTCCAGCAAAAATGGCACTTAAGGTGGCAAACAATAAAACAAAATTGTAATTAAAGCATAACATAAAAACAAAAACAAAAATAACAAAGACAAGAATAAAGAATAAACAAACATCACCCAACCCATTAAAATCAGACAGAAGGGCTTTCGGGTTGGAAGGAACAGAAAGCACATTCAGCAAGGGGGAAAGGGATTGGGAGGCAATTTTGGAAGGGGGTGCAAATGGGGAAGCAAAGGCTGGGTGGAGGCTAGATAGGAAAGGGAGAAGGCTGAGTGAAGGCTGGATTGGGACCTCTTGAAGAGAAAAAAGAGTGAACCCTAATCTGGATAGAAGCAGCCCACAGCCTTGGTCCTAAGCAGTATCAAATTTTAATTTTCCCAAACTTGGGCTTTTAGGAAACTTTGACTCCTTTCCCATCTGCTGGCTCAAGATCAGCTCCATGTGGCTCTGTTCTGCTCTCTTCTTTCTGAAGATTAAAGCAATTGGATTAGACAGGCAATTTACAAGAAAACCGCAATAATCTCTGGTAGTTTCCGATCCGGGTTCACCTCCCCATGGCACTGCTCAACATCTGCCATTACGCTCACTTGAAGGCTTTGCTGTGTGGCAACTTGGCAAGCTGTGCACAGGATTCCTCGAAGTCTGAATGTGGCTTAGGACACGGCAGAACATGCCCAAGGCTGTTTTAGTCACTTCCCCCACAGAAAAAAGTAAAGGAGTGTATGTTCAACATAGTGCCGATGTGTATTTCCCCACCCCACCCCCTAATTTTAATTTGTTTTTCCTTTTCTGGATCTTATAGTAACCCTCTGACAGCCCCCCCCCCATACCATACCTTCTCATTCGCTGTCCATTTCCCTTCTGTGCAGTCAAAGGGCAGTAGGTGTGCTGTGGTTATTTCCCTGTCAAATCATTGGGAAAAGAAGGATAAGCTCTGGTGATACAATCCAGAATACTTCATTTTCCCTTCAGTAACTGGGGAATTCTGTAATGAGACTCAGCGCCTGTGCAGGAAAACTATAGTGTTGGTTAAACCACAGGACCAAGTTAACAAGCCCTTAATGTATGAGAACTAGTTTGAGAAATCTGTGTCTGTCATTGCAGAAAATGGTACTCATGGTTTGTTTCCCCTTCCCTGTGTGTGGGAAATGCATTCATATCAAATATTTTTGTTTTATCTAGCTGTTGCTCACTGTGTTGAGAATCACCTAAGGTAATGGCAGGGCTGTGAAGGACTACATCAAATAAAACCATTAAAAAGGGTTTATTTCTTCCTCCCATGGTAGAGATAAAGATGATACTTCTGAAGAATCCTTATTATTGGTTATCTTTCTGTGCAACAGGAGTGCACAGGCACACACGCAAAATTCTGATACTGGTTTCCTTTTTTACTTTTTTCTCCCCACCTTCTGTAAGCCTCAGCAGTCTAGATTCTTACTATGCCTATATATATATAATTTCCTCACTGTCCTGAAGATGATTATGCCAGTTGCAATGGACGTTTGCATTGTAGCAGATAAAACAAGGACCTTTCTGTAAAGTTTATTTTCACTTTAAAAGATCTGTCAAAGACCTGGCAGCAGAAGCCGCTGCAGTGAGCCCCTGAATGTCAGAGTTGATGGCTGCTTCATTAGAACCCTCCAAACTTCAAGAGCCAAAGGCTTTCAAGTTTCTTGAAATGGTATTAGGGAAAATAACCTCAAGGCATTATTTTTAAAACAGGATTTCAAACATTCCCTCTGGAAAATAGAATATAACTTGTTTGAATGCCAGGGAGTAGGGGAAATCTATCTTGCCAAAGATGTAAAATTTGGTCCCTCTCTTGGATTTTCAATTTTGGTTGCAAACAAAGAATAATTTGCATGGCACAGGTTAGAATTCAGAGGAATAATAGAATGAGACATTGTCCAGCACACCCTCTTTGAAATGACTGGGAGCTGCTTCCATTCATGTCACTGGAACCTAGGAAGACCGCTGGTCCATCTAGCCCAATCAGTTACTCCATCTAGTAGCATTTCTCCACTGTCAATAGCAAAAGTCTTTCACATCACCTGCTACCTGGATGCTAGGAATTGAACATGGGACCCTCTGCGTGCAAAGCACTGAGCAGGCTCCTTCCTCCTGAATTGTACCCATATTGGCACAACTTCAGCAAGAGAAATATTCCAAGACAGCTTGCTTAATATTTCAAGTAACATTTTAAAAATAATTTGCAGGCTAGTGGTTCTTCGTGAGAATCTAAGCAGCAACAAAAATGCAAGGAAATCCAAGGTTCTTAATCTTTTTACATGCACATCTTTTAGTCCTAAGATGACACCTTAATAACTTGACATTAGACATATCAGTTCATACTTGAAAAGCAAAGAAATGCAGAAATCGGATATCCAAGTGTAAATCTGTTCATCTTGAATCCTTCTGCAAATGGTCTGTTCTAGAGGTCATACCAAAGAGATTCTTCTTCCAGCTCAAATCAGTCTATTCTCAAATGACCTCAGCCCAATCTCATATAATGCACTGGAGTCTCCTTTTTAAACGCTATGATACATAATTCTGGAGAAATCCTGTACTTTATTATCCAGTCACACTAGTCCAAATTAAGTGCTTTGTAAACTGTAGCCATAGTCATCATTATATTCGCTGTATTGTTATATATGAAAGGGGCCCTTGAGAAATTCTCTTGAATTGATCATTCAAATTTCCTATGTATAACATAGACTATAATCCTATACCCACTTACCTGACAGTAAACCCCATTGAACATAATGGGACTCAGTTCTGAGTAGACGTGTATAGGATTGTACTGTAATTTACAATACTCTATATCAGTGATGGCGAACCTTTTTGAGCCCGAGTGCCCAAACTGCAACACAAAACCAACTTATTTATTTCAAAGTGCCTTAAATTTGGCAGGAAGGAGGAGGGGGCACTAGCTAATCGCGCCCCGCTCTGTTTCAGGGCATGGCTCCTCACTGGGCGCGCAAAGATTCGGGCATGTGCGCGCTGTGCTTCTGAGCTGTCTGTTCAGTTAGAAGGAGGGCTGGGTGCCTGCGCAGTCTGCTTCTGGGGGTGGAGACGTTGGAGTGTGCCTGTCTGTGGAGGCCAGCGAGGAATGAGTGGAGAGGAATTACTGTGGAAACCCGACGCTGAATGCAGAAGGGGACGATCTTTTCGCGATCTGGCGACAAATGGCTCGAGTGCCCACAGAGAGGTCCCTGCGTGCCAGCTGTGGCACCCGTGCCATAGGTTCGCCATCACTGCTCTATACTGACTCTAAACCATGAATTATAAATTCTGACTTGGAGCCAGAACGCTTCTGATCCAGTAGAGCATTTCTGCTTGTAGAATGGGGGAGGAGGCAATCTTTTTCAATTCCCCCCAGCCGCTGAAGTTCCCTATCCCCCCCAATAAATCTTTTCCAGAGGTTTGGGGGACCCTCTGGGACAGTGGAGGAGGTGGAGCTGCAGAGGGAGGGAGGAATCAGCAAAGATCACTTCCTGCCCCTTTCCACCGGCGGGGACATTCTGAGCAGAACTCTTCTCAGGAAATGCTCCCACCGGTGCAAAAGAAGCTGGATCCAAACCATTGGTCCTTTTGCTATGTAGGCTTATATTAGATTGAGATACTTTGGTGTTTTTTTAATTAGTTGTTGCTATGCTTGTATTCCTGGTCTCAGTTTGTATTTGGCTGCTTAAGCATATATTAAAGTGTTGCTCCTTGTTGTGATGTTCTTGCCAAGAGCTCTCTTGAAGCAATTCTCACTAAAACAGTGTTTGTGCCAACTACATTAAAACACACACACTAAAACCAATGTTAATGTTTATTTCAGGTTCAGGTTCAGGTTTTATTCTATTCCTTAACGCTTTTTTAAGGAATTGGTAATCTGGAAGTGCTTATTTGCATTTTTTGGAATCTGAAAGAATAAATAAATTCATGCTAGCAGATTTGTTGTTTAGATTGTAAAATACAAAAGGTGTTCTATGGCATTTTAAAATAAAAAATGGCATGTGAGATTACCAACAAATACTGAAAGGAGAGTTTTAAGAGATCTGATTTGATTTGCAGCTGTGATGGTGAAGAAGAATTATTACTCCGGTCTCAAATGTAGTGAGTGATATAATAAACAAAATGGTGTGAGTTATGATTCCATGGCAATACCTATCCTATTAGATTGCCATAAATCCAAGTTTTGCTATGTGGGTTCAATTTCTGTAACACAAATTCTGTATCATTGTTTATTTGCAGAAAGCGAGATTGTTTTGCTTTGTTTTATTTCTTGTAAATTTGATTTATAGGAAATAGAAAAGGAAATGCACATTTCAAAATAAATTAATCTTACAGCAACTAGATCCCATTCTTCCAAGGTAAACTGAAAACTGGGACCTGTAAAAAGAGAATCAAGGCTTGAACCTGCAACCCAACCTTAAATGTATTGGCCCATCCCAGCATTAGGGCCCAATACCAGTGGAAAATGTTATGTTACTATCTGCAGATAAACCATGTTCTTCCAGTATCACTCTATATATACAAGAGCCTGTGTGGTATATTAGATATAGTACAGGATTTGGATTGGTGAAACCTTAGTACAACTTCCTCTCTTGCCTAAAAAAGTTCACTGGGTGACCTTGAGCAATCCACTATCTCTTAGTCTAACCCACCTTACAGGGTTGCTGTGAGGATAAAATTCCTATGTATGGTTCCCTGAATTCTGTGGAGGTGAGATAAATTATAATAATGGGGGAGGGGGAAATCCATTAACCTATAAAGCAGGTTGCAAGTGCCAATAGACATGATGTTTTCTCCTATCTCAAAGTGATTCCACAAGGAGGCCAGTATTTTGCCATGGTGAATTGAGGAGGCTTTCTCCATTCAAATGTTTTGTCTAAATGTTGTTGTGTTTCTATAATGATGTACTGTTTTAGAATTTGTTGAAAACTGCTTTGGGATTTTTAAAATGGGAAGCGTATATAAATATTTTAAAAGAAAGAAATGTAAAAACAATGAATAGAATTATGAGACTTGCATCCCAATGATATACATGTTTATCAGAAATAAATCCTGCTCTGTTCAATGGGGCTTACTCACTGACCTGGTTCACACAACATGATCACCCACCATGGATAACCAGCCATACCTGGTGGGTAACCAGCTATGGTGGGTTGCCATGTCAACTGAACCCAGTGCGGTTTCTGCAGGGTGGCTTATTTTTCACAAACAAGCCACCCTGAAAACCCATGGCTTGTTTTAGGGTTGTTCTTGCCCATGATGGGTTAGTGTACAAACCTGGCATGGCGATTTTATTGTGGGTAAGGGCTACAGAGCTGCTCGGCAAGAGCAACAAAAAAGCCCGTGCCGCTGGCTTTTTGCAATCTCACCAGTGACTGCCCTTCCACTGATGCCAAAGCAGCACTTTGGAAGGACCATCACTTGTTTCTCAGCTTCTTAATTTTTTTTTTTGGTGCCTCAAAAACATGCAGTTGGGGTAGTAATCTTTTATCATTGTTATTATTATTTTGTTGGTCCTTTGCAAGCACGCACTTACAGCTATCTGATATGCGTATTGACAAGACGAGGTTGCCTATCGACTAATTTGCACTCAGTTGCGAAGGACCAGGGGAGAAATAACAGGAAGAGAAAGGAGGGACCTGGTAGCACAAGTCAGAAGCACCAAAAATGGGGGGGGCGGGGGGGCGGAAGCCAGAGGAGTAAGTACACCAAAAGAGGGGAGGACCCCTTGGCGATGTGATCCTCTTGCTTTTAAGTGTTGAACTGACACTTCTTGCTGTCCTCCACCTTTTCAATGCTTCCCCGACTCTCCAGTCACTCCAGAAAGGGGAGATATTAACTCCCCACCCCCTTCCACAGCTTTTCAGAGTAGATACTGCTGCAGTTACTGACAGTGTTTTTTAAAAAAGCAGAAATGTCAGCAAATTTCAGGGCTGGGAAGTAAATGGAAGTGAAATTTGTGCAAATTTAATGACTGGGAAGTCAATAGAAGGGAAATTTGCTCAGGTGTGCTCAAGCAGGGTCAAGCCTGGTTATTACTTGGATGGGAGACCCCTCCTTTAGTTTCCTGCATTGAGCAGGGGGTTGGACTCGATAGGCTTGTAGGCTCCTTCCAACTCTATGATCTATGAAATCTATGAAACCTACTGTGGCTTATTCATAGGGTGGCTTAGCATGATGTGTGAACCCATCCACTGTGTTCAGCAGAGCTATCTGGTTTGTGTCCACTCATTGGCCATGTTCAGATATAAGGTTGCCTGGCTTATCTTGGTTTATTGTGAATGAGCACTGTTCTGGTGCACGCAGCCTGTTTGTTCCTGCTTTGCTCCTCCCTTCTCATGAGCAGTAAAACTGACAAGGAAGGGATAGCTTAACATGATATCTGAACCCAGGGTCCTGGTTTGTTGCTGGCTTATTTGGGAGCAACAGTCAGGATTCTTGGTTTGAATGCCACAGTAAGCTATCTCTTTCCGTTTAGTTAGTTTTAACCATGCACACAAGGAGCAAAGTGGGAGGCTGTATGCACCAGCACTCTGTTTGTTCACAGTATGCCAAGATAAGCCAGGAATCCTGGCTTATCATTATGTGTAAATGCAGCCATTCTCTTATGTAGGAAGTAGGAACTGTCACATGTAGCAATGCAAATTACTGAAGAGCATTGCTGATAGATGATAGCATAAGATGTCATTAATGGGCACATAGGTGAATGAACTCTTGACAGTTTGTAAGGACATTGTTAAGGCCAGGAGACATGTTGCTAGAGAAGAGCTGGCACTGGAGTTCACTGCAGGTATGGAATCCTTGGTGTGTTTCTCTGTTAGGTGATGGGTATCTGTTTTAGTTGAGAGAGCTATCTGTAAGCAAGGATGTTTTTTCCCCGAGACAAGAAGCCAAAACTAATGCCACATTACTGCAGTTGAAGCCTGTCACAGGATCTAGCACGATTAGACAGGCCAGAAAACTGATAGACAGTGAGAAACTAATGGAACGGATGGAGAGTGAGAAAGGGGGAAAGTAGGGAAGCAAGCACCCTTAAAGGCAGCCTCAAAATAATTTTAGATAGATAGCTAGCAGTGGAATACTAATATCTAGTTGTGAAGAGGGGCAGCCTCGTAGCTTCCCTCATTGTTGAGTTGCCAGGCCTAGCATCGGCACCTGGCATCCTCAGGCAGCTGCCCTGGCAGGGTCTACCACTACACCTGCCCTTGTTCTAAGCGCCACCATTTAAAATTTCCTCTGTGTAGTATATCTCCAAGGCATTATGGGAAATTTACAATGGTGGCTCATGGCCACCTGCCACTAGTAGGAGGTAAGCCTGTGGCCAGGGGCCCAGCAGAGGGCACTTTGCCAAGGGCTCCTTTAAGTCTGGATTCAGCCCTGTGAGTTGCCCTGGCGGTGGCCTTGGCGCTCTATAGTGAAGTGGGATTACCTGAGTCCTAATCTCCAGTGGAGGAGGAGTCTGCTGCCATAGGCCTTCTCATTGCTGTGGAATAAACCTCTACCACCATCAATAAACCTCTGCTGTCAGTCGGGTCACCACTTACGCATCACCAAAAAAGAGGAACTACATCTCCAACAAAGAGGACAGAAGAGGGCACTGATTTGCATAAAATTTGCATATGCTAATTTATATGTGTTGATGAAGATTTGGAAATAATTACCCTCCTTGGTGTGTTTTCTAAGGCAGGCAAAAACTTTCCTATTACAGCAGGCCTTCGGGGAATAAAATTGGACCTATGAGAAAGCGATGGATTTGCACTGTTCTTATAGTTATTGTTTTAGCTGTGATATTTTATATAATTTTAATACTATTTCTGATTTAATTATATTTTTAACGTTTGTATTTTTCTATTTATATGTTTTAACTGTACAAATTTTAATGTTGTGAACCCGCCTTGAGTCTCAGTATTGGGGGGAAAGGTGGGTTAATAATAATAATAACAACAACAACAACAACTGTAATTTAATTAGAAATACTATCCATCTCACCATAGTGGAATGCGGAAGACTGTGACCAGTTGACCTGCTCAGTCTGCTCAGCTCAATCTGTTGTCCTTGTGCTAACTGTTGACGGGCAACTTCAGGGCCCCTGCTCTCCCTTCTTATGGTTCTTTATCTTTAACCAAGACTTAGAGTAGATAGCTCTTCAAATACAGGACATCTTCAAATAGAGGACTGTTGTCTGTAAAGTAGGACACACTGGGCAGAATCCAACGGGGCACCCCCCCCCCACCGATTCCTTTCTGCCCCACCGATTCCCTTCCACAAGCAGTGAGTCCCGCCAATTCTGTTGCACAAGTGGAACACACTGCTTACACAAGGGAGATTTAGCATTTCCTAGGGAAAGCCCCCAAATGAGCGGAAATGCTTGTTTCTGGAAGGAGGCAGGTCAGCAGAACTCCCTTATGTGAGCTCTGCCGACCTGACTCCTTCCAGAAATGAGTGTTTCCACTCATTTCAGATTGCCCCAGAAGTGCTAAATTGTGGTTGTGCAAGCGGTGGGGACTGCTTGTGCAACAGAATTGGCAGGGGAATAAGAGAATCGGTAGGGGCTAAGCACCCCATTGGATTCTGCCCACGACCACCCTACAGTACTTCCAGAGCTGTAGAGCGAAAAGGAGGCATGCTGGGGGAGGATCATGAGAGGCCTTGCATCGGCAGGATCCAAAGCCCCCTCATTTCCCCAGTGGGAAAGAATTTGGGGGCTGGGGTGTAATGAAAATGAAAAAAGCCCCCTCTCACATCTTTTGCTCTGGCAGGTGCAAGCCCAGAAGGGCTTTGATGTGGCAGCTCCTCCACAATAGGCTCTTCCCACCCATCTCCATATCGCAGAGTAAATGGACAGCAATGAGAGAAAAGGTTTCGGCAACGTGTAATAGCAGCATTCCAAGTATACGAGTATCCCTATTTTGTTTTGTGAAATGTTGGAAGGTATGAAGTGCTTGTCACCAACAGATGACAGGCAGAGCATATGGAAGGGGAAAATATATATATTTGTCCAAGAAATGCAGCTTGCTAGCATTCCCACACTCATCATAAACTGTGTTTATGTGCATATTCAACATCTTTCATATTTGTTTTTGCATCAGAGAGAGGGGGGAGTGAAACGATGATTTCTTCAATATGTTTGTATCAGGTGTAGTTAACTGAAAGTTCTTTCTAACTAGGGAATGAAGCATTTCAGCACAAAAATATGTAATGAATTACATTTTACTTCTGCATGACATTATGCAGATGTTCCATCATCAAATTCTATATAGTTAACATGCATATGCATCCACATATTGGTTTGATTTAGCTGGATGGCACCATGATCAATAAAATAACAATATCCTATATATGTTTGGCATTGCTTTTCGAACCTCTGAAGTGGCAGAGTAGCCCAATGTACAAAACGCTTCCAGATTTTTCTGGTAAGACTATGACCCTGATCACGGTGGGGGAAATAAGCCACAGTGGGCTTATTTTCCCTTCTGTGCATGCTAGGGGGATTTGCATAACTACCCTTGCCGGCATGGCTTGCTGTGTCATGCAAACCTGGCAAGGGTGGCTTGTTGCCATGGTTAACAAGCCAGCTAGAACTGTACAACAGCCCAGGGGTTCTGGCTGGCTTGTTCTCCATGGGAACAAGCCACCCTTGCCAAGTTTGCATGACACAGCAAGCCATGCTAGCAAGGGTTGTTATGCTCATCCCCCCAGCACGTGACCAGCACACATGATCGTGTGAACTGGGCCACCCTGCCTTATACTAAGTCAGACTATTTGTCCACTTAGTCCAATATTTTCTCCTCTGACTGGCAGCAGCAATCCAAGTTCTTAGGCAGAGCTCTTTCCCATCACCTGCTGCCTGATGAAATGCCAGGGACTGAACCTGGGACCTTCTGCATGCAAAGCATGTGGTCTACCACTGAGCTCAGGCCACTGCTACCATTAGGCCAACTAGGCAGCTGCCTAGGGCACAGGGCTAAAGGGGGCGCCAGAAATAGGGAGGGAGGGCTCAAGTGGGAAGGGGGCGCGCTAAATATCTGATCTTGCCTAGGGCACCAAACTGCCTTGCACCGGCCCTGACTGAGCTATGGCCCCTCTCCTAAAGGTCTTGCCCCCCATTACCCTCCCAGCAGGAAGAGCCCACTGGGGACTCAAATCAGCAGCTTGTTTGTTGGCTGGCTCCACCTGGGAAGACACAATGTTGATTGATTGATGCTGTGGACACCGTCAGACTATGCAGTTTGTAGATTCATTGGCTCTTCTTGTCTTAGAACAACCATACAACAAGCCATACAAGTTTGCAATTTCTCTTTGCAGTTTCAGATTCAATACTGTGTAGTAAGATCTGATTCAGATACCACTTAACTATTTTTGAAAAGGCCAGACAGGGTCAAAGAGAGAGGATTTGGAAGAAACCGCAATGGAAACAATTCTAGAGATGGGAATAAGTTCTAGTTTATTTTATATATCAACACAAATGAACTGACATTAGAGTCAATGGCAATCTCAGATGTAGCAAGCCCAAGCTGAATGTGGATCTGATTGGCCCCCAAATCAGAAACTATAAAGAAAACACTACATAATTTGGATTCTGTTTCTAACTGTTTCCAGTTGTAGTAGAACCTGATGGAGTTAGCTTGGCAGTGTGGATACAAAGACAAATTTGAGGCTCAATTCAGAGGAAGTTGGGGCCAAACTAGACACATACATTGGGCGAGTTTGCAAGTCATCCTAAGCCACCCTGAGAATAAGCCTCCATGGGTGAGTTGGTTGTTTGCTCGCTAACCTGAAAAATGATTGGGTGCTCTGCAGCTTGCCAGGGCTTGTTTTCCACCTCAGTCCTCCCTCCAGCTCCCAGCATGTATCCCAGGCACCTTTGTGGCAGAACTCTTCATTTCCTCAGTCTTACCCTTTCTGCAGTTGGTCTGCTAGGGTTGCCAGCTCATGAGGGAAACTCCCCCCCCCCCCGCATTAGTTTGCCAAATAGAATTAATTTTCCCTTATGAACATGGTAACATGTTCACAATTTTTATTTCAGGGTCTTGCGCAGGAGTGCAAGCGCACCTGTCTGCTATTTAGCCAGGCATAGTGATATCCTCCTCTTGTCAATGTCCTTGTCAATTTCATCCTCCCCTTCCATGCTTACCTTGCTAGTGAACACTTTTTTATTTTTTTAAAGGATGCTTCACCTACTCCCTAAGTAAGCACACCTACCCCTGAAGATCCTTCTCCTTATCTGTCAGCTGCTTTTGGCTCCCCCCACCCTTCATGCTTGTCGCTTCCCTCCATTGGTCTCCGTTGCTAGCTGTCAGATATAAATGTGGGTTACTGAGCAGTGAGGTGGATCAGTAAAGATATGCAAAATTCAAGGCAGAGAAGTGAGGGGTATCAGTAAAGATACACAAATTTCAAGGTAGAGCAGTGAAGGGGATCACTAAATATATGTGAATTTCAAGGCTGAGCAGTAAAGCTGAGGGAGAAATTACACAAATTACATGGCAGAGCAGTGAGACAGATCGCTAAAATACGCATATTTCATGGTGGAGCAGTAAAGCTGAGAGGGAAATTACACAAATTTCATAGTGATGAACTTTCGCATCTGCACACTTGCACAGGACCAAAAATTTGAAAAAAAAAAAAAGGTTCCAAACACGTTCAGGACTAGGGATGTACGTGTGACTCAATTGGGGGGTGGAAGGGGGTGAGCTCGTCCCCCCCTGAGCCCCGTGGAACTTACCTTTTCCCCGGCTCAGCACATCTCCTCAGAGAGGAGCCGGGGAGAGGTACTTCTGGGTCCCCGGCACTGCATTTTTCATGTAAATACCATAGAAAGACACCTTAAAACGACCGCGAATAGCAAATCGCGGCCATTTTAAGGTGGTTTTCTGTGGTATTTAAATGAAAAACAGTGCTGGGTCCCATCCCGTCACTTCTGGGCTCTGCCGGGAGCCTCGCTGCCACCGCGAGAGGTATCAAGCGGCGGGGGTGCTCACCAAGCACCCGGCGAGCACCCCAAAAGGTACGTGTACATCCCTAAGACATTCTACAGTGTCTTTTCTTCTTGGCTTTTAGGAGCATGCAGTGGAGGGCACTGACAAGGGATGAAGGAGGGTGGTGGTGGCACTAGCAAGATCACAAGGAGTGGCAGGGGTTTTGCTGCTCTTGCTCTAGCCATTCCCGACAACCCACGATGAAGTTGCTGTTCCAGGTTCAGATGTCACAACAAGTCACCCTGAAAACAGCCTACCCTGAACAACCCAACAAGAAGTCATGGTTTCTCAGGGTGGCTTGTTTGTGAAAAATAAACTACCCTGCGGAAACCATGCTGGTGATCACCCATGGTGGGTTGTTGTGTCGTGTGAACCGGGTCATTGTAGGAGATCTGCAGTCACTTCTGCTGAAGTCTTTTCCTGTGGTTGCAAACAGCTGTTGCGGAGCAGATATATTGCATCATGGGGTGGCATTAGGGGAGGAGGGCTTAACACTCCCCACCTAAGCCATTCCCCTATTGAAATCCCCCCCTAAATCTGCTATTAGCTGCAGAGGGTAGGAAAATACAAGTAGAATGATACATGGCTCCTTTTAATAAAAGAAAAAGATAGTGGGAAATCCACTCATGGATCTCCCAAATCAAGTTTGGTCCTTATGTACAACAAATCCGACAGAAATCAATAGAACTGAAGGACTAATCTGTGGAATTTAGGTCCACTGAGGTCAGTAGGATTTAGGCATGCTGGACTGTGCACCAGACTTCTTTGCTGTAGAATCAGCCAGAAGAGAAGGCTCAACACTGAATAAATAAGCACTTGTTCAAAATCAAATCTGTTTGATATTAAGCAATAAGTTACAAACACTGTTTTGAGCATACATGGAGAAGATAAGTAGGCTTTAAATATGGCATATCTTAAAGTTTTGCCCTTTGGTGTTAACGCCAACTTCAAACACATAGTAACTCTTCATAAAACAATGTTTTGCATCGTGTGTTTACTACAGGATTACTTATCATGTTATTTCTAGTTAGCCATTAAAAACAGTATATTTCCAAGCATTTACAGATTTTTTTTCTTTCCCCATAAAGCTGAAGCATGATAAAATAAGACAGATAATGATAAATAAGCATATGAGTAAGCCTAGCTGGAAGGAGCAAAGTATACTATTAATGTCCCTCCTGTGAAGTTAAATCCTATTTCTTTTAGCTATTTCTTCATTAGTTAATGAGGTCTCACAAAAATGGGATTTTAAAATGGTGTTTTTGCATCCTTGCCTCTAGAAATATCTTAAAATATTCATAAGGATCATTGTCATCTGAAGGTGCATTATATATGAGTTTAGGCAGTAATTACCTCAGTTGTGTGTGTGTAGGAGGGGGCTTATAAAACGACAAGTAAAATGGACACAACATCCAAATAGTTGTCTCTGTGTGTGTGTGTGTGTGTGTGTGTAGATGTATATGTAGATGTATATGTGTGTGTATACATATATACAGACCGCAATTTTTTAGATTTTTTTTAAAATGAAGAATATAAATGTCCTTTTAAAAACATAGAAGAATATTAGTTTCAAGCTGGTTCTCATAGCTTTAATTATCCGACACTCTGTAGTTGATCGCTTAAGAACTTGCTAATGGAAAATGGAGCTTTCCAGCTCCTAGTCAACATTAATAACCTACACAGATTAGCAATAACTAACTTCTCCTGGCTTTTGCTCTGCTTTGGTAAAAATTATCAGTGGAGGAAGCATCCATCTCCTGAAAAATCCCTATTGTATTTGGCACTGACAGCTTCTGTGTTATCATCTCATCATAAAGGTCCTTGATTGGATGAACCACAAAGATTAAACTCTCCCTCTCTCATATATATATATATATATGAGAGGAGGGGGGGAGAGTTTAATCTATAATAAACCAGTCTCTTCAGCTCACTACAAAGTTATTCTCTAAGGATTAAAGAGGTATTTAAATACAGATAGTACTTTACCATTTAACTAGGTAAAATGATTGTCCTTATTTCTCTTGCCATGAATACAGGATTCAGAGCTTCATGGCTACCAGCTTAAGTCCTTCCAAAAAAGCTGTACGCCATTCCCCCCCCCCATAACTTTTTACTTGCCTTCAACAAAATTCCAGGAACAGCTAAATTAAAAGTTATGGGTCATTTTTCCTCTAGTGCTTCATACCAATTTAGCTTTTGAGAACATCATAGACCTGTGAATTATAAATAAAAAGGATCGCCAACTCAAAAACGAGGATTGAGCTCAATCCAAACAAGATGGAGGTACTTGTTGGTAGGTGGCTCATCCACCCAGGTGAGTGGTATTTAGCCTGTTCTGGAAAGGGTTGCATTCCAGTTGCTGCAGAGTATTTATTTGCTGCATAGTACCTGCCGGGTAGCCCCAACAAGGTGGAGTTGTTGAACATGCTGATCTGTTGCTGACTTACCATATGTATCCTGCATCAAAAGTACATGCAGGTACTTAAGAATGCAAAGAACATCTCTGTGATATAAATTGCTGGCAGTCTAGTTAAATATTGGCCTGCAAATGTTTCAGAACTACTGCTGTATAAGTTTTATCATTTAATCCCCAAATGTTTTAAAATTAGTGTTTCATCTCTTCCATCATCACATCAGTTATAGATCTCTTTCTTACATCCCTTCATTTTGCAGTGTTTTATATATATATATATATATATATATATAGTCAGAGGCAGCTCTGCATTTTAGATTTGATAAATGTGAAGCATTTGGATATTATCTCCTCCTCCTCCTCCTCCTCCTCCTCCTCCTCCTCCTCCTCCTCCTCCTCCTCCTCCTCCTCCTCTTCTTTCCTAGCATGAGGACATTCAGGACATGTTGACAGCCAATATTAATAAGCTTAAGACTAATACTGGCGATGGCTAAATACAATTCTGGCAGAGTTAAGTGCTCTTTACAATAATAATGCTGTCCTTTAAAAGGATTGCTTCCACATTTGTATCTTGCATTTACTGAGATTTCCTTTTACTATTTGTTGTTTTGCAGGTGATTCATATAACAGGAAGGTTACGCCTGAGAGTGTCGCTGTCCCATGGGCGGACAGTCCCTAGCCAAATCATGGGGCTTGTAGTTGTTGCTCATGCTTTGCCCCCTCCTACGATCAATGAAGTCAGAATCGACTGCCACATGTTTGTCACTCGAGTAAACATGGACCTCAATATCATTTACTGTGAAAATAGGTACAGCATTTTTGGCTTTTTTTTGGTTTTTCAGTGTTGTACATCTAAATGTTCTGTTCTTCTACTCAGTACTGTTATTCTACTGCAACATACCTTTTGGAGTAGATAATGATTCCAGCTGCACAA
Organism: Shinisaurus crocodilurus; assembly: GCA_021292165.1. Classification (NCBI taxonomy): domain Eukaryota; kingdom Metazoa; phylum Chordata; class Lepidosauria; order Squamata; family Shinisauridae; genus Shinisaurus; species Shinisaurus crocodilurus. The sequence goes on from CM037876.1 coordinate 266,905,482, forward strand.
CTATATGTTTTCTTTCAATCAGAGTTCCAGTGTTGGTTGCACACAGGAAGGGAGAACTTCATTTTAAGAATTGGAAAACTGAGCTGGAGACTGGCTGATTGATGGTTGCCTAGAGAGTTAACCTGGGAGAAAAAAATTGGAATTTAAATGCTGCTTATCTGACTGCAAAACTACTGTGGTAACCTCTGCATCAGCAGTTCCCACAATGGGATACTGGTACCCATGGGAGTTTAGCAGTGAGTGCATGAGAAAAATAATAATAAAATATACCTTCTCCCATCCCATCTGCAACATCTACTTGCACAAACACAGACAGACAGACATATATATTTTCCCAAGGGCACTCTGGGAGCAGTGAATCATCTTTCCCTGAGGCTCTGTGAGTCATTCAAGTGTATCTTAATTTTCTCTCAGGCTCAGGGCTTATCCAGCATTAGATCATCCTTTAACACTGCCCCCTGGCCTTGCAATGAGGTATAACACCACTTGTAAAGTTTGTGGTACTATACCACTTTCGTGTTTCACAATGACTGTTGATTAAAGTCACTGTTAGTACTGGCAACACAATAGGAATATGGTCCAATATAAAGTTGTCTTTAATTAATTACAAACATTGATCAAGTAGCTCTTTTTGCAATGGGGCTTTATTTTAAATGTTAAAACATTAGAGGGTATGTAATATCACTTCTAGGCAAAGCAGCTGGACTGGACTTTCAAGAAACAGACTAGCGGGGACATACCAGGGATGTTGAAGAGTCCTTGGTCTCGAGTCTCGAGTCGAGTCACGAGTCTTTGGACCCGAGTCTCGAGTCCGAGTCCGAGTCCTTGGTCCAAAATGGTGACTCATGAGTCCCGAGTCCTGAGTCACTCCCAAAACTGACTCCACGAGTCCCTATTAAAATCAATGGGGTTTCCCCCCAACAAAATAAGGCTACCTCAGATGTGTGGCTTAAATAAATTCTAGGCACAAGTGTGCCTTTTTATTTCAAAACTCTGCAACTGATTTTGGCAAGAACAGACCAGGCAGACAAACCCCAAATAACCAGGCAGGCAGAGGAGGCAGGGAACCCCAAAGCAGGCAGGCAGGGGCCTTTGTCTTGGACAATTCAAACTGTGGAACTGGTTAAGAAGAAACCAGGCAGGCAGAGGAGGCAGGAAACCCCAAACAGGCAGGCAGAGGCAGCCAAACCCAAAATGTCTGACCCTAACCCCCCACAACAACACATCAAAATAAATCTCAACACATTGTTGGGGCTGCGCTCCTGGTAGCTGTCCATAGTGGCAGAGCAGCGGCGCTCCTCGCTTCCATGCACTCTTCACCAGTGATTGCGCTCCTGGCACAGCCAGAAGACTCGTCAACAGCCCAGGGATGTTGACAAGTCCTTGGTCTCGAGTCCCGAGTCGAGTCTCGAGTCCCATTAAAAATATTGGGACTCGAGTCCGAGTCGAGTCAGAGGGGGGACTCAGTCCGACTCACGAGTCGAGTCCTCGAGTCCGAGTCCCCATCCCTGGGACATACATGCTTGATTTTATTGTGCAAAACGCTAATATTGCATGTAATGAGAATGTTGTCAAGTAGCCATGGGGAAGGTGGTAGCCAGTTATGTTGATGGTCATCATCATCATCATCATCAGGCGATCACTCGTGACCGAGTAAGATTGTCTTCCGGGATAAAAGGAGGAAATTCTAAAGAAGATTGTGTAGACTCTAGCAATGGGTCCGTAAGTGACTGTGGAGGCCAATTCTAGATCCACACAGCTTCCCACAGTGAGGACACAGGTTACCAGGTAGAAGATGGTCCTGTAAAGGATTCATTTGACGTGCTTTTCGCTTAGCACGTTTCTCCCTTTCACCTTGCACTCGGGCTTCTTCAAAGTCCATGGAACCTTTGTGAAAGGCCAACCTCCATTTAGATCGTTCATGGACCAGAGCTTCCCAGTTTTCGATGTTTATATTGCATTTTTTTAGATTAGCCTTATGAACATCTTTAAACCTCTTATATTGACCACCGATATTCCGCTTTCCATCCTTGAGTTGGGAGTAAAGTAACTGCTTTGGGAGACGGCAGTCAGGCATTCGAACAACATGACCGGTCCACTGAAGTTGAGTATGCATGGATGGTAAAAATGACTAGGTTAAAGGCAAAGAATAAAAACATGTTTTTGTTGGGTATATTTGGGCAATAGGTTAGGGCTGGATTTTATGTTACTGAGTGCTCATACTTGTTTCCAAGCTTCTACTGTAGATTTTGCCCATAGTGAAATCCATTAATTCTGGAGACAGTCTGGAGGTCTCATCATGTGTACTTCGTCTTTCCCACCTTCTTAGTAATCTATAAATCAGTGCTTAGAAATTGGTTGAGTTAATAATGCAAAGAGAACTGGAAGACAGTGAGATGAGCCCTGTTCTCATGACCACACATGCACAGTGAACACTTATGGGAGGGTGAGCGGGCACAGAGCACAGGACTGTGGCAGCAGGCCTTGTCCCTGAAGTGTGTGCATTCAGTTGGTCGCGTGAGCAACCCCTGTGCATACAAAGGATATTTGTATATTTTTGTATGGTTTTTTTAACCTTGTACGCCACCTTAAAGATAGCCTAAAAATAATTATAAATAAATAAATGTAGGTTGGAGAAGGCTGCTATAGTCTTTCACACATGCAACAGACCAGAGTTGAAAGACCCAGTGCAGCGTCTTCCTTCCTGTAAATAAAATATCATGGGAGGAAAAGAATGCATTATGGTACCTGAATGGCTTCACATTTACCCCATGAAATAAGATAGTATTAGTATCACTGTTTTATATTTGGCGGCATTAAGGTACAAAGGGTAAATTGCTCAGTAGATTCCAGTGTGGAGAATCCCCCCATTTGCCAACATTATGTGCAGCAAAGAAAGGATAAGCAACTGGATACAACTTTCTCTGGGGGCTGTTGCCAGATCCAGTAGCTGTTTACCTTCTATGACAGGCTTATGAACTGACTCCGTTCCCAATGTCTCCTGTTAACCAAACAGATTAACAAGCAGCAGAGCAGATAACAATGTTTTCACTGCCATCTGCCTGAAATTCATTTCCCTAACCAGTACATATGGAAAGGGCTCAGAGGGCAATAAAACAGCAGTTTGACATGTATGGACCGTATGCAGGCAAGAGGCTTTTTACCACCTTCACCTCCTCCATGTCAACTTACTGACACCAACCATCTATCACTACCTACCTTGCAACACCTCCAACCCTAAGGTGGAGAACTTCCATCTACAGCAAGTACGTCCTATCCACTCTGGAGGAAGAGGCTAAAGGTTTCAGGCTCTCCTGATTTCTCCTGCTTCCAGATGATGTGAGCAAACAGTCATTAAAAAAAAACCCCTATCACTTCAGTAACTGATTTTTGTCAGAAAGTGAGAACCTGACAGGTAGTTCCCTAATCATATATATATATATATATATATATATATATATAATATATCACACCTAGTTCTTACTGTTTCTCAGAGTGACTGCAGGGAGTAGCACTCTGCCGGTAATCTCTGCACTCTAAATGTGTGAACCCTGTTTGTACTTTGATAGCTCTCTCTCTTCACTAGTATTAACTGCCTAACATATGAGAGCAACCCTGCAAAGTGTTCCCTTGGAATCCTAATGGCTAACAGTTCCGATTAGCCCCTAAAAGAGACATTTGTGACTGGTAGAAACATTCTATTTAAAACATAAAAATGAATTATGTCTTCTAAAGGGAGAATTTAAAAAAAAAACCCTACGTTTTGCAGACCAGACCAGTTCACCCAACATGTTCTTCAATTTTGGGGATTTTTTTTTACACTGATGCCTGAGGACATTGACATCTGGACAATCAATAACAGAAACACACATACGTCGAGAGGCTGAGCAGAGCATAGAGCAGGAAGAGCTACTGCACAGATTTAAAAGTTTCTGTGTGGAATAAACCACAAAGTCCCTGTTGAAAGAGCCAGGAGTGAAAGCAGAGCTCCCAGCTGAATAAGACTAAAAAAGATAATACCCCCAGGCATCTGTATGTCTCAGCATTTAAATTATATCGCTTGAAATGTCAGTTTGGAATTTGTGCCAGGAAACAGTTGAAGAGGCATTTTTCATGAATATACCCAATAGAAGACCAATCTGTTGAAATGAAAGGTGTCTCTAATCATTTAGCATAAGCATAGCATGTTCTTATTTTATTATGTAACCTTGAATTATCTTGCCCTTTTAATGAGGAGCTTTGTATTTTAAGGAAATATATTATCTTGGTGGGCGTTGTCAGGAGTGGACCCACTGAAGAATAGCTTTGCATTTATTTTGGGATGTCTTCAGCAGCTTTCCTTTAAAAACAACAGCAGCAGCAGCAGCAGCAGCAGCAACAACAAACCACTGCATTCTTGATTTGATTTGGTGTCTTATTTGTATGAATGTTCTATGTGAATAAATAGTGGCAATATTACAGCTGTGCTAGATTGATCAAAACATTTCTAAAGATTTCTGCTTCTAGAAACTGAACTTAGGATTTCCTGTGTCAGCATATAATGACATGGGATGGGGGCATGCCTGTGTCTGTGCCATCCCAGAAAAATAATGTGGAACTGGCACTACAGGAATGGCTTTGCAGGCAGATACACAACTAAAAATGTGCGAGATCAGAATAGAAGACATTTCACTGTTCCTGTATTTTTTTCCCCTTCTCCATTTATAGGCTCTATTTTTTCCTTTATAGGATTAGTGATTACATGGATCTGACCCCTGTAGATATCGTAGGGAAGAGATGTTACCACTTCATTCACGCTGAAGATGTGGAAGGGATCAGGCACAGTCACTTAGACTGTAAGTACTCTAGCCTTGTAAAAATGATTTGGCCTTACAACTGCTCTTATACTATTATTTGCATTCCAATACTATAGGCCTTTGTCTTGCACTTTCCCTTGGGGTTTACTTTGGGAGTGATTCAGATGAAGCATGCAACTTTTTTCCCCTCTGTCATTTAAGACAGTCAGTGAATGTTGGAAATTGCAACTGGTAAATTAAAATTACACTGAATCTGCATTTCTGGTCACAGAATTTGGGTGTGTGGGTGTGGCAGAGACTGTGAAACTCCCGCATGAAAGCTGAACCTAACAGAACACCAATCTGCTGAAATGAAAATTATGTCTCATCTTAGTGATGAACAAACTGGAAAGCATCCACTAGAAATCCACAAAGTGAGAACACATCTCAGGATGCTAGAAAAATTGCTTTCTTAAGAATAAAGCAATCTTACCGTTTAGCATAAACATAGCATATTTATTGATTATGTAAAGATCAGTTAGGATGCAATCCTATGCAAGTTTAGGCAGAAAAAAGGCCTACAACTCCCAGTATGCCGCAGCCAGCTATGTTGGCTGGGGCTTGCTGGGATTTGTAGGGCTTTTCCTGTCTAAACTTGCATAGGATTGTACTTTTATCTAGTTATTTTAATGAGTTATTTTACTGAGGAGTGGACTGAAAACCCACTATTGTTAGGGTGGGTGGGATGGTATCTAATCCAAACTCCTGCCTATCCTAAGAAGTAGCTCGGAAACAAAGATATAGGATTTGCCATCTTGGCCTAAGCGAAATGTCCAACTCATTTAGTCACCAACTGAATGCTCTTGAGAAGGCAGTGCATGACGCAAACGGTCATTGCCTATTCTTTGTCCCTGTGTCAGAGGCAATCAAAGGTATACTGCCTCTGGGCATGGTTCTGTTCCTAATAGGGCTGCAACCTTTATGGCGCAGTCCTATGGAGACGAATGTAAGCTTTGAACTCGGAGGCTCACATTCATCCAGTGTAGAGCGGGAGGAGCAGTGGAGGCAATCTTCACCTGGCTAGTCCTCCCGCTCTGCATTTTTGCTAGATGGCTGTTTCCAGTGATGGCATTTCAGAGGGGGAGGGAAGGAGGCTGGAGTGGCTTCAGGTTAGCTTGTATCCTGGCTGCTCCAGTCTCTTCCCCTCCCCGCTCCCCGAAACGCCCCCTTTAACCCCTCTCTGAGGTTGCTTTCCCAACCTTGGGGAGCAGCCGGTGCACTTCTTTCCGCGCCAACTGCAAGGGGGCAGGGGAAAGGGGCTGGAGCCCTGATTCCCAGTTCCAAGGTTGGAGCGCTGTCTCCAGCCTTGGAGCTGGGAATCCAAACTATCCTATAGCCCCACAGACAATGTCTGGGAGCCATAGGATCGTTCCCTCCATCAATATAATGAGTGGATTAAGCAACTAAAGGTGCTGTTGCTTAAGTGGTATCTGCAAATTTAAATTGGTGGAGCTGCTAATGAAGGATGCAGCTTGTTGTTTTATGAAGGCTATTTTCGTTCTGGTGTGTTAGTATAATAAGAAATGAAAAAGAAAATGTTTCAGAGCAAGCTTTTCTAATAATTCCTTCAATATTTCAAAAGAGCAGGAATGAAAGTTGGGGTGGGCCCAGCCAAGACTGGCCTACCTAGTTATTCTGAAGGGTAGGCCCAGCCTACTTAGCATTATTTGCCTACTTATTATTACCTTGGCTTCTCAGTATTTAACCTTTTACGTGTATTAGGTTGACAGGAAACAACGGATGTATGGGCAACGCAATCCTTGCTGAGGAGTCTGAGTGCTCCGACACTGGGGCTTCCACCAGATCCAAAGTCCTGCCAAACTCATGCCAACAAGGCAAAAGTGAGAGTGGAGCAACATTCTCCTCCTGCTGTCAAAAGCAATGAGAGGAAAATTATTTATGCCAGTTCCAGGGCAGCCATATTTTTTCTCCCCATGTTGATGATTGGGAAGACTTTAAATCTTGCCCCCTTTTACCATTCCCAATGTCAGAGCTCCCCTTCAGAGGGCAGGTTTCTCCCTCTCTGCAGTCAGAGGGGGAGACCCAATAGATCATATGGCCCTTGAGACAGCCTCCTAGGGGCTATAGGATTGCAGACTTGGAAAATTAAATTTCATTAGTGTAGTCCATCTGTAAAAATTGTATTATTTTCTAGCCTGTCTTTTAAGACCGTCAAGAAAAAAATTACCTGTTTTACAGTTGCTTAATTCCTTGATAATATGCTAGATATATCTATGTATCTTATATGTTATGTGGCTTGAAGTGTAGTCAATGGATGAGATCATGTGCTTAAGTTACTGACTCTGCATGTATTTCTAGTTCTTGTTTTGTCCTTGTGGCACGTTGTACTAGTCTGGATTATGATAAATTGGATAATAATCATAGCTAATACCTATTCTCCATTAATTCATCTAATCATTCTCAAAATGATTAAATGATTCTATTATTATTATTATTATTATTATTATTATTATTATTAAAATGTATATACTGCTTTCCAGTGGACTATCGAAGCATTTTGCAGACATGATCAAAACATAAAATATAACAATAAAACACAGTAAAATAATCACTGGTCAACTTACCATACTGGCTAGGTCACTCTTCAGGGAAAGCCTGCATGGTGGGTCTTGAGCAGACATCTAAAGATCAAGACTGAAGATGCCTTCCTAATGACAATGGTGAACATATTCCAGAGGGTGGATACTGCAATACTCAGGTACTCCTGAGGTGAACCTTAGGAGCATGTGGCACCATCAGAAGTATTTATGTATTTATTTACTTATTATATTTATACCCCACCTTTTTTCCTGCAAGGAACCCAAGGCGGCTTACATAATCCTCCTCCTCTCCATTTTATCCTCACAACAACCCTGTGAGGTAGGTTAGGCTGAGAGTCAGTGACTGGCCCAAAGTCACCCAGTGAGTTTCATGGCGGAGCGGGGACTAGAACCCCGATCTCCCGAGTCCCAGTCCAACACTCTCACCACTGAGCCAGGCGGGGACATAGGGAGTGAGGTGATCCCTAAGTTGTTATGACCATCACAACTAGTGACCATCACAACAGCCTGTGGCATTGGACTCCAAAAGTTAATTATATGTTACCAACAGTAGTACTTGTTTGGGGTTGTCTTGACCTTCCTGCCAATCAGTTTTGATTTCTAGTGTTGAGAGAGAAACAGCTATTCATACTTTGATTAACTTATGTCACACACTTCCTCTATGATTTTTTATTTTCTAAGCTAAAAAGCCTCAACTTCTTAAGTCTTCCACCATAAGGAAGATAGTCTGTTTTACTCATTTGATTGTCTGTTTCATACCTTCCTCAGCTGAATGATATCCTGAAAAAAAAAACTGCACATAATTTTACAAATATGGGCATACCACAATGTTATTATGATACGCTGTTTACTTTCAATTCCTTTCATAATGATTCCTGACACTGAATTTGCCTTTTTCATGCCCCAGCTCAGAGCTAATGTTTTCAGTGAGTTTTCTGATGTTCTTCCAAATCTCTTTCCCAGTTGTTACAGCCAATAATCCTACCTCCATTTCTAGCTGGTTACATTTTATGTGTGTGCCCTATTGTGCTTCATTTTTCTCTTGTTTACATTGGGTGTCATATATTTTATTTGTATTAATTTGAAAAAAATACCCATGTAATTAAAAATTAATATCCCATCCTTCAATAAAATGTATCAGTTACAGTGAGAGAGAAAACTAAATGCAGTAAAACAGTGTAAAAAACAGATTGAATTCAGAGCTAAAACTTCTTTTGCTTTTTACAGTGCCTGGGAAAATCAAAAGAGTTTTATCTGGGGCTGAAAAGATGACAACACGGGAGTAAGGCACACCTCCTTGGAGAGAGCATTCCATAAATGGGGCACCATAACCAAGAAGGTTCTCTCCTGGGACACCATCAGCTTCACCTTCTATCCTAATTTCAGTTTTAAAATGTCAAGGCAATTTACAATAAACATTAAAATAACAATAAACAGATTATAAAATGCAACAGAAAAAGGAAGACAGCAGTGTCCAAAGAAAAACCACGAGCAGCCATAAAACACTAGGATTATTGTTCATTTAAAACTTGGTCAGACAAAACAGTTTTTACTTGGCACCTAAGAGCCAAACTAGATTTAAAACTTGGTCAGACAAAACAGTTTTTACTTGGCACCTAAGAGCCAAATGGTGTGTCGCCTTTTACACCATTGCATGAAAGACTTTTTAAAAGTAAGTTGTAAGGGGTTGGATCCAGATTCATCATTCCGCCAGTGGAAGGATGCTGCTTGCTGAATGGTGCATCTGCATCTTCCCCTCCCCCTGCAGCCCCCCCCCCCCGTGTACCCTCCAAATCTGCTCCAAAGCAGATTTAGAGGGCAGGGGGGCTGCAGGGGGAAGAGCAGACGTGGAAGTCCCATTCCTCAAGTGGTATCCTTTCACTGGCAGAACAACAGATCTGGATCCAACCCCAGGCATGGGGCTCTCTAGACCAGGACTCTGGCATGGAGGATAGGAGGTGGCTTTAACCCTTTCCCCCTGCTGCCATCCTGATCCAGATTGCCCCTGCCTGTTATTTGTATCCCATTTCTTTCTTTTCTCTTTTGTCATTTGCTTCCAGTCCCCTGAATTTCAGAAACTGAATTTTTAACATTTAATTTGCTTTTTTTTTTAATGCCATAGCTGGTGTTTTCTTTTCATGCACTCCTGTGATAGTTTCCAATGCAAACGTCAGGTGCAAGGCCCTGATCTGGATTGAGACCACAACAGGGACAAATGGTTAAAGTTCCCCTACCCCACACACCAGGGTTCTGAGCCAGATCGGAAGCCCCACACCTGCAATTATTTTTTAAAAGCCATTCACCCAGTTGCTAATTGCATGGATGGTAGCACATCTAGTTTTACCCTAAAAAATAGAAAAGTAGGCATTAGGTGAACAGTCCTGGGGAAGCTATGTCTGTGTATGCCAGTTGCTGGGAACACTAGTGGGAAGGTGCTATTGCACTCATGTCCTGCTTGTGGTCTTCCCATAGGCATTTGTTTGGCCACTGTGTGAACAGAATGCTGGATTATATAAGCCTTTGGTCTGATACAGCAGGGCTCTTCTTATGTTCTTAGGTACTTCGAAACTGGGACAACACTACCAAGTAGGCCCAATTCCCAGTCTTCACTCCTAGGCTGTGAAAGTAGGTCCTCCTGGAGGAAGCCCTTCCCAGAGGTTCTCAATGTATGGGCAAGCTAAGGGCAGGTTTATATGGGAGCAGACTAACTCTTGCAGTTTGATCAGGTCATTTTGGTAATTTTCATAAACTTCAGAGGATTTTACCATCCTAAACAATTTTGGTGTCTTGAACATATTTGGCTACTTCATTATTCATCCATGATGACGTATAACTTACATATAAATTGAATAGAAGCAAATCTTCCCTCCCCCCACACTTTACCTGGCTTCTTAGGACCAAACTTGATAAGACGTTGGAGATCCATCTCTACCATCTCTTTTGATTACTTTTTAATAAAAACAGCCATGGAGGGAGGGGATGAAATGAATCAGAACTGTGGCACTGCAGCAGGTGGTTTAACACTTTCCCTCTGTGCTGTTTCCCAGACTAAAGTGCTCTCACCCAAGTTACAATTTGCCCCATTGGGGGAAATGTATGTGTACCCTGGAAGAACAGGCTGTATTGGGCCAAGTGGTGAAGAGGCTGAGAACTCCCATGATTGGACAATTGGTGTAACAGGGGATCCTTGACCCCTTGTGGGAACAGTCCAAAAAACAGTCCAGATAATGTGGCCTGGAAAGTGCTGAGAACTGTGATATATGAGGGTGAGGGTTAGACAGGGAAAGGCATTGCCAAAGGGCTCAAGGGGCCATTTATTTCTACCAGAAACTTTACAGGGAAAACCTCATGGTGAGTCAGATACGGCAATCGGCCTTACATTGCTTACCACTAGTATAGAAGATGGACAACTCCACTAATTGCGAATTCTTATAAGATAACAAGCTGGAAAGTAATGAAGAACTTCATAGTTTAGCTTTAACAACGATAGTGGAACCAACTACCTAGGGAGGTAGTGGGCTCTCCCACACTGGAAGCATTCAAGGTGCGGCTGGACAGCCATCTGTCGGGGATGCTTTGACCTGGATTCCTGCATTGAGCAGGGGGTTGGACTCGATGGCCTTGTAGGCCCCTTCCAACTCTACTTTTCTATGATTTCTAAGACAATGGAATCAACTACCATTGATTCCATTTCTACCATTTCATAACTACCATTTCATAACTACCATTTCAACTACCTAGGGAGGTCAGTGGCGTAGCGTGGGTTGTCAGCACCCGGGGCAAGGCAAGTAATTTGCGCCCCCTAACCCGTGGATTTTAGCACTCGAGTCTCTTCCACTAGATTAGTTAAAGAAACTCTTACCCCCTAAGCACATGTATTGTTTGTTATGAAAATACTGATGTAATTAAAGTAAAATGCATCTAAATACAAGTTCATTTTCAAACACTTTATTGAGTGCGAACATGCATTACACATTCTCCACATTTTCAGCAGGTCTATGAATACAAATCTACAAATGTAGTAACCTAGCATGGGCCATGCTATTATATGTCGTCTCACAACCATCGTAAACGACAAAAAATATCAAGAACAAAAACTAAACATCAAAATGGAACCATACCCTGGAGATGATCCAAGACTGGGCTAGATGGAGCCAACTTCCTCAATCCTGTACCTCTAATTGTAATTCTTTAATAGAAGTGCAAGATATCAATCTGTATATAATATACAGATTAATTTAAATTCGGGGAGGTCACACAGAGGTCTAGAAAGAGGGAGAAGCAATAAGGGAGACTCCCCAGGAGGAGGAGGAGGAGGAGGAGGAGGAGGAGGAGGAGGAGGAGGAGGAGGAGAGAGAAGAAAGAAGAGAAAGAAGAAGAGAAGAAGAGAAGAAGAAGAAGAAGAAAGAGAAGAAGAAGACCACCCCGCGCTGCTCTGCTCTGCTCGGCCTCCTCCCGCTTTCCACCTGTCCCTTCAACTCAACTTCCTGCCTCCTCCATTTCTTCATTCATCCGTCCCCCCCCCCCCCGATCCCATTTCCCCACACCCCCTTTCCCTTCTTTTTCTAGCCCATTTCCTTTCTCCCTCCTCCTTTCCTGGCTTTTTAAAAATGTACCTCTTCTTTCTTTGCCCTCCTCTTTCCTTTCTCCCCCCCTTTTCCCCCCCTCCCTTCACCCTCCCACCCTCTCCCATTTCTCTCTCTCCTCCTTTTCTCTCGCCATCCTTTTCCCCTTTCCTCTTTTCTCCTTTCCCCCATTTTCCTTTCTCTCTCCTTTGCTGTTCTCCGCTTTGTCCTTCCTTTTTCTCTCTCTCTTTCTCTTTCTTCTTCCTTCCTTCCTTCTTTCTCTCCTTTCCCCGGTCACTCTTTTTCCTCTCCTTCCTCATCTTCCTTTCCTGCCTCCCTCCCTTTCTCTTTCTTTCTATCTGCCTTCCATCCTTCCTTTTCTCGTCTCCCCAACTTTCTTTACCCCTTTCTCATTCCCCATCTTTCCTCTTTCCCTTCATTCTCTCTCTCTCTTTTCCTCCCTTCCTCTTTCTTTTCCTTTCTTTCTCTCTTCCTCCCTCCCCCTTCTCCTTCCTTCCTTCCCTTCTTTCTCTCTCTCCTCTCTTTTCCTCCCTCCCTCCCCTTTTCTCTCTCTCTCTCTCTCTCTCTCTTTTCCTCCCTTTCTTTCTTTCTTCCTTCCTTCCTTCCTCTCTCTCCTCGCTCTCCCTCCATACCTCGATCTTGTCCACGCTCCGGGCGCAGCCCACCACCTTCATGCCGCGCTGCACCAGGGCGCGGGCCACGGCCGCCCCGATGCCCACCGAGGCGCCGGTCACCAGCGCCACGCGCCCCTTCCAGCGCTCCGTGGCCCACGCGCCGCGCGCGGCTGCCCTCCGCCTGCCCGGCCCGCGACGCACCGGCTGGCGCCTCCTTCCTCGCCTCCCGCCCCGCCCGCGCGCTCTCCGAGGCGCACGACCCGGCAGGTGCAGCGGCGGCGGCAGCAGCAGCGAGGGGGGGCGGCGGCTGATCTGCCCCTTTCTCCAAGGGCAGCCGCCTCTCGGGGGGGGAGCAGGAGGAGGGGGAGCTGGGGCAGAGAGCTGCGAGTGCGCCCCCCAGATGTTGCGCCCGGTGCGGCCGGCCCCCCCTGCACCCCCCACGCTACGCCTCTGAGGGAGGTGGTGGGCTCTCCCACTCTGGAGGCATTCAAGGTGCAGCTGGACAGACATCTGTCAGAGATGCTTTGACCTGGATTCCTGCATTGAGCAGGGGGTTGGACTCGATGGCCTTGTAGGCCCCTTCCAACTCTACTATTCTATTATTCTAACTGCTGAGTAGCTTATTGCTTCACCTATCATTTTCTTGGCAGGGTACAAAGAGTGTGCCTATGCTAAATGCATAGTTACTGGTGACCCAGTTTAAGTATGATGCTGCGCATGTGGGACATTTCACTGGTATATATTTTTATACACCCAGCATACCGTAACTTTTATTTCAGCCTGTGGAAGAATGCATTTGCATTCCATCCTCATCTCTGGTATGGAAGGGGGGAAATTCTATGCATTTCCACTGACGGGACCCCTATGGCAGCAATTATACAATTATGCAATATAGTTGTGATTGATGCTGGGGAACTACACTGGATTAAACTATTTGAGGATTGGGACCTTTTTACCAACTCCATGCTAAGCCTGTGTCAAATAAACCCCCCTTTTAAAAAAGGGACAAAAATAATTAAGACACTTTTTATCACTTTAATATATATAAAAGCGTCTTTTAAGGCATTGCTCTAGGACAGTAATGATGCCCTGTTCCAATTTAGCCAGTCTGTTTACTACTAAAAAAATTGAAGGGGTGTCACATAATGTAGAAGCTTATATCTCTTCAATTAACGGGGGAGGGGAATATATTCACTGAACAATAACATCAAGTACTTTCTGGCTGGGAACCCAGACAAGGATGTAGAGGAGTCAAGACCTCTAGAGGATGTCATGAATATACTTCTGGACAAATATAGGATGATATACCAAGATTTTAAAAATGGATTTATATTGCTTGTGGGAACACTGTCACTTGTATTGTGTAGCTACAGATATAATATGTACTTTTTCATTTTGGAATCTTAATTGAGGTCTGCATTCATAAACCTGACACTGACAAAAAGATACTTGTCACCCTCAGCTATTGCTTGGAAGACATCATCCTATTTCTTCAGGACTTGATTTACTGCTATAGGAAACACAATTCCTTAGGAACAGCAAACAAGGGCAGTTCATTTCCCATAAAGCAAAGGTCTCTGATGACTATGTTTGGTAGCATTCTCTCTGATACACTCTTATTTGGTTTCCAGTAGCTGAAATAATCCAGATTTGTTTAAAAAAAAAAAAAACTGTTTCACTGTCCCTTTATTCACTGCCTCCCATTTTCCAAAGGATCTTTCCCTTCAATATAGAGAAGCATTTTCCTCCTAAAGCAGTTACACATACATGGCTGCTTTTGTGTACATTTACTTGGAAATTTCTGTTGACACACTTAATATTACTTAGTGCTTCAGTCTTCCAGCTACAAATGAACTAAGCCTTTTAACTTGTACATATCAATTATATTTTTTTTGTTCTTTTAATAACCTTAAGCCCATTAAAAAAAACCCAGATAGAATGACTCGATAATTCTTGACAGTAAAAATACACTTCACAAGTTTTGCTATCATGCTGTGGAATAACTCCACAATGTCAAGTAGCACACAATTAGTAAAACTGTAGGGGGAGAAAAGGAAGTGTTTTGATCCTGAGAAATTTTGATCCTAATCAGATCGAAATTTCAATGCTCTTGTAGTGCTTAATATCTTCAATCATAAAAGAAATCAAACTGATTCCAATGTCAGGCTTTTGCATTCTGTGGCTGCTGTGAAATGCTAAAATATACAAATGAATGTCACTGTTGTACAAGTTTATGATAATCACCAAAGCGAGCGAGATTGATTTTAAATTAGTGTGATAGTACATCTCATGTTTAGATGATTTTTGAGCAAGCTAACTTAGTTAGAAGCCAGCCCAACAATAGAGAGAGAATGTATCTTAACAACGTAAGCATTGGCAAGGGTAGCTAACTGCTGTGATTGATCAGCCTGCATCTACAGCATGTACAGCCATTGGCCTTTTGATATAAAATACTATATTGTTGCACTTCAAATGAAAAGGCGGAATGGGACATCAATGGACACTGGGATCTGGGAACCAGCGCCAGCCCAATACACTTTGCTGCTTGAACAAATCCAAAGGTTTCAGGGGTACGGGGGCTGCAGGAGGAAAGAGAAAGATTGGTTGTGTGAACAGCCTTCAGCTGGTGCACTGACTTGATTTAAGTAACTCAATTAAATATAAAACTCTGTCCTCATTCAGTGTGCAGATCTGCAGATACTCAACAAAAATAATTGAAACCGCTATTCTCTTCACAGTTAGCTGGGAGTAAGTCACATTGAACTCGACTTACTTCTGAGTACGTAGATATGTATAGGATTGCACTACTAAGAAACATTATCAAGCCTTTAGGGCACAATCCTATGGCTGCTAGATGCTCACAGCCAGCATGGTTCTTTCTGCACTGGCTGCAGCTCCGGGGTCAGAAGACCGACCTTGGCGTAGGGTGGGCATTCTGGGGGGTGGGGAGAGGAGTGTGGCTCCGCCAGGATACGACGTATCCTGGCAGTGCCTCAGCCTGTCCTCCTCACAAGCAGGGGCAAAAGACTTAGACGGCTGAAATTGCCTGTCTAAGTCTTTTGCAGGGTGGGAGAAATGCCGAGGCAACTTTCACCTCCGCACCTCTCCCACCCTCAATAGGGTGCCTGTAATCCTCCAAGTTTGGAGGGTTACAAGCAGCCACTTTGGATCACACTGCCTGATACTTAAAACTGTAGGCAAGTTATTTTAATGTTTTTCACTACTTAGGTGCACTTTCATCATATTTTGTCAGAAAATCCCCAAATTTTCCAAGTGTGCTCTCTGTTGGAATAAGTAAATTGAGGTATTCACTGTGAGTTGGATCCAGATTTAGTCATACTTAGAGTAGACCCATTGAAATCAATGGGACTATTTCAGTGGGTTTACTCTAAGTGTGACTAAATCTGGATCCAACCCATTGTGAGTAAAAGTTCTGTGAACCTTTTAAGATTTATTTTCTCAACAAGGATATCCTAATTTCAGATTCTTACTTAGCAGCACAGTTTTTGGCTCCTTGCAAAGATATTTTGTGAAATAGTTAAAGCTCTTTTTTTGTGCCCTCCTGCATCTTGACTGTATGATCACTTAAACCCGTCCATGTAAAATTCTGGCACCAGATTAATTTAGGATTCACTTAGAAGTTTACTCCGTTGATTTTACTGTAGCGCAACCCAAATAATTGCAAGTAATGGTCTAAGTCAGGGGTGCAGGACCTCTTTCAGCCCGAGGGCCAAATTCCATTTCAGAGAAGCTCTTGGGGGGTGCAAAGTGGTGGGTGGGGCTGAAGGCAAAAGGGGCAGGGCCGAAAATAGAAACATGCCAGCATCTTTTAGCTTAAAGCTTTTACTGCCTGTAATTAAGCCCTAGGAGAGGCATTTCAGCCTTTTAAAATGGGGGGGGGGGAGATGCACAAAAGTCAGGAAACTATTCAACGATTGGTGGTTGGGGGAAAGTGGGTGGGGCCAAGGGAAGGGGCATGGCCTTCCAGGGAACCTTGGAGAGCCAGATTGGGACTCCCACAGGGCTGGATTTGGTCCCTGGGCCCGAGGTTCTGCAATCCCGCTCTGAGTTATATGTCATCGCTACAAGTCCACTTGTTTCAGGCTGAATTATGGAATGCACTTAGTCATATCTTGTTGTGTGGAAACATACTGCCTCTTCTGCCTTCGATGGAAAGTTCTTCTCTTGGACTATATCATCCTTCAGTGAGGTCCAGATAGCATGTATAAACAACCCTTATGCAGAGGATACTAAGTTGGGGGCTCAGAAGTTGTTGTACATTTCCTTCCTGCCTGCCTACCATACCTATCCAATCTATTCTTGGAGGAGCCAGTTGGCCCTTAGGTAATCCATTGATAGGTTTGTGGGGGAAAGGAGATGATACATAGTTGATTCCTCCAGCTTTTGAACTCATAATTCAGTTTAAGTATCATGCATAACAGAAGTTTGCTAAATATTGTGTGGTACGTACGTTCTTATTGCAGAAAGCCAATTTGCAGGTGCCTACTATTTAAAACATCTAGCTCGCTAATTGCAAAATCTGTAGAAAAGATTGACATCAAAGGCTCAGTTGATTCTGGAAGTTGTTATAAAAGAAGTACTGCCTCTGTTTCAAGCAAATAAGGCACTTAAAGTACTCTTTCTGTCTGTGATGCCATTTTCCCCATGGGTTTGGAAAATGACCTTCCTGTAAGCATCAAGGACTATAACTTTTCAGATAAAGAAACTTGTTCTTGTTTTAAGTCAATGCCAGGTTTATTCCCCTATAGTCCACAGTTTTCAAAAGCAGAGGAAAAAGTAATCCAGAATTTTTTCTTTTAAAAAAACACACACACACTACTCTGTTTCCAGAATGAAGTTACCCTGTCAGCTTGCCTTGGGCCTTAGGTGGAGAAGAGGAGATTAAAGAGTCAGTATTCCTTTTCATGTTTCGTCTGCCAGTTTTGTGAATGTAAAAAGAGAACCGGTATTTACAGCTAAGTGTCCAGCTGTGGTACTAAGTGCAGAGCTGCTTTTTCTCCTTCTGATAAATAAACAATATTTTACTATCAGGACAAACTGAATATCAGTGTTTCTTACTCATTGATAAGATTATTTTCGCGAAAGCGGTAAAAAGCACAGATGCCGCCTCCAAATATCCCCCACTATAATGAGGCTCATTGTGAAGCTGCGAGGATGTGAAGCCTTAACTGTAAGCTGATCTCATCGTTTCCTATTTATTCTACACTTACCTGAATACACAATATACTGTAGCTTTTAAATGCATTTGTACCCTAGTGAAATGTCCTATTGTAAGTTGTTTCATTTTAAAATGCTGCTTTTGGTATGAAATTTCTTCATCTTCTCTTCAAACTGAATTAAACCACTTCCTTTTTATAAAACACAACTCACTGTTTAGACACGTTTGGCTTTGATTTCTCAAAACAGCCTTACAGGAAGAAACCATGTTCTTTAAAAACATCTTTGGAAACAAACTTGTACTGATCTGGTTTGTTTTACTCACAGAATTAGATTGCCAGGAAGAACACTGTAATTTCACTATAAACAAAATTCCCAAACAAACCTGGCATCCCTTTGTTAGAAATGGTGTCCAGTACACCACAATATATTTGCACCAAGATAAATCAGTCAGATTTTGCAAATTCTTCACAAGACTTACCCCATGCCTTTTGCATGCTAACCACTGGGGCCAAACAAAATAAGTGATAACACCGTAAAGTAATTCAATAATATCTAGCTGCCAGTTTTCAGGGAACAGAAATGCTTAGGTAATGTAAAAGTTACTTGTAAGAGAAAGTTAGCTCTTAATGATTTTCTTTTCATTAAATTAGTTTTATTTTGCATTCTCTTTGGAAGCAGGGTGGTTGGGTTTTTTGGTCATCACATTGTCTACAGTGACACTTGCTGGTGATTTCCCCATAGTAAAAATTATTTATGTCATCTATAAAGCAAAAGCTTACACTACAAATGTAATTCATGGTTTTGCTTTATCCTCTGTCCTAGCCAGTTTAGTATTGACAGAAAGGGCTCTTCTCCTCTCCCTGTGTAAATCCCACTAACAGACGTATGTGTGACCAGCTCTGTACTTTAACCAAGCAGGGCTTTTCAGCACATGCATAACTGTCAGTAGTGCAACTTCAGTGGTGCCATAAACAAAATGGTTTTCTAAAATAAAAGTATGCATGTGCTCCAGCATTAAAAACACACACTGTAAAAAACACTTTTTTGTAGAAAGAAAGTAAGCTCGCTTCTCTAAGGAATGTCAAGGAAGTAAGCTCCTTCTCCATTATATCTTCATAATAGCCCCATGAGGTAGACCAGGCTAAAAGATGGTGACTGAGGCAACCAGTGAGCTTCAAAGCCTGATAGGGTGATAACTTATGCATTGCCAAAAAAAGAGGAACTGCATCTCCAAAACAGAAGAAAAGGCGGGTAGAGATTTGTATAACATTTGCATATGCAAATGGATAGATCTAATTGAGAGGGGAAATACTATAATTTAAATGGAACTACAATACATCTCACCATAGTGAGGAAGACAGTGACCAGGGGACCTGTGTGCCTTGCTCAGTGTGCAGTCTGGGCGCTAACTGTTGATGGGCAACTTCAAGGCCCCACCCTGCTTTCCCTTCTTATGGCTCTTTATCTTTAAACCAGACTTGGGCTGGATAGCTCTTCAAACAGAGGACACCTTCAGGGAGAGGACTGCCCTCTGACAGCCTTACAAACAGAAGACCATCCTCTGGAAAGTAGGATACATAGCCCTAAATCCTGAGCAGCAACTTGAACCCAGACCTCCCCGGTCCAAACCCCCATTTCCCAATCCATTATGCACTCTGGTTGTCAGATGTGCCTGGGCAGATGTTTAACATGGGTGTATAAGTACATTAATGGCTTGCTTACTAATCACTTTTATTGGGAAAACATAAACCAATCTGTATTTTGAAAGCCAGGTTTCCTACTTTCTAAATGTGTTCACATGTTGTTTTCAGTGTTCCCATGTGGAGCATCTATCTACATGGGGTGGGGGGGACAGCTTTCATTTATTTAGCAATTCCTTCATTCAGATTTTCCCCCCAGCTCCCTTCAAGTTATGCCTCCCCCCCAGGGTAGATCACAAATTATAAAGCTCAAAAGGTAATGTCAACTCTAAATAATAAACCATCCAGATAAAAATCTCACCACAATATTAAGCTTAAAGCAAAAACCAAACATACCAATAAAAATGGACTCTGATCATCAAAAGCCTGACCAATAGAAAGATTTTACAGCATGTCTGGAAGATGTTAGTGTAAAAACGCATGAAACTGAATAAGAGCTGGTAAAACTTTCAGTGATTTTTCTCCCTCTCTGCCCATTAATTACATCTATCAGTCTCACTGGCAGGCTTTGGTTTGCTCATCAGTTGAGTGACTTTAATTTGTGGGGTATAAAGTACAGACACAGCTTAAATGTAAAGGGTTGAGAAGGTGGACTTGATGTCCATGTAATGAAGATGCAGCGTGTGGTGGTTGGAGAGGATATAAAACAGTAAAAACATTTGAGGGAGGAGCAGGCCAAGGGAGTGTGGGAGTCCTGGCATAGTTTGGCCATAAGACAATAGACCATTTACCTCCCAACTGGCAGAGATGGCTCTTTTGAGAGCCATAGCCTGGAGCAAAGTTGGGCATAATTGGAGAAAGAAAGATTGTTTGGGATATGATTACTGTTTGGGGAACTACAATGAGTAAAAATGTTGAAGAGGACATAACTAATGGATCCTGAGATCAGTTGTATCTGATTACCTCAGAACCAAGGTTGGTCATAAGGCTTGCTCCCTAGGTTGGAACCTTCAGTCAATCCCGCTCTGCATCACCAGCTCCCATTTCTTATGTTTCCTGGCTGTGCAGTCTCGTTACCGTTACCCGTAGCCTGGTTGTGTCAGCCCCTTTCTCACAGTTGTTTAAAGGTTCTTTAGACAACGTTGTGACACTCCAGTTTAGCTTCTGTTTGTAAATAGCACTTTTGGTGAGGGTTTTTTAGAGTAGGAAAAATCAGGTATTATTTCTGAAAAGTAAAAGACACATTTTGACCTTCTTCCCTCCCACTGGTTGCGTAGTATCTGCCTCTCTCTCTGATATGAACTACTTCTCACTAGGCTTCCTCTTTTGCCACATCTGTTACCAGATTCAACCAGCACCCCACCCGCTCCCATTCTGCCAGTTGGAGGTAAGGTACATACCAACACTATGGCTGGGTTTGCACAATCGCTGCAGCCCACCGTGACTAATTTAAGCCACAGTGAATTGTGGTGCAAGCCAGCAGCCATTTTGAATATTTAGCCCCCAGTTAAACAATCCTCAAATAACCCATGGTCTGTTGTAGGGCTATTTGAGGGTTGTTTAACTCTCAAGCAGCCCCTGCTGCCCTGGTTTGGACAACATGCCAAACCATGGCAACCCCCCACTGGGGTTGAATATTCAAAATGGCCTCCAGCACATGCCGCAACCCACCATGACTTAAATAAGCCATGGTGGGCTGTGGTGATCATGTGAACTAGTTCACAGAACATGAGAACCCATATTCAAGGTTGAGTGTGGGTTGTTGTGTTGTGTGAAGCCAGCCGTGCCAACAAACCATGGTTTGTTTACCATGAATGACCCACAGTTCACAACCCAACAACAAACTATGGTTTCTGTTTGTGTGTTGTTCATGGTTACCAAACCATGGTTTGTTAATGCTGCTGGCTTCACAGAACACAACAATACATGGTTCAACGACAACCCACACTCAATCCACACTCAACCTTGAATATGGATTGTCATGTTGTGTGAACCCAGTCAGTGAAGCTGCTATCTACCTAAAGGGGGAAGCACTTAGTGTTTTCTTGTAAATTGTCCTTCCCCTCATCTTGCTCCACAAAAACAGTCTATAGATGGCAGAAAACCTAGCACTAGGGACAAAAAATACAATTTGTTCATAGGTTAGACAAGCACTACTTACTTTTATGAAGAATACAAAGGATCAGTCAGTGTAGTGCACATTTAAATCATCCTCTCGGGGAAACCTTTTGGTGCTCCTCTCATATGGTATTGCCCTTATTATCTCCCCGCCCAGTCTCCCTTTCATGGAATAGCAGCCCATGTCTGAATCGAGGATAAGAGATCTACCTTAGCTTATTTCATTACTGGATAAATATTTTAAGAATATTATATGTATCACTTTTCAGTGCACAAGTACTCCACAGTTATGCTGGCGGTTGGCCCTGGGAAAATGAACACTTCTTCTATTATGAGCTTTTCTACACGAGGAATTATTGTGCACTTGTCATTCCCTACTCATGGTTGTTTATGGGTTCTTCAGAGGACATCGGGACCCTCCAGTTTAGCTTCTGTTTGTAAACGGCACTTTCGGTGATTTTTTTTTAAGAGCAGGGAAAATGGGGTATTATTTCTGAAAAGGAAAAAGAAATGCAGTATTTGCGCTATTTTGCTATACCACAGTGCCACCTACAGGTTATGTAGTGGAAAAGCAGGAAAGCAAATGCTCTTTGTGTAGTGTTCAGATCTCAATTCTGTGACAAAACTGAAAGTAGAAACAGTGGATTAACAGCCTTGTGCAGAAAAGCCCTATGTGTTGCTGTGGTGCTTTGAGGAGTTGGCAACAATGGGGGATTTCCTCCTAATGTAATGAGCACAGTGGTTCTCAACCTTTTTTGCCCCATGCACCCTTTTCACCATATGTCAGAATGTCATTCCCCCCTTTCCAAGATTGTCTGACTTAATCTGTGCCAAACAATAAGGTGTGATGTCCTGTAGATTATGTACAATCTGTAGAATTGTAATTTGTAGTAAGATCAGTATTCCAACAGTTTGAGTCTGTGGTTCCAATTCCCCCCCTGAAACCTAAAATCCCCCCCTGGTTGAGAACCCCTGAATTAGCAGCTTCAAAGGACCAATTTGGGTCATGATACTTGCAGTAGGGGAGGAAAGGGTTAAAAAACCCACTCCCCACTTGCTGCAATCTGGATAATGATCAGCTCCCCTGCCCACAGCAGTGGTGTTAAATGCAACCCACCTCCAACTCCACTCATATAATGTCACATCTAGTTTGGCCTTCAGTGGGCTAAAGGCTTTGGGAAAGCAAGACTTTCTTCCTTTCATGTTTCTGGGTCTTACTACTTTCCATAACAGTTGGAAAATAAACCAAAATGTTCCCTCTTAATTCTCTGAGTCATTACACAAGCTGAACAAAAGAACCTGTGGCTAGAAAATGTCTTCCTATTTAACTTTCTTTTTGAGGGTGGGGGGTAGGGTAGCATTTTCAGCAAGTACTAGCATGACCATATTCCAGAAGGTTTCTGTCCCTTTACAAGAACTCTGAAAGAGAGCAACACGCAACATTTTCTTAGTGTAGTTTTTGCTGTCACTGCAACACTGTGGAGAGATGTTGCACCTGTGGAATGTCGGCCCTCTTTTGAGCTCTTGAAAAAAATAGAAGCCTGATTGATGCCTTTGAGAACAGGGTAGCCTTAGCAGGTACTCGGCCTCATATTGCCTCTGTTTCATGTTAAGAAATGTATATTTCAAAGGGAAGTTATGAGCATTAATCATGCCCATAATCCTATGATTATGCAATCCTATGCATGTCAACGTAGAAGTAAGTACCATTGAGATCAATGGGACTTAAAGCCACAACTGCAGCCTTAATTGTAAGGCAGAAGTGTTCATGAAATCTAAAGCATAAGCATTGAAGGAGATGTACATTTGCTGCCACCTAACACTCCAAGGTCTTTGTTTTTCCTCAAAGGTGTACACGATCACCTGATTATTTCATCATCAAAAATTGATCCAAATCCTTCCCTACTGAACTATTTTGCTGAATTGAGAGATTCTAATAGAGTAAAACAGTCTTCCCCTAGTCCAAGACATCTGGATGGCACCAGGCTGAGGAAGGGAAGGCAGGAAAGAAAGAGAAAGCTTCCCTCCCCCAACTCAAACCTCCATCAGAAGAATTTGCATAAAACTGCTTTCTCGACATATGTACAGCAGTGGTTTGACAGAAAAGCCGTATACTAGGTAGTTAGTATTTTGCTACCTTTTTGCTTATCCATGCAGTTTAGCATTCTGTAAATCAAAATGCTCCTTAGACATGAATACAAAAAAGCAAAGAGCCTTTTGATTAGATATAAATGCAAAAATCCGGTCAATTTTAGCTTGTTTACAAAACACTATAACCCAAATTGCAAATGTTTGCTCTGCTACAAAACAGAACTGACTGAGCTTTCGAAACTCAGTTTCTGACAATTTAGTGTAATGTCAAAACACTTTGGCATAATTCTTTTTGAGTCAAAATAAAATGTGTACATAAGTATGTCAGTTTGGGTGCCTTTCTATAAATAGTTATATGGGGGGAATATGTATAACTCCCCTTGTTAATAAAGTTGGTGTCTGTGTGTGGATGTGCTCGGCTCTAAAATGGGAAAGGGTAGGGCTGGAGGCGGCCAGAAAGTAACACCAGAAATATCCAGGAAGATCCTGATTTTTATAACAAATAGGCCAGCCTCTGTAAAATTCCCAAAACTGGACTGAACAGGACCGGCCCTGTCATGAGCAGGGTCAAGCAACCTTCTTCAGGTGGCACCATGAACGGGGGAGGGGGGTTAGATGAAGGCAGGAATTGGTATCTGGATGATGCAGCAAGGCCTTTTGAAGTGTTGGCCCTGTCAAGTGGAAGGGGGTGGAATTTGGGCTCTGCTTCAAGCAGCAAAATGCCTTGGGCAACCACTAGGTCCCAAAATGCCTTGTGCAACTAGGACAGTGATGGCGAACCTTTTTGAGCCCGAGTGCCCAAACTGCAACGCAAAACCAACTTATTTATTTCAAAGTGCCAACACTGCAATTAAACCTGAATACCGAGGTTTTAGTTTTAGAAAAACAACTCATACAGTTGTCTGAACTAATTAACATCTTTTGTCTTTAAAGAAAAACACAATAACAGAGCTTTTCAATTATACAAACTGTTTTTTGTTGAAAAAAAATCAACTCAAAAAAATATTATAGTACTACATTGTACACATAGCCTGAAGGGAATTTATACAAACTTTTTAAATAATTAGGCACATGTATTTTTGGATAAGGGATTCTCAACTTGTAATATGATTATATGTCAGACTGAAATTGTATGGGGCAAGCTTTACCCCGGGTCCTTTCCCTGCTTCTACAGGTGTCGGATTAGTAAAAGTAAAAGTCAACCTGTACTAGGATGAGCAAGATAAACAAGAAAACTAAACGTGCTTAACACATTTTAAACACTTTATGTCTTGGACTGCAAACACTGCATTAGGTAAAAGTTTGCATTGGGCATGCTTTTGCACAATTAATGTGATATTTGCTATTGCAGGCATGCTGATAATTTGTCAAACCTTGGCTCATACTCCGTTAGTTTGAGAGCAACACATGCAGCACTCAGGTCAACTGTTAGGGCTTTACATCCAAGCCATGCTCTGTGCATCATTCTTCAAAATCTTTTAAATGTGATAACAATGTAGAAAAGAATTCTGTGACAGGAATTCTAGAATAAAATCATTCTGTTCCACACTGTGAGAAAGAACAAGATCATTAGTGTTTTGCAGAAGGGGATGGTCTTTTTGCAGTCTAGTGACCAATGGCTCGAGTGCCCACAGAGAGGTCCCTGCATGCCAGCTGTGGCACCCGTGCCATAGGTTCGCCATCGCTGAACTAGGACAACATAAAGCAGTTACAGGCCCAAGCCCTCAGCTAGCCAGGGCTGGCAGTTAGGCTGAAGGGAAGCAAATGGCCTTCTGCTTTCTTCCCTTGAGCCTGGAACCCAAAATGGGGAGGTGCTGGCCTCAGAGTTTGCACACTCTCAGGGGTGTGCATACTCTCACTCTTTTGAGCCCAGTTGTCCACACACACCACAACTAGGATCCTTAAGCTGCAGTGGGGATGGCTCCTTTGCAAGTTAAAGGAGCCAGGCGAAGAATTGCCTTTGGATGACGTGACTCTTCAGAGGCTAATTCCCTCCCTCCTTCAGCCTGGCGCATGCTTTGGGGACTGAAAGGGGCTGGCTCACCCCTTCCTTCAGCCTTTGTGTGCCTTGAGCTCAGGAGATAAACACGGCTTGCTGTATATATCCCCTGAGCCCAAGACAAGCCCTGGCACTGACTTTGTGTCCTGTGGTGGAGGGCTAGGTGAGAAGCAAGAAGGGTAGACAGCTGCCATGGCAGCACCTCACCAGCGGTCCCCAGAGATAGCTCTTTGGAACTGAGACTAGGAAGAACCACCATGGCCCTTCTGCAAGAGGTGAGAACTGAGGCTGGAACAGAGGGGCAGCTATGGTAGCTATTTCCAGAGTCGTGGGATGTGTGTGAAAAGGGAGAGTAAAAGTAAGAAAAAACACCTCCCCTTTGCCTTGATCTTCTTCTTCTCCTTTGCAAAAAAAGAAAAAGATAAAAAGTTCAGCTCTACACTTGTCTAGGTTTGGATAGATGTTAATATGCATCTAGGTTTACATGGTCATGCTACTATATACAGTTTAGTTGTATATCATGTTCTTGATTTGGAGGTACAGACTAATTTTAAAGGTACAGTCCCACTTTCTAGTTGGAAGTTTAACAGGTTTAAATATAATCCCCCCCCGTGACTTCTTTTCTTCCTCTTCCCCCACCTCTTCCCCCCCCAAAATTCAAAATGTACTTCATGAAACTATTGTATATGAAGTACTTATTAGCCATAATTAAATGGACAATATGAATTTACTACGTCTTTAGGACTCTGGCTTGTTCTGGTTTAGAGCAAGATGATTAATGCAAATACATATTACTTGAGATAACCATTTAGCAGCTAATTTAGCCAAATTTATTACAGCAGTTAGAGGTTTTTCATTTTAGCAGACGGAG
Organism: Shinisaurus crocodilurus; assembly: GCA_021292165.1. Classification (NCBI taxonomy): domain Eukaryota; kingdom Metazoa; phylum Chordata; class Lepidosauria; order Squamata; family Shinisauridae; genus Shinisaurus; species Shinisaurus crocodilurus. The sequence goes on from CM037876.1 coordinate 266,931,978, forward strand.
ACAAGGACATGCCAAAAGCGGAGATGTATGTGAATGCACACTGCCCTCTAGTGCGCAAGATTTTGCAGAATCAAGAACAAATACAGGCCAGAGAAAGCAGTGTGAGCAGGAATAATAAGAATGGCAAGCACATTGACTAAATTTGTGCCCAACACACACTCCTTTATTATTCCAGCAAGTGATATATGACTTTTCCCCTTTTCACTGAGACAAAAATGTCCAGCGATATATAGCCAGTTTTAGCTGCCTAAATGCTGGTTTAAAACGAATTTTAACATCTGTATATTTGAGTATTTTTAAGCAGAGCTTCACAGAACAGATTGTTTTGACTTGCCCATCCATTTCTGAACCTGTTTCAGACATCGCACAGAGCTCTTGGCTTTAACGTGCTCGATTCCACAACTCCCTTAGGCCACAGTTTCTTCCGCAGCTCTTTGGTGGATTTATTTTGCTCTGGTATTAAGCAAAGTCTCCGCAGACATTCTCCCTACTGACCATTGGAGATTTGGTTCATCTGAGGACTGTAAATTCTGTTTGACAAGATCAAAAGAAACAGATGTGTAAGTTCAGTAGTTGATATCGCCTGCAATGAAGAGGAATGATCAAAGAACTAGGGTACAGTATCTTCCAAAACCTTTCAAATAGCCAGAATCTCAAAGAGGTTTACCCAGGAGCTATGAATAAATCACATAGAAATTTAACTTTTTTTGTTAAAAAAAAAAGAAGATGTTCTGTGCATTGGAAATGTCCACACATCAGTTCTCCATGAGCCACAGAGATTTGTACTCCTTATTGCTCTTCCGCATTTACTTGAGCTGCCAAAAGCAGATTAAAATCACACTACAACTGGAGGTAAACCCTGCTTGTCTGTCAGAGCTCTAGGAAATGGCTGAATTTATTTGTCATTGTAATGATGATTTCTGGGACAAAGGCCTTCCATCTCTTTGTACATGTGTTGTGCTCTCTTTGTAGGGAAGAGTCCCCTTTAAGTGCAATGCTAATGCTGTTCCTTACTCCTTTTGTTTCCCTCAATCCAGTGCTGAACAAGGGTCAGTGTGTAACAAAATACTACCGCTGGATGCAGAAGAATGGGGGTTATATCTGGATACAATCTAGTGCCACCATTGCTATCAATGCCAAGAATGCAAATGAGAAGAACATCATCTGGGTGAATTACCTTCTGAGGTATATCTTTCTGTCTGTTCCATTATTTGCATTCTTTGTTGTCACTGAATGAGTCATATCGAATGGGTAATGTAAAAGAAAGAATGCAAGGAATTTAGTGAGATCTTGCTCAGAATCTGTGCCTACCAATGGATAAGCAGATGTTCATAGGGTTGCTAGTTTCTGGACATCTCTCAAATTCAGGTGTTGCATTAACTTACTAATGGCTTTATTACAGAACTGTTTTACAGCCATCCCTTGCTAGCATGCTGTTTTTGGCTATCAGAGAATTCTGGATAAAAACACCTAGAGTGATGTTCCTACCATATTTTTGACAAATGTCCTAGAAAGGTCATCTTCATTCTCTGGTAGTTTCAGAAGACCTGTTTATTGTAGGCATAGTTAATCAGGAATTTATCTTAAAACATTTTGCGTCCCAGATATTTATTGGCCGGGTTGACTAAATGGTAGATGGTGACTTTTAAGTCCTATGAGTTGTATAGAGGAGAACAGTGGGCACAGTGTTCCAGGAGAAATATAGAATTGACAGCTGTTTGAACTTAGCTCTTGCTGGGTGACAAGAGCCAGGGCACACTGTGACACCAATTTGCCCTCCCCCTGTGATAACTTTGGAGGTGAATGGAGTTCAGATATTCTTCAGCAGAGGACATCAGCATGCCAAAGGGCACCCTGCCTAAGAACCCAATTCCCACTGTGATCACTTCTTCAGTCAAGGAAGGTGTGCTGTCCAGAGGAATATGCTGCGTGGATGATAAATCAGTGTTGAACATAAATGAACAGATACATTCTATTTCAATACCCCTGAGGTTGCTTCCATGCCCAGTGGATGAGGACCCGTGCATGCATGCTCCCCTCTGGATTCTAGGCATCTTGAGGGAAGCAATCATGTCCAACACTTCTCCATAGCATTTGGGGGGGGGGGGAGATAAGGGGGTGTTTCCATTACTGTAGGCCTTTTCCTATACTGACCTACTCCCCACCTTGCTGTTAAGCACCCTCAGAGGCTGCACATTGACAACTACTTTACAATAGATCAGAACAAGTGGGACCTGCAACAGAATGTTGCAGTTTAGAGCAGTGGCGTAGCGTGGGTTGTCAGCACCCGGGGCAAGGCAAGTAATTTGCGCCCCCTAACCCGTGGATTTTAGCACTCGAGTCTCTTCCACTAGATTAGTTAAAGAAACCCTTACCCCCTAAGCACATGTATTGTTTGTTATGAAAATACTGATGTAATTAAAGTAAAATGCATCTAAATAGTCCAGCAACATCTGGGGACCCAAGGTTGGAGCACCCTGGCTTACAGCATATGTAAATTAGCATATGCAAATTTGTGCTTTTTTTTTTTGGTCCTGTGGGCCTGAGTCCCATATCTTTCTGGTACCCAGCACCTCCCCTGCAGATCGGGTCCCCGGGGTCTGAGGTTCTGCACCCATGCAGTAGAAATTCAACAGATAAAGCTTCCTGGGTGCTCCCAGGACTTTCACGCCAAGAAAAGTGCGGCCTACTGAATGGCTGCCAGCTATACATTTGTTCCAGAGAAGAGGAAAAAGAAAAAGATTCTTAAAACATCAGCCACCTTGCTTTCGGCTCACGGGGAGAAGTTGAGGGAGAGGTAGTGGCGGGGGGGGGGGGGCACCAGCTTAAGGAATTTTGGATCGGAAGTCTCTGATGGAGCTAAAACCTCCAACTTATTTTTGCCAGGTGGGATTTAGGATCCTTCCGCCCAACGTGAGAGAGAATTCGTTACGGCTGCGATCCTCTCTAGGTGCACTTCCTCGGGTGCAAGCCCCACGAAACCCAGTAGAGCTTACTTCCGAGTAAGCGCGTGCACAAGACCAGGCTGTTGCCGCCCAGCTGCAATTCTACACGCATTTCCCTCAGTGCCGGTCCTATTGAACTTGGTGGAGAGCTTCCTCTGCAGTAAAGAGAGGCTTGGGATCGGGCTGCCCAAGTGGAAGGCAAGGAACGGTTTGGAAGAATGGGTGCGGGGGCGCTCAGCTGTGCCCCCCTTTTTTCCGGCTTCTCACCCCCCTTTCCAGCCGCCTGACTCCCGCTCACCGATTCCTCCAGTGTCGCTCGCAGCTGCCTCTTATCTCGGCTGGGCAAGCAGCAGCCCGTGTGAAAGCGCCGCGGACCCGTGCGCAAAGCCCCCGGGGGGGGAGGAGGGGGAGGGAGAGGACGCCTCGAGCCGGACCGGCTGCAAAGCTTGTTGCAAGAGCCTGTTTGCCTCGCGGGGAGCGCCCGCTGCCGCCGCGACCAATCCCTCCCTCCTCCTTTTTTGGGAGGGGGCCCCCACCAGAAGAGAGGGGGCAGTTTTTTTTAATGGAGGGGGCTGATTTATTCTAATGTGCAGCTAACCCAAGGGTCATGTGGAAAAGGGTGGGCCAGCCCCCTCAATTTCCACCCTTTCCAGCAGGATCCCTGGTGTGTGTGTGTGTGTGTTTTGGAGGGGTGATCAAAATGAGTCACTCACTGAGTGAGCCAGGCAGGGGCAGAGAGCTGCGAGTGCGAGCGCGCACCCCTCAGATGTTGCGCCCGGTGCGGCCGGCCCCCCCTGCACCCCCCACGCTACGCCTCTGGTTTAGAGTGCTCCTGTTCAGGGTTCCTGCCAGCCAGCCAGGCCTTCTCCAGCAAACTCCATCTCTTCCTCCCCTCCCCCACCATTTTTGGTTTCTCTTTTCCAGCTGATAGTCAACATTCCATGGCTAATTAACACAGTCAGTCATCATTATGCTGATTTTGCAGGGGATTGCCTCCTAAGGTTTACTAAAAGATGTGTTCTGCGCCACACAAATCCCTCACTTACCTGTGTCCTCTGTCCTTGTTGCCTTCCGCCCCCTCAATTTTCTGCTTCCACCCTACTTCCTCCATCTCCTGTCTCTTCCTTTCTTCTCCTCCATCAGCCAGCAGAATTTTCCCCTCTCTGTGCTTTGAATCCAGGTCATGCTCTGAGCGGGCAGCTTGTCTGAGCAGCCCCATATTTTCAGATTCAATCTCTATTCTCCTCCTCCTCCCCATTCCACCACATAATCACATGCCTGCAGAGTCTTGCAGTTTTCTGTTTTAGGGGTTATTGTTGTTTTTAACCCCCTAAGAGTTTGTTTTCTCCAGATTTTTGTTCTACTTCTGCAAACTGCAGGGTTCCCCCTGTATATAGTAGCATGCTGAAACCTCCCTTTTCTTCCTGGGTGCTGTTGTTTTGTCTACGTAACTATCAGTACGCACCCCTGAACATTATTAATAGGAATGATTAGATTATCTATCTTATCATCAGTTCCCAACATTCTTTTCTACTCATCCAAAATTCAATCACACTCTAGCACAAGGTTCGGGCCCGCAGGCACCAATGTGACCCTGGACACCTTTCTTGGCACCCAGCAAGATGCCCTACCATTCCCACCTTTTTTTAATTAACACATTTTCTTACTGGATCACTTCTAAGCAAACTGAGGGCTTCCAGCTGCTGCCATCTTCATTTCCCATGAATGCCTCTAGGCTACATGATGGGGCTTACAGACATTCTTAGGAAATAAATATGGTGGGTGGCTGTAGATAGATGCTTTCCCCGGCTACATCCCTTTACTCTCTGCACTTGGGAACACTTTTGTGGTGAGGACAGCACAACACTTGCTGTCCACCTCTGACACATATAGACTCCTCACTCACATCTCAGAGCAGGGTTGTACACAGCGCTGTTTGGCTGGCAAACTTATCCATTGGTGTAAATCACAAAATTCCCTCCCCTCCCTTTTTGGAGCAGTTTTTGAAGTGTAAAAATGTTGTTGTTTTTTAAATGAAGCACCGAAAAGGGTTTGAGCAGATCAACCCGCAAAGCCTGGATCCAACCCTGCAGGTTGGGCATGAACAGGAAGAATTCAGTCTGGAGGTTGTATATGTGTCATTAGAGGAGCAGGGGGAAGGCCCGGCTCACTCTGCAGCAGAAAATCCCACATCTTCTCCCGTTACTAGGTATGTCTGTATCCAGCCTTTATTAAAAAGAAGGTCTATAGTTGATACCCATATCGATTATAGGAAACAAGAAGGGAAAGCTAAGTATATAATTTTTTATTTATTTTAACATTGATATCCCATCTTTCTTCCATTGTGGAACTCAAAGTGGTCTCCCTTCCAAGCACTGAGCAGACCCAAACCTGCTTAGCTTCAGCATGGTGGTGGCTGCCTCATCCTCATGTGTCTTCAGGCCATGCCCTGGCTGGGTCACCCTGCTAAGGAGTAGATGCCTTGCTAAGGCACTTTTGTCCTAAATTGATTTCACTTTAAGCTTTACTTGAACATAGCTTGCCATTAATGTGGCGGCCAGAGGGGTGGGTGAGTTACTCAGCATGAACAAATGTGAAGTGTTCGTAAACAGAGGTTTTGCTTTGCTTTCTAGCAAGGGGGAGATTTGTTTGTTTTTATGAAATATCCAAGTGAAAGATCAGTCGTTCAGTCTGTGGCCATCACCAGCTCTTTCATTCAGATGCTTTCAAACACAAGCTTTTGGAGAGCTTGTGTATACTCTAATGCAGTATAAGTGTACTTAGTTCCCTTTGTTGATATGCCATATTCAGCTACCCTGGCATTCAGTTTTAAATAGCACAAGTTTTAGAGCTGATTCATACATTATAATCACTCATTGATACTCTTTGGAGCAATATAATGTATGAGGAAACAACTCATGCAGTATCACAGATAAACTTCCATGAGTACAGAATTCGATCTTTTGAGCACTCCCTACTCATGGAAATTGATTCTCAGTATTTACTGGGTGTTCTCTTCATACGATACTGCTTGTGTGATGAGACATCTTGTTTGTCTTCTTAAATAAGCATAACAGTGGCCAGATTAAAGCACATGGAATGGCACCTTTCAAAATGGCATCTTTCCTATATTTCTGAAATTCAGGGGTGAGTTCTATCCTTATGTAGCCAAAACTGCACTACCCATGCTCAAGAAGGAGATATCAGCAGGGTCAGGGGAACCCCAGAAATAGAAAAATTCTTTAGGAAAAGAATCTAAGGGGACAAAAAAGTCCCCAAACAGCTCAATGAGGACTGAGTATGCTCAGTGGCCACAACATGCTGAATAACTACTGGGGGGTGGGGTGGTGGAAAACCACGAGGGAGGGGAATAGAATAGAGTAACCTGGAAAATGGCAAGGCTCTCTGGCCGGAGCACTGAACAGGAGTACTGCTCACTGCGACATTTTGTTGCAGGTTCCACTTGAAAAATTCTATTCCCATTCTGATTGTACAGGTTTCCATGTGCAGCCCTATTCAGTGATGATGTATGTCATGCATGAACATTGGAAGAGCAGCTTATAATGGTTGCATTGACATCTATGTCTGAACTTTCCCATGTACGCCTTTGTATGCCTAGTATGGATTTTTATGTGTGTGGTTTTTTTAAAAGAACTTCAGTGTTGCTCAAAAAAGGTTCAGGTGCCCATCAAATAATAATTTCCATGAATTCCAATAGTAACGTTACTTAATTAAGAAATGTGTTTATTTCATTATGACTGGGTTCGCACAACATGACAACCTATTGTGGATGACAAACCATGGTGGGTAGTCTTGTCATGCAAGCCCAGACTGCTTCCTGCAGGGTGGCATGTTTGTGGGCAACAAGCCACCCTGCCACCCATGGCTTGTTTTGGGGTTGTTGTACCCTCAGTGGGTTGGTGTGTCATCAGAACCCACCCAGGTGACTGACGCCATCGTGGGTAGAGGGAAGTGGTAAGCAAGCTGCTCTGCAAGAGCGGCAATAACCCCTTGCCACTCTTGCTGAGCCCAGGCCACAACAAGTAACAACTGTCCTGACAATGCCCAAGTGGCACAGTGGACCGACCGTCACTGGCTCGGTGTCTCCCGCCACGATCATGAGCCCTTTTTAACTCACCACAGCTTTCTCTCCACCCCCCTTTACCTCTTTTTTTTGGAGATTGCTTGTTGCGATCTCTGAGTTGACAGCCAGTGACAACCCCTCCAATAGGTTTTTTTTTGTACTTTGTGCTCTTTTGACAGCTGTCAAAACTCAGGCTTCCTTTTATAACTGGGTTTTTGACAGGGCTACCCAGGGTGGTTGTTTTTTGACAGGGACACGGACACACACACACACATATATATCAGTCTTGCTTTTAAAATGGGGTTTTTGACATGACTAATCAGGTGGGGGTTTTTTTGACAGGAATATATATACAAAACTGACAGCTCCTATAAATGGGGTAGCTTGCACTTTTCCATTTTCCTGAACATCTAGAGTCTCAGGAAAGGGTGGAAAAGTGTGAGGACACAGAAGAGTAAGGTCCAACCAAAAAAAACTGGAGGATCTCACTGCAAAGGAGGTGATCTACTGGCCACCCCCTTTTGTGAGCAAATACCACTCGTGGCTTTGCTTGACAGCTGTCAAGAGAGCACAAAGTAAAAAATAAACCTATTTGCAGCCTCTCTGAGTCAGTGTCCATGGTTGGTGCCTGCCAGGACATTGCGCAGGCGAGGCTTCCCATTTCAGACCCCCACAAGTGTACACTTTCGCACTTGCGCAAGTCTGACTAATTTTTAAAAAAAACAATCGATGAAAAAAAATGTGCAAATTTCTTGCACTTAAAGAATAATTTAAAAAGGAGGTGGTGAACCAGTGACAGCCCCTTAGATGTGCTGCTTGGACACTTTGGAGGGGCTGTCACTGTCTGTCAACTCGGAGTTCTCGAAAAGCAATCTCCAAGGGGAAAGAAATGGGGGGGGGAAGGCCATGGTAAGTGAAAAGGGGCCTGTGATCGCAGCAGGGAGAGGAGACAAGGTGACTTTAGCCATCAGGTCCCCTGGGATACCACCTGAATTCAAAGGAATGGGGGGATAACCCATGGTGAGCCTGATCATCTGTCAGGCACACAGTGGGTTATTCTGTGAACAATCAACCCACTGTTGGTTATTTGCAGGGTGGCTTAGTGTGATGTGTAAATGCAGCCTATATCACTTTATTCTGTGATGGAACTCGTGCATCACACATAAGGTTGTAAGCAGTCTCTCATCCAGGTACTGCCCAGACCTAGACCTGCTTCACGAAGTTGCTGCATCATGTGCTCTCAGACCATGATCTAGGGAATGCAAGAGGCTCAGTTTGGGAATGACTCATACGTTGTCACATATTTTAGCTCCCATGTGTTTGTTTTGCTGGCTTGCAGGAAAGCTTGACTGGGCTGGTAGAGTGTGAGTTTAGTATTAACCAGCTGGTAGAGTTAACTCCATAGATTAATACGTTACAAGTTACAACCTAGTAGGTGATCAATTTGCCCATTATGTCTTACTTAGAGAAAATCCATCATGGGGTTATACAAAAGAAGAGATCATATGATGCTGAATAAAATTTAAAAAGAGTAATAAGCAATACACTCAAAATATGAGAATGGCAGAAAATGCGGTTTATGTGTCCATAGCACTGGTTACAAAATAGGGATTTATTCTTAGATGGCAAGCACAATGTGCTACTTGACTAACCACAAATATTCTGGTACTGATACCTGGGCAGCAACATACATGGGGGGAAGGGTATAAATATTTGATGGCAGCATTAAAAGAAGTCTCCATAAAATGTCTGCTATAAAGAACTGGAAGAAGATATGTATGTTTTCATGTTTGCTTTGCTGTGCTCTCTATTTGCATTTTTTGCTCAGGAGATTTGAGAAAAGAAAGCGAGGAAACTATCAAACTCCAAATCATACATTTGTGTTTATATTTGCCATCTCTTTTTCTTTAGCAACCCAGAATATAAGGACACTCCGATGGATATTGCACAGCTTCCTCATCTGCCAGAGAAAACCTCAGAATCCTCTGAGACCTCAGATTCTGAATCAGACTCAAAGGACAACTCAGGTAACGCAAACATTTCGCTTTTGTGTTGCGTTGCATCTTACAAGGGTGATTTGTTTTGTTTTGTTCACGTTGTCACAGCCGCGTTTAGGCATTGTATTTCTAGCTTAAGTGCATCTTACAATTATCACAGATGGTACTAGTAGATCACAGTTTTCTGGTGGTGGGTTGTTTTTTTGTTTTTTTGTAAAGTAACAGCATTTTTGATGACTCTGTGAATTCACTGTGCCCATGCTTCCTTGAATTGCGGTTATCTCCATATTGTGTGAGCTTGCCCATTTGACTTTTACATCAGGCTTTGTTTGTGGCTTTAGAATACTATTTACAGTCCTTAACTCCCAGTGCGTATTTGTTTCTCTTCTGTATCAAATGTTTCACTTCAGCAGAGTTTGGGGATATTGGAGTTGATTTTGTTTGAGCCAAAATTTCCCTTTGGATTTTTTTTCTTTGGAGAAGATTTCTGAGACTTTTCTTGATTGGGCTCTGTTGAGGCATCACTTAGGGCAGTGTTCTCCAACCTTGGGTCCCCAGATGTTTTTGGCCTACAACTCCCAGCATGCCCCAGCCAGCATAGCTATGCTGGCTGGGGCATGCTGGGAGTTGTAGGCCAAAAACATCTGGGGACCCAAGGTTGGAGAACACTGACTTAGGGTGAAAAATGGAAAGCGGAGATGGGGGGAGGGTAAGCAGAGGGAACTGGCTTTCTTAAGCCCCTAAAGGTTCATAGTACGTTTCCTGCGAAGGGAGGAAGGGTTGTGAGGGGTGCATGCCGTGAGGTTAAAAAAACAAACAAAAAAACCTCCCCTCCCTGCACTGTATAAAGATATTTCAGGAGGAAGGAAAGGAAGAAAAGGACATATTTTCTACTCTTCAGAACATCTTCCTCCCCCGACCAATATATCCTTGTCTATCCTTGCTTAAATCCTCGCCCTCGCTCTCTGTCATGGCAACCTACAGGGCTGCCACTGCCGGGAGAGAAAGACTGACTTTCCAGACCCAGGAGCAGGCCTGGGGAAATGGCTGCCCCTGCCTGCAACAGCCTCACCATCTCCCTGTCACAACAGAGTGAGACCAAATCAGAGGGCTTTGATGTATATGATTTATCGATATGCCCCATTCAAAGCACATCCCGGTTTAGCCCATGTGACAAAAACTTTCACCCAGTGCCACTGCCATTCCTGAACGTGAGGGAAATTAATGATAACCAAATCCCTCTCAGCTTGATACTTGCTAGAATTGTGGTTTTGCGCTTGAAAGGAACTGCACTGTGCCAGATGCTTTTGCCAGAGATATTAGTAGTCATAATATCTTGCTGGCAACTAGGACTCTAAGAGGGCTTTTTATCTTATGTTCTTATTCTTAATGGTGTTTTTCACTTTTCTTTCTGTTCAGAGGACAATGAGAATTCAAAGTCAGATGAGAAAGGAAACCAGTCAGAAAACAGTGAAGACCACGAGTCAGATAGAAAGAAGTCTGGGAACCAGTCGGATAATGAAATGAACTGTAATGACGATGGGAACAGCTCCAGCAACCAGGACAGCAGAGACAGTGACGACAGCTTTGAAAATTCTGACTTTGAGAATCAAAAGGCCCCTGAGGATAGTTTTAGCACTCTCGGTTCTATGCAGATTAAGGTGGAGCGCTACGTGGAGAGTGAATCAGACTTGCGGCTACAGAACTGTGAATCATTGACCTCGGACAGTGCTAAGGACTCGGACAGTGCAGGAGAAGTAAATGCCCAGTCTTCCAGCAAACATCAAAAGAGGAAGAAGAGGAGGAAAAAGCAGAAAGGAGGAAGCATGACCCGCAGAAGGCTATCAAGCACCTCAAGCCCAAATGGACTTGACTCAGCGTTGGTGGATCAGCCCCAGCTGCTCTCATCACCAAACAGTGCCTCAGTGCTCAAAATCAAAACAGAGATCTCAGAACCTATCAATTTTGATAATGATAGCAGTATTTGGAATTACCCACCCAACCGGGAAATCTCAAGGAACGAATCGCCCTTCAGTATGACCAAGCCCCCAAACTCAGAGCACTTCCCTTCCCCCCAAGCCAGCAGCAGTTTACATGTCTCCATTCCAGACTCTGTTCTCACCCCACCAGGGACTGAAAATACCGCCAGCCGCAAATCTCAGTTCAGCACCTCATCCAATTCCGCCTTGGCTCCCGTATCCTCCGACCCTTTGTCACCACCTCTGTCGGCATCTCCGCGGGACAAGCATCCGGGAGGCCCCAGCACTTCCAACTCTTTGTTGTACACTGGGGATCTGGAAGCCCTCCAGAGGTTGCAGGCAGGCAATGTGGTCCTTCCTTTGGTTCACAGGGTAACTGGAACCCTTGCTGCCACCAGCACGGCTGCTCAGAGGGTCTATACCACTGGCACTATTCGGTATGCTCCAGCTGAAGTTACTTTAGCCATGCAGGGCAATCTCCTCCCCAACACCCATGCTGTTAACTTTGTGGACGTTAACAGCCCAAGCTTTGGCCTAGATCCTAAAACACCGATGGAAATGCTCTACCACCACGTTCACCGACTCAATATGTCAGGACCGTTTGGAAGTGCTGTGAGCGCGGCCAGTCTGACCCAAATGCCTGCAGGGAATGTGTTCACAACTGCCGAAGGACTCTTCTCCACTCTTCCATTTCCTGTGTACAGCAACGGCATTCATGCCGCACAGACACTGGAGCGGAAGGAGGATTGAAATATGACCACATACTGTGTTCAGTGTTAAACTCTGAGGCATAGACTATATTTTAATTTAGACCTTTAATTCTAGCACTTTGAATTTGAGCAGGTCAGCTTATTCTCTCAATATGATGGTCCCCATTACATTCCCTTACTCTTTAACTTGACTTATTCTTTAATGTCAAAGATATTTTTTTTATTTTTTGCCTTCAGAGAGCTGAAGTACCAGTGGCCTGCCATTTTGTCTTCTTCCAAGATGTGTATTTTTTTTTCCTTTGCATCTTTATTAAGATGCCTTTAATATGTGTATGCCTCTGCCATAGAATACTCAGTGTTGTGGTAAAGAGATTTTAAAAGTGACAACCATTGGGTTTACTTCGAAATGATCTTGATATGATCAAGATTAAAAGAAACAAGCATAAAACAATGTGCCCTGTTTGACTAAGTCAAATGAAAAGGGTTTTTTTTGTTCCTAATTCCTTTAAAAAATAGGGGATAGTATTTTAGAATTTTATGCAGAGTTTAATTCACTTTTTATGGTTAAGATTTTCTTACTTGCACATACAATAATTTGGGTTCTTAAAAAGTTAATTTTTGGCCTGTGCTTAGAATATTAAGAAGATGGACTAAATGTTAATTACGGAAACGTTAACTTAATTTCTAAAACCATGGTGCTATCATTTATTAATCTGTAATGTCTTCACACAATATGCAGTTTGTGGGCTGGGTTTTTGAAAGGAATGTCTTCTGTACTAGTCTATAGTCAGGTGCTGCAGTCTCCTTGGTTAGTTAAGACAAAAGCCCTCATTAACATTTGCTGCAGGACTTAATTTTTTTACCTCCAAACTAACAAACATAGCCTCATCTTAAATATTAATGGATCTGGAAGCCTTTTTTGTGTGAATGTGCTTAAAAAGAACAAGAAAACTCAGTTAAATTGATGTGAGGATCCATTGTTTAGGTGTGAATTGTTTTTCTTTATTTTTTTTTCTCAGTGTAACTGAGGCTAATTTTACAACTTCCAAATAACACTTCAGAGTAAGGAAATATATATATATAAATATATATTTAACATGTTTTTATTTTTTCATTTAATGTTATAGAGGGAAGGTTGTAATTTTATTTTTTATTTTTTTGCTCATTGATTGGTCTTTTGTAAACCCCCCTCCTCCTTCTAGTGTTGAAGCCAATATGTTTTAACAAATGGGTTAATAAGCTTGAAATAGATAACTGCAACTAAAAACTGCACATTAAGTCAAAACAAAAGAAAAGAAATCTCCTATTTTGTCTTTGTTGCCAGAAATCAATGTAGTGTCAAACACTCCAAATGACTGTCAAGTATAAATTCTTCTTCCACTCCATCTTTGGCAGCTGTTTGTTAAGGCATCTAATAACAGATGTGAGAACTGTAATGTGTACAATGTGTAAGTGTCCTTGGCTGTCAGTCCCATTGCAGTTTCAATGTGTGTTACTATATGCAGTATATACTAAGCTAATGTAGTTGTTTTGTCCTTTGTCTTCTCTGTGCTTTATCTCTAGTCTGGAGTGGTGAAGTCCCATTCCTACAGTCCTAGTGAACCAGTGATTCTTGGGGGTTAGTGGTTTTTGTGTGGTGGCCTTCCTCTGTAATGTCACCTTATGCTGCTTCCACTGTCTGTATACCTTTTCATTTCTGCTGTTGCTTTGCTGTTGTGTATTCTCAGACCTCTCTCTCACTCTGTCCCCGTCCCTCACCTGTTTTCCCCTATTTCTTCTTCCTCTTTCTCTTTCTCTCTTTTTCCATTCTCAGAGATAAAATACTCTTAACTAGCTCAAGGTTAATGGAGCCATTTTTCCCCACAGAGGAATTCTGGGTATGTCTTACTCTTATAGTGTGCATTACACAATGCACTGAAGAGTGATACTCAGATATATTAAACAAAGTGATGCCATATAGCCTCAGTTGTTAACATTTCCAGAGTCCCTTGTGCTCTAACTGTAAGTAGAGGGTGCATTTCTTTGGTTTTCTCCCAAGTAGGTTAATGGAGTAATACATAGAGAGCAATTTCAAGTGAGATAGAAAATTCTTTCAAAGGTCAACCAACATGGTTAAAAAGGGAAGCTGAGCTTAGGATTGTCATATATTTATATATATTTTTGCATATATGTGCAATGTTAATGTATTTTAGCTCAGTTGTTCTCTACAGTTTGGATAACACACCATGTTGAACCAATTCCTAGTACAGTTGGTTTAGAATCTGAGAGGTAGGTCTGAGGAAGAGTGGAATGGAATAATGTCCCAAAAGGGCATTGGTTGTTACAAATTTTGATAATGAGCTTTTAAGGGGTTAGATTTGAAGGATTTTTAAGTAGATTTCAAGGCCAAGGGAAGCTGATTTGGGTTTACCTTTGGAAGCTCTACTCTAGCTATTGAACAATCAAAGGAGTGCACCTATCAGCTACAAAGAACAGCTAGACAGCTGTTGTTGTTTTATTTTTTTTATATAAATGTTTCTGTGTTGTGTCAAAATGATTTCTGGTGATTTAAACTAACAGATAATCACAGCTGCTGTCTAAATCCATAGTGTTTAAAATTACAAAATGGAAAAAAAAACTTCATTACCTGTGAAGACTGTGTCTGTGTTTTTAACTATTTCTTGTACAAATATATGAAAACTTTTATGAGGAGACTGGTGCCAAGTAGCTGAATAAAGGGGAAAGGGATTCTGTTCGTATAAATCTTAGCAGTGTTACCAACTCTACAATATATAAAAAAATTAAAATGTTAAAAAATGACAGCTATGGTACATTTATTTTGTGTTAAGCTAACCGAATCTAACTTCTTGAGTGCCTGGCTTATTCAAAACATTTTTTTTTCATTGATCATTGATAATGCTGCAAATCAGAAATGTACATACTTCATTTACAACAAGGTTCTTTTTATACTTTTGTAGATTCTCATACATGTCATACATGGTTGTCTTTATGTAACTTAATTTTTTTTCATCCTGCAGGTGCCATTTTCATAATAAACTTCTCTTGGATTTGTTACTATCTGGCATCATTTCTTTTACATATGATCATCCTGATTAATTAATGCTGGTAGTATTTGTTTGAGCAGGGTACCTTGTTTGATCATTTTCTTTTAAAATGCTAAAAGCTTAAAAAAAAAAAGAGGACATAACTAGATTATTTTTAAAGCTTACGAGCTATTAAAAGAACCTATGTAGATGCAGGCTAACAATGCTAATCCAAATACTACAATAAACGTGCCACCATCCTAAATTCTCAGCTACCCCAACTCATTATCATACTGAGCATTTTATGCACATTATCAAAGCTGAATAATAGACCTGCGTTACCAATTATAAAAGGTGTGAATTTCTTTGATTACTGCACACCAGAAGAGGGCAGCTTACATACATTAATCACGTAAAATGCACCTTGTATTTTCATTTATTACACTCAGCATTGTTATAACCAAACTCTTCCGTCACTCATGTTCTATCTAGGTGCTTGATTTTTCTAACAACTTTCTTCCTCCAGATTGGAAAAACAACTAAGCGTTGATTTCATATGCTTTTATTGGCCAGGCTTTCTGGCAAACAAACAGAGGGCAGAAGAGTTTGCCAGCACACAAAACACAACAGAATCACACGGAATAGGCCACAAAACCCTGTGGAATGGTTGCCATTTAACAGATGAGTAATGGCCACCTCAACAAACGTTTGACTTTCTTTGTAACAGTGGCAGGTAGTGACACTGAGATGCTACTAGCTCCAGGAGTCAATACAGAAGGTTGATGCTAGTAAATGGGATTTTCCTGTTTCACTTTTCTCTTCCACTGAAATTCCACTGATCTCATTCGTGCATTTCTTTATGCGCTCGTTGTGCACTGCACTAAAGCACATATTATGACTGGTTATGGTTCATGGCAAAACCATGATCTTCATTTTGCTATACAAGAACACATGAGAAAAGAAAAAATGAAGAGTTTTATTTGTATTGTATTGTATTTTACTGGATAAGTTATTACATTTGTAGCACACCCTTCCCTGCAAAACCTTAAGGCAGTGTACGTCCCCACCCGCCTATTATCCTCACAACAACTCTGTGAGATAGGTTGACTGAGAGAGATTGGCTGGTCCAAAGTTATTCCAGTGGTTAAGCAGGGATTTGAAGCTGGTTGGCCACTGTGTGAACAGAATGCTGGACTAGATGGACACTTGGTCTGATCCAGCATGGCTCTTCTTATGTTCTTATGAATCTGGGATCTCCTGATATAATGCGCCATATACACATACAGTTTCAGCAGCAAACCCACTGTGGAAGTGCACTCAATGCATTTTAGGTGCAGATACAATCTTCTTCCCTGGGTGAAGATCAGAGAAGACCTGAATTTGCACAGTACTAATTGGCTTGCCCTTGTGTTAATCACAAAGCCATTTTTCCCTTCTCAGACTATGGGTGTATAAATTCAGTGGCGATTGGCTGGCCCCTGTGCTAGTTATGAAGCCTCATCTCCCAAATTCTCAGAGCAAACACACTTTTGAATAGATAATAACAGGAAGACTCTTGAAAACAAAAACAAAAAACAAGTGGACCATCCATAGGCTGTATGTATGAGTGTCCACTAAGGAGCATAGGTGGAGGAGAAGCGACGCTCAACCCACAGCAGAAAAACCTGCACCCACTCCTGGATACATGTGTATACAGTCTAAGTCCAGCCCTCAACACTGCTTCTTTCATGGTTGTGATTGTGATAGAAGCTCAGTATTTAGTGCAGTGTTCTCCAACCTTGGGTCCCCAGATGTTTTTGGCCTACAACTCCCAGCATCTGGGGACCCAAAGTTGGAGAAAACTGATTTAGTGGAAGACAGAGTGCCGTCTCCCGCACTCCGCCCCCCACATTTGTCGTCATTCATCAAATATAAATGGTTGGCAAAAACATTTTAATGTAATACTTCAAGCCAGATTGGTATTACTTTAGATATATCCAATTATTTTCTAGTGCCTAATCTGTCTAGCTATAAGGATTTGGGTTCAAGTCCTTGAATCATCAGTGCTTTCAAGTGGCCTATTCTAATGCTCTTGCTTACATGGAATTCAGCTGAGGTGGTCACAGCCTTGTTCCTAGCTGGCTGAACTAAAGTATTCCCTGATTGCTCTTTTTCATAGAAATCTCATGTGATATGGGAAAGACTCCTACTTGTGGGCTTCCCACAGGCAGCTGGTTAAGCACTGTAAGCTTTTCTACACGAGGCTGTTAATCCACTGTATCTACTTTCAGTCTTGTCACAGAAATGAGATCCAAGCTCTACACAACGAGCTTTTCCTTTCCTGCTTTTCCACTGCATAACTTCTAGGTGGTGTTGTGCTATATAGCAGAATAATGCAATTACACAGATAGGAAAATACATTTTCGTTCGCTTTCAGGAATAATACTCCATTTTTCCTGCTCTAACCCCCCCCCCCCGAAAAGTGCTCTTAAAAAACAGAAGTGAAAGTGGAATGTCACAACATTGTAAAGAACCCGTAAACAAGCATGAGTAAGGAATGACTAGTGCACAATAAATATATTATGTAGTAAAGCTCTGTGTGAACAGAATGCTGGACTAGATATGCCTTTGGTCTGATTCCGCAGGACTCTTCTTCTGTTCTTACGTACACATGGCGTTACTGTTCATCTCTGAATGGTTGCTTCAGCTCAGTCTCATTCTTATCGTGTTTTGCTTCACTTGTCACTCTCTGATCTGATCCTTGAAACCCAATTTTGGAAAGCTTTGTTAGGTGTCCACTTCATTAGGTATCCCATGAAGTTGATTGGTGGGAGATTCAGGACAGATAAAAGGAAGGACTTCTTCGCACTGCACATAGTTAAACTGGATTTTACTTCCTCAAGATGTAGTGATGGCCACCAATTTGGATTACTTTAAAGGGGGATTGGACAAATTCATGGAGGAGAAGGCTATCAATGGCTACTAGTCCTGATGGCTATCTGCTGCCTCCTGTATCAGAGGCAGTATGCCTATGTACTTCAGTTGCTGGGGAACATGGGCAGGAGGGTGCTTTTGCACTCATGTCCTGCTTGTGGGCTTTCCATGGGCAGCTGGTGTGAACAGAATGCTGGACTGGGTGGACCCTTGGTCTCATCCAGCATGGCTCCTCTTATGTTCTTATCCAGCCTTGAAATGTTTTAATCTTTGGACTCCTTGACAGGTAAGTTTAGTTCTTCAAAAGTAACACCAAGTAGAGACTCACAGCAACTTTCTACATTCCTGTTGTGACAATTTTGCATCCTCCCCTTGCTGTCTTCCTGTGGGGCCATTCTGATCATGAATACCTGTCCTTGGGTTGGATCCTGCAACTAGTCTGGTGGAAGCAGACTGCCCTGCCACCGTCTCCCCATAGCAGCTCCTCCAGCTCCGTGAAAATGCTATACAGGAGTTCTTGGGACCCTGCTAAATGGAGTAAACTGTGTGCAGGGGGAAAGGGCAATCCCTCAAAATTGGGCAGAGGCACCTTCCATGAGCAGAGCCTTCTGTCAATGGAAGGCAGATCCTGGATCCAACCCATCAACTTTTGTTTCTAGGCCTTGTTGTATCCTGACACTGAATCCTGCCCCTCCCCTAGCCTGAATTCCTATTAATGAGTCCTACTTTTTAAGTCATCTTTAGCTCGCCCTTCTGTTGTCAGAATTACAGTGAGAGAACTATTCAATTCCTGGGTTTCTAAGGAGTTTAAGGCTGCACTCCTATCTGGGCAGTAAGTCCCACACAATAAAGTGGTAATTACTTATGAGTAAACAAGCCTAGGGTTAGACTTTATGACTCTCACTTCCCAGTTTTAACCAACACTGAGAATACTGTTGCATGGGACGTTTAAATCATCACTCCCTTTTAACTAAAGTATAATGTGAATGTAAAACATAATTACACAGGTAAGATTGTCTGTTCTGTTTCTCTCCTGCTTTCTGTCCAACATTAACCATTTCACATAATGTGAGAGAGGCTCAAAGTGACTCATGTGAACACAGTGTCTGACTTTGTCAGGGGTCAGAGGCAAATGCCATGGCCTAAACAGGCCAGTGGTTGGGCTCCAGAGTAGGCAGACAGGGCCAGCCAAAGGACCAGAGGTAGAGAATGTAGTCTAAGAGCCAAATTGCACATTACATGTAGCGCAAGGTTCTCTTTTTATTTAGTGTAAGTGCAATTTGGCTTGGGACCATGGCCCTCTGGGTTAAACCTTCCCACCCCCACCACCATTTGCTTCCTGAACCCACTCCCCGGTGGGGTGTGGCTAAAAAAAGAAAAAAGGGTCCGCCGGCATCGATGAAAGCTTTTTTATTTTCTTTTTTTTCACAAACCCCTCCTCATGGGGTGGGGGAGGAAATTTCAGGGGGGAAACCTTGTGGGGCATTGTAATCCTCCTTTCCCAGAATGCAGTGGTCCCAATCCAAATCGGGGATCAGCTTGACATGAAGTTTGGCTCTAAGACAGGCTGGCCATCAGGTTCCCCAGTAGGCAGGAGCAAGGCAAAGTGAAAGGAGTCTATTGAGCACCTTCTCTCACAAACAGGTTGCTCATAAAGGGGAGTCAAGTCCAGGAGAAATCTTAGATTTGTCCAGCAGGGTCATCCTTGGGTCAGCTGATTCCTTCAGGGTCTGATGGACTGCAGTTCCCCTTCCCACTGCAAAGAGGGTGCAGCTGGGGACCAACAAAGTGCAGGCCAGCCAGTAGTGCTACCTGTAAGCTGTCCTGGTGGCAAATAGTCAGATTCCAGATTCACTGATTTGAGCTCACTTACAGAGTTGCATCTGGTGACACCACTTCAGGCTTCTGGGGTACTGGGGAGGGAGATTTCACTGTAAGGAGCAAGCTTTATATTGAAGTTTAAAGGCATGTTCATGGATATTTATTTATTTATTTGTTCATGATATCCTGATTAGCCTCATGATATCCTGATTAGCAAGCTAGCAAAGTGGGCTGGACAGAACAACTATCAGGTGGATCCACAATTGGCTACAGAATCGGACTCAAAGAGTGCTTATCAATGGTATCTTCTCAAACTGGGGAGAGGTAACGAGGAGGGTACCACAGGGCTCAGTCCTGGGCCCAGTGCTATTCAACATTTTTTATTAATGACTTGGATGAGGAGGTGCAGGGAATGCTTATCAAATTTGCAGATGATACAAAATTGGGTGGAACAGCTAATACTCTGGAAGACAGAAACAAAATTCAAAGCGATCTCGATAGGCTGGAGCGCTGGGCCGAAAACAACAGAATGAAATTTAATAGGGATAAATGCCAAGTGCTGCACCTAGGGAAAGGAAACTAAATGCAGAGTTACAGAATGGGGGACACTTGGCTCAATAATACTACAAGTGAGAAGGATTTTGGAATTGTGGTAGATCACAAACTGAATATGAGCCAGCAATGTGATGTGGCTGTAAAGAAGGCAAATGCTACTTTTGGGCTGCATTAATAGAAGTATAGCTTCCAAATCGCGTGAAGTGATAGTTCCCCTTTACTCAGCACTGGTTAGGCCTCATCTTGAGTACTGTGTTCAGTTCTGGGCACCTCACTTTAAGAAGGACATAGACAAACTGGAGAGGGTTCAGAGGAGGGCAACAAGGATGATAAAGGGACTGGAAACAAGGCCCTATGAGGAGAGACTGAAAGAACTGGGCATGTTTAGCCTTCAGAAGAGGAGACTGAGGGGAGATATGATCGCACTCTTCCAGTACTTGAAGGGTTGTCACACAGAGGAGGGCCAGGTTCTCTTCTTGATCATCCCAGTTTGCAGGACACGGAATAATGGGCTCAAGTTACAGGAACCCAGATTCCACCTAAACATCAGGAAAAATTCCTGACTGTTAGAGCAATAAGACAATGGAACCAACTACCTAGGGAGGTGGTGAGCTCTCCCACTCTGGAGGCATTCAAGGTGCAGCTGGCTGGCCATCTGTCAGGGATGCTTTGACCTGGATTCCTGCATTGAGCGGGGGGTTGGACTCGATGGCCTTGTAGGCTCCTTCCAACTCTTCTATGATTCTATGATTTATTTATCATATTTATACCCCGCCTTTTTTTCAAAATGAAATGGCAAAAAAGCAATGTATTTTTAAGAATGTTTGTTAGGACTGCTTTTTATACTTCATAATAACTATAGCAATGTTATCCAATGCAGGTTCAACAGTTGCCTTTGTGTGTGTGTGTGTGTGTGTGCGTGCGTGCATGCGCAGTAAAGGAATGTATGCCTTGGAATACATAGGTCCCATCCACTTGGAATATGTGCAACAGTCAAAGCAGAATCAGTGAGTTATCTAGAGATATTTATGGTCTGAGATATGGGAGAGGATGTGACTGCCTCTCCCCTGCCCTAAAGAGGCCCTTTCATTGGCTCTGCTTCCAGTTAACATCTGGTCTGTTTCCTCAAAATTGTTCTATTTTCAGCTCAATTCTCCCCACCCCTGCCCACACTGGTTTTGGATCCTTGTTTATGGAGAACTACTGCCAGCAACAAAGATGGACATGAAATCTATTTCTTTGGAAATCAGCACAAAAGCCCTCAAAAACATATCTCAATTAGGCTTTAATACACATTAACAAAAATTCTGAAAGTTGCTAAAACACACCCACAAAAACCAGAGGCGGGGGGGAAACACATTGGCTCCAATCCAAACCTCAACGTGCATTCCACTGCCTACGTGCCGGTTTGCCACGGCCACCAAGAAAGACAGAGAAATGAAATAAATGCCGACATTTGGCCCACAATTCACTTTTGTTGACAGCTCCTATCTCCTAGTATCTGTGGCTTGATTTTGAATAGCTGCTCGTGATGGCACTGATATACTATCTTCTAAGACCAGGCTGAAGTAGTTGCAAGAGAAGCTAGACGGGATGGTCTTGGCATCTTTGAAAAATTGAACTGGGGAAAAGCTTCAGGAAGATTAAAAATACAGCTGCTTGCCACATCCTCTGCAAGGTGATTGTATCAGCACTGATTGTGAAACACTACAACTGACAGTGAGCTTATTGGTATTGCTCTCTACCTTGTCACCGCTTCCTATGCAATCTACATAGAGTTTCCATTAATGCTGGCGGTGGGGGGTGGCTTACAGGGTGGGAAGTGGGGCTGGTTGGCAATCAGCATAATTTAATTAACTGTCACCTGGATCATGAGCTTCTTGTACTAACCTGAATTTTGCAAGGAAATAGGATGCCAAGGGAACCTCAGTGTTTTAGGTAAGAGCACAACCAATGCTGAGAAACAAAAAACACAGACATTGCTGGGCATATTATATTATGAAAGATGACACAAGAAACATGAGGCCAAGTCCACACATAATTAAAGATAAGGTTCACAGTAGACTCCCCTTTGACTATTTCCTTGTTCCTGTTGTTGCTGTTTTTCATCTACCGTATAGCATATTGAAATGTGATATGATTACAGAAAAGTATGACTTTGTTGGGTTGGATCCAGATTTAAGAGAGAACAACTGCACTTGCAAAAGCAGACTTCCCAACCTCTTTTCCATGGCAGCCTCTCTCCTCCCCTCCCTCCCACCCACTGAAAATGCTACACAGAGAGTCAGGGAGACCTGCTCAATGGGGTGAACTGTGTTGTGTGGAGAAAAA
Source organism: Shinisaurus crocodilurus (assembly GCA_021292165.1). NCBI lineage: Eukaryota > Metazoa > Chordata > Lepidosauria > Squamata > Shinisauridae > Shinisaurus > Shinisaurus crocodilurus. The sequence goes on from CM037876.1 coordinate 266,954,336, forward strand.
GATCCCCCAAAATTGAGTGGAGAGATCTCTGCAAGTCAAGCCCTTCCTCTCACAGAAGACAGATTCTGGATCCAACCCGTTTTCGGTACCTTGTCTTCAAGAGGACAGGTTGTCCATAGAGCAGGTAGCCTGTTTCTGATTCTTGGTCCAACACAACATGTTCCCTAAAGACCAAAGGAAACTGCGAAAGAGAATTTGCAATGGGGAGAAGTAGGGTGCACTAACAGTTTCTGGTGCTCGCTCAGTGGTGATTTTGTCCAGGAGGATTTAACAGAAAAACACATGCAGTTCAGTCCCTTCTTATTTCATGCAGGGGAATGGAAGGAAAGCTTAGGATGCCAAAAGCTCAGGATGGCCAGCCTTCTCAACCTGTTGCTATTGTCCAGATGTGGTTCAGAGCTAACATTAGCTTGCAGAAGGCAGAGATGCAGCTTTTGCTTTTATCCGTGACCTGAATGACTCCATAGATTGTGGAGGAAATGGCAGGAGCAGGCTGCAGTAGTAGTGTTCCCCCAACAGAATTAGCATTCCCTTGATGGATTATTGATTTATGTTTTTATCTGTGTGCTCTGCATGATAACAGAAGTTCAAATCCTGGGCCTATTAAAATCAATCAACACCATTTAAGTGGTGCCATTCGTGGGCCTTAGATTTTGCTAAAAGTTTGCACATTCTTTCTTAAAATTCAAACATACACAAAGTGAAATTCAGAGGCACAAACTCACTTGTGAATTTCACTGAGTTTGGATCCTATCAAACTGATAGTCAAAAATGTTATTTCATTGGAAGACACTTAAAATAAATACGGTTTCACAGACCACTTCCTTTTGTCTATGAACATTTCTACTAAGCTTTAAGACAAATACAGAAACGATCAACTTAAATATTATGCCAGCTGTGATATGCCAATCAAATATATGATTCTACTATCCCAATCTCCACCCTTCTAAACCTATAACTAACTCTTTCATATATAGCTAACAGGTACAAGTTGCATAGTTAAGAGTGTAAATCTATAGGGTAGCAATGGACAGCAGCGTTAAGACAGACAGCAAGAAGAGAGCGATGGCATGAAAGAAAGCAAATAGGAAAGAGCAGCAGGGAGAGAGGGAGAAGCAGGGCATGACACAGGGCTGGGGGTGTCAACAAGGCATTTAGTCAACTAGGGCCGGAGCCAAATTTAGGGCTCAATCCTATGCATGTTTAGAGAGAAAAAAAGTCCTAAAAACCCCAGCCTTCCCCAGCCAGCATGTTGGGTGTTGTAGGACTTTTTGTGCCTAAACATGCATAGGATTGCACCCTTAGTCATACTTAAAGTAGAGCCATTGAATCAGTGGGACTTAAGCTGGTTACCTTAAATCCCATTGATTTCAATGGCTCTACTCAAAGTATGACTAAATCAGGATCCTGGTCTCCAAAGGTTTCCAGAAACAGACCTCAAAAAGCATTACATGCGTCTTCTTCTTTACCTTGTTTCCTAAGCACAATCGTGCTCTTTTATCATCAAATCAGTCAATTATGCACTGATTGAGCCAGGAGGAGCATGGCCAGCTCCAGAGGATGGTGTTGTGCGGCAAATGCCAGAACAGCTGAGGCAGGTTAGGCTCCAGGAGTGGCAGGCAGGCATCTGCTGGGGATGTCTCACTGGCAAAGGAAAGGGCGGGATAGAAATGTAATAATAAATAAAATAAGAGAGGATTGCAATGCTGTCCTCACTTTGCACATAGTACCTGCGGTCAGAGGCAGCACAAACGGTTCGACAATTCATTTTTATAGTTAGTACCCAGACAACCTATAGAACTTGGAGGGGAAAGCTTCAAGATAATTACTGCTTTTTTCCACCCTAGCTCACTGCGGACCATACACTTGATAAGCACTGAGCTGAATGCCCACCTTGCTCTAAGGCCAGCCCTGTCTGTTTCAGATGGCTCGAGGTTTGCAGAAGTGCAAAACATCTTTAGGAAAAAACCCTACGGGAGCGGGACACAAAAACAGCCCAAGGAGGACTGACAATGCTCAATAGTTGAGGAATGCTGACCGACTGATTGTGGGGATGGGAAACCGGAGAGGGGAGAGGGAGGAATTTAATGGAATGGAATGGAGTTGCTAAAATCCAGAACAGCGAGCACTCCAAACTGCAACGTTTTGTTGCAGGCCCCGCACGTTCCCATTTTAAAAATCACTTATGTTGTTTGAAGGCTGTGGTGACAATGCAATTAAGAGTTATTCCACTCAAATGAATGGGACTGCTGCAGGACTACTCTGGAGTAAGATACATGAGACTTATAGGTAATCTGATCCTTTCTAATGAAAATTAGTGCTGGGAGAACTTACCCTCACTGAATTTGTTACTCACTCAGAAGTAACGAATTCATTCATCCACGTGAGTTCAGATCAGATGAGAATACTCCATTAATACAAGATCACTTTCCATGTATATGGGTTTTTGCACATGCATAATATCAAAGTGCATCTTGGGAGCTGTAGTTTGGAATTGTGTAGTGCGGCATGACATAATGCGTCACCACATTATGCATCCCCTTCCTGATAGGCTGTTTTCACATGGCCTGCCTGCATGATGATGTCTCGTGATGTTTACTTGCTGACTGCCAGTATATGGAAGAAAGAAGATGGACCAGCACAGTCCTCCTCCTCATGGAGTCAGAGCTGCAGCAGCAGCAATGATAAAGGAAGCAGTGGTGGATGTACCAGATCATTCAAGGGTTAGACCAACTAGTGCATGTGCAGAAATAGCATTGTCTAGATATAGACTGTGCATGCTCTAAAGCTCCTAATCAATTCCAAACACAATAGCGAATTTGTAATGCAGCGATCCAGGCTCGCTAGCTACAAAGGTGAGCATTCCAAATGGATGAGTTTCAACCAATGAGCTCACTAATTATGAAATTTGGTGGCATGGCTATTGAAAATGTATCTTTGGCACTGTAGACTTTTAGAGTTGGATCCAGGATCTGCCTTCCATGAGAGAAAGGAACTTTCTACAAGAGGAAGGGCTCCACTCATGGAAGGTCTCTGGGTCTGATTTTGGGGGATTTCCTCCTCTCACACCGCAGCTCACCCCACTCAACAGGGGCTCCTACACATGTAACATTTTCAGGGGGCTGCTGTGGGAAGGATGAGCCAGGGAAGTCCACTTCCACCAGTGCAGTTGATCCAGAATAACTCTGGATCCCTCCTTTAGAGTTGATTCATACCTAATGTTTCAGCCCAAATATGCACATTCAGAAGCTTTTGTGAACACTGTAATGTTGGAAGAGAGTACTCATGGAAGCAGGGCCGGTGCTACCATTAGGCCAACTAGGCAGCTGCTTAGGGTGCAGGGCTAAAGAGGGTGCCAGAAACGCCTTGAAAAAAAATACAGCGCTCTCAAGTGGGAAGGGGGGGCGCACTAAATATCTGATCTTGCCTAGTGCACCAAACTGCCTTGCACCGGTCCTGCATGGAAGACAGTCTGGCTATGGCCTAGTTCTCATCAGTGGCGTAGCGTGGGTTGTCAGCACCCGGGGCAAGGCAAGTAATTTGCGCCCCCTAACCCGTGGATTTTAGCACTCGAGTCTCTTCCACTAGATTAGTTAAAGAAACCCTTACCCCCTAAGCACATGTATTGTTTGTTATGAAAATACTGATGTAATTAAAGTAAAATGCATCTAAATACAAGTTTATTTTCAAACACTTTATTGAGTGCGAACATGCATTACACATTCTCCACATTTTCAGCAGGTCTATGAATACAAATCTACAAATGTAGTAACCTAGCATGGGCCATGCTATTATATGTCGTCCACAGTAAGCAGGGGTTGGATTGCAGTAAGAAGGGGAAAAGCCCACTTCCCAGGAAGTAAGTCCTGTTGAATTTAGTGGGACATGTATAGGATTGCACTGCAAGTCTATCTATCCTGGTGTTTCTATAGATACAGGTATGCCCACATACACATACATGACCCATTTCACACTATAGAAAGATGCATACAGACTGCAACGATGCTTTCATACATACACATATGAATCATTTTCAACAGTACTTATGAATACAGGCACAGCCATGCTGTGTGCGCGCATACACACATTCATATGCACGTGTGTGTGTTTACACACACAAAGACACCATTCTTTGAAACAGGTATAATTCTCTCTCTTCCCCCCCCCCATACACACACAAAGCTGCGCAGTTTACAGTAAATGCGGGGGGGGGGGAGGGAGAGGAAAACCAGTAGCTTCCAGGTAGGTGCAGTGTGAGTAAAAAGGAGGCGCCGGGTTGATCCTGCATACTCTGAGAAAGGCTTCTGTGTCAGCTCCCTCAGGCGCAGGTGAGGGAGGAGGCGAGCGAGCAAGAAACCGCGACGACCCTCGGTCCGGTGACAGCGACCCCTCCCCGCACTTAGCTTGCAGCCCTTGTCCAGCAGCACTTGGACGAAGGCTTTGCCTATGCCCTGCGCTGCCCCGGTTACCAGAGCCACTTTGTCTTTCAGGTGCATTCTAGCGCCTCGGATTTTCGGTTTGGTTGTTGCTTGTTTTTTTTTGTTTGTTTGTTTTTTGAAGGAGGTGGGAAGGAGAAAAACGTCTGAGGTAATACAGAAACGCACACAAGGGCTGTAGAAGCCGAACTTGGTGTCACCTGCGCCGAAGTTGCCTCCCGCCCTTTGTCCCTCCCCTCCTCCTCCTCCTCCACCCGCGGTGCTCGCTTCCCCCTTCTGGACGGACTGACGCTCTCTCTCTCTCGGCGGTGCTGACAGGAGCCTGGCTGCCCTTGGGCTTTGTTTCTGTCAGAGCGCTTCCATCAACGCTTCAGGGAGCCCCGGAAATAAAGGGGCAAACTGGGTTGTCCTGCCGACAGTAACTGGTGTGTGTGTTTGTGTGTGTGTGTGTGTGTGTGTGTGTGTGTGTGCGCTCCCTACAACACACACACACACACACACACGGGCGGGCACGCGCGCGCGCGCACACTCATACACATACACACACTTCATCTCTTTCTTACCGTCCCTTTTCGATAACCAAACACAAGCCTGAACTGTTCATATTCTAGCCAAGGGGACGACTCCTGCTTGTTATTATACAGAGCGGCGTGAAAACAAGTTACATTCTGTTGTGATAAGGGCTCCCCCCGCCCCCGTTGTCTTCCCTTGGAAGTCCCTATTTTTTTTTTTTTTAAATGTGCGCGTTTCCCTTGGCACTTTACATTAAGGGCAGGACAGCCAGCACTGCAGAGAGAGTGAGTGAGCCAGGCAGGGGCAGAGAGCTGCGAGTGCGAGCGCGCCCCCCCAGATGTTGCGCCCGGTGCGGCCGGCCCCTCCTGCACCCCCCACGCTACGCCTCTGGTTCTCATTGATGTGATAAATCATGTCTAGCACATATCACCTCACAGTACAGGTGCAAGTGAACTTGATTAAATGCTCCTCCATACAACAATCCCTCCACATAGAAAGCTAACATGTCATGGACAAGCTAAGCTTGAACACTCCTATTTTCTATGTGAACTGTGAAGGCATTTCATTGGTTTACTTTGGTCCAGAAAAGCATTCAATAATGTGAGCCCCTACCTGCAGTCTGAACTGGGATCATCTAGCATCAGACACACTTCAGTGAGAACTAGGATGACTTCCACGAACTGGGCATGCTGAAAAGGTGAACACTGAATGAGCTCTTCATTAGATGGGGCTCCAAGTGCTTGAGATTTGAGGCTGAATATAATAATGAAGGCAGCTGCCTTGTTACTTCATTTCTGTATAATCGAGGGATTGGCTGTTTTGTTTTCCCATGTTTGCTTTTGTAAAGCACTTTCTTATATTTTCCTCTAACCTTCTTGGATCAACAATTGCCTATCCATACTTGATTCATGAAATCTTCAGTTGTCTACCCCATGGTGCATATTACACACGCCTCTGTGATCTGTAACCATTACCACCATCTCCAGTGCCTATTACGGAGCCAATTTGATATCCAATTGAGTATTTCACCATCAATGCTCTACCTGCTAACCTTATAAATGAATCTGTTACAGGGTACCATATTGAAAGTCCCTTCAAGTCCAAGTGAATTATGTCTAGTTCTTCACTCTTGTCCACTCTCATTGCTACTTCCTCAAAGAAATGAATCAAGTTTGTTAAGCATGACATCCCTTTGGTAAATCCATGCTGACTATCTCTAACCAATCTATATTAGATTGGTATTAAATCCTGGCTCAAAGGGGACCTGCTACATAAGTATGTCCTGAGGATGCTTCACAAGTAGCTGAAACATGGGAAACACAGCCCAAACAAGCTGAGCTTGGCTCCTGATAACCTTTTATGTCATCTAGGGCTGTAAGCTTCAATCAATTTGATTGGTAGATTACTCAACAGAAGCTTATGGGGCCAATTTTCATCAGGGGGACATAAAGTTAGGGTACAATGCATTTTAAATGCTGTTTTGGTTGTACTGCAGTAATAAGGAATGAAAAAGAGAATATTAAGTATGACCTTCCCTTCTAACCTCTAAGAGTGATAACATTATTTTTTTAAAAAAGTTACTTTGCAGTGCAATCCTAAATGTGTCTACTCAGAAGTAAAGCCCACTGATTTCAATGGAGCTTACTCCCAGGTAAGTGAGTATAGGTTTGCAGCCTTACACTTCCTTCAATATCTTAAACAGGTTTTAGTAATTAGTAGGTTTAAATGTCACTGATTGAAATCAGTTGTGTAGTTGGAAGGCAGATGATTAATCAACTAATTTTTTTTAAATTGGTTGATAGCCCTTCTTTCACAAAAGTGGGCTATTTTATTTGTTTGTTTGTGTTTGTTTGTTTATTATTTAATTTGTTTATTTATTTATTTTTAAATATTTTATTAAATTTTAAAACAATACAAAGAAAATAACATACACACATAACTAATATTGTGCTCCCATCACCATGGGACCAAACAATCCAATAACTCTATAATTGTTCATTATTCCAAAAATACAATATATCTTGACAGGGTAAACTCCCTTTCCCCCTTTTAAACACATATTCCAAAAATAAACCCCAAATATCCTTAAAATTATTTTTCTTTAATTGACCCCTTTTGCATTTAATATTACAAGTCAACATATCATTCAAAGCCATATCCCATACTTCCTTATACCATTCAGTAATAGTGAAAACTTGCTGGATTTTCCATTTCCTTGCTATCATTAGTCTACCTGCCGTTAACAAATTTATGATTAATTCTTTAACATTTTGTGAACCGATCACCTTTTCCGTTATTGTTAGCAAAGCTAGTTTAGGGCATACCTCTAACTCAACTCCAACAATTTCTGATATTTCCTCAAAAATCATTTTCCAAAAATCCATTACATTTTTACAACTCCACCACATATGAGCATATGTACCCAATTCCTGACATCCTCGCCAACACATTGGAGAACATTTATTATCTATTCTATTTAATCTCACTGGGGTCAAATACCATCTCCAAATTAGCTTATAAAAATTCTCTTTAATTCTTATAGACATATTTTTCAATATTCACCTATCCCAAATCTTATTCCACTCATCCTTTGATATTTCCTCTTCAAACTCTGTATCCCAAACTATTTTAAGATTTTCTGCTTGCTCTTCTGATTTCTGCAACATTTTATATAACATCTTTGTAAGACCCCTAGCTGATGCCTTTCCTTCTACAAGTTCTCTAGACATAACCACCTGCTCAAATGCAGTGAAATCCCTTTCATGCTCATGTCTCCTCTTCCATTTCTTACCCCATTGTACTAATTGAATTAAATTTAACCAAGAAATTCTTCCTGTCCCAACCCTATCAATTATTTGCTGTCTTGTCTCCATTTTTTCCAGCCAATCCATTAAAGTTATCACCTTTTTCTCTCTAAAAATTCGTTCTAAATGTCTAACATTCTCGGGAAAATCTTCCATAACCACCACTGGAGTAAGCGGGGATATACCTGGTAAAAATATTTCCTTACTTCTACCCCAAATTTCTAACATATTTTTTAAAAAGGGATTTTCTAATCTTTTTGTCATAATATGTCCTTGTTTTGTAAATAAGAATTTATCCACCCTATTACCCAATTCAAATGCTTCTATTTCCCACCACATAAAATCTTTTCTAACAATAATATCCATGATATATCTAAGTTGATTAGCTATATAATACCATTTTAAATTAGGGAGACGAAGTCCCCCTATTTTTTGAGCTTTATACCATCTATTCTTAGTAATCCTTGATTTTTTCCCCCCATTACAATAGCTATTTAACATTACTTGCCACTCTTTAATTTCTTTCTCTGATATCTTATATGGTATCATTCTAAATAAAAAATTAAACTTCGGTAAAATCTTCATTTTAATCAAAGCTATCCTACCAAACCACGATAATCCCAATTTTTTATAATCCTCTATTTGATTTTTAACTTCCTCTTTTAGTTTTTTAAAATTACATTCCCCTATTTTATCCAAATCTTTTAATATATCAATACCTAAATATTTAATTATATTTTTTATCTTTATATCCACTCCCCTTTGTTTAAATCCCCTTCCTCCAGTTTACTATAATTAAATGTCATTATCTCCGATTTATCCCAATTAACTTTTAACCCTGTTACTTCTCTAAATTCATCTAAATGTTTCTCTATCCAATCCCAATTTTCTATAGGCTGTTCTAATGTTAACAAGATATCATCTGCAAAATGTTAAAATTTTGTTAAAATTTGTGACGTGGGTTGCTGGAGTCGTCATTCAGCAAGGTTGAGCCCCCCCAGCCCAGCCCAGCCCAGTCTCTAGAGGTTAAATCTTGGAGTGGGGAGCAGAAGTATCTCATCTCTAGTATAGCGAGATAGGAAGATATTATTTAATTTATATCCCACCTTTCCACCAAAAAAAATGGCACTCAAGGCAGCTAACAGTAAAATACAGATTTAAAACAAAGTCTTAATTAAAACACAACATTAAAAATAAATAATTTAAAAACAAAACAATAAAAGAAATAAAAAGTACCCAACCAATTAGAAACCCCTTCAACAATATTCCAGTTTATATGCCAGAGGCCTGCCTGAATAGAAATGTATTTGCCCGCTGACTGGTGGACGAGAGGGGCCAACCTTGCCTCCCTTGGCAGGAAGTTCCAGAACCTGGGAGCAGCCACTGAGGCTCTCTCTCCTGTCTCCACCAAATGTGCCTCTGATGGTGGCGAGACCAAGAAGGGCTGCCTTAAGCTCTCTAGGGAAAAAATGGTCATCTCTGTGACTAGCCATAGTAAACCAACAAAGGTGATCAGAAGATGCGCGGAACCTAGCATTTCTACCTCAGCTGTAAGATTAACTGATACAATTCACACAAAATTTGAATATTTGTACTTTATTTCTTGAAGATCATCATCATCATCATCATCATCATCATCATCATCATCATCATCCAGAATTCAGAATTCTGAAGACAACTTGGGTCTCAAATGCATTGGGATGGAAACCCTCATCAACATTATTTTATTAGGAATTGGCTAGAATTTCAACCCATTGCAATATCATTTCATGATGAATTCCTAGCGGTGCTTACCTCCAACTTGTACAATCCTAGCTTTATTACTGTTAGCCACTTTGGGCAACATTTTGTTTGGTGGAAAGGTGGGGTACAAATCAAATAAATAAATAATAGCTGGCCACTCACCCATAGAAAGTCATTCTTTTGAAAGACACACAAAAGAGCTTTATTATTTGCAGCCATCAATCAATCAATCAATCAATCCTCTTGCTTAAGTGCAGATGAATATATTTTGGCCTTAGGCTGGAAGGCACATATGACAGTTTTGCACAAGTGGTCTAATCATTACATTAAGACATTTCAGAGTTGATAACAAGAGTGATAGTTCTCTAAACAGGAGTCTGCAGAAGCTGGATGCTTCTTTTTGAGTGATATTGTTTCCAAGCCTTTATATTAGAGTACTTGGAGGCCCGCTGTGATGAGTTTGCAAGACACTTCGAGGATAAAATTGCCCACCTTCATGCTGACTTGAACACTGCTGCTGATGCAGTGTCTAGTACATTGTCTTATCCTGTATTGTGGGATCAGTTTCAGTTTTTGGAAGTTGAGGATGTAGACAAGACGCCAGTACTTGTATGACCCACTACATGCTCTCTTGACCCATGCCTTAGATTCATAGATCATAGAGTTGGAAGGGGCCTACAAGGTCATCGAGTCCAACCCCCTGCTCAATGCAGGAAACTAGAGGAGGGGGTCTCCCATCCAAGTAATAACCAGGCCTGACCCTGCTTAGCTTTCCACACTCAGACAAACTGAGCCAGCGTGAGCCACAGGCCTGGATTCTTCAAACTAGCTGCGGGGGACTGACCAGATGCATCCAGGGAATGGTGAATGCATCATGGCATGATGGCGTGGCCCTTACTGCCTTGAAGGAGGCAGTTGTTCGACCACTCCTGAAAAAACCTTCCTTGGATCCGGGTATCCATGTCAACTATCATCTGGTGAAAAATACCCCCTTCCTGGGTAAGGTGCTCAAGACAGTGGTGGTGTCTCAGCTGCAGGTGCTCTTGAATGAAATTGATTATCTGGATCCATTCCAGTCTGGGTTCAGGACCAATTTTTAGTGATGTTACCTTTGCCTGCACGGGCACGAGTGAGGCCCAAACTCAGCCCGCTCGTGCCCACACACAGCTCTCTGCGGCGAGCCTACCTGCCTACCTGCCTCCTCGCCGGCTCGTGCTCTCTGTGGTGAGCCAGCTGTGCCGCCCGTGCTGGTCCCATCGCGTCACTTCCAGCGCAGCGGAAGTGACGCGATGGGACCCTGCTCCGGCGCGCTGGACCCCCGCGCTATGTTTTTGGCGGGGGAAACCAGAGCAACAGGGCTGTTTAAGCCCTGTTGCCCTGGTTCCCCCCGCCAAAAACATAGTGCGGGGGTCCAGCATGCTGGAGCAGCAGGATGTGACATGGCGGCGGCGGCGGCTCCAGTGGCGGCGGTTCTGGCGGTGGTGGCTCCAGCGGCGGCAGCGGCTCGAGCGGCACAGAGAACGCTCTGCGCCGCTCAGAAGAGTGAGATTGGGCCGCCGCCACCATGGAAGGGCGAGCTGCGGAGAGCCTCGAGCCCAGGTAAGGCTCGATTAACATCCCTACTTTTGGGATGGAATCAGCCTTGGTCACCTGATGAATGACCTTCTTCAGGAGAGGGATGGAGAAGTGTGACCCTTCTTCTTGATCTTTCAGCAGCTTTTGATACCATTGACTACAGTATCCTCTTGGACCACTTCCATGAATTGGGAGTTGGAGGCACTGTTCTACAGTGGTTCACTTCAGCTCATACGTGTGGGATTGGTTCCAGAGAATAACATTGGGTGACTTACCTTAGTCCCAAGGTAGCTGAACTGTGGGGTGCCACAGGGCACCATCTTGTCACCAATGTTATTTAATATCTGTATGAATCCGTTGGAAGCAGTCATCAGGAGATTTGGGGCAAGGTGTCACCAGTACGCCCAGCTCTATTTTCTGTGAGATCTGAATCAGGAGAGGCCATGCATATTCTGAACCGGTGCCCAGATGCACTCATGGCTTGGATGAGGGCTAATAAACTGAAGCTAAATCCTGATAAGACAGAGACTCTATGGGTGGGCAGTTTCCAGGTATGAGAACTGGGCTGTTTGCCTGTTGTGGAGGGGGTTGCACTCCCTCTGAAGGAGCAGGTACATTGTTTGGGAGTGCTCCTGGATCCATCTTTGTCACTGGAGGCCTGGAGTGCCAAGTACCAACTGAAATTCAATGGCAAACTCTGATGGAGGATGTGAAGGGACAAATATAGCTTCTTTTCAAACTACATTTGTCCCTTTTCAGCCTACATTTGCTGCTGAATTTCAGCAGCAATGCACTGATTTTTTTTGCCACCATTGTGCCCCCAAATTTCAGCAGTACCATGGCAATGGCCATACAGCCAGTGGGCCGACATGTGGACCTCATGTTGCCCATCCTTGATTTACTGTGTAATCCTATGCATGTCTTCTCAGATGTAAATCCTGTGGATTTCCTCTCAGGCAAGGCCTATTTCAGCCTTAGAAACTGAAATATCAGATTAATGGTGCAAGATTCAACTCAATTCCTACTATGCTGGCTGGGGAATGCTAGGAGTTGTAGGTCTTTTTTTCTGTCTAAACATGCATAGGATTGTGCCCTAATTAATGTATGGTATCTGCCCTTTCAAAATATGGCCTTTTATAATGTAATTTTACCTTGTAAAACATCTCTTTATGTCACACACACTTATGATTTTCTTGCTTGCTTCTTTTCTGGGATTTGACAGAATTCAGAATTTATACAATCTGTATCGGTGTAGGAACTTCTTTTCTGTAATGCCACTATGATCATGTTGTAAGGTTGGAACTACATGGAGGGGGACCATCACCCAGGTCCTTCCCACCTAATTGTTGCCATTCCTTCCTGGCTGGGTAATAACAGTGGGACGGACACACATAGTTAGCCTCACCCATGTAGTTCTAATCTTTCAAACAGTGTGGGATGAAACCATGGAAAAGCAGCTCCTAAGCTGCTGCAGTTAACATATACAAGGACCCTAAGAGACCCTAAATGAGATAAATGTAATTGGGCTTGCGGTCGTGAACGGTTGTTGGAGTTGAGTTGAATCTTGCATGTCAATTTAGCATAATTCCCAAGAGAAACCAGGTGATACACAGAAAGCCCCACAAGAGAAGTTCTGTTTGGAAGCTTTATCTCCATAATGGTTTTGCTCAGTAGTTGGTTGCTGTAGTACTTGGCTAGCTTCTTGACACTTGTGATTGGGGTGTAACCTTTTTTTTCTTTTAAGCATCATCAAGAACTCTCTAGTGTAAGTGGCAAAAATAATTTATCTTAAATATGCTGTCTTGAGCTTCTTTTGCAATATATAAATTGAGTTATCTGAGACATAAAGTAGTTCAAGAATTCTTTGGGCAATACTAGCCTTTGACCTCATAGTTCACAATACACTCTCAATGTACACTGGCAGCTTACTAATGGCCGTGCGGCTGTGGCTTATTGCAAGAATAAAAGTTTCAATTTCCCTCCTGTTTTGTATTCAGAAATAAAGAAGTAAATGTATTCTTGACATACGTTGCTTTGAAAGATAACGAAATCAGACGAGTTGGCCGTTTTAATGAGTCTGGCATCACAGTCACTAGAAAACAGGAAATGATCTACTGGAACAATTTAAAGAGGTCCCAAATCAGTTTGACCTGAATACAAGGCCTTGAACCTTTTGACAAGCAGCAGTTATGTGCCCAGAAAATAAAATGAAAAACAATAGATGAGTCCAGAAATGCATAATTTGAATAGGGATACAGAAAAATCAGAAGTCTGCCTTCTACTGCATTGTTGCTTTGCTCTCTGTAACTTTATTTTATAATGACAAAGGCAGACCTGGAAGCTCTGTTACTCTAACATGTACAGTACATTTTAGTCAAGTACATGAAGTCCAAAAGCCAAGAATAAGTCAAAAGCACTTGTCCAATGAAAGATATCATTACATGGATATCTAAAATATATTGATATGAAGATCTTTACCACTGTCATCATCAGAATCATTACAGACTTACATACATATTGGTGAAGAGGCCATGGAGAAAATTAAAGGCTCTCCTAGATGCCAAAGGTTTGGCCCTGTGCCATGAACACTGATCTATTTTGCACCAAATTTGTGATGTGTAAAAATGGTTGTTCCTTGATAAGCCTAGGATGGAAATCTGCTCAATACTCAGCAAACAGACCATACATGTTTATTAAGAATCAAATGGTTTCAGGCGTGCTTAGCAAGTGGTTGTCAATTTCATAAAGTCTGAGGTCTGCTTAAGAAAAGATGCTGTATGTGACGTGTGTATGTACCTAGTAGCACACCAATGCAGAAGCCTTGTTTAGGGAACCACTGGCATCATAACAATCATGTGTAACCAGGTATGCATATGTCTAGTTCAAGAGCTAGTTACTCCATGTGATTGGGGACTCACCCAGGATGCCCAGTGGAGGAGTTGCTGCATGGCTGAGTCAGTCCTGGGTGTATCTCATATGAGTTTTCTAAATATAATCTCCCCATCCAGGTATTCAGGGCCGGCCCTATCATTAGACAGAATGAGGCAGTCGCCTCCAGCAGCAGATATTGGGAGGTGGCAGCAAGGTGCTGGAGGAGAGAGCTGTGGCCCACGTGTCCTGCCCTGCGCCCCCTATGCTAGCCTGTTGCTGTCGGGTGTGGTAAAGGATGCTGTCTCACTGCCAGTGTTGAAGAAAGATTAAACTGCTAGTCCAGTTACCTTTTATACATGGAAAAGGAGGGGGTGCCATCTTGTCCTTTGTCTCAGGACAGGAAGTAAATTGATTTGAGCCAGCCCTGCAAGAATTAGTGTGCAATATCTGGTGCTTCCCATAGAGCTTCCCAACCCACCAAATTGTCCCATTAATTTCAACAGATGGCCTCAGTTCACATTACTAGAGGAATACATAGACAGATTGGGCTCCTCTGTTGCAATAATTGCCTACATGTGGAAGAGTCAATAGCCCATATGGAGAGGAGCAGGAGCAGGAGCAGGAGCAGGAGCAGGAGCAGGAGCAGGAGCAGGAGCAGGAGCAGGAGCAGGAGCAGGAGCAGGAGCAGGAGCAGGAGCAGGAGCAGGAGCAGGAGCAGGAGCAGGAGCAGGAGCATACACTGGCCATACTCGCATAGGCTGCTCCATACGATTGGGAGCCCTCACTGTGCTATTGTGTAGGCACCTCCCGATTCAGTGGAGTAGCCTACACAAGTACAGCCAGCTTCCCCTTCAGACCTTCTCCTAATGCGCAGGGGTGGTGGTGGGGAACGGAAGAGCTGGGAGTGCATGACATCAGTGTGGGGGACTGGCCACATCGTGGCCTCCGTCCCCCTTATCCATGTATTCGTTCTTCATGTGGCTAACACATGAACAGGGCTGTTGTTTGGATCAGAGAGTTATATATAATCGTTGTCTTGGAGTGAACACATAAACTCAGCTAACACATTAAAAATGAGCTGCTACAAATTACTAATTAGAGGTACAAAGAGGATCAACTGGTAGCAAATTATACCTTCTGTTCACAATAAAAATGGGTCTATTTTATGCAGAGGATTTGAGAGTAAGGGCAAACTAGCAATTCGTCCTTGCCCAAACATATCAAGGAGGGGGGGAAAGGAAGATCTCCTAATTTCTTGATTAAATTATGTTTCCCATGAGATAGTTAATCTTCTGGAGGATACTTCTCAGTTCCCCCCACCCCACCCACTTTGGGGATAACTGAAAATGAGTTTTTTTAAACTGGTTTGGGAAACTGAAAGGAGTTTGTGTAAACCAATGGGGTGCGTTGGGTACCAATATCACACAGTGGTAGACACCCCAAAGAAAAAGGATGGTGATAATTTAATAATATACTAATGACTATAATCCTGCATCCCTTTCACGACATTTCTTCTGCAGATACTTTCTCTGCTTCTCAGTTATCTACTGAGAAATAAAGATGAGTGGGACACGCTTGGTGAACCTGACCTGTACAATGAAACAGTTTATGAAAAATTATGATATATGATGAAAATACAAAACCCTGATGTTAATGGGCTTATTTATTGATTGCAAATAAAATTCATGAAGTGTGAAGCCAAAAACGGTGCTGTGGGGAATTGGGCCAGAAGGACATTAGCCAGTGAGTGTGTATTACACATAAATGAAGCTAAAGGTTGCCTAAAGGCTCCTGATTCTGGAGGAAAGCCTCTGAGGATACAACAGGAAAGCCTTTAATGCGGCTAAAGCTCTGTCAAGCCACTATTTGCATATTTTGCCTACAAAAGGGAAATGCTGTATTAATTCGTTTTTATTTACCTTTTTGAGCTTTCCAAAAGAAACCTCACAGGAAAGCCATTCACAATGCGGCTTTACGAGATAATTTCGAGAGAGGCATTGCAGGTAGTGTCTGAAAGGGGGGCGGGATGTGACTCAAGTTTAGATTATTAGCAGTGTAATCCTTCAGCAGACGGTATCTTGAAATCAAAGTCATCTTCAAATCTGAATGTACAAATGACTTGAGCCTTCCATGTTACTTTTCGTTATCCCCCCCCCCAAATATAGATAGATAGATAGATATAGATACACACACACACACACACACACACACACACACACGAACATGCATCTTTTTCTCGGGTTGGATCTAGCTTCTCCCTTCCATGGACAGAAGGATTCTGCTAACTGAAGGTGCCTCTGCCTGATTTTGGGGATTCCCTTCCCCCACAGAGCTTCCCCCATTCACCAGGGTCCCCTGATACTCAGTGTAGCATTTTCAGGGGGCTGGGGGGAGTTGCTGTGGGGAGGACGGGGCAGAGAAGTCTGCTCTGCTTTCACCGGCCAGCTGAATTGAAAATAAAACTGCCAAGCTCATACTATTACTGCCCTTATACAAATCTATGGTGCAACCGCACTTGGGATACTATGCACCGTTCTGGTCACCGTACCTAGGGAAGAATATTGTCGAGTTCGAAAAGGTGCAGCAAAGGGCAACCAAAATGATCAAGGGACTGGAGCAAACTCTCCTATGAGGAACGTCAGGGACTGTTTAGCTTAGGAAAAAGGCAAGTAAGGGGTGACATGATAGAGGTGTACAAAATTATGCATAGTGTGGAGAAAGTGGATAGGGAGATACTTTTCTCTGTCTCTCAGAACCCAGGGTTATCCCATGAAGCTGAAAAGGAAGTACTTCTTCACACAGCGCATAGAAACTATGGAATTTGCTACCACAAGATTACCTCCAGTCAGTGCCGGCTTCCGGTTTTTGAGGGCCCTTGGGCAAGACACCCTGAATGGGTGCCCTCCTTCAGCGAGTCTACCTTCTCACCACCATTGTCACCAGCTGCTACTGCTCCCCATCTTCTTTCCCATCATTGCTACCACTTGCTTGCTTGACAGGTAGAGAGCTAGTGAGCAAGAAGGTAGTGGCATCTCCTGCTCCCCTTCTCACCACCACCATTGGCTGGGCCAGAGTGAGAGGCAAGTGAACAAGCAGATTGAAATGGTGGAGAGGACAAGCAAATACAGGGGGCTCTTGTCAGTAGGCCCCTGCTGGAGTGTGGGCCCTTGGCAGGTGCCCAACTGTGCCTACCCTGAATGCCAGCCCTGCCTTCAGTACTGGAAGCAGTATGCCTTTGCATTCCAGTGTCATGCATGTGGGAAGCAGTTTGGATGGAACAAGGATTGCAGAAAGTAGGTAGAAGGAGCTTAGGTGGGTGGGCAGAGCTGGGGGTAGAAGGTTGGATCCAGACTTAGTCATACTTGGAGCATGAAATCAATGGGAATTAAGTTAGCCATGAATAACTTAAGTCCTATTGATTTCAGTGGATTAGGCCCAGACTTAGTCATACTTAGAGTAGACCCACTGAAAGAAATGGGACTTGTTTGTCATACCTAACTTTGCCATGTGACCTTCGCCATACCCCCTCCGTGATGAGCTTCCGCCATGCATTAAAAACATGGCTGTTCAGGCGGGAATATGGGGTGGGTTAGGATTTTAAAAGAAATTTTTATACTGTTTTAATTATCATATTTTTATTGTATTGTTTTACTGTATTATTTTAATTGTACATCGCCCAGGGTGGCCGGGTGACTGGCCAGATGGGCGATTAATAAATATAACAAATAAATAAATAAATAAACTTAAGTCCTATTTATTTCAGATTTCAGTTGGTCTACTCTAAGTATGATGAAATCTGGATCCAACCCAATGTGTCTACTCTGAAGTATGACTTCTGGATCCCACCGAGAGATTTTAACACTGTCACTTGTGTGGGGGGGTGGGGGATGGGAGGGAGGGGGACACACTAGCCGACGCTCTCTGGGCGGTTCACAGCAATTAACAAGACAGTCCCTGCCCACAGGCTTACAATCTAAAAAGACACGACACGCAAGGAAAAAGGAATGGGGAGGGAAGAAGGTGGGGGGATATTAATTCATCCTTCTGGCAGGGCTGGTGGAATGGCCCTGCGCTCCCTCTCTTCTCCCTCTGCACAGCCTGCTGGGCAGGGCCGGTGCTACCATTAGGCCAACTAGGCAGCTGCCTAGGACGCAGGGCTAAAGGGGGCGCCAGAAACGCCTTCAAAAAAAATACAGCGCTCTCAAGTGGGAAGGGGGGGCGCTAAATATCTGATCTTGCCTAGGGCACCAAACTGCCTTGCACCGGTCCTGCTGCTGGGATGGCTGCTGCTGGTGGCAGTTGAGGGAGGAGGAGCCTTCAGGAGGGCGGCCTTTCAGCAGGGCTGGTGGAATGGCCCTGCGCTCCCTCTCATCTCCCTCTGCACAGCAACTTGCAAATGATTAGGAAGTATTACATTTTTTTGAAGATCATGTAAGTGTCTAAAGGTTTGTCTCTCCTCTTTAATCTATATTGAGAGGCCATTGAATTTGTGGTTAGATTTGTTCACCTACCCCAACCCCCGCATAACATTAGGGAAATGCTGCATCTAAAAGACTTCAAGCCAAGGTCAGTTAGCGCTCATAGCAATTCATCTTACAAGAAGCACTCTTGTGATGCAGTTAGCCAGATCATCTGCAAAGCTGATTAGTACTAAACCCTGAAGACATTTCAAATAGACTTCTATGCTACTGGTGGAAAGGAAAAATAGAATCTCTAGTAGTAAGACTTTAAAAAATCTAGCTAATGATGTACACTTGTTTTGTTTTCCTTTTCTCTTCACCTTAAAGAAATTCTGGGGAAAAGGAAAAACAAGGACATCGATTAGGGTGAATGAAAAGCAGGAATCACAAAATTTCATACATGTAAATACATGAGTAGGAAATACTCATGACAAAATACTGAGACAAAAGCTGCAGTGTATTATCTCATTGAACAACTTATCAAGACACTCTGGAATATAGGGTGATATTTCTTCCTATTTACATCAAGTCTTTAAGTAGAAGTAAATCAGAATCTCAGACTTTTATGCCAATATGCATGCATTCATGCATACATTCTCGTGCATACATTCATGTACTACACCAAACTTTTATATAAGGAGTACCATAAAATACCATAGCCAGGACACACAATTCCAAATCTAGCAATTGCAATCCATGAGCAGAAGATTTCCACAGGCAAATCTACTACACCAGGAGCACAAAAGCCTCCTATGATATGATGGTGGTGATGAAGAGACTGCAACCAGCACTGTTGGCCCAGTCCTTTGCCTTATCCCACAGAGATCTCTGGGTTAAATCCAACATCATGGGAGGGAGGAACTGTAGCTCAGTGGTAGCAGAGCACATCTTCTGCATGCAGAAGGAACCAGGTTCAATCTCTGGCACTTCCAGACAGAGCTGGAGAGCCACTGCTAGTCACTGTTGAGATGACAATGGGCCGTTCTTCATGAGGCATTGATTGTGCGCTAGTCATTCCCTACTTATGATGATCGATGGGTTCTGTAGATAATGTAGAAGGACGTAGACAAACTGGAGAGGGTTCAGAGGAGGGCAACAAGGATGATAAAGGGACTGGAAACAAGGCCCTATGAGGAGAGACTGAAAGAACTGGGCATGTTTAGCCTTCAGAAGAGGAGACTGAGGGGAGATATGATCGCACTCTTCCAGTACTTGAAGGGTTGTCACACAGAGGAGGGCCAGGTTCTCTTCTTGATCATCCCAGTTTGCAGGACACGGAATAATGGGCTCAAGTTACAGGAACCCAGATTCCACCTAAACATCAGGAAAAATTTCCTGACTGTCAGAGCAATAAGACAATGGAACCAACTACCTAGGGAGGTGGTTGGCTCTCCCAATCTGGAGGCATTCAAGGTGCAGCTGGACGGCCATTTGTCGGGGATGCTTTGACCTGGATTCCTGCATTGAGCAGGGGGGTGGACTCGATGGCCTTGTAGGCCCCTTCCAACTCTACTTTTCTATGATTCTATGTCATGACCCTCCAGTTTCACCTCTGCATCTAACCAGCGCTTCCGGCGAGTTGTTGTTGTTGTTTTTAGAGCAGAGAAAATGCAGCATTTAATTGTGAAAGTGAATGAAAATGTGATTTCCTCTTGTGTATTTGCACTATTCCACTATACCACAATGCCACCTAGAGGTTATGTAGCGGAAAAGCAGGGAGGAAGCACTTCTCATGTAGTGCTCGGATCTCAGTTCTGTGACAAAACCAAAAGCAGATGCAGCAGATTAACAGCCTCATGTAGAAAAGCTCAGCATTGAGCAAGATGGAAAAATGGCTTAAGGCAGCTTCCTATGTTCCTGCAACAGGCTGTTGACCTGGTGAGAGTTACCTGCTTTTCTTTTTATCCACTGTCATCATGCGGCAGCTTAAGCTGGTTTTCTCCAACTAACAGAAATCTTTATTTGTGCATACAATTAAATCCCTGTTATTGGAACATCACTCATTCATACAGTCTCATTATTAGAATTCACCATCAGTCTCCCTGCTGTCTTTGAAGATGAAGAATCAGTGTAACTATGTGTAAACCATGTTTTCCAAAATCTCCCGTGGACAGCCAAGACACTGGTGGTTCTAGACATGTAAAATGTTTCTGATCAGCCCAGTTCTAATATCCAGACCCGTGGTGCTGGTATTCAGGAATCTGAAATATTTTTCCAATCCTGTGTAAATAGTGAAGCCATTTACATGAGCAAATGGCTACAATCCAACATACAGGGTTAAGCATGCATACATCCTCTGCTTTTATTTCTTCATTCAAGAGCTATTTACACTACTGTTCTCTGCATGTCAACTGAGAAGTAAGACTCACTGAGTTCAATGGTGCTTACTCCCAGGTAAGTGGGTATAGGATTTCAGCCTTATATGTTAAAATATTTATACTCCACTTTTTCTCCCAGGAGTTCAAGGCAGCTAACAACAAAAGTAATAATTTCAACTTAAAAACATAAACACTAAACATTAATTCACAGAAAGAGCAGCAGAAAAGAATAGCACAACAGCAATCAAAATATTTAAAATACTAAAAAAAAACAAAAAGCCAACCCCCCCACCCCCAAAACAGAGACTCCCATGCTAAATGGTCTTTACCAGCTTCCAGAAAGTCATCAATAAGGAAGTGAGATGGGCCTGCGTTGGAAGGGATTCCAGAGCCTCAATGCAGCCACCAAAAAGGCTCTCTCCATAGTCCAACTAAGCATATCTCTGGAGTTGATACATACAAGAGAGCCTCTGGATATTATCTCAGTAGGTGGGCAGGCTCGTACAGGAGAAGACAATCCTTCAGATATCCAGTTCCTAACCCGTTTAGGGCTTTCAAGGTAATAACTATCACTTTGAATTGTACCAGGAAATTAATAGGAAGCCCATTCAGCCGTTTCAACAAGGGAGTCACATGCTTCCTGTATGTGGCCCCCATTAGCAATCAAGCAGCTACATTTTAGACCGATTGTAGTTTCCAAAGGCAGCCCTATGTAGAGTGCATTGCAATGATCCAGATGTGTTGTAACTAAGACATGGGCCATCCTGGCCAGATCTGCATTCTCCAGGAATGGGTGTAGTTGGCGCACCAGCCTCAGTTGGCCAAAACACTTTTGGGCACAGCTAAGACTTGAGCATCCAGAAGCAGGCCCAAACTATGAGCCTGTTTTGTTTTTTTTAAGAGGAGTGCTACATCACCCAGCACAGGTTGAACCCCAGTTCCTGGGTCAACTCTACTGACCAAGGGCACCTCCAGATTCAGTCTGAACTTAAACTTCAGTTTGAGCCACACTCAGTCCATTATTGTCTCCAGGCAATGGTCCAGGACCTGTGAGTGCAGTGGTGTTTACAGATCTTTTCTTCTCCAAACAGGTGACTGACCTCAAGTTGATCCACTGTAGAAACCTGTTCCTTCTAGATGGATCCAGGATCTGCCTTCCATGGCATATCCTCCCTACGACCCAACCCTATCTCTCCTTTCCATCTAAATCCAAGGAAGCTGTTCTAGTTCTAAATCAGTGCCTGATGTTGGTAATGGACTAGATGAGGGCAAAGAAATCGAAGCTTAATCTAGACAAGATAGAGGTGCTCCTGATTAGTCAAAAGGCTAATTGGAGAATAGGGAGTGCTGGACGGGGTTACACTCCCCATGAAGACTCAGGCCTGCAGTTTGGGTGTACTTCTGGACTTGGCTCTGAACCTGGATGCCCAGTTTTGGAGGGGGCCAGGAGTGCATTTGTGCAGCTGAGGCTAGTTCCTGGAGATGTCTGATCTGGCCACAGTCATGCATGCCTCAGGTACATCCCACTTGGACAACTGTAATGCACTGTACATGGGGCTACCTTTGAAAAATGTTCAGAAACTTCAGCTGGTCCAGACAGCTGTGGTCAGAATGTTGACAAGGGATAGTTACAGGGAGCACACAACTCCCTTGTTACAACAGTTTCACTGGCTACCAGTCTGTTTCCAGGCGCAATTTGAATTGCTGGTTATAGTGCCCTATACAGCTTGGGATCAGGCTACCTGAAGGACTGCCTTCATCCATACAAACTTGCACAAGTCTTAAGATCTTCAGGAGAAGCCCTTCTTTCGGTACTGCCATCTTCAGAAGCGCATTTGGTGGCAACGCAAGAGAAGGCCTTCTCAGTGGTTGCTCCCAGGCTATGGAATTCCTACTGAGGGAAATTAAGTTGGCTCCTTCTCTGCTGTCCTTCCACTGGCAGTCAAAGACATTTTAATTCACGTAGGCCTTTCGCATGTACGCAGGATGTTGGGTTGGGTGCTGTTTTTATTCCCTTATTGTGTTTTAATTGTATTTTAATGTATTTGATTTATTATTGTTCTAATCAATTTTTATTTACCTATGGTTGTGAGGCTCCTTGAGTGCCATTTCCTTGCTTAACATAATCCCAGTGACATCCATGGAATCCATGGAGAAGGCTATATGGCGGATCACCAGATCATTCACTTTTGTAGTTTTTAGGTATTTGGGGCATTGGCTACGTTAGCACAATCATATGCATTGTACATTTTATAATACAGTGTCCACTGTCAGGCAGCAAACCCGCATGAACTTGATCCACTTCCAAGTACGAGATGATGTTGCAGTTATGTTGCAACAAGTCATATTTATGGGACTGAGTGCCAATTTTAGTTTGTGCTTAAGTTAACAGCTTTATTTCCACCAGGAAAATCAAAGACAGCCCTGTGCCTGTGGCTCACGCTGGCTCAGCTTGTCTGAGTGTGGAAAGCTAAGCAGGGTCAGGCCTGGTTATTATGTGGATGGGAGACCCCTCCTTTAGTTTCCTGCATTGAGCAGGGGGTTGGACTCGATGGCCTTGTAGGCCCCTTCCAACTCTATGATCTATGAATCTATAAAGTGTGACTTAATGTGGCTGATTATAAACGAAAGGAACTGTAAAATGGCGGGGGTCACTGAAATATGTGGCTATGATATCTCAGTATTCTGCTCCATTTATTTATGTATTCATTTGTTTTTCAGATTTATATACCACTTAATATTAAAAAAAATAACAAAGTGATGTACCACAAGTAGAGCTAGGGAACACCCGTTTCTGAAGCCCTGGAGAGCCACGACTAGTCAGTGTACACAATACAGAGCTTGATAGAAAAATGGTTTGTCTCAGTCTAAGGTGAGTGCCAGTGTGGCGTAGTGGTGAGTATTGGGCTGGAACTCAGGAGATCCAGGTTCTAGTCCCTGCTTGGCCATGAAACCCACTGGGTGACTTTGGGCCAGTCACTGAACCTCAGCCTAATCTACCTCACAGGGTTGTTGTTGTGAGGATAAAATGGAGAGAAGGAGGAGGAGGATTATGTAAGCCACCTTGGGTTCCTTGCAGGAAGAAAGGCGGGGTATAAATAAATAAATAAATAAATAAATAAATAAATAAAATAGCTTCCAATATTCTTATGAAGCAGTAGAGTGATGAGGTGGCAAAATGGACTCTGCCACTTCATGCTGCACGTGGTGGATTGCCTTAAGAAATAATCCCTTCGATAAACAACTCCCCGCATGTAGAAAACTAGAGCAACAGGGAGCAGGCCAGGCTAGAAACTTTCTCCCTGATGTACTAGGTGTTTTGTTTTGTGTTTACATGCAGGAAAGTGTTTATGTAGAGAGGCATTCAAAAATGCTATCCTCCACCTGCAGTCTCAAGTGGTATAGCCAATTCTGCGACCTCATTTTGCTGCATATATAAGCCAGGCCATAAGTAGCTGCAGAAGACAGCAAACGGAGAGCATCTCCCCATACCTCCCCACCATCTACACAGTGACTGTAGTGCCAGCATGGACATTTCTCTGCATGGGCTAATGCAGCATCTGGATGTATCAAAGGATCCCAGGGCTGGCACCATACGTTCAGGGTTACAGCAGAACAGCACACTCTTCTTTCCCTCCCATTCACCCTTTTTTTGTGCTGTTTGGAGCTGATCGGGCCATTTCTTTCTTTCTTTGCACCTAAAAGAGCACCTTACGACATCGCTGTCAACAGAAAACAAGTTATACAAAGAAATGTCTAGCTAGCAACTAAAGGTGCAATCCTATGCGTGTTTAGACAGATAAAAGTCCTACAACTCCCAGCATTCCCCAGCCAGCATTGCTGGCTGGGGAATGCTGGGAGTTGTAGGACTTTTCCCCGCTGTCTAAACATGCATAGGACTGCAGTCTAAAGTTATGTTTTTTTCTGAGAGGTATTTTTAATCACTAAATTAAAAGCGACTAGCCCATCTTGTACCACTTGGTGGCAACACTTCCATATTTGATTTATTGAATCTTGTCAGTATTGCTGCTGTTCTGATAATTGAAAAAATAAGTGTGGGCCCTAGACCGGAATACTGTACAACTAATTACAGCAGATATCAATCCCATCACCATCACTAGTTGCCCCCCACCAAACCATAAGGCTTCCCCCCACTTCATTTCTCCAAAAGCAATAAATAATGTGTTATAACGCTATGCTGCCTGGAGTATTTTAATAGGAATTTTTACATGCCACAGAAGCATCATTAAAAGGCTTGTTAGGCTGCCGTCTCATCATAAATAGGGTCCCGAAAATATTTTTCCGTGAATTTAATTTCCTTCTCAGCAGACATACTGCAACAAAGTAAAACCGCTGAATACCTTAGTACTCAACCTAGATTCTCAAATATTACAAAACTTTGCACTGAATTGTTTGCAAAGCAATGTCGGAGCAACTGCTAGTGCTATGCAACACCTTCAGCTACATTTCCTCTGTATTGGGTCACAATTTAGGGTGGAAGTGCTCCTTCTGAATGGATGAGGGGGCATTGGCTGAACAGTTCCCACCCACAACAGCTTTTGTCCTCCATCTGTCTCTCCTCCTAAGCTAATATCACTCTCCAAAAATTGACAGTGCTGTGCTCTCTTTCCCGCATCACCAGCATCGTACCTTATGCTCCTAATCTGGGGCATGTTTCAATATTGCCGATGGCTCTATTTATGAAACATTGTATCATAGTAATCATAATTGGTAATCATAATCAATGATCCGTCTGTGTATTTTCTTATTTGTTCTCCCAGTGTATCTTACTCATCACTCAGAGAGGTTAAAAAGGATAATTGTCTCACCGGACTCATTCAAAACCATGAGCAAAGTGACCTATACCTAGTTTCAGCCAAGGGGCATCTATGCAGGGAAGAAGGTTTCCTGATGCAGATCCAGCCACCATCTTGGGCCACTAGCTTGGATCACCAGTCACATACCGTAACTAGTTACCCACAGCTATAGCTGGATGGGGGCCCTTGATCTATAGCAGGGGTGCAGAACTTTGATGTGGTTTTGATGGGGGGGCAGATTGCCCCCCATCAGGCCCACTGTGGGTCAGATAATGTCAGTGGCCATGGCCACACTCACTGTCATTGCCATGCCGCCCCCATGCTGGGAGAGATGTGGAGTTCCAGGTCTCCTCGCAGCATTGAGAAAGGGACTCAACTGGTGCTGGGAAAAGCAGAGGCTCCTGCCGGCACTGGTCAAGTCCCTGGCTTTGCTTGGCTCCCAGGGCCCTGTAGACGTCACACGAAGCTACTCAGTCCACTCTTCCTGACATGGACTGACTTCCCAGTGCCTGCATCCCCGCAGTTATCTCTGATTAGAGATCAGAGATAACAACAGGGATGCCCTCTGGAAGATAGCTAGAGGCTCTACAGGCCAGATTAGGCCCGTGGACCAGAGGTTCTTCACTTCTGCTCTACAGGTTCTAGCAATGTCATATAGAGATGATTCAATCTCTTCCACCTTCCCAGGAACCTCATTCCATTCCAAATGTTTGTGCTGCCGCCTATTACTGAACTGCTATTCTTAATCATCCATGTAACACAGATGTGTGACAAAGGTGAGTATAGAGGAAGGGGCAGCAACAAGTCCTTCAGCTGCATCTAAAGCGCCATCCCTTGGCCCAGGAGCCAGGAACTGTGGTGCAATTATCTAATAGGAAAGAGAATTAAAGGCAAGTGGAGCAGAGCAGAAGGATTAATTGGCTCAGCTTGTCAGATGCTAAAGCTAATATCTAAGGCTAATTGTAGAATTATGTCCATGATTATAGAGATTACATGCTTATATCAGTCCTGGATTCCGAGAAGATGGAGGCCCTGTGGGTAGATGGTTCCCAGGTCCAGAAAGTTGGTGTATTACTTATTCTTGATGGGGTTGCAGTCCCCATGAAAGAGTAGGTACACAGGTTGGGGGTGCTCCTTGATCCGTTATGGTCACAAGAAGCCCAAGTGACCTCAGTGGCTCACAGAACTTTGTACCAGCTTTGGTTTGTCAGATGTGGCCTTTCAGATAGTCTGGCTATCAATGATCCATGGTCTGGTAATCTCCAGGCTTGATTACTATAGAGTGTTATACCCATAGGGTGGCCAGATGTCCTACTTCACAGAGGACAGACCTCTATTTGAAGGTGTCCTCTATTTGTCTAGTTCATATCTGGTTTAAGATAAAGAACTATAAGAAAGGAAAACGGGGGCCTTGAAGATACAGGTCTGTGGCTCACGCTGGCTCAGCTTGTCTGAGTGTGGAAAGCTAAGCAGGGTCAGGCCTGGTTATTACTTGGATGGGAGACCTCTCCTCTAGTTTCCTGCATTGAGCAGGGGGTTGGACTCGATAGCCTTGTAGGCTCTTTCCAACTCTATGATCTATGAAATCTATAAGTTGCCCATCAACAGTCAGCACCTGGACAGCAGACTGAGCAGACAGAACACAGGTCATCTGGCCACAATTTTCCCTACTATGGTGAAATGTATTGTATTTCTAATTAAATTATAGTTATTATTTCTAAATTTGCATCTACAG
Organism: Shinisaurus crocodilurus; assembly: GCA_021292165.1. Taxonomy (NCBI): domain Eukaryota; kingdom Metazoa; phylum Chordata; class Lepidosauria; order Squamata; family Shinisauridae; genus Shinisaurus; species Shinisaurus crocodilurus. Next base: position 266,981,608 of record CM037876.1, read on the forward strand.
TATACATATAAATTAGTAAATTCAGATGGTATTGACTATTCCTTGGACCCATGGCAATTGCGCTGTGGGGTTCCACTGGGGACCATCTTGTCCCCAATGCTGTTTAATATCTATATGAAGCCACTGGGAGCAGTCATTAGGGGGTTTGGAGCCAAGTGCCATCAGTATGCTAATGACACGCAGCTCTATATCCCTGTGACAACAGAATCAGGAGAGGCTGTGCAAGTCCTGGATCAGTGCCTGAATCAGTGATGGGCTGGATGAGGGCCAATAAACTGAGGCTGAATCCTGGCAAGATGGAAGCCCTGTGGGTGAGTGGTTCCTGAGTCTGGGAGATAGGCTCATTGCCTGTTCTGTATGGCGTTGCACTCCCTTTGAAATATCAGGTTCATAGTCTGGGGTACTCCTAGATCCATCATTGTCGCTGGAGCCCCAAGTGACTGGGGCGGCTCTGAATGCCTGTTACCATCTTTGATTGGTTCGCCAGCTACAGCCTCTCCTGGACAGGGATAGCTTGGCCACAGTGATACAAGTGCTAGTAACCTCAAGACTGGATTACTGCAATGCACTCTATGTGGGGCTGCCCTTGAGGCTGTTCCGGAAGCTGGAGCTAGTGCAGAATGCAGCAGCTTGGCTATTGTCAGGAGCTGCCCCTTTTCAGCATGCAACTCCTTTGCTGAAAGGAACTGCACTGGCTACCTATTCACTACTGGGCCAGGTTTAAGGTTCTGGTACTTGTGTACAAAGCCCGAAACAACTTGGGACCAGGTTACCTGAGAGAGAGCCTCCTCCCAGCGGTATACAAAGACTGTAAATAATAATAATAATAATAATAATAATAATAATAATAATAAGAAGAAGAAGAAGAAGAAGAAGAAGAAGAAGAAGAAGAAGAAGAAGAAGAAGAAGAAGAAGAAGAAGAGGAAGAAGATCTGTGCCCTCTTTTGTCTTTCTTTCTGGTTATGCATTTCCTCTTTTTTGGTGATGCATAAGTAGCCACCCTTGGTATATGTGGGTCTGCCCTCGAAAATAGTTTGGAAGGGTCAACTAGTATGGAATTTGGCTGTCTGGTGGGGTTATCAAAGTGGAACCCTGTTGTTACAGCATTTCTGAATTAACTACATTGGCTGCCAAGCCTAATTCAAGGCACTGGAGCTAAACTTTAGAGCCCTAAAAGGTCTGGGCCCCCAATATCTGAAGGAGTGCCTCTTCCCAGACCAATCTGCCAGTTCATTATCATAATCAGAAGAGGCCCTTTTCTGTATTCCATGCTGTATGCACTTACCAAAGAGGGGTTCTTCTCTGTCATGATGCCTGGACTCTACAATGCTCTTCTGAGGCAGGTATACCTAGCACCATCAATGCATTATTTTCTGTGCCGGTTTAAAACCTTTTTATTTGCCCAGGCAATTTAAACTATATTTTTAGTTGATTGGATCTTTTATTCAATTATCAAAAACCTGCCGGCTTAAGACCAGAATTAAAGCTATCTCATGTTGGCTCAGGCTCCTCAAGCTCCACAATGCCAGGAAATTGGAAACTTTTTAATTTGCTGTACCTGTGCTGCACACTGGGTTGACATTTTCATTGAGCTGTCCACCACAACCCCAAGATCTTTTTCTTGGTCAGTCACCCATTTGATCCATGGAACTCTTTCCCAATAGACACAGGAGTAAGTCAGAGGTAGAACTATGTTTTAAGAGGCATCCGGCACATTCACCAGAAGATAAGCAGCTATTATTTAGGAACTCAAGGCACAAATGCAAGAGGTGGATGTCAGGAAAAGGAGAACCTTAGTAGTATTCTGTACATTTAAAGCCTCCTAAAAGCAACCAGATTTGGCTGAGAAAATCAGCCACTATTGTGCAATCTCTAATCAAGTTTTATTTGTTACATCATGCAAATTTCACCCCATTTCCTGATAACAACCACGGTTGTTAAACCTGCTTTAAATTCTCTTTGACTTTCAATAGTCAGTTAATTTGCCTGACTAAGGTTTGGTTCACATGCAAGGAACAATCATGGTTTCCCAATATGAGAATGAGTTGCAATGAGCCTTAAGCTCATCTGCTCCAAGTCGTTTCTCCTCCTCGCTTGTGCCCATGCTTCTGCTTTTGATTTTAAACTATACAGAGTTCTCCATTTAGAAACAACTTAGCATGATCTCGCTAACTGTAGTTTAAACAAACCACAGTTCCCTGAGTTCAGACATCAGAGAGAACTGCGGTTAGTTTTAAAGCAAAAGCAGTCTCTCTTCATCATCATCAGGCGATCACTCGTGACCGAGTAAGATTGTCTTCCGGGATAAAAGGAGGAAATTCTAAAGAAGATTGTGTAGACTCTAGCGATGGGTCCGTAAGTGACTGTGGAGGCCAATTCTAGATCCACACAGCTTCCCACAGTGAGGACACAGGTTACCAGATAGAAGATGGTCCTGTAAAGGATTCATTTGACGTGCTTTTCGCTTAGCACGTTTCTCCCTTTCACCTTGCACTCGGGCTTCTTCAAAGTCCATGGAACCTTTGTGAAAGGCCAACCTCCATTTAGATCGTTCATGGGCCAGAGCTTCCCAGTTTTCGATGTTTATATTGCATTTTTTTAGATTAGCCTTATGAACATCTTTAAACCTCTTATATTGACCACCGATATTCCGCTTTCCATCCTTGAGTTGGGAGTAAAGTAACTGCTTTGGGAGACGGCAGTCAGGCATTCGAACAACATGACCGGTCCACTGAAGTTGGCGTTGAAGGATCATTTTTTCAATGCTAGTAGTCTTTGCTTCTTCCAGTACACTGACATTTGTTCGCCTATCTTCCCAAGTAATTTGCAGGATTTTCCGGAGGCAACGTTGATGAAACCTTTCAAGGAGGTGGAAGTGACGTTTATAGATAGTCCATGTTTCGCAGGCATACAATAAAGTTGGTAATACAATGGCTTCATAAACAAGTGTTTTGGTCTTCTTACAAATATCCCGATCCTCGAACACTCTATGTTTCATTCGAGAAAATGCGGCACTTGCGGAGCTCAGACGATGCTGGATTTCACTGTCGATGTTAGCTGTAACAGAAAGATAGCTGCCAAGATAGAGGAAATGATCGACATTTTCCAGTATTGTCCCGCCAAGCTGGATAGATGGCATCACCAAAGGATTGGCTTGCACTTGCTGATGAAGCACTTTGGTTTTTTTGATGTTAAGTGAGAGACCAAGTTTTTTGTATGCTTCTGCAAAAGCATTTAGGATAGTTTGGAGATCATCCTCTGAATGTGCGGAGACCACATTATCATCAGCATACTGAAGTTCCACAACGGAGGTTGTAATTACCTTACTTTTTGCTTTCAGCCTGCTGAGATTAAAAAGCTTTCCATCTGTTCGATATATAATTCCCACACCGGTGGGAAGTTTCCCCTTGACAAGATGTAAAACCATGGCGATGAAAATGGCAAATAATGTTGGGGCGATAACACATCCCTGTTTAACACCTGATCCCACTTTAAATGGAGCACCATGAGAGCCGTTGTTGTCCAAAACCGTTGCCGTCATGTTGTCATGGAGAAGTCGCAAGATATTCACAAATTTATTGGGGCATCCAATTTTCATCCTCCTCATAGGCACAAGAGAGGAGCGTGGACATCTGACCCTGAGGTTTGCCATGTCTCGTTCTCGTAGCGGGAAACCGTGTCGCCCCGTCGTGTATGAACTGAGCTTAAGTATCTAACATGTGACATCCCTGTGTGTGTAGTGAAACCTGCTTACTACGCTACATGGAGAGAGGATAATTGTAGTGGAGGAGATGCTTGGCTCTCTACTCTGACACTGCAAGTTTCCCTCTGCAAGCTGCTTCGTCCAATGGTGGGTTTCACAATGAGCACACACACACACACACACACACACACACACACCTGCAACTGGGTATGTTTGTTAGGGAACTAGTTTTGGGAAGTGGAGGGGGAGTGGTGGTGCCACTCCCCTTCCCCACTTCCAATCACCCTCTCCTGTCCTGATGCTGCTTTGGAGCAAGGAAGCATGCCGTGCTGGTTTCTGTTACATCCACTTGCCTGTAACATGTTGTAACACTAAACTGCAGTTTGCTGGCTGGCGGCGTGATAGTTAAATCAAATGGAGGGAACAAGATGTTGGGGGTGGGGAGTGGGGAGGAGAAAGCCAAGAAACCATTTGTATTGACACTTGTTTTAAAACTAAGGACATAATTATCCTGTTGCAAGCCTGTGCTGCAGAGAAAGCATCTTGTTGGGAACTAATTAAAGAATTATCCAATGTTTAGCTTCTCATAGATAAAGAAGCATAAGCTTTGAAGCAGAAGTGTTTGCAGTGAGCTTTTGAAAACTCTCTAAAGACCGAGGAGCTTAAGTCAGTTAAGCCTTTTCCTTTGCCAATTAGACAGCTTTTGAACTGTCTTTTAAAAAATTATGATAGAAACTGCCAGTGCCTCTGAAATGTGAGCAATTTACTCCTTAATCTCTATCCAGTGACACACTATAACATAATGCTATCAGCGCAGAAACTGGCACCAGGTGGGGCAGGCTGAGGAGGAGGGCTCTGGATACCACATCCTGAGCCAGGAGCATATTTGTATGCGCCTGTTATGCAAGATTATCTCTTGCTGAATTTACTCCTTTCCCAGGACTATTTACAAATGTGAGTGCATCCCTAGTGCCCTGCAGAAGTTATGTGTGCCGGCTTTCACTGCTATCCACAGTAAATGTAGAGAGCAAAGGAGCACACAGCAGGATGATGGTGATGATATTCATACAGATTCATAGATCATAGAGTTGGAAGGAGCCTACAAGGCCATCGAGTCCAACCCCCCTGCTCAATGCAGCAAACTAGAGGAGGGGTCTCCCATCCAAGTAATAACCAGGCCTGACCCTGCTTTCCACACTCAGACAAGCTGAGCCAGCATGAGCCACAGGCCTGTATGATGATATGGTTGTTGCTGGGTTGGACCAGGATCTACCTTCCATGGACAAAAGGGCTCCACTCACCTCCACCCAGTTTGGGGGAATCCCCTTTCCTCCTCTGCACCACAGCTCACCCCATTCAGCAGGGTCCCCTGACCCTCTCTGTGGCATTTTCAGGGGTTTAGAGGAGCTGCCACAGGGAGAAGGGGGCGGAGAGAACTGTACTTCTGCCTGATGAGTTGCACAAACCTAAATCTGGATCCGACCTGTTGTTGTTGTTCAGAGACCAGTGATCAAGTCTCACTTCTTGCACCAACCCTTTGTGCGATCTTGGGAAAGCCACTATCTCTCAGCCTCATCTCCTTGTGTGTAGAAATGGGAATAATATTGACCTGCCTCACAGGGTTGTTGTGAGGATAAGCCATTTGTTGTGGGGGGGGGGAAACACTTTACAAAGTTAAAAGTAAAATTATGAGTAGCTGTAGATTTTTCATTCCATATTGAGAGTTAAACAAGCTTCAGTATATTTGCTGGGATGAAAAATCTGTGCGTTTAAAATTTGGTCGTATAAAAATTCTGGATGGCAAGCACCATATTCAGTGGAAGGTGTGCTGGATGGTTGTCTCCAGTGCAAAGCAGTTTTATTGCAATTCATGGGAAGCAAAGGAGAGAGAAACTCCCTATGTTCAAAAATAAAAGGTGCTCTTACAAGCTACTAGCTGCCACTGTTTGCATCTGACTCTTATGTGGGCGTGTTACAACTACTACAGCTAATTAGGATGTGTGATGACTGACTGCTTGTGGCCTTGATGTACTCATCAGCTTGCGCTTGGCTTCTGCTGTGTGGGAAAGAAATATAATAGAAGAGGCCTTCTTTCCATGCTTTGGAATGCCAAGAGGAGGAAATAAGGATAAGCTGAGATAGCACTACAGGACCTTTCTATCTGATGATGCCAGCATGGATATGGCTACTCTGATCTCCTAAGGAGAAGAGATGGCTCCAATTGCACCCCACCTAAACTTTGTGCTGGAATGAAGCACAAAGGCTGGGACAGAATTAGTTCCAGAACAGAACTAGGATGTCAGTAGAGAGGTCTGCATTAGGCCTCACAGAGACCTCCACTGTTTCATGTTGTGCAATGATTCTGCACGCATCTGTCTTTGCTCTTCGCACTAGGACTCCAGAGTGATAAGGAAGATTACATTTTTGACCACATAAGGCAGGGGTCCCCAACTTTTTTGGGTCAGTGGGCACATTTGGAATATTGAGAGGGTGTTGTGGACCCTCTCACAAAATGGCTGCCATGGGGAGGGGCTTGCCCATTCACAAAATGGCTTCCATGGTGGGCATGGTTCCTCACAAAAGTCCCATTTGCCAGAAGGAAAACTGGTGAGACTTGTAACTTGCCCAAAAGACCCAAGTACAAGATGTGGGGCCTGAGCTCCAAAGCACAAAACACAGTTTTCAGCTCCAACACTCATTTCACAGAAGGCAAACCGCTGAGGCTCAGAGCTGTGGGGCCCAGAGTCCTTTTTGGAAATAAAGATGAGGCTGACACTTTACTTTGCAGCATACCAGCCTCCCAGTTCATTTTTTAAAATTATAAAAATACATTAAAAATAAAATAAAAATAACTAGGGGCAGGGAGCCTGGTGGATGCCAAGAAAAGTGTCCGCAGGCACACCAGTGCCCCCAGGCACCATGTTGGAAACCCCAGTGGTAAGGAATCACAGTTGCTGTAAATCAGGGGGGTGAGGAACCTCAGCCTGTGGCCCAACTGCAGGCATTCAGGTCTCTCAGTACAGATTTCCAGGCCCTCCAGGCCATGCACCCTCTCTGGCCCTACTCTGGGTTATAGAGACCCTTTACTCTGTCCTGTTCTATCTCCCAAATACAAAGATGATGGAAAGAATCTTGCACAAGTTGGGGAAAGAGACTACAGGGATGCAAATGTCTCCCCACACACGCACACACACACCCATTGTGTACTAAACAAAGTGAAGAGTCACATCTGTAACTCCACCCACTTTGGGCTCTGGTTCTGCCCACTGCTGCAATGCGGAGCCTGACAAGTTTTCAACTGAGGTAATGCAAGAGAAAGGTTTCCCACGCCTGCTGTAAATGATTTATTCTGAGAATCCAATATCCTGTTTGTTTTGAGCTATCGTTCTTTCTTAGGGACAACTCCTTTATAATCCAGCCCATTCAACCAAGAGATTTGTCTGCTTACAAGGACTGATCAAACAATCAGTTTTGTTTATTTGTATATAGTCCTCAGACCATCGCAAATCAAACATTTAACAAGAGATAGTAGATATCAATAAAAAGATAGCATATTTACATAAAGTTAACACAACCCCAGATCATATAGAGAAGTTAAATTTAAGTTTATTACTGAATAAACTTAAAATTCTGGATCTCTAGCTAAATTAAGTAAAATTACACAAACATGTATAAAATTATATAAAATCAATCACAAACGAAAAGTTGTGAACCTTCCTGACAAGGCACAGCATTCTCCTTTAAGAATTTTTCCCTAGTACAAGTTACTGTAGATAGAAAATATGCAAATTTTGCAGTTAGATATCTATCTTTCTCATAAAACAGATATATTACAGTCTCGTGGACATACTTCCCCAAATATCTTTCTAAAACCTGATTTACAAAGACTGCAATTAATCATAGCTTCCAAGAGACTCTAAGACTTGGTTGTTGTTGTTGTTGTTGTTGTTGTTATTATTATTATTATTATTATTATTATTATTATTATTATTATTTGCATTTATCTATCGCCCATCTGGCCGGCAAACCGGCCACCCTGGGCGATGTACAGAAAATAAAACAGAACAAAATACATTAAAACATTTTTTCACATTATGTGTGGTTCACACATAATGACCAACCATGGGTTAATTAACCCACACATGCAACAACTTCCCATGGGTTAATTAACCCATGACTGGTCATGTCTGCATGCAAGCAAGCATGCTGCCTCCCATCCACTAGCTTCTTCCACTTTGCATCTGGTTTAGCAAACAATCCAGGAATGCCCATTCCCGGGGTTGTTCGGCACGCTGGGCTGTTGAGGGAGAAACACAAGTCTTGCAGCAGTGTGTGCTTCTGGTCTGAAGGCAGATGCTACTACAGCAAACTTGCTGAAGCTAAGCAGAACTAAGTGTGGTCAGTTCCTGGATGGGAGATTATCTGGATATTGTTCATAATGCTGCGTTGCACTCCATAGAAGAAAGATGGCATACATATACTAAATAAATACCGTATATACTCAAATACAAGTCTAGTTTTTCAGCACATTTTTTGTGCTGAAAAATGCCCCCCTCGACTTATAAGTGGGTCAGCGCTCCCCCAGGACCCCCGCTGCCACCGCCAGGCACCGCCAGGCACCCCCCTCCACCCCCAGGACCCCTGCGCCACCCCCAGACACCCCCACGCCACGCTGTTCCTCTCCGCTCGCTCTTTAAAATTATTTTCCTCCCCCCCATACCTTTGTCAGCGGCGGCTCGCTCTGCTGGCGCATTGCGCGCTGCCATGCCGGCTCCTAGGCAGGGAAGCGGCACAGCAGCGCGAGGCGCCCGTAGAGCGAGTGGCTGGGCTGCGTCTCCCTGGCAGGGAGACATGTGGAGCCACTCCGCTGTTCCTCTCCGCTCGGCTTTTAAAATTATTTTCCTGCCCCCCCATACCTTTACCAGCAGCCGCTCGCTCTGCTGGCGCCTCGTGCGCTGCCATGCTGCTTCGTTCCCGGGAGCCGGCATGGCCAGGGACCCACGTGGAGCTGCTCCGCCATTCCCCTACCTTTCTGTTTGTAAGCGGAGGCTCGCGGCACTGCCGGCGCCGCCCTCGTCGCTTCTGGGCCGCGACGGGCATCACTTCCGGGGCCGCGACGGGCATCACTTCCTAGGAGCCGGCATGGCAGCGCACAAGGCGCCAGCAGAGCGAGCCGCCGCTGACAAAGGTATGGGGGGGGGGAGGAAAATAATGTTAAAGAGCGAGTGGAGGAATAGCGGAGTGGCTCCACATGTCTCCCTGCCAGGGAGACGCAGCCCAGCCATTCGCTCTACGGGCGCCTCGCGCTGCTGCGCCGCTTCCCTGCCTAGCCGCCGCTGACAAAGGTATGGGGGGGGAGGAAAATAATTTTAAAGAGCGAGCGGAGAGGAACAGCGTGGCGTGGGGGTGTCTGGGGGTGGCGGCAGGGGTCCTGGGGGTGGAGGGGGGTGCCTGGCGGTGCCTGGCGGTGGCGGCGGGGGTCCTGGGGGGGCTTTGGCAGTGGCGGGGCTTCGGCGGCAGCGGGTGCAGGTACGGTGGTGGGGGGTGTCTGGGGGTGGCGGCGGGAGTCTCCCCTCATACATTTCCCACCCTAGACTTATACTGGGGGGCAATAAGTTTTCCCAGTTTTGGGGGGTGAAATTAGGGGCCACGACTTAAATTAGGGTTAACCTGTACTTGAGTATATACGGGTAAATGCAAAAGTAAATAGAAAATCAACACAGGTTTCATGGTTAGCACTGAATATTCAGCTGCAAAAGATCGTTTCTATAGGGAAAGCTTCATTTCTGTATGAGTGTAGCGCAATCTCTATTGAAATGAATCTGTTTTTGTTGTTTTTACCGTGAGCATTCCTCCGAGAAAACAGAGGAAGGGGAGTTTAGCTTTCTGAAATTAATTCCCACAGGAAAACCTCCTCCTCTCTTGCTACACAGAGAAACTCCCACTCAAACACAAAAGAAAAGAAAAGGAAAGACCAGACCTTCAGAGATTGTCACATACTTGGACCCCTTTATCTCGATGCTGCCTGGCAGCTCTTTGCAAACAGAGGTAACTAAATTTTCTGCCCAGAGCATGGCCCAATTTTTCTGCAGAGGTATGAGAGCCAGGGCTGGTTTCAAGTTTGAGGGGGCCTGAGCTGCAGGGCCCTCTGTGGCCTCCCCCCATGAAAGTGGGCAATGGGTCAAGGCTAATGCAAGCTGCCAGACACAGAAGTGCCCACCTGAGGAATAGGGACTCCTCGTGAGCAGGGGAGGCTGGCGGGGCTCCTTTTCCATTGCAGGTTTTGCAGCTTTTATTTGGAGCTTCATAGGAGCTATCTATGGTGCTACATGGTGGTGAACCTATTCTGGAGATGGATAGCTCCTATGAAGCTCCAAAGAAAACCTGAAAAACCTGCAATGCAAAAGGAGGCCCACCAGAATGGGAGTCACCAGCCTCCCCTGCTTGTGAGTAAAGGTGTGCACGAGGCCCTCCTCATGAGTAAACCCTTCCTCAGCTGACATTAATGGCCTACAACTGTGCTTTGGTGGGGCTACGAATGCGCAGGTCTAGAAGCCTTCAGTTCCAGTCACCAGGTGCTGGAACAATGTCTGAGGACCGTCTCCCTGTACTTCCTGCTTTATATTTCCCTGTTAACCTAGCTCTTCTCTGGAGCTGCCTGTGTTTGACATTGAACCTTACTTTTGGAATTGACCCAGACTGGATCCTTGCATCACTGTAAGCAGGACATGTGACACCCTATGGGCATGATTCTTCCCCACCTGGATGCAGGGCCTATGTATGGAGGGATCCTTATAGGGCTTAAAAGAACTCCGTTTCCCCTCTTCCCTTCTTTAGTGTGTGTGGAGGGGTTCAGACCACCCCCAGCATGTCTTCAAGAAATGTGTGAAAGGGGCCACGGGGCTGCCCCACCCCCCACCCCAATGCACTCAGTGATCACTCCCTACAGTCCATGTGTTTGGCACACATGACTAGGGGAGCTATGTGTGTACTGACATTGACCCGTAGAGCTCCTCTGCATGAAGGGGGATCCAACTGGCCCCTTGTGTTGGGACATGGGTAGAGAACCTTATCACACCCCAGCCCCAAACCCTACTGTTGTTCGAATGTCTGACTGCCATCTCCCAAAGCAGTTACTTTATTCCCAACTCAAGGATGGAAAGCGGAATATCGGTGGTCAGTATAAGAGGTTTAAAGATGTTCTTAAGGCTAATCTAAAAAAATGCAATATAAACATTGAGAACTGGGAAGCTCTGGCCCATGAATGATCTAACTGGAGGTTGGCCTTTCACAAAGGTTCTATGGACTTTGAAGAAGCCCGAGTGCAAGGTGAAAGGGAGAAACGTGCTAAGCGAAAAGCACGTCAAACGAATCCTTTACAGGACCATCTTCCATCTGGTAACCTGTGTCTTCACTGTGGGAAGCTGTGTGGATCTAGAATTGGCCTCCACAGTCACTTACGGATCCATCGCTAGAGTCTACACAATTTTATACAATTTCTTCTTTATATAATTTTCTTTTTGTAATTTTATCCTGGAGGACAATCTTACTCGGTCACGAGTGATCGCCTACTACTATGTGTGTGTGGCTTCTGGGCACATTGGCAGCAAGGGTGGGGCCAGCTTGCATGGCTCTATGACCCCAATCACACATTCATGCCATGTGTGGGTGAGGGTCATTGCAACCCTGCTAAAGTGTGCCTGAGTAGGCAGGCAGTGCAATTAGCTGCCCAGTCAGGGAAGAGGAGGTCTTTGTGTGCCTCCCGCCTCCCCATCCAGCCCTTCTGCTCCATTTGGGCAAGTTACTTGAGCTCTGGAGACTGTCTGAGTGTGCTGCTTTTCATGCACATCCATGCACGTCTGACAAACAGGGCTGGGGGCAATACAGGGCATGGCTCAATCCCTATGGCAATGGTGGGGAACCTCTTTCAGCCCGAAGGCCGAATTCAATTTTGGAGAAACTCTCGGGTGGGTGGGGCCGAAGGCAAAAGAAATGGGGCCAAAATACAAAAAAAGTCTGCACATGGCATCGAGAGCACATAATGCAGGCCACATGCTGAAGCTAAGCAGGGGGTTGGACTCGATGGCCTTATAGGCCCCTTCCAACTCTACGATTCTATGATTCTAAGTTAGCTTAAAGCCTTAGGAGATGCATTTCAACCTTTTAAAATGGGGAGAAACCCACGCAAAAGCCAGGATAGCACCAAATGAGCAATGGTCGGGGAAAGGGGGTGGGGTCAGGGAAAGGGGTGTGGCCTGGGAAACCCTGCTTGGGCTGGATTTGGCCCACAGGTCTGAGGTTCTGCACCCCTGTCCTGTGGAGACCTTTCAGCATGCAGGTGTTGTGGCCACATGGGTAAACATGTTGTTACATATACTCGTAGCATGGCTTTATAGGTACATCTTAAAGTGTGACCTGAATTTTGCTATTGTTGCTTCTTCGTGAGAATATTGCTCAGTCTAGCTTCCAGTAGTTTAATGAAGACAGGATGCAAATCTGATATTAATGACTTTGAGGAAAAGCTTTGAAGTTGGTACCAGTAAATAAGAGTTGTTTTCAAAGCTCTGGTGATTTCAAATGAAGGGTGAGAGGTTGGAAAAATAGCAATACTGAGCTCTTCCAGCCACTTCCTTAATAAAGATCAAGTTTAGACTTGCCAGATACTAGAGCCAAGTCCTATCGGGATTGTGCGGCCCACAGATTTTCATAACGTTGAAGGGGGGGGGGAAGCTTGAACAGTCAGTCAAAATGTGCCATCTGGCATGTCTGCTCATGATACCTTGTAATTATTGTAATAATTGTTGATCCTCAGTAAATACTAGGAAGAACAACTAGGATATTAATACTGGAAGCTCCATCAGAAACACACCCACTTGAGATACGTAGACATAAAATATGACTCTTCCGTTCTCTCCCTCTTTCTCGGTTTGAGATTAACCACTGTTATTGATGGATGGACTGATTTAATTTATAGCCTGCTCTTCACCTTACAGTCCCAGGTGGGGTACATACATATCAATAAAACAATATAAAACAATCACCATTGAAGGCTCAATTCACATTAATTCAGTACATCGCTTCACTGCAGGGGGAAAACAACACTACCTCACATCCTTCATCCATTTCCAAAGGTATGGGTCAAGAGGTGCATCTTTACTTGCCAACAAAATACATACAATGAATTTATTTATTTATATTTATACCCCGCCTTTTTTCCTGCAAGGAACCCAAGGCTGCTTACATAATCCTCCTCCTCCTCCTCTCCATTTTATCCTCACAACAACCCTGTGAGGTAGGTTAGGCTGAGAGTCAGTGACTGGCCCAAAGTCACCCAGTGAGTTTCATGGCCAAGCGGGGACTAGAACCCGGATCTCCTGAGTCCCAGTCCAACACTCTCACCACTATGCCACACTGGCTCTCAAGGGCTAGTCCTGAATGACCCCAAGGGCTAGTCCTGAATGAGTCCTTTAAAGGGTCACTTGTTTTGGGGGGGTCCACTAATGCCAATACATCTACACGGCCCCATTTTTATAGAACCAACACAATTCAGGGCAGTAGGATTAATTAATTATACTTTAATTAGCTGATGTGCTGGCTTGCCATCTAGGTCGCCTGGAGTTAGTTTTCAAGCGTGGTTTCAGATGATATCTGAATTATCCTCCATTTTTGTGTGCCATCCTAGTCATATAAAAAGACATATACCAGGCATACTGAATATTACTGGGAGTTTATAAGGAAAAGGAAGTAGTGTGACACATTATTCAAGGTTGTGTTCCTTCTGGAGTGAAGACGCTCTACTGGAAGACATTCTAACTTCCACAAGTTCCCAGCATGGTCACTGATGCAAATGCAACTTAGGGCACAATCCTATGCATGTTTAGACAGAAAAATGTCCTACACCTTCCAGCATTCGCCAGCCAGTATGTCTGAACATGCATAGGATTGCAATAGATAATCTTTACCTCCCCTCTCTCATCCTTCCTACTCCCCCAAATTTAAAACAATTACAATGCCTGCACTATGATAGTACCATAGGTAAAGGAAACGTGTTGGTTTTATATGCAGAATTGTATTGGTTTTTGACCAAAAATAAAATCATCATCATCATCATCATCATCATCATCATCATCATCTGCAGAATTAGTAAATAAATGACAAATGTTGGGTTAGAGATGTAATTTTAATGCACTGTATGATCTGGCTCTGTTAAGCTTCCTCCAAAAGCTGATTAGAAGATTTACACTGAAGTTATAGGAATGGAAGAGAACTTTCACAACTGAAACATCAAGAATAGTACCATACAGAAAGGGCAATGATCATTGCAATGCTTCTTCAGCCTGGACTAATCCTCTCCACGGGTTGATGCTCTCCATCCTTAATCACAATCTGACGCACATAGATTCTTCCAGATGCAAAGTATCACCACAGCAGCTCTGAGACAAACCAGTCACTCTCTCATCTCTCATTCCCCTCCAGAGAAATCAGACTCCACTGTGTAAAAGCCCCTCTGGCTAGGATCAAGGACCAAAGTCTCTTATCTCTTTGCTGTACTGGGAGGATTTGCCTCTGTGGGAGTCCAGCAGAGGAACCGAATAAGATGTTGGCATTAACTAGGGTTGTCAGCATGAGAGAATTGCGGTACTGAGATCTTCAGTTCAGGGGCTGTAATATTTCTTATAGTCGTTCTCTTTTTTTAAAAAAGAAGTCTTGCTCTGTCTTTTATCACAGAATGTTCCTACCAGTGAGTAGTGGAAGGCATTCTCTACTCTGAGGACTACTTTTGTATGTAACTAACTCAACAAAGTGCTACCTCAACTTTGGAAAAGTTTTTCTGTTACAGTTGTACTTCTGTGTGCTTGTTTTAGCCCATTTTTTGTTAACCCCTTTCTTTCTTTGTGACACAGAGCACTTTCTTCTCTCCCTGCATCACCACAGGCGAGTTGTCCTGCTGCCTGAGTTGTCCACTTTGTGAAGCTTCTCATTTTCTCTCTGCAATCCATAGCACTTCCTCCTCTCTCTGAACCCCATAGCACAGGTGCTGCTGCTCTCTCTCTCTCTCTCTCTCTGTGTGTGTACATGTACACTGCCATCTCTTAGTTCCCCCTGTTCTTTTTGTTTCCCCATGACCCACAGGTCTCACATCTGAGTTATCTCTTCTTGCAGTCCACAGTATTCTTCACCACTGAGCTCCCACCTCCTACTCTGTTCTGTTTTCTCACCTCAAAGCTCTCTGTATCCCCATCTCTTGGCTAATGTTCTCTCCCCACCCATAGCGCTCTCTCTCTCTCTGTACCTCAGTCACTCTGCTGTCTCCTCTTCCTCCCATTCCCCACTGCTCAGGTCCCTCTCTGTCTCTCTCCTTGTACTCTCTCAGCTCATAGGATTGTCTCTTTTCTCTGCACCACCACAGATCGTTCTGAACTCCATCAGTCCCCTCCCCCTTATTCTTAAGCGCCCCCTATTCTTCCTGAGCACACACTCTCTTGGCTGTTCCTGTCTCACCCATGTCTACATTCCCCTTCCCAAGGCTGCTGGCAGCATCATACAAGGCCTTAACTCTTCCAGAAATTCGTATAACTAGTGTGGGAGTCTCACATGCGAGTGGCTTGTGCCGCAAGGGTCAGTGGCTGCAATAGACTTGGTTGGGGCAGTGATGCACTCAGTGGGGTGGGGGACGGATGTCAGCTCTACCGCATCGCATGCCTGTGGATCCAGGGGCAGCTGGAGCAATACAGGTGTAATGATGACGATAATGCAACCGAACAGCTATGGGAAGCCCACAAGCACAGCAGCACTCTTCTGCTCTCGCTCTCGCTCTCAAACAGAACATGAATTCTGTTTTAAATTGTGTATTGACATTTTATGTTTTTATTTTATTTGTATTTTGTACTGTATTTTATTGTACTGTATGAATTGTTGTTAACCGCCCAGAGTGCTTCGACTATTGGGTGGTATAGAAATTAATCAAATAAATAAATAGCCATAATCATGGCTAGTAGCCAGTGATAGCCTTGGGACAGCAGATTTATCTAATCCCCGTCTAAAGCTTGGTGGCCATCATCACTACGGCTTGTGGTAACCAGGGCTTTTTTTCTGGTGGAACTCACCGGAACTGAGTTCCAGCACCTTTTCTTCTATTAATTGGATTACAATTTAATCGCCATCTACTCCCGAGGAAATGTAATCCAAGAGTTCCGGTACCCTTTTCTCCAGAAAAAAAGCACTGGTGGTAACAAACTCTGTTTTAACTATTTGCAGGGTGAAAATGTGCTTCATTATCTGTTCTGAATCCCGCCACCACTCAGCTTCATTGGGTGACCACCACAGTCTAGTACTGTGAGGGAGAAAAACTTCCCCCTACCCACTTCCTTCACACCATGCATAGTTTTATATACCCCTATCATGTTGCTCCCTTACTTGCCTTTTTTTTCTAAGGTAGAAAGCCCCAAATGTAACCTTTCTTGTCAGGGAAGTTGCTTCAACCCCTTGATCGTTTTGGTTGCCCCTTTCTGCACCTTTTCCAGCTCTGCAACTACAGTCCAGCTGTAGTTTACTGTTATGTTTGGCATGAAACCTGTTGATCAGAGTTCAAAGAAAAGATAAACCAACAGCAACTTAAAGTGTGGAGCTGCCCTAAATCTTAAAGAGACGTTTGAATGGAAAGTGAAGAACCTTGTTTGGAATCATCTGATTGAATGGACAATATTAATCTATATTGACAAGCACAGCTCCCTCAGTGTCAAGACGTCTTCCCTAAATGTATCCAGGGCTACACTCCAGACATTCAATCTCGGGGTGGGGAAGTACACTTCTGATTTGCACAACCTAAATCTGGACACATGTCTCTCTCCCCTTTGCCTATGCATGTGCACATGCATACACAGAGACACACACTGAAAGAGCCTCCACATAATCAAATTGCCCCCACATGATGACCCCTTACCACCATCCCTATGTATGCAGAAAAGTGTAGACAAACTCCCAATGTCCACTTTCTTGTGATTACAGAAATTGCCGTAGGAGTGTGTTCATCCATGGAACACTGGTTATGTTACTGTTGTTGTTGTTATATAAATGGTCAAAGTTTGTTTTGGTAAAATAGCCTCCTATTGCCTCCAATGGGGGAGGGGAAATTCACTATGCCAACTCCAAGGATGGCAGTCATCACTCCCTTTGTGGGGAGCTGCATGCTGGGGAGCAAAGGAGCTTTAGAGCCGATGGATCCAAGGGCTGCACCGACCGGCCTCTTTCAATCACCATGGCAGTGGCGTTGGAGTAGCAATGGCAGTGACACTTCCCGCTGCTGCACCAGCAATGCAGGCAGAGGGGAGTTCTGCATCTTCCTGTGGCCCTCCCTGGGAACCTGGGATTGCTTTCTTAGTGACACGAGCTACTCTTTTAATTCATTGGCAGCTTCTCCAGGTTGCCTATCAACCCAAGGTTCAACCACCATGATCTATGATAAATTCATGATTATGAATGACAGCTTCATGTGTGACTAAAATGTCTAACACTATAAATTCAGGTGTGCTCCTGGCTTCACAGTAGACACAACACAGGAAAGAATTATTGAGCCCGAACAGAATATGATGTGACCCAGTGTTTATTGACTCCTGCAACCTTTTATTTCATTCCATTTATTTTTTAAATAACATGAACACATAATGTAGGTTGGATGGTAGAATACCACAGTATGTTTCAGTATCCAGCCCACCTGCCAGCAACAATGACCAGCATGCAACCTGGCAAAAGCCAAAAAAATGTACTCCCAGAGAGATTGTTGGGGAGTAAGTTACAGAAGAAGTAAAAAGAGATATTTGCCAGCAAATAGATGCACTTTCCACACAAGCAGTATTAGAACCAATGATGTTGAAAAGTAATACCAATACTATCTAATCAACAAGGTTGGAACAAAACACTAGTATGAGATACAAAACAAGCATAGCATTTCTGAACTCGTTTTCCAGAAATCTTTACCTTGTGGAAACAAAGGAAACACGGAAGGGAATTAAATTAATAACAAGCCTTTTAGCATATTAAGTCTCCAAGTAAGCAGCATCCAGTTTAAAAAATACCCATGAATAGCCTTTTTTTGAGATGGGCTTGCTTGCATGATCACAGAACCCTAAAACAGCCCATACTGTAGGTTCTGGGTGGCTTGTTAATCATGGCAACAAGCCACCCTCACTGGGTTCGCATGACATGGCAAGC
Organism: Shinisaurus crocodilurus; assembly: GCA_021292165.1. Classification (NCBI taxonomy): domain Eukaryota; kingdom Metazoa; phylum Chordata; class Lepidosauria; order Squamata; family Shinisauridae; genus Shinisaurus; species Shinisaurus crocodilurus. The sequence continues at coordinate 266,999,522 of CM037876.1, forward strand.
TATGCCAGTGAGGGAATTATGAAAATTCCCCTGGCGTGCAATCAGCACGAGTGGCTTATTTCCCCCTCCGTGATCATGCGAACCTGGTTGGCCTTTTTTGCTTAACATTTATTCCATTGTAAACATAGCTTGTTTTGAACAATGATGTTACAAAGTGTGCTTAAGTTGCAAAGGAATCAGATTTGGAAATACAATTGTTGGACTGCATTCTTTTAATAGCAATTCTACAAACTTAATGGTGTACACAACATGGTGTCTACTTTTTTTAGACACAGAGGCTTACAGTGTCAGTCCATGTCATGTTGAATTGCAATACTTTACCTTAGGTAAGAGAATCTGATGTGAAACTAAAGTGTCTAGTATTCATACTTTATTAATACTAAATGCATTAAAATTATTTCACTCTGCTGCTTCAACCCCCACACCTCTCCCAAGTCCAATCTCCAACTGATGGCTACCAGGACAGTAAAAAGTACCTTTGACCTCTAGACTCTATAAACAAGCAAATGAACAGTTTCTGTTGATCCAATAATTTCATTGGAGCTCTGTTACCATTTCCCTAATAGGCTACCTATTGAAACGGGACACAGAATCATTCAAAATGTTTAACCGTTTTTTGTAAAACATGCAACTACTTCACCGCCCCTAAAACCAGATGAGCACACCAGCAGTTCAAGTCCTGAAATGCATATTGGGTTAAAAGGGATACACAAACAGGACTTTGCTTATCTACGATAGGTAAGGGCAGTAGTTTTATCAAAATGAAAAAGAGACAACATGCCTTTACACAGGGTGATATGACATAGTTATTGCAGTGGTTCTCAACCTTTTTTGCCCCATGCACCCTTTTCACCATATGTCAGAATGTCATTCCCCGCTTTCCAAGATTGTCTGACTTAATCTGTGCCATACAATAAAGTGTGGTGTCCTGTAGATTATGTACAATCTGTAGAATTGTAATTTGTAGAAAGATCAGTATTCCAACAGTTTGAGTCTGTGGTCCCAATTCCCCCCCCCAAACCCTAAAGTCCCCCCCTGGGGGGAATTCCCCCGATTGAGAACCCCTGGGTTATTGTATACAAACAGGCCTCCAGCAAACCACTCTAGGAATGTGGTATGTCTCTTGACAAGGCATGAGTAGTTCCCCCCCCTTCCACATCAATTCCTCCTTTTTCCATTTTGATTTGTATCTAGATTCAGTCAGGAAGATTTATTTAGGCTGATTCACAGATGACAGCTTCCTTATACTGGTGCGTGGGCGGGGGACATGCATGCATGTTATGGGGAAATAATGAAGGTGTGCATTCTGTCACATGTGGCTTGGTTGGCAACTTGCATCCAATGCTGTCCTTCCAATGCTGGCTCATTGATCCAGCAGAGGCTCCCCCAAACAGAAGAGGGAGGGAGGGAGATGATTGCCACAAATTCCCCTTTACTCCAGCAGCCCCCTGCACCAGCCTCTCTTGCCGTCCTGGTGGTTCCCCCAAACATCTTGACCAGAGTTTTGGGGGCACAGGGGCTGCAGAGGGAATAGCCAAAAATTCCTCTCCACCCACCTTCCATTCACAATCCTGCTAGATCAAAAAGCCTTCTGTGAGCAGGATGCCATTGGATACAATCTATGGCTTTCCAACCCACATCCACACCAAGATGTGGATGTGGGATGTGTCTGTGCTCTTCACATATGCTAGCATATTGGTTTTGCTTTTTAATACACCCATATAGGGAAATGCCATATGCAAAGCAGACTTGAGTGTTATTTGCCTCCAACCCATTCACCACAACACAGGTGCCTGTGGAGTGGCCCTCACATTATGTTTGGACTTGATAGTGCTGGCAGCTAGCGAGATAAGCCTTCATTGTTCCCCAGTTTTCTGAAGGAAACCTAAAGTGCACCACAGACAACCCCCACCCCAAAGATTCTGCTATGCCCCTGAACAATACACACTGAGCTGTCTTTGTGGGAGCACCTCAGACACTGCACTGTCATAAGACAGCTTGGGAACCTGGATATAAGAGCAGTAGAATTAAGTATACCTATGCTGGTGACTCTCCATTTCCAGAGGGGTAGCTGTGTTAGCTTGTAGCAGCAAAAACAACAATGACATTTGTGGCATTTTAAGACTATCAAAATTATTATCTAATACAAAGGACCCATAATAAATTTGTTAGCCTTTAAAGTGGCAGAAGACTTTGTTTTCTTTCAATTAATACTCTCATCTTCTCTTGATTCATAAAGCCTCACTCTGATGGCTGTAGAACTTTGCTGGTGCAGGTGAATGTAGAACCTACAGCCTTCCCTAACCTAGTGCCCTCCAGATGTTTAGGTCAACAGCTCCAAAATGTTGACATCTGGGGCAAGGGCCATAGCTCAGTGCACATGCCTTGCATGCAGGTCCCAGGTTCAATCCCCAGCATCTCCAGATAGGGCTAGGAAAGAACCCTGCCTGATACCCAGGAGAGTCACAGCCAATCATTGTTGACAATACTGGGCTAGATGGACCAATGGCCTGACTCAGCTTAAGGCAGCTTCCTATGTTCCTAACTCCCAGGATTCCTGACCATTGGCCATGCTGGCTGGGGATGATGGGAATTGAAGCCCAATACATCTGGAAGGCACCAGGTTGGGGAAGGCTGATGTAGAATGTAATGCTACAGTTCGTTTCCAACCAATGTGAGCTATTTAGGTGTCATCCACGGGGGTGGGGGGGGGGTTGATCACTCACTGACACAAATGGAATGAATTGGCTTCCATGCCTTATCTATGGCAGTCTCAACTGAGCTGATCACTTCTTCCTGAAATGAAACAGGCTCTGTGTATTGAAGTCACACAGCAATCTCACCAAAGTGTGTAAAACCATGTGATCAAACAAGAGCCTTCAAGGGAAAATTTGAGAGGAAACAGAATCATTCAGAAGCATTGTAAAAATGTAGACTTCAAATGGATACAGGAATAGAGTCCCTTCTTCTGAATGGAACAACCGTCATTTTGTTATGGAATATGTTGCTTTTCCATGCTGTGTTGCATCAGACAGATATGTGCTAAGCCTGGACGATGCCTAAATATTAGTTTTGCTCACTGGCTCAAATTCTGGGGAAGCAGCTTACTTATTCAGGAAAAAGGGGATATAGAGAGAGCCACCCTTTCTTTAGCTGTAGAAAGGGTAACATCAGGAAATGAATTGGCAGAAGCAAACATTGGTTAGCATGAGAAAGAAAAATGAAAATTGCCAGAGTCGATTAAGTTACTGGAAAGATCTGAAACACGAAGGAAAATATATATACATGGAAGAACAAAGCAGAATCTCCAATACAATGTTCACAACATTGCTAGAGACATCAATGGAAAATGAATTTATCCCCAGAGGTTGCTTATGTTACATATTTTAGTGAAAACAAGAATACTTTGTGAAATAACCATTGTATTTCTCCCATCCTAAGCATGATCCATGCTAAGTGCTGAGTGTCCACATTTCTGTTACTGAGAATACAAAAATTACTCATTAGAGTTGGGGGGGGTTTCTTTTAAAAAAGTGTAACGCAGGTAAGAAAATGTGTGCTTGATCATCACTAATCTGTACAACTCATGGCTCAAATGCAGGAAGGAGATATTTACCTGAAGTAACATAACATCTGGGACCAAATAATTGTTTTCATTCAAATTACATATACACCAAAATAAAATTACACAAGCATCTCACTTGCGGTGGGGTTCTGACTTGGCAGTATAGCGACTATGCATCGTATTCCAAAACATTATCATAGTGTGCCTACCAGCAAGGTAATGCTTTATCATATTGCATAGGTACAAAACTGGTATTATCCCCTTCTGTAAAAAAATTTTTTTGCTGGCACAACCAATCTTAGGATTGAGCTGTAAGGCTGCAATACTGAATACACAGCTTCTCATGGATTCACAGACAACAGTGATTAGGCTTGAAATTCAGTTGTATAATCGTAGCCCCATTAATGCCAGATCAGAAATTTACAGTGCAGTCCTATACACGCTTCCTTAGAAGTAATTGCCATTGAGTTTAATAAGGCTTACTCCCACATAAGTTACTCCCACTCAGGATTGCAGTGTCAATCACAGATACGAAGTGATTCAAGATGGCATCCCATGTCTCTTAGTAGGCCGCAGTTATCCATCATGCATTTCACTAGTCTAACAAACACGCAGAAGATTACCAGAGTTCCATTTCTCACAGACGAAGTGTGGCTGGTGGAAGATCAGTTAAAAACAAGAATAAAAATAAAGCCTGACTAGATGAATTCTTGGCATACGTGCATTTAGTTTGTCATCAACTTTCCCTAAAAATTTATGAATTTGGGCAGGAGTTGGCAGGGCTGGCTTCTTTGTAAAATGAAGTTTTAAAAAAAAAACACGATGAGAATCATACACAGATCCATCATGCTCCAGAAAGAAAATACTTTTCACACAAAACAGCAGACAGCTGCACAACTGCCTCCACCTCTGTTCTGGGGCTCTAAAAGGCAAAGCGACGGAACCATTGCTGCTGCTGCTTGGCTTTAGAAATGTGGATAAAATCCAGGCAATTTTATGGCAAGTGAGAGGCTTATCCTTTTTAGAAATTAATGATACAGGCCGGTGAAGCCAATAGTCTGTGCAGCACAGTGATGAGGCAGCCCATCAAAAGGCCCCATGTTGAGCATAAGGAACTTGGCTCTTGACAAATGTGTAGTTCCGTTTTGCAGCTCTGATTGCTTATGTTGCCCATCTGCAGTCTACCACAGAGGATTCTTTGTAAAGCTCCTTTCCATTGAGCTAGAGCATCTAAATAAAGTGCACATAAGACTTGGGTTTCCCCAACTATTTTTTTTTCTCCAAATGCTTAGAATCTTTATTACCAGTATATTGCCAACTTGGTGTTGCCATTAGCAGGAGGTTTCATGATAATCTTCATTTCCTAAAACCCTGGTGGCATTCCTCAGTTAAAGGCAAGTAGAAAACAGGGGTGCATTATGCCAAAGAGGTGTGATGTGAAGCTGCTGCCATAAGTACCATCACTGTAATATGCAAATACTAGACAGTGCCAAAAAATAGTGCATTTCTGCAAGTAAGAAGAGTGTCCAATAATCACCGGAAACAGACCATGTTGTCTTTGGATCTTATTGCTTGCAAACAGTTCCCAAATCATCACTACGAAGAATTGCATTGGGTAAACAACTACTCAGTCTTCATTGAGAACTGCTTCTGTTTTCCCTGCATCTACAAGGAAAACATTGAAGACATGGTTAAATGCCAGAAGAAATATTGGGGACAGACCTATGGCCTGTGGCTCACGCTGGCTCAGCTTGTCTGAGTGTGGAAAGCTAAGCAGGGTCAGGCCTGGTTGTTACTTGGATGGGAGACCCCTCCTCTAGTTTCCTGCATTGAGCAGGGGGTTGGACTCGATAGCCTTGTAGGCTCCTTCCAACTCTATGATCTATGAAACTATGCCATGTTTACAAGTCCAAATGTTCAGCATGTCCTTGGATTACTTATTTTCAAACTTATTCTACTGCTCCTTCATCACCAAAAATATACATAAAATTATAAAAACTTGTGCTGTGCCAAAACCCCACCTACCCTTTTGCAACCTCTTTGTTTCCCTGCGAAAGAGGCAGTTGTTTTTCTGCCACTTTTGCAGGGACGTTGAGAATTTCAGAGAACTTTTTCAGTGTGCAGGGCTTCAGTGTTTACCTTACTGAAAGGAGGTGGCTGAAGGGTTCGTGAGTGCTCTTTATTTTACAATTTTTATCCCATTCTCTCCTTGTAGCCTCTCCGGCTGCTTGAGCTTTCTGAAAAATGAGCATTTTTCATTTTGTTTTGTTGTTAAAAGTCCTTTTAACAAGGAGGGGGGGGGGAGGAGTCTTCCTTCTCACTCAGGTTTCAGGCACTCAGCAGGCAGCAGCACTGGAAAGCCCCAAGGGAGGAAGTCCTGCTTTAGTCTTCTAGGGGGCTTTTCAGAAAGCTCAAGCAGACAGAGAGGCAGCAAAGTCAGAATGAGATAAAAACGTGTAAAATAAAGAGTACACACACCACCACCACCACCACCACCACCACCCTCCTTACAGTAAGGTAAGCACTGAAGCCCTGCACCCTGAGACAGAGGCATAAAAACTGTAAAACCAGCAAATACTAAACAATCTAAAATCCATTTACCTAGCTTTATACTGAATTCAGTTTCAAAATTCTCCTTAAAATGCTTGGGCAAACAGGTGTGGTTTTGGTGCCGAAAAGAATACAAAGTCGCCACTCAGGCATCTCTCTCTCTGGAGGGCATTCCAAACAAGAGGCACTAGCACACAGAGAAGACCCTCTCTTCTGTAAATACACAATGTATTTCCCCTACTGATGGTACTCTGAGAAGGGCCTCCTCTGAAGATCTCAATATATGTGCGGGATGGCATGAGAGCAGATATTTGGGCCCCAAATCATTCGGGGCTTTAACAGTGATCACCAGTATTGAATTGGGCACAGAAGGAGGAGCCAATGTCAGAATGGGTATAGTGTGGCTCCATCTACGTCAACTGGTCAGAATCCTAGCACACAAATTCTGAACATGTTGGAAGTTTCCAAAACGTTTTCAAGGGCAGTTCCACATATAAGGCATTATAGCAATCTTTTCTGGAGGTCACTGTGGCCAGGCTATCCCTGTCCATGAAATGGCAGCTGGTGAACCAACTAAAGTTGGTAGAAGGTGCTGTGAGCCACCGAGGCCACTTGGTGGGTGGTTGGATCAGGCAGCAATGTTGGATCAAGGAGCACCCTACAAGCTGCTCCTTCAGGGGGAGTGCAACCCCCTCCATACAGGTCTGTGGCTCATGCTGGCTCAGCTTGTCTGAGCGTGGAAAGCTAAGCAGGATCAGGCCTGGTTATTACTTGGATGGGAGACCCCTCCTCTAGTTTCCTGCATTGAGCAGGGGGTTGGACTTGATGGCCTTGTAGGTCCCTTCCAACTCTATGATCCAGAATAGGTTGAACAGTAGCTTCCCAGACCTGGTAACCACCCATCCACAGTGCCTTGTCTTGTCAGAATTCAGGTTCAGTTTATTGGCCCTCATCCATCTCATTACTGGGCCCAGTCAATAGTTCAGCACCTCCCCAGCCTCACCTGAGTGAGATGACACTGAGAAACAGAGCTGGGTGACATCAGTGCACCTATACCTCACTCCAAAGCCCTCACCCAGCAGCTTTATATAAATATTAAAAAGCATGGGGGACAAGATGGAGAACTCCACAGCTCAAATGCCATTGGGATAAGGTTCTCTTTCTTCGGCATCTTTTGACATTAATGGGAGCTTTGCTCTTGATTTCAGTGAAGGTCTCCATTCTGACCTCCCTGATACAGGTTACAGAAACAAGTGGCTGTTAGAAAACCACCAGCCAAAATGTACAGCTTAATATGTAGAGGTTCTTCATGAACTGTTAATCTGCCCCAGGCATCTAAGGGTCTCAGCTCCAGCTCCGTACAGCTGACATAAATAGGGGGCAGGGGGTGCATCATTTTATTTTTTATTATTATTGATTACATTTTTATCATGCCCTTCCTCCAAAGAGCTTACAGCAGCATACACATGCTCCCTTTTATCTTCACAGCAACACTGTGAGGTAGGTTAGGCTGAGAAATTACTGGCTCAATGTAAGCTTCACAGCTAATCAGAGATTTGAATCCAGGTCTAGATGGTCTAAGTCCAACACTCCCAACTACTACATCATACACTTGAAAACCGCAGCCAAGAACTTGGTCTTGTTACTTATTATGGCTCTTCCCTCACTACTACTTAAAAAAATATATATGCAAATGCTAATTAGCCAGAACAGCTGCAGTCACACATTATTTATTTATTTATTATTTACATTTATTAATCGCCCATCTGGCCGGCAACCGTGTATTTTGGAGCTTACTTATAAAGAGATATTGAGATATTGATAAGAGCTTACAATGTGTATTTTGGAGCTTACTTGTAAAGAGATATTGTCTGAAATAATTCTTTATAGTAAGATCCAAAAGAGAACTGTAGGCCCAGCAGAAGGTTGCATGCACTCTGTTATTTCTGAAGAGGCAAAGACTACAGAGAAGCTACTGCATGAGAGATCCATGCAGGGCAAATGTGTGCCACTGTGAATGCATTTCCCAACTGCTTGATGCAGGCTGTTGTACATCCAGTACAGCATATCTTCCGGCAGAAACCTGTTTCCACCATATGGATTGCATTCCTGGATCAAACCATAGGTGTGTCCCTGTGTAATTAATGCTGTGGAGCCCTTAATAGCACAAGATGGTGGGTGGCAGTTATGCAGATTTCATGGTGTCGTAAAGAAATGATCATACCAACTAAATTCCGGAATTTCTTTTTGGCTTCTGCTCTTTCTTCAGCATCAAAATACCACACAGTCATGGCATATCTGTGAAGGAGAAGAAATTGATTTACATCTCTGAATGGTACCCTACTGAGAGCAGAATGCTAGACTTCTCTCCCTCTCTTATTAAAAACAAGCAACAGCAGAAACAGTGATTTACTGCTACGTTAGAAATATATTACTAAACAACCAAATTGGTCAGTAGGTGACAGTCTAGGCATGCACATCGTAACTTTGTTCATCTGCATGCAAAGCACACAGCTTTAAATAGGCAGGCAAATATAGCTGGTTTTTATGCCTTCATCTCCCTCCAGTTATAGACACCTCCAGAGATTAACAGAACATAGCAACTTCCCTAAGTTGTCTCTAGGTTTTACATAGCAATATTCTGAAGTACAGTGTCTAAAGCAAACCTCCCAAGGTGTGAGGTGTTGCTTGCATATTATTATGTAAACATGGCATCAGAAAGAACCTACGGAGGGGCCATAGCTCAGCGGTAGAGCACCGGCTTTGCATGCAGAAGGTCCCAGGTTCAATCCCCAGTACTTCCAGGTAGGATGGGAAAAACTCCTGCCTGAAACCCTGGAAAGCCGCTGCCAGTCAGTGTCAACAGTGCTGGGCTAGAGAGACCAATGGTCTGACTCAGTATAAAGCAGCTTCCTACCATCACATGGGCAGAAATCTTTACACATACCCAAATTGGAGTGACAGCAACCACAGGGGCAGCAGCAACCACAGTGGTACAGCTATGGAGAAAGGGGGCCAGGGCCTACGCCTACGGCTCACTTCAGCACCACAAATACTTTTTCGAGTGACAAAGAAGACATCTCCGGGTTTCCATGGAAAGCCACTGTCCACACTTTGCTCTATGGATTGGTTTTTATGGGGTTGCATTTAAAGCATCCATCATGCTACTGTTTGCTTGCATTTACCAGGGTTGGTTATGAAAATCTCCCAGCACGAGGTGCTTTTTTGAACAGAGCTGGACAACATGTTCAGCATCCAGAACCACAATGGAAACATATGTTGAGCCAGAAGGCCAACATTAATTTGCATACTATTTTACACAAAGTCATGCATATGCATATCATTTGCATGAGAATACTGAATGCCAATCAGTAGGTGGTCAATATAGCATAATTATTCTATGATACCTTGCTTTTGATTTTTTTAAAACCCTAAACATGAATACTTGGGAGTCATTTCCTCATAAACAAAGGTATGTCAATAAAAATATAAGATTTAAAAACACACGGAATGATAATGAATCAAAAAGTGTTTTTGCATTAGCTTCATAAACAGTTTCTTTACTGCTTATATGAAATGCATTTTCTCCTGCGCATTCCTTCAGTAAAATTCCTCCTAACTGACTTGAATGACTTGGCCAGAATATTAGTCCATATAGCCTGGTAGTTTTGTAGAGCCAGCCTTCCCCAACTTGGTGCCCACCAGAGATGTTGCACAACAACTAGGGATATGCGTGTGGGGAAAATTAATTCAGTTCACATTTTAAGGAGAACTTGCCTAAGTTTGCATGTTTGAACCACTATGCAAACCGAAACTCAGTTATTCTTTAAAATTCACACTTTTCTGAATTTTGCAGTGGAGTTCTCCAATCAAAATATGCATTAAAAATGTGTATATTAGAGAAAATAATGCTCAAATGTACATTATATTAGGGAAACTGCTTGCAAAAAAAATGTATGTGTTAAGCAAACATGCATACAATAATGCATGTATTAGGAAGGAGAAATGTGCACAAGTTTGGGAAGCACCGCACTTAAGACCTAAAAACCACACTTAAGAACTTAAGGGGAAAATGAGAAACCGAAATTGACAGATGCATCCATCCTACTACATCTTCCATCAATGGTTATGCTGGTTGGGGGATGATGGGAGTTCCAGTCCAACAAATCTGGCGGAGGGGCACTAGGTTGGGGAAGGCTGATCTATCCTGACTGGCAGCAACTCTCCAGGTCTCAGATAGAGAGAGATCCTTCAGAGATCTGCTGTGTGAGGTCATCTAACTGGAGATGGGCTCATTCCTTTGTACACATGTAAGCAAAATCCGCGCATATCTTCCTTACCTCGTTGCATAGGAAGGCTGTACTTCATGTGGGTTTCTTCGGTCCGACCAGAAAAAAAGTAATCTGTCAAATATCGGTTCAACATCTGCTACGTAGGACTTGCCCTCGGGGAATATTCGTAGAATCCCTCCATGCAGCTTAAATAGAGAGGGAAGGGGGAGAGAGAGAACAGTGTTCATGTTACACTGCATATCTTATCTTATTTTCCTCTTTAGAAGACTTGGTTTACAGAGAATGCTACTGTACATTTTCAGCAGCCTGGAGAGGGACCACATCTGCTGGCAGAGTAACCACCACATCCATCGCCAATGGCAATAGTGGCCACAGGGCTGGCATAGTGTTGCGCTGTTTCTGCGGGTGTACTAGGGAAAGGGGCTTTCGACGTGGCATATCCATGCCCCCGCCATGCCCTGTTTCCCCCCTGCTCTGCTAGTGTAACATTGCCAGCAGAACATCTATGCTGGTAGAGATTTCCAGCAGCACATGGGCGGACTTCTGCTGCCATGTCATTCTGAGCTCCTCTATCTCTGCTGATGGAACAGCACTTATGCCACTTCTTATGGTCCTTGGCCAGCTTTCCGGTGGGGCTTGGACTCCACCCTTAGTATAAATTGAAAGCAAAAATATTACTGTAAAAAATGTAAAGGTACACAGAGAAAGCAGCTCTAAGAACTGACATTTTCCCCTCAATGGAGTTAGAAATGATTATTGACTGTCAATCAGATAAATACACAATTGTTTCTCAAAGAACAAATATATTTAGGGGCATGACAGATACTAAACATATGAAGGTATTCAGCAATATAAAGGACTTTTTCTGATATATCAGAATGCTGTTTCTCCCCCCCCCCACCTTTTTTTCCCACAGAATGCCTGTTCTATTGTTGATATTCTTCAACTTCATTTACCATCACAACTCTTATGCTTCATAATAATTTGTACTTTTCCTAAAACAAATAAACTATTAATACAGAAATTTTTTTGCTCCTTTTGCCAAGCCTATGTTCCTCAAATATATCCTCCCTTAAACTTCCATGTGGGCTACAGTGGGTTGTGTTTAAGGTATTACAACAAAGATTCATCTTGGTTTTTGTCTCTGGCATACAAAACTTGAGTAATTTATTTATACCATACCTCCATTTGTTTACTGCTCCTCACTATTGCCATTGGCACTTATACAAATGCTCTGCTGGAGACCCAGGGGCACACCTACTAGGCAACTGCTTATGATTTGGCTCTGGGCTTTACTTCACAAGGAGTGAAGGACGTATTAATGGGAAAGGCAGGTAGCTTCTCCTGAGAAACCCCTACACTGATACCAGACATCTAACCACGCAGACTTCTAAGCGAGCTCTAGTCTCACAACCCCATAGTCAACCATGAGGACTATGGCAGCTCAGCCCTTTAACACATGTAGACTATGGAGTTTGCAGGCATTTGATGGCCACCTATGAGCCTCCAAAATAAGCCCAGGTTTACTACCAAATGCACATTCAACAGGGGATGACAGCCAATTATGGCTCCCTAATGAGTGTGCCTGTAGGATACATGCGTTTGTCATAGTCCCACCTTTTACTTTTAAGGTAGAAACGTTAAAATATTTTAGGGAATTGGCCCTATTGATTTGGAAGCTTGCAAGTTCCAAACAATTATCCAGGAGGCAGAAATCTATTTCCTTTGCTTGCTTATTTGTTTGCTTGTTTTTTATTGAAAAAGGAAAAGGAAGGCATGAATCTTCCCTTTCCTACTCTGAGAGACATTTGGAATCTTATTGTGTCATATAAAGGAGTAGATGCTCAATATTTCCTTGGCTTCCTGGAGGGCTGGGTGTTCGCATTAATTGTAGTGGGCATTTTTCAAAATTCAAGGCTTTAAAAAGCAATGCTTTTGACAAGTAGCCACCCTAAGGGCACAATGCCAACTCCTTTCTCTTCAGGTGTATCACAGCAAACCGCCTCCAATTCCCAAACAGGTATGATGCCAGCAAATACATTGCTTTTTATAAGGCTTGCAACAGGAAGAGAGGGCTTAGAAAGGAACAAATAAAGTTTGCATGACCTTCTCATACATAGTGCAAGATGAGGAGAAAAAATACCCCTTGTAAGTACAAATGTTCCTTTAACATTCCTTTTCAAAGGTTGTTTCATGGAAGGAGGGGACAGTTCAAAGGATGAAATGACCACAAACTATCCTGTCATTCCTGATTTAATCTGCTTTAGCAGTTGGAGTCCATTCATTTCTTTGTGGGCCTCCATTATTCTCATCAAGCTAAAGCCTTCATTATCGGAATCTTTAGAACAATGATTGCCACACAGGCAACCCAGAACCTCTGAACAACCACCTGCCTTCCTTAAGCAGTGTGTCCAGTGGAAATAAAAATAAGATGAATGTTAGCTTTGCCTTCCCAATGTGCTTATTATCAACGGTGATTAGATATCCAACAGTGCCAGTGTTGTAATCAGAAATTCGATGTTGTCCAGTAAAATATGAAAGATTAAGAAAACAGCCGAACTGAGAAGACAAGTGGTTTCTGGGGGGCAGTCTTCTTTGCATCTACATCGCAAAATGTCATGGCCGACATACCTTTGAGTCCCAGTTCTTGTTCAGGTAGTAAATACAAGTGATACAGCGCCCATCACCATTGGGATTGTCCACGTGACGCACATAGCCAGTTCCATTGCCAGGGTAGCAGGCTACCATTGCCTAAGTGATGAAATAGGAAGAGAGAAAAAACACCAGTCATATTTTTCATAACGTCCACAGGCTTTCTATTTATTCTTTTGGTGCGAATCAAAATACAATTCCAAGCTTTTCACACTGGCATTGAATGGTTCCTGTAGGTGCTAACAAGATTATTCATACGCACCCCATTCTCCAAGGTAATCCTGCTCCTGTGAAATCAAGAGCAATGCTCTTAAAGAGTAATGCTCCTGGTGAAGAATGTGAAACTAATTCTTATTTCAATTGATTCACTAATAAATTTAGGCTGGATATTAGAAGCAGGTGAAATTGAGGAATAGTTGATGAAGTGGCTGCAGAGGACTGGAATCATTTTTTAAAATTCATCAGGATTAATTTAGGAATAGTTTCCCCTGTGCAAGCCCCACTGGAACGAATGAAACATGAGCAAGCACTGTGTGAGGCTGGCTGGCTGGCGGTCTTCTGGTCTGTTCTAGTCATACAGTGCTATGATTCAAGGGGCCAAACTAAGCATTACACAAACATGCATGCAGTACACCCACAACTGTGTTTTCCCTCCACCAGAAAGGGGGGGAAAGATTGCCCTCACAAAATATGCATTTGGATCTGATTTGGGGGGGAGTGGCATGAAGGGGCAATCTGGAACAGAGAATGGGCAGGCAGGGAAAAGATTAAGTATCCCTCCTCCCACCCTGGTTGCTCTGATTCACTTTATTTATTTAATTTGTACCCCACCTTTCTACCAAGAAAAATGGGGCTTAAGGTGGCTTACAATCATAAATAAAACTTGATTAAAATGATAAAACAAATGCATTAAAACACAATTTAAAAGATAACAGAATAAAAACATCCAATCCAACAGATCCACTTACACACCAAAATTGCCCTAATTACCTTTAATGGTGAAAACAAGGAGGGACAGGGGCTGTTTTTTGACACACATTTCTGTCGATCCTGTAGTTTAGCCTTAAGTTATTGGGAGTGATTTTCCAACAAAGGGCAGAGTCCACCGGGGCAGCCTTTCTGAAGCTGGTGCCCTCCAGATGTGTTTTGATGCACAACTTCCATCACCTCATCCACCATCCAGCAGTGGCCATGCTGGCTGGGTATTATGGGAGTTGGAGTCCAACACATCCGGAGACAACCAGGTCTAGGAAGGCTGCACTACTAAGATCTCATGAGCAAACCCCACTGAAAGAGATGGCAGCTGTGCAAAGCTTTCTTTTTACCGGGGGTGGTGCAGAAGAAATTCCAGGCACCCAAACTGTGCAGTAACAGAGCACATAACTGAAAATCTAGCCTAGTGTGAATGCTACAGAATTAGCCAAATACTTTCTCAGAACTATATTTCTTGTTCTGACTGTTTTCACACCTGCCAATATCCTCATTTTGTTCATTTTATCAGAAAAGTAAAAATGAATCCACCCACCCTAAGAACCACAGAGCACCGCCAAAGATGACAAGAGAGAGTGCACGTTTAGCATGGGATGGGGATGGGGGGGAGGGTTCCTCACAGCACGTACACATTCGGCCTGTTTTTTCCAACTAGAAAGATATTGGAGGCCTAAGGCCACTATTCCCTGTGATCGTAATCACCGCCACCAATTACTGGCGCTCAAGGGCCTCCTTGTCTGAGAAGGCAGGTGTTAGTAGTCACAAGGGTATATTCTCACCTTACTTCTGCAGGGGAACATACACTGCTGCCCCTGAGGCACGCGGTGTTACAACCTTATGCCACAACCTGGTGAGGGGGTTGTATAAGAAGCTGTAGTTGGAGGGATGGTAGCTCAGTGGTAGGAGCACATGCATTGCGTTCAGAAGGTCCCAGGTTCAATCCCTGACATCTCCAATTAAAAGGTTCAGTTGATGGGAAAGACCTCTGCCCGGGAGCCTGGAGAACCTCTGCCAGCCAGAATAGACCACACTGGGCTAAATGGAAAAATAATCTGAGCTGGTATAAGATGGCTTCCTATGTTCCCTCTTTTCTTCATCACGTCTACATCAGCCTTCCCCAAACTGGTGCCCTCCAGGTGCGTTGGTCTGCAACTCCAATCATTCTCAGCCAGCATTGGCCACGCTGGCTGGGAATGATGGGAGCTGCCAATCAATATATCTGGAGAGCACCAGGTTGGGGAAGCATGTCTACACATACAGCCTGGCCTTGTACTCCAAGCCAATGCCACAAATGCTCTCTGCACTAGACAATACAGACTGGTAGATAGCCAGTGCTCCTAACAGTAGCTTGGTAATGGATTAAAACAAGCAAAGCTTTGGTATCTAAATCACTACTTAGAACAGGGACGGGGAAAGTGTGGCCCTCCAGATGTGGCTGGACTGCAACTCTCATCATGCCTCACCATTGCCTATGCTGGCTACAGCTGATAAAAGCTGCGGTCCAACAACATCTGAAGGGTCACACATTCCCCACCCCTGACTTAAGAATATGGTTGCCTAGATTGATGGTAGGCATAGATAATTTATACATGTATTATAGGATAGCTCAGGGCAACATGGGCAGCTTGCTGGCTATACAAAGGAAATGGGCTTGGCATGTTGCCATGTTCATTCAATTACTCTTCATACAGCCCGGCCCATAGAGATAGTGTTCAACTCATATTCAAAAGCCTTTTGCTTTAGAATTCTAGAAAGGATGCAGCAGCCAAAATATCCCTTCCGCCATTCCTTCCCTCCTGACCTCCAAATAAAAACCCAATAGCGGCTTAGTTAGGCAAGTCTGCTTTCTCCAATTGTGCTTAGAAATCACCAAAGGATGCAATGCAAACAACAGAGAACAAAACCAAAATTGATTTTGGCAGTTGATATTTAGAGCGCAAGATAGAGATCACACACACACAACTTTGCAAGGAAGAGCCAGTAAAATCTGTCTCTTTGCTGTGAGGTGAAATCACTACGGTAAGTCTTAGAAGTTAATACTTGAAAGGAGGACTGCAAATCCAGTTGACCATCTTCTGCTTCACCATTTATTTTACTCCAAAGTCCAAATCCACCAATTTCCATGTGTTCCTGCAAATGTTCCTAGCTGAACAGATGTTTGGCACCATAAACCTTGACCCTGCTGATTACATACTGGAGGAGGTAAGAGGGCCTTGATTCAGTTCCCCTTGAAGTGGTGACTGGTGCATTCACAGCTGACCTCACTGACCATCTGTACAGCAATTACACATCAAGATCTGAATCTGCAAGGTTGGATTCTGGATGCAAGGTTTTTAACTCTGTTCCCCATCCCTGGATTAGAGTGTCAGATAAGGACTTGCAGACATCCAGGTTCAAAACCCTACTTGGCCTTGAAGTTCATGGGGTAACTTTGGGGCTGTTGCTAACTCTCAGCCTACCCTTCACAGGTAGGGTAAGGATTAAAAAAAGGGGGAATATATGCCATCCTGAGCTTCTTAGAGGAAAAGTGTGATATAAATATTTTCTGTTTTTTACTATGAGAATTCTCAATCCACTGTTGTTTCTACTACCACAGCTACAGAAACAGATCCCGAATATCACCTGTAAATGCTGTCATAGTACAATCCTAGGCACATCTACTGAGAAGTCCTACTGAGTTCAATGGGACTTACTCCCAAATAAGCATCTGTAGCAGGGGTGGGCAACATGTGGCCCATAAGCCGCATGCAGTTCCTGCTGCCCCCAAATTGTAAAAAAATATTATTTTTTAAATGGGGTCCAGAGTGGTCATTTTGACCTGCAAACAACCGAATATTGACCCTTTTGCTGCTCCGTAACCGCTCTGGATGCCATTTTTAATTTTTTTTTGGTGCTGCAGTATGGGGAGGTGCTTTCACAGGTTCGGGGGGGGAGTCCATGGGGCAAAAATAGCTCCTGGACCTCCCGAAGTTGCCTACCCCTCAAGTGGCATTTGAAGGCTAGGATTATGCCATTAAAGGTTGGGTTTTAGCACCTATTACATATTTTTAAAGCCCTCTGAATGTCTACTGGAATTGTAACAGGACAGATGGATGGACGGACGGACGGACGGACACACACACACTATATATATATACATACACACACACACACACACACACACACATATATCCTATTTTGATCAGCCCCACACCTAAGGAAAGCGGTGGGCTATACATTTAAATAGATAAATATTTTGCATATTAAATATGCAGCTTCGCAAAGGATAAGTAAGCAGAACAATCACCTGCGTGTGCGTATTCATGTGTTTTTTTAAAAAAGTGAGTCAGCCCTGGCAGCAGAATGAGGGCAGACAAGAAGTGTTGAAACATTATATACTTTCCCCAACCACTAGCACTGTTTGGATGAAGGCTTGAACAAGTAAGGGAAAACAATCTCAAGTTTTATCAGAGGTCTGGCTGGAATAACTCCAGCACAGATGAAGCTGGCTTCCATGTGGGGCTTCTAGCTGTTAGCGCCTCTTTTTGGTTCTTTCAAAAGCAAATGAGGAAGAGAGGGGAAATAAAGAGGACTCCTAGAACGATCTAAATGTAATGTAGACTGGAATAGCTGCAAAAAATGAAGGTGACTGAGTTGGTGTGACCCACATACCATCAAGGCCCCACAGACATGCATACAGTCAAGTCAAGAGCCAACCCCACAACATAAATGGCTCACTTTGCATTTTGATAGCTGTAATTACTGACGCATAAAACCGGCTTACTGTTTATTTATTTAAATTATTTATTATATTTATACCCCGCCTTTTTCCTGCAAGGAACCCAAGGCATCTTACATAATCCTCCTCCTCTCCATTCTATCCTCACAACAACCCTGTGAGGTAGGTTAGGCTGAGAGTCAGTGACTGGCCCAAAGTCACCCAGTGAGTTTCATGGCTGAGTGGGGACTAGAACCCGGATCTCCCGAGTCCCAGTCCAACACTCTCACCACTACGCCACACTGGCTCTCTATAACCTTATCTCCTATTTTTATCTTTGTGTTTTATGCATTACTGGAGTTGTATTTTTAATCGTATTTTCGTGATGCACCTTCATCATTTCTGATGAAGGATTGCATAGAAATATTTTAAACAAATAAATGAGACAAACAGAAGAGTGCAACAGTGTTCCAAATAGCTTTGTCCATTTAAAAAAATGCAGTGAATCTGAAACAGATTGGAGCTGTGTTCTTATTCTAGATGAGGGGTGTGCAACTTGTGGTCGCCAGATGTTTTGGCCTAAAAGTTGCCCACCTGTGTTCCAGATCATGAAGTCAATGGCAAATAGGGATGTCACTAGAGCTTGCTTGAGCCTGCCTTGGAAAAGAACTCCAGGGGCTTCTAAAAGCCCACCTCAAAGGAGAGATGACCTTTAACACACACCCCGCCCCCAACACCGCCACCTCACACCAGCCCCTTTTCTGGCTCAGATCAATATCCAGCTCGAAAAGGATCCCCAAAGCACCTTTCTCACCACCTCCTTTTACTTTAACTCAGGATGGCTGGGGGTGGGATGGCTGGGAGGCCCTCACACTCATAACCTGAGCCCCCTGGATTGGCCTGAATGACAAGATGATTTCTCATTGATTTTCTCAGAGGGAAATTGGCTTACTTCCAGGATAGCAGTCCAGAGAACTGATGATCTTGCTCATCCCTAGCAGTAACTAAAGCAAATCTCAGCAAAATACCTCCTGTTGAATGTAGTCCAGCGACACTGTATGTATTGGTAGCTTACACTTCCATGTGACAGATCAGCACAGTCATAGTAAAGGCTTCATCCCCAAAGCACACGAGCGAGGCATGAAGGAGACTACAACTCCCACTATCCCCGACCCATTGGCCATGCTGGTTGGGGCTGATGGAAGTTATCTTCCAAAACACCCTGAGGGAACCATAATGGGGAAGGCTGAGGCAGCGTGTTGTCCCAGGTCCACTTTCAACATGGGCACAACCACTGATGGCACAGCATCTCACTAATGTGGGGTTCTCCACTCCTATTCAGATTCTGGCACCTCCAGTTAAAAGGATCTCAACTAGGACTTTGGAGAGCTGCCGGCAGCTGGATAAACATTCTGGGTTGACAGGCCGGTCGTCTGACTCAAAAGGAGGCATCATCCATTCACATATACTTGCTGGGCAGCTTACCCAGTCATAGGATTAGGCATTGAAGGTGTTACACATCTCTTCTCTTCTCTTCCCCCCCCCCCCCCCCGGCCAGGGGTCTCCAGGAAATGCAAGAGGAATTGTGAAAAACAAATTTAAAATTGGGGAATGATTAACACCGATCAAAGTCTAATGCACACGGAAGCAGAGGCTTAATGGACTCCGGGTGGGAATTTCCTCTTGCACGCACCCTGCACAGTGCACACGCTTGGCTGAGTAGCATGGGGGTGGGAAGAGGGAACAGGGCTCATTGAAGGGCACAATCAAGAACAAGTTAAATCCCACTGATTACAATGGGAAAGAGCGAGCCACACGCCTAATTCGCCCTTGTGAAATCAATGAGACTTCATTTGCTTAGCTTTGGCTGGACCATGTCCCAACCTCGTGGATTTATTTTTAGGTTACAATACAAGCGGCTAAGAAAAATATATAAATAAATTAAGTCGGCAACCCCACTGTAAAACAGTTCTCCAAAACTGGCTGTGTTTGGTCCCTTTGCATTTTCAGCACAAAGCGAAATGCTCAAGGCACAAAAATAAAACTGAGGTTGAGAGGAATTCGCTAGCAATAGAATCATAATTTTGCTTGCCTGGAGCACTGTGGTCTCTTCTAATTATCAAAACAATTAATCTTTCTTTTGCAAGAAGGGTGTTGACTTGCTCTTTTAGCCCCACGTACTTCGGCATATATGGTGATGAATTATTTATCTGCAAGCATCCTACTGCTCTGCTCGTGTACTCCCGATTGCGGTTTTCCTGCAATCCTGATTGTTAAACTTTTCTTTTTTAAAAATAATAATAAAAGTGTTGAAATTGCATGCAGCGGATGTTCCTCTTTATGTCCAAAGAAGTGCACATAATTTTGAAACCCATCTACTGCACGCCGAGAGCAGCCATGCCATTGCAACCTCAAATGTAAGAGGCTGTTGAAAATTAATTTATTTTTTGCCAGGGTAGTCGGAGTTAGCCTCCAATTAGCAGAAGTAAACATCCATGGTGCATCAGTGTATACACACACACATATATCAATGGGAGCTCTTTCGGTTTAGGGAGACTTCCTCGGAACTGCTGTGCGATCTGGCTCCTCGCCAGCTAGATGATGGCTTAATGACAGTGCTACGTGCAGAGCGTGAGGCTATCAGCAATCAAACACAAACTTCACTCCAGAGTACACTTCGCAGAGAAACTTCACATAGGGGAGGAAAAAGCACATAC
The DNA here is from genome assembly GCA_021292165.1 of Shinisaurus crocodilurus. Lineage (NCBI taxonomy): Eukaryota > Metazoa > Chordata > Lepidosauria > Squamata > Shinisauridae > Shinisaurus > Shinisaurus crocodilurus. The sequence continues at coordinate 267,019,985 of CM037876.1, forward strand.
AAAACATACAGCGCTTCTTCTTTCTGATTCTCGCTGAAAGCTGCCTTTTTTCCCATCCCTCCTCCTCTTGACAAACACACACACGTACAAAACCCTTCAGCTCCTTTGTGTCTCCCACATGCTCTCAAAGCCGAATTCAACAGGAAGGGAAGGGGGAGAAAAAAAGGGAGATTCCACGAACGCTTTTGCCAATTTCTAACTTCAACACGTTATTTTTAAGCATTCCAAGGAGAGTTGCCACTTTTATTCCTCCTGGCAGGGATCGGTGTGTCTTTAGCAGCTGCATGACAAACTCAAGAGGGAAAACTTTTCCTCTCCTGGCAAGGAGAAAAAGCCACTCCTGTTGAATGTCTTGTCTGTCGTGCAGCTGCCAGAGGAACTTATGAGAAAAACAGGTGGCAACTATTTGCCGAACACACAATGCCACTTCCAACCTCCAACCCCCAGATGACAAAGCAGCTGGGGTGGAGGCTAGAAATGTGGTGAACAATTTTTTTCTAGATCTCCTTTCAATGATAATGCTCACAGGGAAGTTTGCAGTTTTATTTTGTTCTTGTTTTAAAAAATAAAAAAAAATAAAATACAAATCTCAAGTCAATCCAGTTAAAACAGCATAAACACCATTTAAAATTACATTACACACACAAATCCATATTACAGTAATACCTTTACTAGGCCAACTAAAATGTCCCAAAATAGTGTGCAAGCGTTCAAGTTCTCCTGAATCCAGCTAGATTGTAAAGAAAGGAAATAGGGGTGTGGGGTGTGTGTGGAAGCTGGCTGCTGTTGCAGTTACAGTCTTAAGTTGGAAAGCAAGAGGATGCAGCAGACATTCAAATTAGGCTCTAGTAGGCATGCATAGGCGGCCCAAGACACCTTTCTTCTAACACCTTGCTACTGCCTCCCAGCATCTGCCGCCTGAGGCCACTGCGTCACTCTGCCTCACGGTAGGGCTAGCCCTGCCAGTAGGGGCTGTGATAGTTTCCAGTAAAAAATAAATAAATCTCCAAGTCAGCCCCCAAATCCCTGGCAAAATAACAATGGCTTTGTCTGCCTCTGAAAAGGGAAGAATACACATGGGGGAGCACATCCAGGGGGAGCACATCCATGGCTCTGAGGCCACCACAGATAATACCCCACTCCTGGTGGATGACTAATCTTTGTTACTAAACCTGGAGCAGGGCCTTGCTGACAGATCTTAAAACTCTTGTGGGCTGCACAACTGGGGCACAGAAACTGAGTTGGAAGTGACCTTAGAGGTCATCTAGTCCACCCCATTTAATGTAGGATCTGCAATGCAGGATGCAACTACAACATCCCTGACAGATGGCCACCCAGCCTCTGTTCAAATACCTCCAGTGAAGGTATCTCCTGGTTAGTCTGTTCCACTGTCAAACTACTCTTACCATTAGCAAATTTCTCCTGACTAATGTTTCGTCAAAATCTGCTGCCCTGCAATTTCTACCCATTGGTTCTAGATGATCCCTGTTGCTGCAGAGGGCACAAGTCTGCTTCATCTTCTCCATAACAGCCCTTCAGATATTTGAAGACCATTGCCATGCCTCCCCTTAATCTTCTCTTCTCCAGGATAACAATACCCAGCTTTCAATTGTTCCTCATAGAATCTGGTTTCCAGACACCTCACCATCCTGATTGCCCTCTTCTGGATACAATTGTTAATGTCCTTCTCAAAATCTGGCACTCGGAGAGGGACACAGTACTCCAGGTGTTGCCAGACCAGCACAGAACAGAGCAGAAATATTATTTTCCACACTCTGAACACCATGTAGCCTAAGTTTTCATTAGCTTTTTTTAGCAGCTGCATCACACTGCTTCCTCATATTCCGCTTGTGGGGCCTTCTCTGCAGTGGCACCTCTGTACCAAAGGACCATTCCCAGAGCCTAATCTGGACATCTTTTTTAAGGCAGGTGAACCTTTTCTTTTCAAGAAGGTGTGGAGAAAGCCAACCTAAAACCCCTTTCTGACACACACACACTCACCAAGGAGGGGGGAAGGAGACCCAGGGGGGGGAGACAGCCAGTCTCCACAGAGACCAAAGGGGACAAACAACATCTGCATAGAATCACCCCAGGGGGGAAGGCAGGAAGCATCCCCAGGTTCGTCAATATCAGCCCCATCTACATAAGACTTGAATGCCTTGCCAGAGCAGACACTTCGGCACCCATAAGAAAGGACCATTCAACACCACAAGATGGGACCATTAAGCAAGTGGCTTCAAAGGGACCCAAGCTGCAACCCTACGGTCACTCACCTAGGCACCTAGGAGTACATTCCTCACCTGGGAGTACATTCCACTGAACTCAATACTTCTGAGTAGTAAGGTAAAGGATCGCACTACAGGACATGTGTTTTTTTAAACATGAATTTTATAATTTATTCTAAAGAATACAAAATTGTCCTAAATACACAAATATAAACTAAACAAACAAAACAAAATAAACTAACAGACAACTAAAAAATCACTGAAAGGGTGTTCAACATAGTGAAGAAAAATCCAGTAAGCAAAATGAGGAACAAGAGGGGTCAACACAGAAGAAAAAATTGTAAATAAATACGTAGCATACGGTAGTTTAAAAAAAAAAAAAAAGGACATGGATTGGAGTATATTATGTACATTTCCTCAGATTTAAATATACACATCCCTGTCTTAAAGGAATGCACTTACTGGTTGGTAATGACTCAACCTATGAGATGAAAGAAAACCATGAAGCAAAGGCATTTTTTCTGTCAGCAGGATTCCTAGGGAGTGGGGTTTTGTGAGTAAGTTTCTACATAACCATCACCTCCCATATTTTATCTAGTCACTGCTGTCTGGAAGGCTGATGGGGAGATTGCCAATTCTTATCTATGCATGGTTTAGTGTACTATCAAAACTGCTTAAGGAGGTCTTTCCTATAGGAAGCCAGGTTCACTTTGCTCAAAATGGAGTAGCATAGTTTTAGGAAGGAGATCTTGACAACAGCCAGCAACCAGATCCTAAAGGGCTATAGCAGAGCTCATTGGCAGAGCACATGCTTTCTATGCAAAAGGTCCCAGGATTATTCTCTGGCATTTCCAGGTAGGGCTGGGAAAGATGTACCTGAAGCTGCCATCTCCATGGTTGTTGTGGATGATGGGAGTTGTAGTCCAACACATCTGGAGAACACCAGGATGGGGAAAGCTGCTCTGGACAGTGGCTGCCAATTAGAGTAGACAATACTGAACTAGATGCACCAATGATCTGACTCAGTATATAGCAACTTCCTATATTTCTAGGACTGTTGTACAATAGGACATCTCCCCCCAAAATGGGCAGCATGCCTATTTGGCCACAACCCTTCCAGCAAAATTGGCAGTAGTCCAAGCTGAATGCCTTGGTATATTACTATTACTCACTTTATATCTCACTTGTCCTTCAAGTTGCTCAAGGTTTCAGCCCATTTCATCTTCACAACCACTCTCTGAGGTAAGTTAGGCTGAGAGACAGTGACTGGCCCAAGGTCATGTCATGCCTGAGCATGGATTTGACCCTGGGGCTCCCCAGTCCTTGTCACTCTAACCACTACACCATGCTGTTTTACGGTTTCTGCTGTATTTTAATTGTGGTATTTTTAACATATTGTAAGCTGGCTTGGGCTTGTTTTTTGGAAGGAAAGGTGGGATAAAAGTATTAAAAAATAAATAGAAAGCACAGCTTCCACTGCATATGCTCCATTGAAATTTATGAGCAGTTCCCATTCATTTCAATAGGACTTGTGCAGGAGATTTTCCCAGTGGATTGTGTCCAATGCAGTCACTATTAATATTGCAGAGTGTCTTCTGTAATGAGGCATACAGGAAAATAACTGCATAAGTATTCAACAATTTAAAAAACCCTGCTTGTTTAGGACCAGAGTTAAGGCAATCTCATGTTGGCTCCACAAAGCCAGGAAACTGGAAGCTAAGGCTGGTGCCTTAGAAGATATGCCTCGCAATCAGTGATGATGTTGTGCAATGTCACAAATCGTTCTTGCTTACACCTTAGCCTCCATACACCCACACTTTTCCTTGGTCTTTCAGTCTCAAATCCAGATGGGGAGGATGGAGTGCCTGGGACCAGCAAAGATGACCCACCTGTCCTGTATTGCCTTATGAAACATCTGAGCCTTACTGTGTTGCAGGCTGGAGGTTCAGGAGCGCTGGTTTAACCCATCTTGCCAGCTACTGATGTAAGGAACAAACAGGCATGGGCCAACTCACATGAGGATTCCTCTAGGAATACAGGAAGGCTCAGATGCTCCATAAGGCAATACAGGACTAGGATGATGTGGGACATTTTTCAGCTGGCTCAGCTTGTCTGAGTGTGGAAAGCTAAGCAGGGTCAAGCCTGGTTGTTACTTGGATGGGAGACCCCTCCTCTAGTTTCCTGCATTGAGCAGGGGGTTGGACTCGATAGCCTTGTAGGCTCCTTCCAACTCTATTATCTATGAAATCTATGGGCAAATTGCGGCCCTCCAGAGGTTTTGGCCTACAACTCCCAACAGCCCTAGCCAGCATAGCCAATGGTGAGGGATGATGGTGTTTGTAGGCCAAAACATCTGGAGGGCTACAAGTTACCCACCTCTGAGCTATATAGAAAATCAGCAAAAACATAAAGAAAGAACAAACCAGCACAACAAAATGACAATCCAGCTGCTTGGCTTCAAAACCTTCAGATTCAGGATGCAACATAAATACAAAGCGATTCCCAAGAGCTTCTCATGATTGATCATCATTAATCACTTCAGAGGTGTGAAGGAATCCAAGGAAAGTAAGTGATTTTTCAAGGAGCTAATGACAAGAGTCTAAAAGCAAACCAAGATTGGCTGGTTCCTGAAACACGACTTAAGCCACTGGCGAAGATTACAAAAATTCAACACCACATTTTGCGCATAGTAAGGTGCCCAGAAGAAATCACACATATTTGCAGTGTTCATAAATATTCTGCAAATAGGCTCTGTCCCAATAATTGCTGCCCAATGCAGACAATAGTCAATTCACATTTTACTTTTTAAAGTTAGATACAAGTACCTAACTTTTAAATGGCAAAATATGCATGCAGTGGGTGAGTTGCACTTGTGAATGGCCACACTAAACATGGACACAGCAAACAGGAAAGGACTGGAACATCACCCCTGGCCATTTAAATGCGCATATATATATATATATATATATATATATACACACACACACACACACTCACACACACATAAAGTACATGAATTTACACAGCAGTATTAATCAGGTCTAAGATAACTCACTTTTAAACCTTTAACTCTTTTCTTAAATCCCACTTTCCTTAAAAACTGTCCTAGTTTTTGAGAGAATCTTAGAGTGACCCATCTTTTCTGCCACCATTTGCTTCATCCTTGCTAGTTCTTTATTTATTCCAACCCTGATTCTCTTTCTTTAACTTTCTTCTATCCATGTTCCTAAGCTCCAGTCCTAAGCAGCATGGCCAGCTGGGGAATGCTGGGATTTGTAGGACTTTTTCTGTCTAAACATGCATAGGATTGCGTCCTTAGTCACAATGTAGTGCAGGGGTGCATCATCTTTTTTAGTCCAAGGGCTGAATTCCATTTTGGAGAAATTCTTGGGAGCCACATTCCAGTATTGGGTGGGGCTGAAACCAAAAGGGCCAAGGCTGAAAATTCCAAAAAATACCAGCATATTTTAGCTTAAAACTCTTACCGTCAGTAACTAAGACTTATGAGAGGCAATTTAACCTTTTAGAATGAGGGAAAAACTGCACAAATTTAGGAAACCACCAAACAATTGGTTGAGAGAAATGGGCCAGGGACAAGATAATGGGGTGTGGCCTTCTGGGGAAGCCCTTAGGGCTGGATTTAGCCCCCAGGCCTGAGGCTCTGCACGCCTGCTGTAGCATGACCAAGAAAGGCATGCAGACTAAGGAGTGTGGCTATGCACTTAGATTCTCACTGGCGGGAGTAACCTGGACCATGGAAGAAGTTTAGCCTCAACAGCATCCCCAGGTGCATCTCTTTACTTTCTCCCATATAAATGAATTGTTACCATTCAGTGTTATGAAGAGAACTAAAGCAATGCACTTGGAGATACCGGTACTTGGAATCTGGTGAGGATAAAACCAGCCCTCCACCTCTGACACTGGATGGCTGACCTTCCCTGACGGGATCATGCAAAGGGATGAAAGGCATCTCTCTGAGCTATACAAGACCTTCTGACACACAGACGTCATAATGAAGGGTGTCTTGCTAGCTAATAATAAATTTCTTCTACTTCAATTACAAACTGTGTTAACTGCGCCAAAGCCACGGTATAAAATCCAGCTCTGGACTAGATAGGGGGTCAAGTCTGTTGCTAATGCAATGAGATTTATATCAATGGCTCATTGGTGTTACCTGTGTAATCAATGAGAAATAAATGTCTTAAGATGTATAACCTACCATGGAGGAACCCTGATTATTTCCTAGTTCATCGATCACACTGCAAGCTGCTACACGAAGAAAGCAAGAGTATTAATCTCCCAACCCAAGAAGCAATGTCTCCCAACCTTTTTTCAACAGAGATGTTTTTTCCCCCCAATGGATATATACATGCTTTGTCCTTTGGATACTAACCCTGGAGAGATGCTGCCACCATCTGACAGCAACAACTGTGTTTTATGTGCTTAGGCTATATCTGCACTTCAGAACAGGATCATGCCATAGGTTAGAGAGAGAGAGAGAGAGAGAGAGAGAGAGAGCATTAGAATAGCCTTCCCCAACCCCAAGCCCTCCAGATGTTTTGGAGTACAACTCCCAGCATTCCTGATCATTGACCATGATGACTGGGACTGATAAGAATTGAAGTCCAAAACATCTGGAGGGGATCAGGTTGGGGAAGGCTGTATTAGAACAAGGACCAGTCAACCAAAGCATCGACAAGTCATCACGCGCGGAGAGAAAGACTCTCCTACACCCTACAAACATGGTGAAGGGTGCCCAGTGAAGAAGGCTATGTTCAAAACTATTCAGAAGAAAACATTTTTGGCAACTCAAATGAACAATTAAGTGAGTCTAGGCTGGCTAACCAGCCACATGGAATTCACAGGTGTTGCACATGAGGGCTGACTTGGGAGAAACACAGGCTGCTTTGAAATAGCTATCTTCAGTGCTGGAACACCAGCACTGGAAGTATGTTAGAAAAGGTCTGCAGTTATTGTAGCTTATTGGTCTGATTCCACTTTGCAGTGGCACTCCCTGTGCTAATTGCTGCTGCTTCTGAACTGTTGCTCCTTAACTTGTCAATGGGATCTTTACAATGGGACCAAAATGACTCAAGTGTCCCATCACCGAGTGAAAACCAAACCTCCAAAGCTGACCAGACACATTCACCATTTGGAGAGAGAGAGAGAGAGATTTACCATGCTTAAGCTCACACTTCACTTTGGACCAATTTGCACGACATGACACCCTATAGTGGGTTAATTTACCTGCGAGGAGGTGCAGTACCTGCTGGCCGTTATAATGAATATGCAAGCCCTGGCCGGGGGTTGCTGTGCCATCCAAACCTGAGTGGTGGGGCTTGAGGGTTAAATAACCCTTGCATAACCCTAAAACAGATTGTGAGTTATGTGAGGGTTGTTTAATCCTCAAATAACCCATGCTGCCCAAGTTCAGATGACTTGACAAGCCACAGCAACCACTGTCCGGGGTTTGCATATTCTTAATGGCAGATGGCATGTGCTGTGGCCCCTCGAGGGTTAATTAACCCACAGTGGGCCGTAGTGTCATCCGAATCAGGTCAGCATAGCTCCCTGAAGGCCTAAGAGAACTTTAAAAAAGCTCTGCTATCATATATCAGCAAACTTCTTGACAGGCAGAAGTTTTCCCCAGGGCAGAGCAGCTTATAACATCAAGGCCTTGCTCCATACTTAAGTATCTCACAATTGTTTATATACTTACAGAAACAGACTGCAAGGACAAAGCATGTCTCTCTCTCTCTTTGTACAGCACTTTGTACAATGCAGTCCCCCATCTATACTGTATCCTGGGCACTACTGCAAATACAGGTGGCAGTATTACCTATATCTCTAATCTAAGTTGAATGCTGCCGAGCACCAAGTCGTAACTAAATATTGCAATCAGTGAAACAATTATTTTGATGAAAATATTAGCTAGCTGTAATAGATTTGTATTGTCAAAAATTGCTTTTGTTGCTACCAATCCTACACGGATTAAGTGGAATTAAGTCCCACTTGTATGAAAGCAAGTTACGGTAATTTCAGTGAAATGTATTACGAAATAACACCTACTATCCAGCATCCCCATGAAAGCACGAAGAAGGGCAGGCCCAAATGCAAAGTGGATCTTGATTTTGTTTTCCAAACAGCAGTAACTCCACCCCCACTGCCCATGAGATATCACGTGCCACTGCTGTTTGGAAAGCAGAGGCCAAAGTAATGTGAAATTGGAATGGTGCATTTCTCTGGATCAAAGTCAATATGTTAGGGGGGTTCCTCCATCCAATTACACATGATCTATTGAAGCAGATGGGACAGAAATGTATGCAAAGGGCTGCAGAATAGCCCTTGGTTGTTGAATACAACCTTTGGTAAAGCATCTAATTTTAATTGTCAAAACATAAGAATTAAGCATTTGTGGTCCATAATGGATATAATATCAGAAATACAACTGAGTCCAAAAGCAGATCAACTTCATGAAAGCAGGATTATTAGAAACAGATATTGGCTACAAAGGTTAATATCAGGGATGGAAAAATTATTAATGTAATAAGGTGCTGGTCTGGAGCAGAGCTGGGAGAAAATGCTGGGCATCAACATGACACATGCTCAGATCTTTAAACCTTACATTGTTACAAATGGATGTGTAAAACTGGGAATGGATTATGGTAATGATATACAGGCAGTCCCTGGGTTACAAACGAGATCCATTCTTAAGAATGTCTGTAAGTCGAATTTGTATGTAAGTCGGAACAGCATAGCGTTCTATATGTTAAAATCAGCATTTATGCAAATTGCATAAATTATGCAAATTGCATAGTATACTACACTATGTACTCTACGTAAATGATGTAGCGCCAGGGGACCCAGAAGTCGATTCTTAAGTATGGGTTGTCTGTAAGTCGGATGTTCTTAACTCGGGGACTGCCTGTACAGGGAAGACCATTTAACTTTGAGGAAGATGGTTGTGGCAGGCAGCAGTTGCCCACTGTTTACTATCAACTTGTGCACACATAATATTTTATGGACTTAGGACACAATCCTATGCATGTTTAGACAGGGGGGGAAAGTCTATCTAAAAGTTGTAGGACTTTTTCTGTCTAAACATGCATAGGATTATGCCATAAGTCTCCTTGAACAACTTTTTTTTTTAAGTTGGAAAAGTGAAGTATAATTTATTTATTTAATTGCAAATTATTTTTAGGCTGCCTTTAAGGGTGGAACCTTAAGGGTGGCCCATAAATGTTTTAGACAAATAAAAATATTCTGGGTGGCAGAAACAAATGGCAACAAGCCCATGTAGTAATGCAATAGTAGGTTGCATTATGCCCAGTGTAACTCCAAAGAGCAAGAAGTAAGTCATGGTCAGGAAACGGGATAAGAGACTGTGGACTGGTGGTCTGGGTTAATAAGGCTTCCTTTGCTTCTTATATGCTTAAGGTAGAACACATCTGGCTGACAAGCCAGCCACTGCATTTTCTCCTACTGTACTTCTTTTACTCCTATGAAAAAGACAGCCCATAACATACGTTCAGCGGTATCCTGTGCACAGGGCCAGCCCAAGATATTGGGTAGTATCCAACTGTGTCATTCTGTTAGTACAAATGATGCTGTGCTAACAGAAACTAGGTTCCAAATATGCACAAGAGGAGAATCCAACTAAAGTTAAGTTTGCACAAGCAAACTTGTGCAACCGGTTGTACAACTGGTTGTGCATAACTCTTGGGCAACCCACTCTGCAACCAGTTGTGCAACTGCTTGCACAACTGCTTGCGCAAGTGTAACAGGCAACCTCTTGCACAACAGAAAGATTCGGCGGAGCTCCACTAGCACTATTTGAGTTTGCAGAATGACACTGTTGGATACTGCCCATTTTGCTGCTTGAGGGGGAGCAGCAAATGGTGCAACCCCACCCCATAAGTCAAAGTACGTAGTATCCAAGGCCAGTCACATTATTTCAGCACCTGAGGCACAATCACTTCTCCCATGCCCTGACAGTAAAAATATTATAGTAATAACTAAGAATTAGCTGCCCTTTTATGACACCCAAAGTCAGCTGCCTGAGGTGGACATCCCACTCTGTCTACTGGTAGGGCTGGCCTTATACTATGTTTACTGCTTCCACGTAAATGTGCAGAAGATTAACTACTCAGTGTCTTCTCCCAATGTCCTTGCTCAGAAACCATGTACACACAAAGAAAGAGGAAGCCACATTAATCAGTAAAGTCAAGGAGAAAATATTGGTCAATACTATAAAGAACAAAATTACCAACCCAATTTAGATACATGCAATATGGAAGAAAGTAAGTTACATGGCCTAGCATTATGTTAGAACCGCAGCACTCATTTAAAAGCTACTAGACTCCCTTTGTTAAAAACCCTTTCAGAAAACCCATCTTACAGAAAATCTTGTTAATTAATAAATGGATTCTGCTTACACATGCCAGCTGCTTCATTAATACAGAGGCCCAGGAAACATCTCCTGTATCTTGGTAAGTAAGAGGTTTGAAGTACGGTATGTGGATAAGCAAGAGTTCTGGATGACCGGGACTTAGATAGTGGGATTCCACTGTAGGTTTTTTTTTTTTTTTTTTTTTGCTTTTTGTTTAAATCCTATTTGCTTCTTATATAGAGATAATATTTATAATTGAACATTCAGATCTACTTTAAAAAACCCCAAATCCAATTCAAAAATGCTTTAATGTAAATATTTGGGAACTTATTTGTGGACATTTAAATACCAAGTTAGAGAGCTATATGACCCTCAAAATCACTACTGGACCACTGAAATCAGTTTGGATCCCAGCAAGAAAGCTGTCAGTCAAATGACAGAGGCTTATCCAGTCAGTGCCATTGGCTTAAGTGGATTTTGTATCATACGAGATAAACTTTACAAGAGGTCAACTGCCCTTAAATATAAAAGAATATTATTTATTTATTTATTCATTCATTCATTTTCTATACCACCCAATAGCCAAAGCTCTCTGGGCGGTGTACAATGATCAATTAAAAAACACAATAAAATACAGTTAAAAATATAAACAATAAAGACATTATAAAAATTTAAAGCCAATTTTAAATTGGTCCTTACAAACAGGACAAGGCGGCATTAAGAGTGCAGCTCAGAAATATTGCAGTATGATATGCTGTTTTTGTACTCAAACAAATTTTAAGTATGATTTTTTTCTTAATGTTTTCAACAATTGTTTTAATAATCCAAATTTTTCAAAGTGGAAAGCCATTTTTAGCAAGAATGTGCACACAGGATTCTGGATAATCATGAGTTATTTCAATGTATGTGCATTTACTTCTAGGTATACAATGTTGTAGCCAAAGGTATGTTGAAATTATAATCTTTTATCTAACAAAATAAGTCAAGATTTTTAAAAATCTGACTTTGGCTTTTTGAAGCCTAGGTTCAAGCGGATTTTGAAAACTAGGTATCTTATGCTGCAATCCTATACCAACTTTCCTGAGAGTAAGCCCTACTTAACACAATGGGACTTACTTCTGAGTAGACATGTCTAGGATTATGGTGTTCATGCAGTATAAAAATGTAATGGGCAGCCCCACCCTATGTGGGTGCCTGTAACCCTCCGAACTTGGAGGATTATGAACATCTTATTGAGGGCGGGCGGAATGTGGCAGATAGGATTGCCTCCGCGCTCCCCTTGCCCTCAAAAACACCTAGACAGCAGATCTTGGCCGTCCAAATGTTTTACCTCTCCTCACGAGGAGGAGAAGCTGAGGCACTGCTTGGATTCCTTGGAAGCCGGTGGTGCTTTGCTCCTCCCTTCCCCACCCCTGGGAACAAACCCCCCCCCCGGCCAGAACCGAAGTCGGTCTTTCAGCTTCGGTTCCCAGCCGGCACACAAAGAACAGCACTGGCTGTTGGGGAAGCTCCATGGGCATACTGCCCGCTGCGACCTTGGAAGGGATTTCCAAGGTTGCTGCGGGGAGTCTGACTTCTCCTATGGCCCCCCAGGCAAGTTCAGAGAGCCGTAGGACTGCGCCCTAGAAAAAGTGTACATCCTGTTCTTTATTGCATAATTTTTTATACAGATGACCATTGCTATTAACTATTATAACAATGAAAAGAGGGAAATGAGTTAAAAAGCACATGCATTAAAACATTCCATACATTTTTCTAAGCTAGTATACAAAAGACACTCAAATGGTAGAAAATGTCACATTTTCTTTTTTAAAAATCCTCATTATATGTTCAGCACATTGCATTTTCTATTTTATTGACAATTTATTCCACTAGAAAAATTACTATGGCTAGGATCATAGATGGGTATGGTCAAGCACAGTGAAACTACACCACCCTTTCCCACAGTAGCATTCTTCCTGGAGCTGTTAACCAAGTCTTGCTAATTATGTTACAATCATTAAACCAAGAAACACAATAATAGTGCATGGATCGATTTTATCTACCGGTAGTTATATTTCGTTGGCATAGAGGTATGCAAGCATTTGAGCCATACCAAACACTTCATCAAATGGAATTCTGTATGACTCAAGAACCTGTGCCACCAAAAATCTACTATACTAACTGGATCAGGTAACCCAGGATTTTTTAATTCCTGTTTTGTGAGATCAACACAACAACAACTATGTCCGTATACCGCATACAACTGGACCCTTCTATATCGCATGCAATTGAACCCTGGATTGTAACAGAGTAGAAGCACCAAACTTCAGGAACCAACCAGCCATTCAAGCCAGAGAGTTGCTTGCCTGATTGTAAATAAACAGACCCCAGTGAAGCCAGAAATTGCCACTACACACAATCACTAATTAATTCTTAGAGTTTGATCATGCACCAGGAGTGCCTAGAACACAATACAGGCACGTGGCAGGGAGAGAGGCCCAGCCACATCAATATAGAGTGATGCAGGCAGAATTGGATCAGCTTTCTATTCAAGCTGCCAATGGCATCCATACCTGTGACAACACTGGCTGTAAAATCAGAACTTAAAACAACAGAACTATTATTTTTCACCTGCTACTAACACCCAATTAATTCCTGTCTGACCCAAGATGAAAGATCTATGCAGAAACTGGTGCCCCTAGCAAGCCTTGTTTTTCTCACTCCCTCGTGCCAATAAGCTTGCAAAGAAAGAATGACATTTACCGAAGGCACCTGATTCGAGAAGGAAATAAAGATACCAAAGTAAATTGTTAACTCAATTAGACACCTGGAATTCCTTCTGCAAACAAACAGGTTTGCCTTTCAGCAGACGCGCTTGCCTGTATCAATCAGTGTAATGAACATCCGTGCCTTTCTGTTCATTAGGGACATTTTCAATGCATTATTCATTTCAAAAACATTTCAGGGTGGTGGTGAAACGAATTACATTAAAATACATAAGCAAAGCCAAATCATCCAGGTTTTGGAACATCAGAAGCTGCCTTAGACTAAGTCCATCTAGCTCCGTATTGTCTGCTCTACACACTGACTGGCAGCTGCTCTTTGGGATTTCAGATGGGTCTTTCTCAGCCCTGCCTGGAGATCCCAGGGACTTTCTACACCAGCCTTCCCCAACATGGTGCCCTCCAGATGTTTTGGAGTACAACTCCCATCAGCCCCTGCCAGCATGGCCAATGGGCAAGGATTATGAAAGTTGTCAACCAAAACATAGGGAGGGCATCACATTGGGGAAGGCTGTTCTACATGCAGAGCATGTGCTCTGCTACTGGGCTACATCCTTCCCCTGAAGGCTTTTGGTGAGGCTTGCATAGTGTAGTAAACACAGATCTGGAAGACCTAGGTTCAAAGCCCACCTAAGGCAGGTGCATCTACATTGGAACTTGGTTTCAAGAGACGCTGCCTCTGAAAAGAGAAGATGCCACATGAAGATGCATATTCTTACCTTTTATGGACTGTGACACCTCTACCGTCCAAGGAATTAGCACAAAGTATGCATGCTGCATGACTTGTGAATATCTAATACTTGCAGATTTGTTTCAAATGAGAAGTGGTACATAAATATTGCAAATAAATAAATAAATGGCCCCTGAAGATGCACAGTTAAGTTAGAAGCTGTTGAAGGGCGCTTTGGGCAAGTCACTAAAGACCCGTCTGAAAGTCACTTTGGGGTTGTAACAGTTGGCATTTTCCTGTGTATAAAGTGATTCTAAGAATTCCTAACTCTTAGATTTATTTTTATGTACAATAAAAATAAATTGATAAAGAAGTTCTTCAGAAAGGAGCCATATAGATTAGCAAATTCTACAAAAGGCAGGTGGGCCCCCAAAAAAGGATTATTGGCGCAATCCTAGTGGCGAGAGTGTTGGACTGGGACTCGGGAGATCCGGGTTCTAGTCCCCGCACAGCCATGAAGCTCACTGGGTGACTTTGGGCCAGTCACTGACTCTCAGCCTAACCTACCTCACAGGGCTGTTGTGAGGATAACATGGAAGAGGAGGATTATGTAAGCCGCCTTGGGTTCCTTGCAGGAAAAAAGGCGGGGTATAAATATAAATAAATAAATAAATGTTTACTTAGAAGTTTTACTGTGTACAATGGGATTTACTCCCAAGTAAGTATGAACAGATTATACCTTATATGTATCTATTCAAAACATACACATTCCTTTGTGGAAAGTGAAGGAATGAATCCTAAAGGAAATTGTGCACTAGTATAATTTCAATGGATAATTCCAACATCACTTAGTATCACTCTCTGCCATTTTTATTTATGTTACACTGTATCATATATCAAAGAGCATTTATATTGATATGTGTATACATTGTATAATATATCTATACATTTGCACATGCGCGCACACACAACACAACTTCTTGGCAATTCAGGAATTTGAACATAGGTCCCCTGTACCCAAATGCAACATTTTAACTTCTGCATCACCTTAAATAACCTCAGCTCTACTCACCCCTAAAAAATATGCTTTTGAAAAGCTAGACGTGCACTGTTGTTGCATAAAAGAACTGTGAACAAAAGTACATCAAATTGCACACAGTTTTAATGCCTCAACTGTCATTGCTAAAAAATAATAATTAAAAAACCCTATTCCTGCATATAATCAACCAGGCTAACTAATCTTGCTTGACAAACACAGATATAAACATTGGTTCTGACACAGAGCCATGGCAACTGCTCCAGGATCTCTGCCAAGGCTGAAATCCTCTGTCTGATATCATAAAATGACTTGTCTGTTGTATTTACAGTTCCAGTGGCTCTGGACCCAGTCTGATGAACACTGGGCATCCTGGCAGTCATCCAGGAGAACAGATTTGAACCCAACCATTATGCCCGAACATGTGCATTTGATTAGAAAAAAGAAAGACAAATTATGCATATTTCTCCAGGATGGCAGTTTTCATCAGACCTTCCATTGTAAACTAATTGCAAAGCATGCTGCTTTGCAAGTATCATCAAAATCCTTTGTAACCTCTAATAAACAATTATAGTTCCAAAGGCAGTACTCTTCAACAACCCAATAATAAATCTCGCTCACATCACCGCTTAGGTTTCAGGCCCAGAACAGGAATAAATTTGCACTTCTGCAGCATATATTTTTACGTGACTAAACATATACCGTACTATTAGTAATTCCTTATATTAATAGGATAAATATAACCACCACTGTCAAAGGCAGACATTATGGGATGCATCCAAATTAAGTTGGTCTTATTTAGGCCCCATTGAAATCAATGAAGTAGTTAGTCATAACTAACTTAAGTCCCATCGATTTCAGTGGGACCATAGTGCAACTAATTTACAATGCAATCCTATACATGTCTGCTCAGAAGTAAGTGGCTATAGGATTACAGACTTATGCTGGATCCAACCCTTTGTGTACTCATTACTTTCCCTTGGACTTAGTAACAGCAAAGGAATAATTTCAATGTAAGTCAAGAGTAGTACTAGAAGTAGGCTACTGCAAATAAGGCTATGGGGTCTCTTAGGAAAGGCAGGCCTTAACACTGTGCTTGTGCTAGGCCTTTCTCACATGCCAATGCCATTTCAGGCGCATGCCAAAACAGACCTGACCAGGAGCACCTGCACCATGCCCACCTGACATCCAACTGCACTGTTATAAAAATGTGACTCTATGCAAAGCAGGGGTGCAACTACAGTCATGCCTTGGACTGAAAGCATAATTTGTTCCGGAAACGTGCTTGTAATGCAAAACACTCTTATATCAAAACGAAATCCCCAAAAAAAATTTGTACAGAGATTTTTAATCTAAGCCGTACTACAGTACTTGTATTGCAAGACATCGCTTGTATATCAAGTCAAAAATAAATAAATAAATATTTAAAAATTTGCTTGTCTTGCAAAATGCTTGCAAATCAAGTTACTTGTGATCCAAGGCATGACTGTATTTTAAAGTGCAGATGCAGCTGACAAGTTGATTCACATCAACTTTTGGTGTCTGTATCCCTTCAGATATGCATTGAGGGAGCACTTGTCTGAAAGCACCCCCATTCACCCTGATGTGTCCAGCCCTGTGCTACTTGAGATTCTTTAACTGGAGACTTCCTGCATGCAAAGCATATGCTCTGCCACTGAGCTACAGAAATTACAGTTAGCACT
This sequence comes from Shinisaurus crocodilurus, assembly GCA_021292165.1. Lineage (NCBI taxonomy): Eukaryota > Metazoa > Chordata > Lepidosauria > Squamata > Shinisauridae > Shinisaurus > Shinisaurus crocodilurus. Next base: position 267,036,773 of record CM037876.1, read on the forward strand.
AACCTACAAACCATGGTTTGCAAACCCACTTCAAACCATGGCTTCAAATCATAGGGTTGCATCTTCTTAGTCCCACTGAAATCAAAGGGAACTAAGCTACTCACAATTTGTCCTACTGATTGCAATGGGACTAAAGCATGAGTGACTTAGCCTGGATCCAGCCCATAGTTTGGTGGTTAGCACTAACTGCTGTTGCTCAATTTGTATGTCATGGCTAACTATGGTTAGACTGCAACCTGGAAATGGAAAAGGAAGTAAGTGCACAAGGAGGAAGGGGGAAGAAGGAGGAGGGAGTGTGCACTCTCAGTTCTCCAGACTATGGTTTGGATGATTGTCCCATTTAAGCCAATGTTTTATAGGGTTTTTGAAACTTTGAAGTGACAATGGCAATTTGTGTTTAGAAACATTAAAGCAACTTAACTGTAATGCAGGTAGTATGAACCATAAGTATACATTAGCAGATGGAAGGGCATGATTAGGCGGGAATATGGGGTGGGTTAGGATTTTTAAGTTCTGTTCTGTTTTGTTTTGAATTGTGTTTTATACTGTGTGTGTGTGTGTGTGTGTGTGTGTGTGTGTCCCCTTGTATTTGTAAATCGCTCAGAGTGGCCGGATGTCTGGCCAGATGGGCGATTCATAAATATAATAAATAAAAAAATAAATGATTAAAATATTCCACTGCATCCCTAGAGAGAACAGGTGATTTAACTTTTGTGTCTGTGTTCAATTCTACTTCAGACAGTCTGCTTAAGGGAACTCCCACATTAGGAGCTGCATATTTCTGTTGCAGTCAACAAAACAACATGTAATGAACAACATTACTGTTTAGTTTTTACAGTACAATGTTTGAATCTTCTGCCTTCCATAATTGTTGATGGTTGACAGTATATACCTGCTTATAAATCATTTTCTTGAATTCTTAAGAGTAGGAAACATTACCATAAAGCAGGGATGGGGAACGTGTGGCCCTCCAGATGTTGTTGGACTCTCACTCCCATCATCCGTCACCATTGGCTATGCTGGCTAGAGGGCTGATGGGAGTTGTAGCCCAACAACATCTGGAAGGCCAGATGCAAACAAACTCCCCGCCATAAAGGTTAGTGGCTAGTACTAGTTTTATACAAACACCCCAATACGGTTTGTAACACTGCCGTTCTAGGCATGTCTACTCAGAAGTAAGTCCTATAGAGTTCAATGGGACTTACTCCCAGGTAAGTGTGCATAGAATTGCAGCCTAAAGCAGCCATTTTAAACTTAGAGCATTTTCGCAACTGAAGCTTACATTGGTTTCTAACATGGTTTTACATTCATCTTGGCTGCAATGTACATTTGATTTCTATTTCAGATTCATTTGCCCATGAAAAGCCTTCATACATGACACAAAAAGAGTAAGACTCAAAGGTGCTTTTTAATGTCATGCATGAAAAAAACCCTGGATTATAATCTCAATTTAGTAGATGTAAATTTAGTAATTTCATTACTAATGTAGTATTCTGTAGTAGTGTTTTATAGCCAGATTCAATGAGCTATTATACTGAGGCCTGGTAAAGTTGTAACTTTGTTCCACCTCCTACCCATGCTTAGAAGATAGGGAGCACCCTCTGGTCATGCCCATCTTTTCCTTCCTTCTCATGCATGAAGCCTGCCTCCCGTCCATTTTCAGAGTTAACTACGGTATAATGTTAAATCTGCACTGAAATTTTCATTAGCCATGATGAGATCCAAACCAGTTTTCTAACATACCGTAGTTTGAAGTGGGTTTTCGAACAGCAATTTAACCCTGGCATGGTTATAGTAAAAATGCTGTTGCTAATATAAATAAAATAAATTGGATAAATAAAAATAATAATGCTGCACTACAATTAGTTTTGACAAAGGAAGGGACCTGATATATTATAGCAGCCATACTTAATTTTGAAACAGGTTGGAAGAACATATGAACATGAGACTGAGGTGCTTATTTGCATTGTGCAATTCAAGTTTGGTTATTTGTCCTCGCTGTTTGTTCACACACTCCACCTATTTAGACACAATGATCTGTGGAAAACTGTAATACACAGCACATTTTATGACAATGGAATTACACTGAAACATCTGATCAGCAACAACTAGTTGGAACAGATGGATGAACTGTTGCAAACAACCAAATCAATCAAATGTATTTGAATACTGTATGCACACAAATGACTGTAGATCAGCTACTCATCCATTTACTCAGGAAGCTTAAGAATTCTTTCCAGGCAAGTAGCATTCGGTGTGACACATACTGTAGGTATATAGGACAGGCATATCTTTTTGTCAGTCGGAAAACTTTTCTGTTGGCTGGGAAACTTTTATCTGCAAGGTTGCTGTACACTGATCTTCTGTCTCCTGTGCTGTATGACCCTAAGCACCTTTCCTCAGAAGGAAGTCCCATTTACGTAATTAAATGGGATCTATTCCCTAGTCAGTGTACTTACACTTGCTACCTTAGGTAACTCTCCATAAGTGAAAATATAAACAGATTGTGGTCAGGCTGGCACAAACAGCTAGTCTCACTTTAACTCAGTTTTACTTCAGTTCTACTCTGAACAATAAGTAGAAGTAAATCAAAGAGCCCGTTATACTAATAGTGAACTCATTCTCCAAGTGTGGATCCTTATCACCACAAACAGCACCAACCATGTACAAGAGGGAGGTTTCAGAAGGCTCAGGGAAACCCCAAGATCTGCCATGTACTAAAAGTCTTCAGGGAGAAAAAAATTCTAGGGGGGGGGGGGCAAAACAGTCCAATGAGGATCATCGGCCAGAGTTGACTGATTGTTAGTTGGAAAAAAATGAAAATGGAGGCAGAGGAGGAGAAAGAGAGAGAATGGAATGGAGTATCCTGGAAAAGGGTATGGCTGGCTGAGAGCCCGCACTGCAACTTTTTGTTGCAGATTCCACTTGTGAGTCAAAGGGCACAATCCTATCATGTTTAGACAGAAATCCTACAACTCACAGCATTCCCGTCAACTATGACTTTTTTCTGTCTAAACATGCACAGAATTGTGCCCTAAATAATTACGGTAAGCCTAAACAAGAGTTAAGGGTACTCTTCTTTAGGTAATAATCAAGCCTACAGAAGAGTACCAGGAACTGCTTTTTGTTCATTCATTAGCATGTGGATTCCCAAAATGATAAACAATGCAGGAGTGAGGAACAACCTACTCCAGACTAACTTCTCAAGAACTCACTAATGCGGGTTGTGTTTGTTCAAATCTCTGTGACTCTTCAATGGTAAAGGAAGCAAAATCACTGAAATAATTTATCTGATATGAAGTTTGAAACAGACACGGTTACCAGCTCCTATTAAAGGCCTCTCTTTCATGCCTATTTAATCAGGAATTGTGTTGAAGACAGATGTCTTCAACATTTTCTGGCTGCTATCCAAAACACAGTAAGGGATAAGATCCACTGAACTCAGTGGTACTTACTTCTGAGTAAACATGCAGTCTCAAGTTGTAAGAAATTAATAGATTGCTAGATAACAGATGCCTGAAGCAGTGAAGTAGCTCCATGTATGCAAACTTCAAACACCAGAAGGAATGTGTGCTTTGGACCCACGCTTCTGTCACTTTTCAGCAGAAATTAATTCATTAATTGCTGTGGATTTTGTTTATTTACTCAGCTGTGCAGTGGCCTCTGCTGGTACATATGTGCATAAATTAGGGATTAACTTTATTACCTCTCTAAAGACAAGATAAGCTGCTCAGGAGCCTGACAAGTTGTCAGCATATGAGCACCACAATGAACAAACCTGGTGCTTAGTGGAAAGTGACAGAAAAGGAACTCCTTAATCTAATTATGAAATGAACTTTTACAAACTTTTGACACCATTCAAAACCATTATGCTTTCTCAAAGCAGTGCTAAGAAACCCTTCTATTGATGTATTAACAGCGCTATGTTACAATTCCTGTTAACCGTGTGAGAGAAAGTTTGGCTTTTTGTTAAAAACCCCCCCCCACACACACACACACCTGCATTTTTACTTCTAGGAGACAGATTACTAATCACACTTAGTAGAGTCTCACTAAAATCAACTTGCTTGCCCCAGTCTGAATTAAACTCTGTTCATTCAGCTACATGTGCTGCACTTAAAAAGTGGAAGATTCTAAAACCCCCAAGAACGTTTACTTGGAAGCAGTCCTACTGGTTACACTCTGGAGCTTATTTACAAGAAGCTGCTTAGGATTCGGGGGGGGGGGGGGGGGGGAGAGAAGAAACAGATCGTTGTAAGATTTCTGGCATTACAGTTACCTGTATTTTTCCTGGTTTTACAGTTACCTACATTTGGCACTTTAGGGTAGAAAGATGAATTCCAGCAGCAACATTAAAACAAAGAAAAAGAATGACCCCCTACAACCAAGCATTCAAGAACCCCATTTAAAACTCTTACCTTGGACCTTTCTTTGACATAGTATTTGCCCAGTCTACTTCCACAGTACATCACCAGCCTGTCTATCAGTGACAAGAGGAAGTTGATGGCCTCACATCCCTCCTCAGTGCCCGCAATCCACTGTATCTGATCTCCCCTCAAGTGCCTTTTGGAGATGCCATTGTGCTGGCCGGCCAGTTGACCATCCTGCAGCTCCCCATTATAGTGCATCTGCTTCACACAGTCCAGGACACAGTCCCCTACTAACTCACCCAAAAAGTTGTCCAGGTAACAAAAGCCGATGTCATGCAAGCAAGGTACAATGTAGTCCAGGGCAATTTTCTCTAGATCTAATCTCATTATATGTCCCAATGGCATTTTAGGAAACGAGATTAATTTCTCTCCCCTCTCTATAAAGTCAAGAGAGCGATCAAGCAGTGGGCTGGCTGTCCCAGGAGTGCTGCGCGCGCGCGCGCGCGTCTGTATCAGTAATTCTAACAAACTGAATCAGCTACGCTCACCAGCATTTCTTAACCCTTGGATTTCAAACAAAAGCAAGCAACGCGAGTCTGTACCAGGCTAACAAGAGATCGGTGGGTCCAAAAGTTTTGCTAAAGTTAATACTTTGGTCTTCAGTTCAGTCAGCAATAAATAACCTTCTCGGTTCCTCCCAGCGCCAGGCGACACGAGGCTGATACTGGAGTGAACGGTGATTGCACTCCTTCCCCGAACTGACCTCCACCCACAGCCAGAAGTAGCACCTTGGCGGATGGACAATTGCTGAAAAAGGGAGCTGCTGAAGCTCTTTTCTATTTGCGCTGAGGCCGGGGGATCATTGTGTGAAGTGAACACCCCGTTTGCTGATGGGATAGCTCCCCCCACTTTTTTTCTTTTGGAGCCGAGTCCGGCAAACTCCTTTCAATTTATTTACCAAGGCAGCAGATGGCCCCTCTCTGATTAATACGTCTGCTACGTGCAGAATGTGTTCCCACTTTAACCGCGAGCGGCACGTGGGTGGAGCCCCGACCCAGGGACAATCTCTCTCCCCGCGCCCAGCCTCCAGCCCGCCGGAGCGTGAACCCAGCCAATCAAACGGGAGACGGGGCGTGGCTTCGCCGCAGAACGTCCAACCCCCGCAGAGTTCATGGCTGGAATCAACGCGTGGGGGAGGGGGGAAGAGAAAGCCGCGTGTCTGGGAAAGGCGTGACTTATGGCTCAACAGGCACCGCCCACACACCGAGGGGGTGTGGCCTCCGCCATTGAGGAATTCTCCCCTAGCATGTACGCTTCTACTACGGTCACATGCTACAGGCCAATGTAAACAAACGGTGGGGGAAAGGGCGTATGGTGCGCAAGTGCCCGTGGAGCTCTTCTTGGCAACTTAATTCTGACTGGGAAGGGGAGTGAATTTTCGGAAGGTGTCTTCCCCCATCTTCACACCTGACCGTCTGTAGACAAAGCATATTAGACGGGTGGAAATTGCTTTATAAACAACGTCACCCGTGCGTAGTACCAATTCTCGGCTTTTAAAAGTCGCTCCTTACAGATAAAGTGTTTGCAAGCAGCTTCCCATTGGAAATGCTCGGGTTCTTAACTTGATTCATCCCACTTAAAAGGAAGCAAAATCTGCCCACTTCCATAGCCCGAAAGAATAATGACCGGTTCGACATAACAATACAAACATTAGCAAGAGTCTCATATCCGGTGTCTTGGGTTAAATTTTCTCCCCTTAAAACTACCTTTCAGAAATTCTGGTTAACAATCCTCATGATACACTTTTGCTGGAGTGGGGTGAGAGAGAGAACCCAAAAGCAATAGTTGTTCTCAGCGTCGTGAGATTACCCTTTTTTGTCCGGTTTACAAATATGAAATCTTACACGTGTCCTGCGACGTCGTGTGATCCTTGCAGTTTAAAATGTATTTTACAAAGCGATCGAACTAGAATTAGTAAAAGAAGGAAACAGCGGGGGGAACAGAGAATGTCAAGGTTAACAGCATGCAAGAGTGCCCATAAAGTGCCCACTTTAAGATCCTGAGAGCATGGTATGTATGGCAGAGATCGGAAACTTTGGTGAAGCCAAGAAGTGAACTTTGCACAGGGGGTGGACCTCCGAGTCCTGGTAACTGAAGCTACTAACCTTATGTCTTCCTCTAATTTTGTAATGCCCCAGCTTCCCATCTGCGTACACGATGAGCTTATCCATTCGTTTCAGGAGGTAGCCTATGTGTTCACAGCCAGGTTCACTGCCCTCTACCCACAAAATCTTGTCCCCGCGAATGGCTTTGCTGCCGCCTGGTTTCTGACTCGCCAAGGCGCCGTCCTGGAATTTGTCACTCAGGTGCAAAGCCAGGACTTCTTGGAAGATTTTCTCGGCCATCCTGTGCCCAAGGAAGTGGTCTACAATGCACAAGCCATAGGCGTTCATGCAAGGCACTATGTAGTGTAAGACTAGCCTCTGAGCATCTCTGCGGTGCTCTCTGAGAGGCGCCCTCTTGGGCGGCGGAGGGCTGGAGGGCAACGAGCCCTCGACGTCCCGGGCCTCCCCCGAGCTCGTGGGGCGTCGGTCGGCTCCCACGGAGCTCCTGGGCGGCTCCTTGGGCTGCTCCTCTCGCCCGCCATCCTCGGGGCGACGGATGAAAATCTTCCTCATGCTTTTTACTGAGTCGCCACTGAGCTCGGTCGGGGGCTGTTCCGCTGCCGCTGCTTCCCCGCCGGAGGCCATCTGCGGGAAGGTCAGTTCCCCTTAGCAGGCGGCATCGCCTCACCACGGCGGCGACACGCTGCTGCTGCTGCTGCTGCTGCCGCCTCTGAGGCCGGCCTTGCCCGAGCGAGCTCCACGCGGGAAATGCCATGTTCGCCCCACACCGCCGGATACTACAGAGGACATGCCGCTCGGGAGCGTGCACACGTACCAATGGGAGCGAGCGGCGCGTCCCCACGCCTCCTGCTCTCCCTCCCTCCCTTGCTGCTGCTGCTGCTGCTTCTTCCTCCTCTCCTCCTCCTCCAGCCATCCCTTGGGGACATGGGCTGGGAACACGCGAGATCCAACGAAGCGCACGAAAAAGCTCCCGGGCAAGTGCAGGACGTGCAGGGAACAACTGGAATCTGGGATTGTTACGTGCCCTCTCTTGCCGGGAACGACGGACGTGAGTCACAAAGAAAGCTCGAAAATACTGGAGCTGTCTCCATTCATTCACCTGGATGGACCCGGCCTTTGTCCCAGAAACATGTTCCCCCAGGCGCCCCCCCAACCCTACCCCCACCCCACGCCGCCCTTTCTGGAAATTAAGAAAAGGTGATCACTGCCCACAACTTATTGCTGCTCCTCATGTAGATGGAGGACAAAAGTGCCTTTAGGGCGCAATCCTATGAATGTTTAGGCGGAAAAAAAGTCCTATAACTCCCAGCATTCCTCAGCTGGCTCAGGAATGCTGGGAGTTGTAGGACATTTTTCTGTCTTAACATGCATAGGATTGAGCCCTTAATTACTTTAGTGCTGGACTTGAAAAACACAACACTTCTGGGCAGTTGTGATATTCTTCACAGTCACTCTGCAGGAGTCAAAAGGAAACGAGGCAGTTCTCGATTTCTAAAAAGAAAAGGACATGCTGGACTGGACGCCATTCTCTCAGCTGGGCCCACCAAGCCTAGTGCATGGAGACAGGTGGTGGTTTACTCATTTGTGATGAAATTGCAGTCTGCACATGCACTAAGGCACTCTCTTCCATATGATCTCATCTGTGGCATTGAAGATTCCTAGCCTTTTCATTGGTGTTCAAATTCATACCATCCTCATTAAAGAAGCAACTCTCCTTAGTAATTCAGTTTCACTGAAAACAAATCCAGGTTCTGACACATCCTAGTATAAAAGCAAATCAAACACACACAAACACATCCTGTTGGATACCGCAATACTTCAGTTCCCAGCCTTGCACTCAGCTGTATATAGTGGAATGTAGATAATCTCATTCTACTGAACATCAGTCACGTACAGTTATGTATCAAAATAAAGAAGTATCAAGGCCTCACCAGTGTTTGCCAACCTTTAAAAATAATAATAATTATTATTATTATTATTATTATTATAGCATACTGCTTTCCTTCAAATTGGTATCCAGTATGAAACAAAATTCACAACCACTTTTTTTTTCTTTAGTAAGAGTGCAATTCTATGCATGTTTAGACAGAAAAAACTTGTACAACTCCCAGCATTCCCCAGTCAGCATGGCTGGCTGGGAAATGCTGGGATTTGCAGGACTTTTTTCTGTCTAAACATGCATAGAATTGTGCCCTAAATGACAGTAAGCATTTATGGTACACTGGGGAATCACTGTAGTGGGATCCAGAGCAGAACACATACACCTCCAACTTTTCTACATTTTTACTGTAGCGAATTTACTACCTCCATTGTTTTTAATATATGACCTTGCAGACAAATACATTATAGATTTTTCATAGATCATAGAGTTGGAAGGAGCCTACAAGGCTATCGAGTCCAACCCCCTGCTCAATGCAGGAAACTAGAGGAGGGGTCTCCCATCCAAGTAATAACCAGGCCTGACCCTGCTTAGCTTTCCACGCTCAGACAAGCTGAGCCAGCATAAGCCACAGGCCACATTCATACTGTAGGTAGAAACGTAAGAGCTGAGTATTTAGAGAGACTATTTCCTATTACTCTTCAGCTATCTTCTGGATCCTCTATGTCCTGTTCACATTTCAGAATTCTGTTATCCTAAGTGTTGCTTAAAATAATGCTGTGAATGTAACAGGCATATGTCATAACAACTAGGTGTACAAGTGTTCTCATTTGCAATGGTATATTCCGGGCTTGAAAAGTATCAGCACATTTAATAGAAAAAATGTACAATTAATAAGTTATGTCTTGTATGTAAATAGTGTCAATTTGGAATCTGCGCAACTGAAATTCAGTAAGTGTATTTCCTTGTCTTTGAAGGCTTTGCCTGTCCTTCTTGATTTATAGTGGCAACTTAAAGAACAGGTCCCAGTGCTGGTGCTTAAATTTGAAAAGAGAGAAATAGAGACTTGCTATAAATCACATTCGATTGTGTTAAGATCTAGGTTTCTTTTTAAATATGCTTTTCTTCAATTTCCTGTCTTCTGCATTGTGCACTAATGCTCCAGAAACTGAACACTAAATCCTACTGATAGATATATGGTGCAGCATACAGACTATCTGCTGGGATGCATACATATACTTCATCAATGAAAGCCTCTATTTATAAGAGTCACAGATGGTGTGATGGAGCTGAAGATCACTTCTTGTGCTAAAGCCTGATTATTATAATTATTGGGTATGTTCTTTAAAAAAAAGTATGGTTTTTAACTTTTCAAACTTCCTTTTAAAGATCAAGCATTGACATCAAAGCATGATACTTGTGACGTATTATATACTTAGCATGTGCATTTAGGCACTGAATATATTTTGTATTCTTGTCTACTGATTTTTAAGCAGTGCTCTTAAAAACAAACCTAAATGATGACTAGTTCTCGTCATATGTTAATTTGGTAATGTAATAGATTACGGAGGTTCCTTGGCTTTCTCAAAATGAGATTCCCCAATTAAGAGAAAATTGTTTGGGCCTCCTGTAACAGCTTGATATAAATCTACTTTAGCGATGGCAGTATGAACTGCAATGCGCACTTAGCAGCTAAAACAGCATCCTGAGATTGGCAAGTAGGGCATAGCTGCTTTCCCTCTTAACTATTCAGGCATAGATCAATTTGCTCCTGGGACACTCGGTGTGACGAGACAGACATCTATTCTAAAGAACAGTGGAAGTGGTTTCAACACATTCTGTGCATTCCAAGGCATTTGTTTTCATTGCAGAGAATATGTGTTGAAACCACTTCCTCCACACATAGGATGGCTCTCTCACTGTTCACCCTCAGAATACCTGCTGTGGGGAGGGTGTTGTTGAGTTCAAACAAATTGAACCTACCCCAGTGTTGTACAAGTAAGTACTTTTGTACAGAAACGAAATACCATGGTTAGGGTAGAAGACCAAGCAACAGCAGCAGGGCTGGCGCAGCAGCAACCAGCATGGTTGGACAGCTGTCGAGGACCTGCTGGCACTTGTGGTGGGCCCTCCCCTACTACTAAGCTCCAATTACCCAACTGATGGCAGCAGGTGGGTAGGAAGCCACCATGTTAATAATCCCATAATTCCCTGCAGCAACACTATGTCAGGGCACTGTGGGGATGTCAAAATGGTGGGCAGCTTGCAGATGCCTTCTGCCAGTCATGGTGCTGGAGCTACTGCGCACCAAATCACCAGTGCTGAAACCTCTGGGTGGATGAGCCTCCTCCTGGCTGGGTGGGCCTGCTCCAGACTGGCTGAGTTTATGCAATGGTATTATGCCAGGGAGGGCCTTGCCTTGAACAGCACCAATGGCTGTTACTCCGGCAAGAATTGTGCCTTTGTACAGTAGTTAGAAGCTGTAAATTCACTACACACACTGCAAATCATATAGGTAAGAGACAAACAAGAATATTCAGCTATTGCCAGAAAGTATGGGACACCAAGGTCTTCCCTGGAGCTTGAAATCACCCAAGGAAGAGACTACAGAGACGGAAAAAAGCCCATGGCTAATGTGACTTCCCATTGGCCCTCAGCAAAGTCAATAGGTGGCAATAGTGTGCATACATATCAGCACAAATTTTCATGTTATGCTGGGAGATCCAGGATTGATTTCCCAACTTTTCTTTGTTATTTAATACAGCCAAGTGGTGTGAGGGCTGGATGTGCCTTCCCCCTGTGCAGATTTCCAATTCTAGATTGCCCCCACCAAGTTGCTGTTTCCACCTCAAATACAGGCATCTGTATTGTGCCTTTATCCCCCACCTCAGAACAAGTAATAGCTAGGGGAGCTATTTAGATCAGGAAAATAGTACAGGGGGAGTGTTAAACACACTTTCCCACAGTCCGATTAACAACTTCCAATGGCAAAAGTGCTTTCTGAGGAGCTTTCTTAGGAAGTTGAGGGCTGTAGGGCAATGTGCCCTCCACAGCTTGGGCCTTCCCTGAATTTGCAGGGTATAGAAACCTCCTAGGGAGCCTTTAGTCAGGCCATCAACCTCTTCCTTTCACCCACTTTGGCCATTATCCTTGTGGCTCTCAAAGTGACTGATGAAAATCTTCATGCTTCTCAGGTTGAGTCTCCATTGAGCTTAGGTGGCCATTTCTGCCCAGATAAGATCCACCTCCAAAGCAGGAGGCATCACATATCACAGTGATGGCATGCTGTCTGCTTCTGGCCCTGAGTTTCAAAAAGTAAAGGCAGGAGATCAACCATGGATCTCCCAGCATCCTGTGTATCTTGGACTTTGCATTCTATTTGTTTGGAAAAACTGGGTCAGCACCCCATTGTAATGGCTAAGTCACATTACCTACAAAAAAAATCATGACCTTTTATACCAGGGGTGCAGAGCCTCAGGCCCAGGGACCAAATCTGGCCCTCCTGGGGTCCCAGTTTGGTCCTTGGGGTTCCCCAGATGGCCATAACCCCTTTTCCTGAACCACAAATTGAGGAACCACACCGCATTCCTATATGGTGACCTCCATCTTCTTTTGAGACTAGGGGTATACAAAGGAAAGCAAAAGGAGAATAAAATAATAACGTGGATAGAGAAAGGATCTGAAGGAGAGGATCAGTCATTAGCCTGATAACTCTGTATTTCAGCACTCAGTGTCAAAGTAATGTTGTGGGTTTTCTTTACTGACATTTTTTTATTTCTTTACTTTACATGTATTTACTGACATTTTTGTACTGACGTTTACAGTATAATTTTTTTATTTGCAACAAAATGATAGCAACGAACAACCCCCCCTTCATATCATGAAATACATCAATATACAGTAATCGTTACCTATAGAGAAAGGAGGGGGGAGAGGTAAAAAGAAAACACAAGGAGAAGAAGAAAAAGGATTAACATTTCAAATATATACATTAATATAAGTAATCCATATTAATAAGCATCCATACAATTTTGACGGTTGTAGGAGATACGCTCAAACACAGCAAGAGCAGTAAGATCTTCTGTCCACTGAGTAATAGGTGGTGTGTGTTTTTCCTTCCAAGCTTGAAGCATAAGTCTACCGTAAGAGCTCTCAGTATCCACTTTTGCTGTCCATCTGTTAATCCCCACACCACAGGGATGGAATTTAAAAGTGCATGAACATCAGCTATTATCACAGATTTTTCAAGAACAACATTTATCCGAGCAATGACTTCCAACCTAAAAGCAACTTTTGTTTGGCATGGTCCTCATTACATCGCCAGCATCTGGCAGAGCTAGCCAGCTTCTTCTTAGCAAGGCTCTGTGGTGTCCGATATACACACGACATCATTTTTTGTTGAATCAATCTCAATTTTAAATCTACAGAAATAGTACATTTGGAAGCTAAGACAACTTGCCATTGATTAAACTGCATAGAGTATTCCAATGCCTTATTCCATTCTATTTCTGACCTTCTCAACATTTACTTTACTGCATTCCAGAAGACTTTTATAGGCAGCTGACACAAGTATCATAGTGTCTTACTTCGGGCCACACTGACTGCTATTCTGTAGCAGTCTTATCCATGTTTATGTCTTTGGTATAGTTGGCCTTATAATCACAGCATGCACAATTGATCTGTTACCGTGTCTAATCACCATAAAGACACAGTGCAGCCAAATACGTGCTCCTCTGCACACGTAGACTTCTGAGGAAGAAAAAAAAAAGGTGTCATAAATACTTCCTTCACAGCAGACTAAAAAAAGCAAAAAAACCACCCTGTGGTTTCTTCAACCTTTTGGAGAATGGAGCTTGAACTATCAGTAGAGATGTCATTGTGGCAACCTGGGAGTTTCTCGCTTTCTCTTGGGCCAGTTGCAGAACCTCGAAAATCCCCTTTACCTCAGAGTGAAACTGATAAGGGATATTATCACAAGCTTATTATAACGGTTGGACAGAATACGTGACTGTCTTTAGTAGTAAGAGCCTGTTAGCATAAGCAGTCTGTGTGCAGCCTTAAGAGGCAGTGGTGGAAGTCATGGCTTATTTATTTATTACAATAATATTCTAGCTTTCCTTCAAGGAGCTCAAGACAGCGCCCATGGCTCTAGATAGAAGCACTCATGATTCCCCCCCCCGCCCCCCTGATTTTATCCTCACAACAAGCCTGTGAGGTAGATACAGTTGAGAGACAGTGGCTACCCCAAGTTCACAGAGGGAGTTTGATGCTGAGTAGGGGTTTGAACCTGCATCTCCCCAGTCCTAGTCTGACACTCTAACCCAGCCTTCTCCAACCTGGTGCCCTCCGCGTGTATAGCACACGGCAACTGCCTTCATTCCCAGCCATGCTGAGAATGGACTGTCCAATACATCTGAAGGGAACCAGGTTTGGGGAAGGTTGCTCTAACCCAGTGTTCTCCAACCTTGGGTCCCCAGATGTTTTTGGCCTACAACTCCCAGCATGCCCCAGCCAGCATAGCTGGCTGGGGCATGCTGGGAGTTGTAGGCCAAAAACATCTGGGGACCCAAGGTTGGAGAACACTGCTTAACCGCTACATCGCACTGACTCTGAAGCTTATGGCTCGTGTTGCTGTGGCTGAACTGGAATCATATCCTGTCAGTGCAGAGGGACAAGTGGTCTCACTGTGCTGGAATCGAGGACTCTTTCACTGGATCTTTTGAGGTGCTGCCTTGAACGTGCCACAGATTAAAGTGGTAAAGAGGAGGTACGCTGCAGAGAGGTGGTAGAATGGTGAGTACCGCTGTAAATTAAAAGTGGGGTATACCACTTTTGAATGCTCGTCCATGTAAAAAGACCTCTCGCACACATAACTCTCCACAAATTGAAAACGAGCACATCAGGAAGAAAGGTTCCAGTCCTTTGCCTGCAATTTTTTTTATTTGCATGGAGCTTTTAACATAGGAGCACATTCAACGCCGCCACCCCTTGCAATCTGAAGGAATGCCATTTGTTCTGGCATCACAGCATGCAACCACCTCATTTTGGGGTGTGCAGACCAGACCTCAAGACAGCAGTTTATAGCATCAGGGCATTCGTTCCCTTCCCTCTCGGCCCCCATCTGTTGCAAATGGGTACCAATTTATGGATACTAAGTATGAGTAACTGTCCTTAATAATCTCGTACAGTCTAAATGGAGCTCACTGTGCATAAATGACAGCAGCGTTGGTTTTAAAATTAAGCCGCATTGATTCTGCTTAATGAAAAGTCTGATGTCCTCATGCAGTAGTTAGTACTCCGTGGTGTGTCCAAAATTCCTGGTCTGAAAGTAAGGCATCGTTTCTGCACTTCAGAAAATTCTGCTGTTGGCCACCCCACTGTTCATAAATGTGATCTTCTGATAGCCATGGGGCTCGTTCCTCTTCTTTTAATCTTTTCTTGTCTCAAGAGCTTTAACAAATTGCCCTATTAGCAACAGAAATCAATTGGTTATTAGGTAATTACCATAAGTAAAAGGTTAGCAGCAAGCACTCCGGGCCAGCTATCACGCTTTCATAGCTTTCAACTCACGCTGGGCAAATATTACACTTTCAAAAAATAAGAAACCGCAAAGTTCTTATCCTAATGTTTAAACAGTTTGGAAACAGCATTAGAGTTTCTGACATTTGGTTCACAGCCTGTTGACTTTCCAAATGATGTCACCTTTCAGCATGTAGGCCCCAGTATCCTCGGGAAATTATTGATGCTAATCACAATCCGGCTTTTCTCAAATAAGTTCTGTGGTTCGTGGATATTAAGAAATGCCACTCTCAAAAGTGGTTCCAAAAAGAAAAAAAATCACTCCTAGTAATGCGGATTATTAAAATTACACAAACTCTCTCTCTCTCTCTCTCTCTATATATATATATATATATATATATATATTCCATGATTAATTTGTCACTGTCAAGTAGCTTTTTTAAGTGTTGAAATTATTTATTGTGTTCTCTAATAACTTAAGGGAAACTTGAAGTAGAATTGACGTGTTACGGACAGGATTGGGATAATTGTGGCATAAATGGAAAAGTTCAAAAGTGAGGCTTTGAAGAGTAAAGACTTTCTAGAACAACAGCAATAACAAGAAAAACACACCACTAACATATTTGATGATGCCCTTATTCAAGTAAGCATTAATCTATTTTTATTAAAGACAAGTAAAGGGATATTATATAATATTTAATATAATTATCCCATGGACTTATCTAAGTAGATTAGAAAAGAAGCATACTCAAAGCAGAAATAGTTTAGTTGTTTAAACTGTTTTTAAATTGTGCTGCTTATAGCTGCAATATTTTACAATATGCAAGTTATCAAGAGATAGAAGCTGCCCTTGAAATCATTTCAACTCTGTTGTTCATAAGTTATGCTAACAACATAACTAACAACACCAGTTCTCTGGCCCGCTTACACTGGCTGCCAATATGCTTCCAAGCTGAATTCAAGGTGCTGGTTCTAATGTATAAAGCCCTACACGGCTTGGGACCACAGTACTTTATGGGACACCTCTCCCAACCGCAATCTACCCGGACACTGCACTCAACATCTGAGGCCCTTCTCTGACTGCCACCTCCGAGGGAGGCTCGGTTGGTGGCAACAAGTAGGAGGGCCTTCTCAGTGGTGGCCCCCCAACTGTGGAATAAGCTCCCCACTGAGGCTACCTGGTGCCAACTTTACTGTCTTTTTGGTGCCAGGTTAAGACTTCCCTCTATGCCAAGGCATTTAATATTTAAGAGCTCAAAATAGCAAATGGGGGTCAGGGTTATGTCAGCTGCAGGCTTAGTTCATTAACTTGTTTAGTATTTGTCATTTTAAATTGGGTTTTTAAATTTGGTTTTAAACTTTGTAATGAAATTGTATGTTTTTATTGTTATCTGTATTTTATTGTGTGTTTTATTGTTTTTATCAATTGTTGTAAACTGCCCAGAGAGCTTTGGGTATGGGGCAGTATAGAAATAAAATAAACAACAATAACAACAACATGTTTCTGGTTATTTATACCAGAGGCAGAAAACCTGTGGTCACCCAGATGTCCTTGGACTTCATCTCCCATCACCCCAACCATCATGGCCAATGGCCAGTGATGATGGGAGTTCTAGTTCAATCTCTGGAGGGCCACAGGTTCTCCACCCCTGAGTTATACCCTTCCTCCAAAACGAAGGCAGCTCATAATATTGATAAGTCAAAGTCTGTCACTAAAGGCTCCTGAGTAAATTTAGTGGTCATGGGGTAAGAGCATGGATCCTTTTATGGATCAGTAACTGGTAAAAGATTAGGAAGCATAAAGTAGGATTAAATGGACCGTTCTCATAATGGAGGGATGTAAGAAGTGAGGTCCCCTTAGGAACTGTATGGGGACCAGTCGGGTTTTCTTTTTTAACTTGTCAATAAATGATCTGGAATTAGAGGTGAGCAGTTTGGTGGAAAAATCTGTAGAGGACTCACGCTTTTTCAGAATTGTGAAGAGATCCAAAAGGATCTCTCCAAACAGGGTGACTGGGCAAAAAAATGGTAAATTTATCAATCTGCCCCATCACTGAGGTAATCTGATGGCATGCTCCTCCTGCTGGTTCCGCATGGACCTATGACCCGAATGGAGTCCACCCGGAGAAGAGCCTTCTGTGTGGTGTCTCCATCTCTGTAGAACTCCCTGCCTCTGGAGGTCAGGGAGGCACCAACATTGTGTTGTTTCTGGCACCTCCTGAAAACATCTTTATTTCAGGAGGCGGAGGCCTTCTTTGGCTGACAAGCCACTGTTTCTGTTGATATTCTGTTTTAATATAGTGTTTTATTCTTTTTGTCTTGTTTATCTTTTTATTGTGTTTTTTTCCTCCTGCCTTTCATTCCTGATGACTATAACTTGACTAATTAGACTTATTCTCAGCAAAAGTCTGTGAACATTAGTGGGTTATTGCATTGTCTGAACTCAGCTGCACTAATTAGCCATTGGCTTGTTAACCATGAACAACCCATGAAGAGAACCCGTTTTTCTTGTTGGGTTGTGAACGGTGGGTTGTTCACCATGGTTCATTATCTTGGCTGGGTTCAGACAACATGATAACCCACATTTCAACAACAACCCACAGTTCAATGACAACCCACACTGAACCCATACTCAACCCTTGAGTGTGGGTTATCGTGTTGTCTGAACCCAGTCAATATGTGTGGCCCTTTTCCAGAGAAGCTGAGAACAAGGCAGACCTGTAGAAGAGGATCCAAGAGGTCTCTGGAAAACAGACATGTTATGTTACCTTTTCTTCAGCACTGGGCATGCTTTGAACTGAAGCGTTCTTTTCCCCCGATCAGTAGTCTTTTGCTACTCTTAATACTATAGAATTGCAATAAAAATAAACTTTTCAATAGTAAATCTTTGCATACTGAACACCATTGTTAACATTCATTATTTCTGACCACATTTCCACTCTCCCTCTCCCTCCACCATTTAAAAGAGTTAACTAAAAGACCAAAATTGGCTGGATCCATCAAGACGCCATCCAGTTTCTCATGCAACACACACCAGAAGGCAGGAAGAGAACTTGGCTATGATTCATCTGATCCAGAGGAATAGTCCTTCCTGATACCAAGATATTTTCTTATTTGGTTACATCTTGATCATATTAGCAGTACCCCGACTACCAAGGAGAAAATGTTCTTAGCAGCTTTGAACCTACAGTAGTCAATATTTTCTGTCTATTTCTGGTTAGAGCAGAAAATAATAATTTCAAGTCTGCTCAGATGAGTTGCTCATGTTAAACTTCATTTTAATTCCATGCACAATCCAGCCAAAGTTAAGCACAGTTGATTTTGGTAAGAAAGTTATATGGGTGTTTGAAACTGCAGTCCTATACACATTTATCTGGGAGTAAGTCCCATTAAGCTCACTGTGGTTTACTTTTGAATGAACATATATAGGATTGCACTGTAAGTTTCCTGTTGAAATTAATAGGATATAAATATGTTTATTAATAAGTCACGCCCTTATTAATTTATCACTGTGGCATGAATAAAACATGTTTTCTGTAGCATGTAAAGATGGATTCAGAGATGCATACAATTTCAAAAATATAATAAATAAACAAACAAATAAATAAATACAATTTCTGTTTGCTTCATATTCTGAAAAATTGCATCATGTATTCAAATTACATTGCCTGTCAGTTAGTATTTTGAATATTCAAAATACTGTTAGTATTTTGAATATTCAAAATACTGTTCATAGTGATTTATATCAGGTAAAATACATTAAAACATACAAATATACGCATAAACGGATACTTCGGTATACAACAAACAAAGTAAACAGGTCACATCTTTGAAATGACAATGATCTGAAAGAACCTGTAACTGTGAAAGTATTTGATAATTTTGAAATATCCACTCATATATGCAGTAAAAGGAAGGCTTACTTCCTCATTAGAAGAAACAGGCCCCCAAAGAGAATTTCGCGCAATACTGAATTTGCACCAAGAATACAATGGTCCTTGTAAGATTGAAAATAAATTTCATTATTTGCTGGGACTTCTTACACTCGGTGCTTGCACTGATGCATTGCTGGTGGCCCCAGGTTTATGTAGGTCTTTGCTCAAGTCACATTGGGCGTTAATTCAGGGAAGAATTATTCATGTCGCTTCTTTGCTTATTTATAGCGGTTGTCCACCCAGTCATGCCTGACGGAGATAGAATGGATGGATTTACAAATTCTGTGTGAGATACCTTGAGTCAACGATGTACATTATTTCATGTATAATAAAAATATTTGAATTATAAAAGCAGAAGCAATTTAAAATGAGACTATAGAACTTCATAAATGGGAGTGGCGGTCATCAGGTAGTCATCTTGCATCCTCCATAATTTCTAGAAAATGACCATTCTAAAGTTATTGCCTTTTCCTTTCTAATGCACTGCACTTGATGTTTCACCTCATTGTACCTGTGCAAGGAAAAGATGATTTTTTTGAAATTTGATCTATAGCTTAGTTCTATGCATATGTACTCAGAGACAAGTCTGACTTTGATGAGACCTACTTCTAGGTAACTATGCACAGGATTGGAGCCATAGCCAAATGCTGACACAGGCAATGTGAACTCCTGCATATATTTGAGAGAAGAGGATTTAACATTCTAATTAGGGCTGCAGTGCTAAGTTGATTGACTGGTTAGATTAATGAATTAAAAGACTTTTGATCAAATAAAAAGTTGCATCCAACTAATTGGGTAGCAGATTTTAATTTTAAAAGAATATTTATAATATGTGCTTATAAAACTTCAGAGGAAGCATGTATCTTCTAACATGGAGAGCATACTGTAAAGACAATCTTCAAAGCAATTGATGTTATTTATATGCAAATGTATTTATTTATTTAGTATATTTGTTCACCGCCATTCAGCCAAAAGGCTCCCTGGGCGGTTTATAAAGAGAAACAAGATAAAAACAGTCATCTATAATCAATTAATTGACTAAAACATGCCTGGACCCTAAGACCATCATCAGAGGCCCTTCCGTGGGTGCACCCGCCAAATGAGGGGAGGAGGGTGGCTACTAAGGAGAGAGCCTTTTTAGTTGTAGCCCCTGATTGTGGAATGTCTTCCCCAGAGGCACACCTGGCGCCTATGTTGTTGTCTTTTGGGTGCCAGGTGAAGACCTTTTTATTTTCTCAGGTTTTTTAGGCCCTTCAATTTTAAAAGTTGTGTCAGTGCATTTTTAGATCTTTGCACTGCTGCTGGCTTTTATCGTGGTTACTACTTTGGTTTTATTCTGTTTTAAACGTATGGTTTTCCTATAATCTTTTATTAAGTTATTGTATTTTATGGTTTTAAGCTTTCCCTATAAACTGCCCAGAGAGCTTCGGTTAATGGGCAGTATAGAAATGTAATAAATTCCATATGATTAACGAAGATTTCTTTAATTAGGTGATAATAGCCCTATTCAAATCTATATTCATCCTGCATTCTTATTCCTTGAAGGTATTCCTTAGGGATGCCCGAGGATCCCTGAACTCAGCCTGATGCAAGGTAGATCAGAATCTACAGATAGATCTCTGGTAACTTGCAATAAATCAGCAATGGTCCCTGACTGCTGACTGGCTGCCGTCCTATGCAAACTGATCTGCCTGATCCATGGGCAAATTGTATATCACTGAGCCTCATTGTTGCCCACCTGTAAATCAGGACTTTATGAGTGCTGGCACAACTTGCTGTTTCATAAAATTGCAAGTGCTTTTTTTTTTAATCATCACATCCTCAGGTATTCATCACCTGTAAACATGAGTATTAATTGGTTGATTTTGACCAGGTCTAGATGCAGTTCTGCTGGCCAGTTTTAGAGTTTTGAGTTAGATTTCAATCTCTGCTCTGTCATAACTCAGATGTAGATTTTTACTTGCAGCAGCATGTACAGGTCATTCCAGTATATGACTCATGGGGTGCAGTAGGTAATGCTTTCCAATCCCTGAGCCACCATTTTGTGTCTGGCTCTGCCTGCTTCTATTATTTTGCACTGGGCTCCAGTTGGTATGGACCTCTGTGAAATAAGTAAAGAAATGTAGTAGATCCTGCAAGCCTGAAATCTGCCTGCCCCTGGTCTAAGCTTTGCGTGCCTTCCAAGCAAAAGTGTGTAAAGCCTTTGAGGGCAGTTGGTAGCCAGTTTGAAGGCCGTGACCAGGGCTGTTTGACCCAAACCTGCTCTTCTGGAGGATTGATCAGGGCGCAGAGCAGAGGGAAAGGGTTAGATACACCCTCTTCCTACACTGCAGCCCTCATCCAGACATTGATGTGGGTTTTCCAGAAAATTTTGAACTGGAAAATTGTCCTAAGCAAATCAGACTAATTTGTGGTGTGACGTTGCTCTGTTAGTTTCCCTGTTCCCAATTGACCTCATTGGCTGATGCTGCTGGGCATATGGAAAGGCACAGTACACAGGGTGAGTGTTCCTACACATTGGATCAGACCAAGAGTCCATCTAGTCCAGCATTCTGTTCACACACTGGCCAACCAGCTGCCCACGGGATCCCACAAGCAGGACATAAGTGCAACAGCACCTTCCCACCCATGTTCCCCAGCAACTGGCATACATAGGCATACTTCCGCTGATATTGGAGGAAGCATATAGCCATCAGGACTACTAGCCATTGATAGCCTTCTCCTCCAGAGGGTTATGGGAGAGGGTTTGCCATGCGGATACCATTTTCAGTGGCATCCCTGAGGCACATGTAATGTGCTGTTCCAGTCTTAGTTTGTTGAAAATAGGATGTGATCAGTTTAACAAATATAATTTTCTTCCTAAGGTAGCTCAGGTTCCAGTCTTCTTCACTCTCATTTTCACTTTCTTTCTGTCTTTTATCTCTTATTCAATTTGTCTTGTTCTTAAATCCCTCCATATACCCTTCCTGTCTTGTTTTCTAATCCCTCCATCTGCACACACTTGGGATTTTGTGTCAAGGATAATGAACCCATTTCCAAATAAACTCAGAAATCATCAGGGAAGCCAAACAACTTCAGCTCGTAGTCTTACATGATAAATATTTCACTTTGTCATCTCCTTTCTTCAGAATGGAAGAAACTTTGGTTTACTCATAACTAAAAAAGAGAGAGAGCACACCTTGTTGAGTAAATATAGTCTGTTCTGTTGAAATCTGTCGAAGTCTGTTAAGCTCTCCCAATATAATACATGTCCTTTGCAGGGCCGGTGCTACCATTAGGCCAACTAGGCAGCTGCCTAGGGCGCCGGGCTAAAGGGGGCGCCAGAAACGCCTTGAAAAAAAAATACAGCGCTCTCAAGTGGGAAAGGGGGGCGCTAAATATCTGATCTTGCCTAGGGCACCAAACTGCCTTGCACCGGTCCTGGTCCTTTGTGATACTTCGATCCTATTGCAGATATTTGCTAAGTAGATACTGTATGTACAGAAATAAACATTATTTTCTTCATGACAAAAATATGGTTTGGTGCACCATTATCATGACCATTGGCCATGCTGGTTGTGGATTATGGCACAATTGCAGTCTTCAACATTTGGAGTTTGAATTGCAGTCTTCAACATTTGGAGGGCATCATGTTGGGGAAGGCTGGTTTAGAGCCTGATCTGATACATTTCTGCAGAGACTAAGCCCTCTCTCCTAGTGCAGGGGAATACTGCTTCACTTAGGGCCAAACTACAGGAGATGTTAAATGCATCTTTGCAGCTTGCAGGTTTTTAAAAATGCAAATTGCATCTGCTGGAAGCAGGAGCTGATAATTAATGGGATCAGAAGAGGAGTGGAGGGGGAATTATCCCTTTCCTCCGCTCCTCTGTTGTGATCCTGAAGGAAACCCCTCCTCTGAAGCTAGCATTTGCCTTGGGAGGAAATACTCCACTGGTGCCAATGGGGGACTGCCCCCTTCCCAAAAAATACCAGTTTCAGAGAGTGCTGGTGCAAACTCTTGCCACCTGAAACGGGAAAGCACATGTGCTGCCGCCGACCCCATCCCCTTCCTCCCCTCTGCTCCTCCTCATCTGTCTCTCTTTCCCCCTTCCCAGTCTGTCTCCCTTCTACCCCCTCCCTCCCTCCCTATCTACCTACCACGTTGCTACTGCTCCTGCCATGGTCCACTCTGCTTGGAAAACCAGCCGGCACAGCTCTTCAGAGAGACAGCCATGTCCACATGCCTGGCTCAAGGGGTCCTTCTTCAGAGCCAGGTATTGTGGGAGGGGATGTCCCTGGAGATCGCCTGTACTGCACATGATCTCCAGGGACATCCCACAATGCCTGACTCCGAGGAAGGACATCTCAGAGTCAAGCATTTGGATGTGGCCCCCTCTCTGAAGAACTGCGTTGGCTGCTTTTCCAGCTGACATAGATCTTCATAGAGCTCAGCCGCCTGTCGGCTCGCTCTATGAGGATCTGCAGAGCAGGGGGTGGCAATGGGAACGGGTGGGTGGGAGACATTGCAGTGGCGGTGGTGGCGGTGCCGGCGGCGGCAGCAGTGGCAGCACAAAGGGAAGGAGCACAGTGGCGGCAGGTGCTCCTCCCACTCGCCGTTTCTCCCACTCTGCCACCTGCGGTGGGGGATTCACCCTGCTTCATGGGAGGGCCAGCCATGATTTCAGAAGACGTGTTTCCCTCAGGATTGCAGCAGTTAAGTTACCCTTAACTGAGGCTGAGATCCTAAAACTGATGATTTCCACATAGGTCAAAGTCATTACCGGTACTTCCTGCATTTAGGCATTACAACATCTGCCATTGCAGTCAGAGCTCTGCGTAGCCTTCCACGTCTTGTTTCAGTATGCCTGTGGTTTCCCACTGTGAATGCACTGTCATTCTCTTTCTTTCTTTCTTTCTTTCTTTTGAACTAGTGACACTTTTAGAGATTTCTGTTGTTAGCTTCCTTGTCTGAGGGCAGAGGAGAGGACTGATGATCTGTGACAATTTTGGACAAGCTTGATTGAAGACAACTTGAGATGGCAGGTGGCCGATGTGTTCCCTCCGCCCCACCCCAGAAAGTGCTGCTCAGCACTCCCATCCCCACCTTTGCCTGTCCGCCCAGGCCCCTTTGACCCCTCCCTTCCCATGCCCACCCATGTGATGGGTACGCTCATCCTCTCACTCTCCCATGGGCCTCCTGCAGTACCCCTGAGTTGCCAACTAATTAGGGGTAAGTGAAAATAACCCACTTGGGTTTGTTCCCCCCCCCCCATGCCAGGGTTTTTTGTGTGTGTATAGAAGCCAGAAATTTGGCCTGATTGACAGAACATTTCAGAAAATGTCAGCAAGAACATTTTCAGTTAGAGTGCATGCTTGATCTGTGCAGCTCACACATGAAACATGAGTGTGTCAACTTACTAAATTCAACAAGTGGGTCATTTCAGTTGTGGCCCCTAAAGCAGGGGGTCCCCATTGTGGTGTCCACGGGCGGCATGGTGCCCACAAGGGCCTCCAACAGTACCCACAAAGCTCTCTACTCCCTGTTCCTTTCAAAAAAATTACTTAATAAAAACCTTGAAAATGGTGAGGGCACCAAGTTCTCTTTCCTGTTCTTGAACATGCCACTGATCAGCTGCTGGGTGGGCAGGAAGAGAAGGAAAGAGTTGCTTCCTGGCCCTGTCCAGTCTTCTGCCACCAACACAGAGCTTTCCCCTTTGCTCTCTCCCCCACTCCCAGCCGCTAGCCTTGCTCTTTCTCTCCCCCACCTCTTTACCTTGGTGTTTCTCCCCCTCCTAGCCTCTAGCCTTACTCTTTCTCTCCCTTCTCCCCTCTTTGCCTTGCTGTTTCTCCCTCTCTCCCAGCATCTAGCCCCACTACTGCTCCCCTCACCTCTTTACCTTGCTGTTTCTCCCTCTCCTAGCTTCTAACCTTGCTCTTTCTCTTGCTATTCCCCCCACCCTCCCAGTCCCTAGCCTTGCTCTTTCTCTCCCTTCACAACCCCTTTTCTTATTCTACACACACACACACACACACACACCACCTTCCTGGGCAGGGGCTCAGAGATAGCAGAGGAGGTGGTAAGAGTACTAGGTGGGGAACGGAACGGCTGCCCCTGGGGTTGAGGTAGGGAAAACCTTTCCTTTCCTTTGCGGCTGGGGAAAGGGGTGTGTGTATGGATGGGATAAGCAGAGCAATCCTATGTAGATCTACTCAGGACTCATTCCCACTGAGTTCCACGTAAGCATGCATAGGATTGCAACCTTAAATGGGTAATTTTGTTGTGCTTCTGTGAGGTCAAATATCTGGCTTGGCTATGGAGTTCAGACCCTTCCCCTGTTGTACTCAGTTTCTTGGATGGATTACTGGTCTTTCGACTAGCCAGGCCCCCACAGCAGCCATTATATGATTAGCCACAGTACATCCTCCATGGGAGCCATTTTGTGGTGGTGCCCACAGCAGTTTCTCAAATTCCCATATGTTCCCAATGGTCCAAAAAGGAAGGAAACCCCTGCCCTAAACTATGGAACAGCCTCCCAAGAGATGTTCATCTGGCTCTTTCTTTGCCTCTTTTAAAATTCATTCTTAAGAATGTTTTATTCCAGCATGCATTTTTGTTGCGCCTTTTATGATATATATATTTAGTCTGCTGTTGCTGATGTGGTTTTAATGATGATGTTTTACGATGCTATTCTTACTGCTGTTTTTTTTTTTTTTTATGTTGTTAGGATTGTTTTAAAAAAATTTTGCTGTGATTTATTTGTAAGCTGCCTTGAGTTTTATTTTATTATAGAAAGATGGGATAAAAGTGCCTAGAATCAGGGCCTCTTAGTGCCAATGGAGGCTTTAGTTTAAAAAGACTAATTGTCATATGGGGGGGGGCATTTTCAGGAGGGGCCACTGCTGGGAAGGGCAGGGTTAACCCTCCCTGAATGCTGTTACACCCCCCCAACACACACACATACACACACCAGTGCATTTAGACTTTTAAAAAGTCTCCACTGGTGCCATTTTTAAAAGCTCATTTAAACTTTTAAAGGCTTAATAACCATACCTGGGGGGAGGGGCATTTTTGGGAGGGGGAGTGCATGTTCTGTATGAAAATAGGTGTGTGTGTGTGTGTGTTATGTGTGAATGGGTTCTAAGCAAATATATCAGGGGGTCACATATGGGGGTCAGCAGTGGGGAAGGTGCCGACAGTGGGGAGCCCAACCTGCTTGACAGCAGCCAATTTGGCCAACAGGCCAAAAAGTGCTCCCCATCTGTGGTCTAGATATATGGATTAGATAGACTAGATCAGGGCTCTCCAACCTTGGGTCCCCAGATGTTGCTGGACTACAGCTCCCAGAATCCCTTGCCGTTAGCCATGCTGGCTGGGTATGCTGGGAGCTGTAGGCCAGCAACATCTGGGGACCCAAGGTTGGAGAGCCCTGGACTAGATAGATAGAATGCAGGTCCAGCATGCCATTTTGCATGCTGTGCATGTGAGATTACAGGGCACATTGCTGCTAGGGGGGCACAGCTGCCTCTCACAGGCTTTACTGATTTGAGCAGGGATTAAGGTAGTTAGTGGCAGAGCAATATGGTGATCTGTCAGTAGCCACTGTGGGAACAGCTCTCATACCCTCTTCCCTGCACGGCCTGCCCCATGACCAGCTCTAGGTTCTGCTCCTCTGACCCTGTCCAGGTAGCAAAATTTAAGTTGCCAACCCACCAGGCCACTTTCCTGCATGGGCTTCACCACTCAACCATCTTTGTGGACCTATCTTCCCCTGAAACAGGCTTTGCTTCATTAGGCCCTCACTTCTCTCTATTGGTGATTCTGCAACCTACCCCAGGGCCTCCCCTGGCGCTATCTCCCTACAGCAAATCCCACCAGACCTCCTTGCCCCTGTCCTAGGATGCTGCAAAGTATCCCCTGCAAAGTAGAACCACTAGCGACATAACCATTCAGGTACTAATTAGATGACGAGGCATTTGGCTATTTTCACTAGCTATTGTTTCCAGCAGCCTATTTCGAGTTTTTATGATGTGACCATCCTTTTTATGGTCAGGCTTCGTTTTGTGCACAGCATGAGTCCACTAAGGCTAAGTTGTTATGTAGCCATAGAGGAACAGTAATCATTACGAGATTCCCAGAAGTGGGAATGGGACAGGGAGGGGAGTCTCACAAATCCGGGCTTGGCTCCAGGCTGGACACACCTGGGGATCCCTTCTCTGTATCGGGGCCCGGGCATACAACCACTATTACTGTTCTTGTTCATAGTGGGAGCCTCCAGGTGGGTTTCTTTCGTCAAAATCGGTAGGCACACTTGTTGTCTTCGGTCATGCTTGCTCCTTGCAGGAGAGGAGCACTGCATCCCGTTATTCCGGCAAGCCAGGGAATACGGGCACTCAGACCTGTCAGGCATATCTGGGTGGGTTCGGTGGGGTGCTGCAATCCTGACTTAGCCAAGCACTAGTGCTTGTTTTCCAGCGGGGCCACGGGGAGGCGGAGGATCCTTCTATCTGCAACACCCAGCAACTACGAGAGTCGTAGTTACTCCCGCTGTTTACCCGCGCTTCGTTGAATTTCTTCACTTTGACATTCAGAGCACTGGGCAGAAATCACATCGCGTCAACACCCACCGCAGGCCTTCACGAATAACCATTCAGGTATGTACATCTCACCTGTTGTAATTTATACCTACTGCCATTCTCCTGAGGTTATAATGAAAGTTGTTCATTTAATGATAACTTGTTACCACACCTTTTAGGTAATAGTTCTTTTCCTGGTAAAGCAAGTGAGTCCTGCCCTTTTTGAAAAGTTGAGGTAGCAAAGTACACTTCATACTGTGCGGACGTGTGGAACTGCCAGCAACAATTATATGAGCTGGCTACCAGAATTTCAGTTCCGCATTCTAAAGCAGTGTGTGTGTTTGTGCCTGTGCTTGTGCCTCTGTGTGTGTGTGTGTGTGTGTGTGTGTGTGTGAGAGAGAGAGAGAGAGAGAGAGAGAGAGAGAGAGATTGAGAGATTGTGGTAAAGGAAATAAATGTGTTGCTCCTGCAGAAACTTCACCTTTGGGACAGATTGTAAAGTTTGAACAATCAAGGAAAAGGAGAAGGTATCAAACTTATGATAAAGGAAAGTTGAAAAATTGGACAAAACAAAGGCTGTGCTGACTGAGAATTATGGGAATATAAAACATAAGAAGAGACATGCTGAATCAGACCAAGGGTCCATCTAGTCCAGCATTCTATTCACACAGTGGCCAACCAGATGCCTGTCAAGTAGGACATGAGTACAATAGCAACCTCCCCTCATGTCCCGCAGCAACTGGGGTACATAGGCATACTCAGAGGCGTAGCGTGGGGGGTGCAGGGGGTGCCGGCCGCACCGGGCGCAACATCTGGGGGGGCGCACTCGCAGCTCTCTGCCCCAGCTCTTCGTCCTCCTGCTCCCCCCCCTGAGAGGCGGCTGCCCTTGGAGAAAGGGGCAGATCAGCCGCCGCCCCCCCCTCGCTGCTGCTGCCGCCGCCGCCGCGCCTGCCGGGTCGTGCGCCTCGGAGAGCGCGCGGGCGGGGCGGGAGGCGAGGAAGGAGGCGCCGCCGGTGCATCGCGGCCCGGGCAGGCGAGGCAGCCGCGCCGCGGCGCGTTGCCGGAGCGTCTGGAAGGGGCGCTTGGCGCTGGTGACCGGCTCTCGGTTGCATCGGGGCTGCCGGGCCCTCGCCTGGTGCAAGAGCGGCTGAGGTTGGTGGGCTGCGCCCGGAGCGTGGACAAGATCGAGTATGGAGGGAGAGCGAGGAGAGAGAGGAAGGAGAAGAAGAAGAAAAGAAGAAAAGAGAGAGAGAGAGAGAGAGAGAGAAAGGGGGCAGGAGGAAGAGAGGAGAGAGAGAAAGAGGAAGGAGGAAGATCGGGGGAGGTGAGAGAGAGAAAGAACGAGAAGGGAAGGGAGGAAAGAAGCTAGACTGAAGGGAAAGAGGAAGATGGGGAAGGAACTGGTAAGAAAAGAGAGCGCGAAAAGGATTGGAGGCAGAGAGAAGAGAAAGGGAGGGAGGGAGGCAGGAAAGGAAGATGAGGAAGGAGAGGAAAAAGAGTGACCGGGGAAAGGAGAGAAAGAAGGAAGGAAGAAGGAAAGAAGAAAGAGAAAGAGAGAGAGAAAAAGGAAGGACAAAGCGGAGAACAGCAAAGGAGAGAGAAAGGAAAATGGGGGAAAGGAGAGAGAAAGAGGAAAGGGGAAAAGGATGGCGAGAGAAAAGGAGGAGAGAGAGAGAAATGGGAGAGGTGGGGAGGGTGAAGGGAGGAGGGGAGAAAAGGGGGGGGAGAAAGGAAAGAGGAGGGCAAAGAAAGAAGAGGTACATTTTAAAAAGCCAGGAAAGGAGGAGGGAGAAAGGAAATGGGCTAGAAAAGAAGGGAAAGGGTGTGTGGGGAAATGGGATGGTGCGGTGAATGAAGAATGAGGAGGCAGGAATTTTTGAAGGACGGTGGAAAGCGGGAGGAGGCCCGAGCAGAGCAGAGCAGCGTGGGGTGTGTCTTCTTCTTCTTCTTCTTCTTCTTCTTCTTCTTCTTCTTCTTCTTCTTCTTCTTCTTCTTCTTCTTCTCCTCCTCCTCCTCCTCCTCCTCCTCCTCCTCCTCCTCCTCCTCCTCCTCCTCCTCCTCCTCTTGGGGAGTCTCCCTTATTGCTTCTCCCTCTTTCTAGACCTCTGTGTGACCTCCCCGAATTTAAATTAATCTGTATATTATATACAGATTGATATCTTGCACTTCTATTAAAGAATTACAATTAGAGGTACAGGATTGAGGAAGTTGGCTCCATCTAGCCCAGTCTTGGATCATCTCCAGGGTATGGTTCCATTTTGATGTTTAGTTTTTGTTCTTGATATTTTTTGTCGTTTACGATGGTTGTGAGACGACATATAATAGCATGGCCCATGCTAGGTTACTACATTTGTAGATTTGTATTCATAGACCTGCTGAAAATGTGGAGAATGTGTAATGCATGTTCGCACTCAATAAAGTGTTTGAAAATAAACTTGTATTTAGATGCATTTTACTTTAATTACATCAGTATTTTCATAACAAACAATACATGTGCTTAGGGGGTAAGGGTTTCTTTAACTAATCTAGTGGAAGAGACTCGAGTGCTAAAATCCACGGGTTAGGGGGCGCAAATTACTTGCCTTGCCCCGGGTGCTGACAACCCACGCTACGCCACTGGGCATACTGTCTCTGACGCTGGAGGTAGTATATAGCCATCAGGACTAGTAGCCATTGATAGCCATATCTTCCATGAATTTGTTGAATCCCCTTTTAAAGCCATCACTACATCTTGTGTAAGTGAATTCCATAGTCTAACGATGCGCTGTGTGAAGAAATACTTTTATCTGTCCTGAATCTCCCATAAATCAGCATCATGGGATGACCCCAGGTTCTAGAATTATGGGAGAGAGAAGGAAAAACATCTCCCTATCCACTTTCTCCATACCATGCATGTTTTGTACACCTCTATCATGTCTCCCCTTACTCACCTTTCCTCTAAGCTAAACAGTCCCAGGTGTTGTAACCTTTCCTCGTACAAGAGTCGCTCCAGCCCCTTGGTCACTTTAGTTGCCCTTTTCTGCACTTTTTCCAACTCTACAATATCCTTGTTTAGGGGTGGTGACCAGAACTGTGCACAGTATTCCAAGTGCGGTCGCACCATACATTTGTAAAAGGGCAGTATGACCTTGGCAGTTTTATTTCCTTTCCTAAGTATGCCTAACATGGAGTTTGCCTTTTTCACAGCAGCTGCACATTGGGCTGACATTTTCATCCAGCTGTCCACCACAACCCCAAGATCTCTTTCTTGGTCAGTCACTGCTAGCTCAGATCCCATCAGCTTATGCTTAAAGTTGGGATTTTTTGCCCCAACGTGCGTCACTTTACACTTGCTTACATTGAACCTCAATTGCCATTTTGATGCCCATTCTGCCAGTTTGGAGAGATCCTTTTATAGCTCCTCACAATACTTTTTGTTTTGTTTTGTTTTAACCACCCTAAATAATTTGGAATCATCAGCAAACTTGCAGTCCAACACATCTGGAGGGCACCAGGTTGAAAGGCTGCTGTGGATTATAGTTGCTTTATTGATCATGGAAATAAGTGATATGAAATGGATAGGGCAATTGGACCATGTTTTCTAACTCAGCCCCATTCATTCATGTGATGGGTGATTCCATGTCAAGTGGCTAGGGCTCCCCACGTGACCATCACGGATTTTGATGAAATTTTGTGTGTAGAATCCCACATGTCTCAAACAAACTTTGGTAAAGTTTTAGGTTCGCTGGTGGAATACCTGTGGAGATATAGCCTTTGTTTGACCACATACTGCGACCATGTACAGTATGACTGTGAGATTTTGGCAACTTTGAGACATAATATCTCCCTAATGGAGGACACATAACATAGCCTCCTTGCTGAAGCTTAGCAGGTTTGAGTCTCTTCAGTACCCGGATGGATGACTATCTGGAAACCTATGCTGCTATTAGTTTCATGATGGAAGAAAGGCAGGACATAAATATTCTAACTAAAGAAATAAAATGTGCATACTAGTAAACAATGGGAACTTTCTGCCCAATGTAAATAGCAGCTTCAGGGGAGGGGCAATTTTTTGGGGGACCATGTTGCACTCCCCCCCCCCAGCACCCTGCACCTGCTGTTTAAAAGATACCAACAAAACACACAACAGTCATATGAAATGCAACAGCACATTTCAACTGCAATCCTGTGGTGCCCCCCCCCCCGCCCACCAGTTCCATGTACAGAAGACTGGCACTTACTTCATCATTGACGAAGAGATGGCATCCTCCACTACACGAGAGCACAGCAGGTTAGCTTAGGGGGGCACAAATCCCTGACCTCAAACACTCACCACAACTCACCACTTCCCAATGCTCACAGCTCTATCCTACAACTCCTCACTGCTGCCCCCACCCACACATCTGCTGCCTGAAGGGGCTGCCTCACCCTTCCTCATTGTAGTGCCAGCCCTGGAGTTCAGTGTGCTGTACAAGGGGCTATCCCATTTGATTATTTCATAGATTGGGCTGAGAAATGGTGACCTGCCCAAGGCTTCATGACTGAACACAGAGCTGAATCTCATAGAATCATAGAATCATAGAAAAGTAGAGTTGGAAGGGGCCTACAAGGCCATCGAGTCCAACCCCCTGCTCAATGCAGGAATCTAGGTCAAAGCATCTCTGACAGATGTCTGTCCAGCTGCACCTTGAATGCCTCCAGAGTGGGAGAGCCCACGACCTCCCCAGGTAGTTGATTCCATTGTCTTATTGCTCTGACAGTCAGGAAATTTTTCCTGATGTTTAGGTGGAATCTAGGTTCCTGTAACTTGAGCCCATTATTCCGTGTCCTGCAAACTGGGATGATCGAGAAGAGATCTTTGCCCTCCTCTGTGTGACATCCCTTCAAATACTGGAAGAGTGCGATCATATCTCCCCTCAGTCTCCTCTTCTGAAGGCTAAACATGCCCAGTTCTTTCAGTCTCTCCTCATAGGGCCTTGTTTCCAGTCCCTTTATCATCCTTGTTGCCCTCCTCTGAACCCTCTCCAGTTTGTCTATGTCCTTCTTAAAGTGAGGTGCCCAGAACTGGACGCAGTACTCAAGATGAGGCCTAACCAGTGCCGAGGAAAGGGGAATTATCACTTCCCGCAATTTGGAAGCTATACTTCTATTAATACAGCCCAAAATTGCATTTGCCTTCTTTGCAGCCACATCACATTGCTGGCTCATATTCAGTTTGTGATCTACCACAATTCCAAGATCCTTCTCACTTGTAGTATTGTTGAGCCAAGTGTCCCCCATTCTGTAACTCTGCATTTGGTTTCCTCTCCCTAGGTGCAGCACTTGGCATTTATCCCTATTAAATTCCATTCTGTTGTTTTCGGCCCAGCGCTCCAGCCTATCGAGGTCACTTTGAATTTTGTTTCTGTCTTCCAGAGTATTAGCTGTTCCACCCAACTTTGTGTCATCTGCAAATTTGATAAGCATTCCCTGTACCTCCTGATCCAAGTCATTAATAAAAATGTTGAAGAGCACCGGGCCCAGGACCGAGCCCTGTGGTACCCCGCTCGTTACCTCTCCCCAGTTTGAGAAGGAACCATTGATAAGCACTCTTTGAGTCCGATTCTGTAGCCAATTGTGGATCCACCTGATAGTTGTTCCATCTAGCCCACTCTTAGCTAGCTTACTAATCAGGATATCATGAGGCACTTTGTCGAAAGCTTTGCTGAAGTCCAGATATATAATGTCCACAGCATTCCCACAGTCCACAAGGGAGGTTACCCGATCAAAAAATGAGATCAGATTAGTCTGACAGGATTTGTTCTTGACAAATCCATGCTGGCTTCTAGTAATCACTGCATTGTTTTCAAGGTGCTTGCAGACTGACTTCTTTTATTCTTGTTATTCTCAGTCCCAAGCGAAGCAGTCAACCATGGCTTTGGCTCTTGTACAAGTGTTTCCTGCTATTTATTTATTTATTTATTTAAATTGATTAATTTAGCGTTTTTTATAGGCCGCCTTTAGGATGAAACCCTCTCAAGGTGGCATTTAAACAAGATGTTGATTAAAGGAAAAGAATACTATCATTTGAAAAATCTAGGCACATCAAAAAATGCCTCATATATTGGCCTGGTTCCCACGACATACTAAGCTACGGTGGTTTATAAGCCATGGTGGGTTAGCGTGTCATGTGAATCCAGCATGGTTTACAGGGTGGCTTACATTTCGCTTATAAGCCACCCTGACAAGCCATGGCTTTTAGTAGGGCTTGTCTGACTCACGATTGGTTATCATGTCGTCCGAACCTGGACGACATGACCCATTGTGGGTTAACCCAAACTGCTAGTGAGCCACTTCGCAAGAGTGACAAAACCCCTTGCTGCTCTTGCCAAGCAGCTACCAGGTGAGCACCACTGCCAGCCTCCCTAAAAGTGCCCAAGTGACACTTGGGGGCGAATGCCAGAGTCTCCCCCCCCCCCCCCGCCGCCGCCATGACTGTGAGCCATTTTTGGCTCACTGCAGCTTCTCCCCCCCCCCCCGTTAATTTTCCTTTCTTTTGAGATCCTGAAAGGTAGCTGTCACTTGCCCCCTCCCCCCTTCAGTCCTCCCACGGGTATCCCAGGAGCCCCAAGTTCTCCCTGCTCACTTTTGAAAGAAAGGATCACTTTCTTTCATGGCTTTGGAACCATTTGACAGCTCGCCTTCTGACAGCTGTCAGATGGTTCCAAAGGGGGAATTAACATACCTGCAGCCTCAGGTGGGCACTGTACAGGGTGGGTATCTGCTGAACGTTGCCAGCAGGCACCCCCCCCTGCACAGTACCCATCCCAGGGTCCCTATGGCCACATCTGCGCAGCTCTGGACTTCTGGATTTGCGCAAATGTGACCAATTTTTTTAAAAATAATTATGTGTGCAAATATTTGCGCACATTATGGAAGGCATTTTTTTTTTAAGGGTGGGCAGTCATGGCCAGCCCCTCCAAGGTGCTCATACTTGCCCAAACGGGGGCAGCCCGCCTTTTGCGATCTCTGAAAAAAGGTTTTAAAGGGGGGGGAAAGTTACAGTGAGCCGTAAAGAGCTCACGGTTGCAGTGGGGAAGGCAGGACAACCTGGTGCTCCCAAGGTGACCCCTGGGATACCTGCGGGAGGACTGAGGGGGGAAGAGCGGGAGGGAGGGGCCAGTAACCCACAATGTGCCCGGTTGTCTGTCAGGCACATTGTGGGGCCTGAGGCAATTCACCCACACTGTGTGGCTTGTGCCGCAGTGTGGGTTATGGTGTCATCGAAACCCACCCAGTGAGTCAAACCATTGGTGCATCTAGCCCAGCACTGTCAACCCTGACTGGCAGTGGCTCTCCTGGGTTTCAAGCAGGATCCCTTCCTAGCCCTACCTGGAGATGCCAGGGATTGAATCTGGGACCTTCTGCAGGCAAAGCAGGTGCTCTACCCATTGAGCTAGAGCCCCCCTCCCTAAGATGGTACTGGAAGCCAATCTTAGACTGTGACCCAGGATTACAGTTAGTGCAAAAATAGCAGTAATTTCCAGCTAGAGGTGCAACACTGTAAATGTGCATCCATATAGGGTATATAGAGAACAGCCAGTAAAAATGTATGCCAAGGAAAGGCCAGAGTGTTGTGCAGCAAAGGGTTAACTTAAGCTTCAGAAGGTTCATGAATTCATATTGGTCGAAGGATCTATGGATTCAGTGGAAAGGCCACTGTCGTTCAAACTGCATTTGAACTTTGGAGTTGAAGCTGCACTGACAGGGTAAGAAGTCATGAATGTTAAGCACAGCTTCTGCTTTCCCTGGGTTGCTGTTTTATTTCACAACGTTGTCCACCAGTTGATTCTAGTTCTGTCTGGTGTCAGGCTGAGACATTGTCTGCCCTTTGGTAGAGAGAGAATAATAACAGTACAACAGCTTACCTCGGATCTGCTACACTTGTTAAGATAGAAAATATTTGTTTTTGTAGGAACACATCAGAACTGGTTGGAACTCTCCACCCCCCATGACTAAATATTCGAGGTTCCTGTAGACCAGGCCACTGCTGGCTAACATCTCTATGCTAAATTTAACATGGGGAGGGGCAAGCCACAGGACTTCTATTATTATTTTTAACCTTCAAAGTTCTATGCAGTGGTGATCCATGTTACTGTCTCTTTAAAATAGTTTATGAGTTAATTTCCTTATTTAAAAAAAGATTTTGGAAGATGGCTCTGGTAAGCACCAGAGATCAAAGAGATTACACCAAGTTCTCTGGGATCCAATTTGGAGATAAAAATAATAAAAGGATCCAGAAAAGTGGCAAGACTTTGCATCTGCAAAGATACTGTCATGCAACACCCACAAAGATCTGTGTATCTTGGGAATTGTAACAGTGCATGCTGTGTGTGTGTGTGTGTACATATATATGCAACAAATGCGCACGCATAATTTTTTTCCCCTCGAGGTTCAGGCTGCCTGGATATGAACAAATTCCATTATTGGTTTTTTGTTTGTTTGTTTTGTTTTTAATAATTTTTTTTATTTCATTTTAAATGAATACAACAACAAAAGATACAACATAAACATTGTGCACTCCCCCCACCTCTTGGGACCAAGTTATATTTCTCCCCCCAATTTATTATTATTATTATTTTAATGTATATATACAAGATATTATTCTATATTCCAAAAATATAACAAATCTTGAAAAGGTTTGTTCCCCCTCCCCTTTACCAACACATACGGTAATCCAAAAATTTACCCCAAATGTTCACAATTGTGAACATTGTGTTGGAGAGGATGTAATGTAAAATGTACGTATGCCCACATGTGGTGGAGCTGTAAAAATGTTCTGGAATTTTGGCAGAAAGTATTTGCAGAAATATCAGAAATAATTGGAATGGAATTAGAAGTCTGCCCAAAATTAGCATTGTTAACAATTACAGAAAAGTTAGTTTGTTTAAAAAATACAAAAGAATTGATTGTGAATTTGTTAACAGCAGCAAAATTAATGATAGCTAGGAATTGGAAGGTTCAACATGTGTTTTCAATTACTGAATGGTATAAAGAGGTATGGGATATCGCATTAAATGATAAATTAACTTGTAATGTTAAGTGTCAAAAAGGACAATTGGAGAAAGACACCTTTGTGAAATTCCATTATTGGTACGGGATAACAATTGTGAATCAGCTACCTCTGAAACAGCTTTAATCCTTGATCACGGTGTTGGCTTCAGGTTCCTGAGGGCCTTTGAGCAAGGCCTTCCCCCTCAGTAAGTCTACCTTCTCACCGCCATTACTCCTTGCCCTCTTTCTCATCATGCTTGACAGGCAGAGAGCCAGTGAGCAAGTAGGTAGCTGCATCAACCAGGGCCGGCGCTACCGCTAGGCGAACTAGGTGGCTGCCAAGGGCGCACGGCTAAAGGGGGCGCAGAAACGCTCCGCTCCTGCGCCTTCCTTCCTCCCTCCCTCCCTTCCGCGGAGGCCAGCGGCAGCAGCAGCAGCAGAAGGAAGCTCGCTCGCTCGGCCGACTCTTCCTCGCCGCCGCCGCCAGGACTGCTGGGCGACAGGGACTGCTGGGCACAGGCAGCCGCGCCAGGAGCAACAGCCGCCGCCGCCAGAAGAGGAGCGCGGCAGGCAGCCAGCCCCTAGCTCCTCCCCGCCGGCAGCGCATCCCCCAGGAGCGAGTGGGCACCCGGGCTAAGCTAGACGCCCCCGGCCATTCCCGCCTCCCCCCCACCCGCGAGAGCATGCCCCTTACCCGGCTGCCTGTGGAAACGGGTCCCGGAGGCGCCGCCGCCTCCAGGCCTGTGTTAGGTTTTGCATAGGCAGAACGAGATTACCACCTGACATCGGGATTATCACCTGACCTGGTGGGTGTTACTTGAGTTCAAGTATACAAGGCCTTTGGTCAGGAGACATGGTCTCGAGGTGACATGACTCAGCAGCCTTGAACAGGTTTGAAGCAGTAAACATGTTGATGAATAAGTTATACACTGGGGTGAGTAATATCCTATTCATAGATGCAGGGTTTGGGGTATATAAGCTAGCACACTTGCTGATAGCTTTCACTTGCTACTTGCTTGCTCATTCTTCCTCATTCTCTCTGCTGCTTGTTCGTCTCGACACGACATGTCTCTTGGACTTCACTTCATCTAGCCTTACCACTGGGGTATAGGACTTGAGTCTGCTATGATGTAGTGAGTAGAGATGCATTGATTGCCTTAATCCCATGTAATTGGGTCTTACAAATAAACTCTTTAATCTTTATTAACTGCTGTTATCTCCTCCTTCCGCTTGCGTGACTGAGACTGAGGGTCATTGGCTAGGGGAGCTTTTGAACCTGAGTCAGTCCAACTCTCACATCGGTTATGGGCCCAGATAAGGATCAGATTACGATCTGATGGTTATCTTAGATGGGAAGATAAGCCACAGAGACGCAGTTCGGAAAAATTCAGCAGTTATAGAGTTAAAGGAATTTGTTTACTATTTGTAAGAACGGTTTGTAAACAAACCGGAGAAGGCGATGGATGTTGCTAAAGCTGAGAGCTGATAACACCTGGCTTGGAATGCAGCACAACTGAAGTATGCAGAAACAGAGAGACGGGAGGATTTTTCGTTTTGAAAGCAGCTGAAACGGAGATGCCAGGCTTGGCAAAATCCAAAGCTACAGACTGTGAACGTGGGTGCCGGTTCGGGCAGCTACTAGGCTGAAAGGTGAACAACACTGGACACAAGGATTTGTTTTCCACAGCTTGCTGGAGTGATCGTCAAGGAGCTGTATCGGGCAAAGAAATAATCTTCAGGAGGCTCTGTGTCTAACTCATTCGAGTCAAGGCTACAGGCAGGAGGATCATATTTCATTTACAGGCTTCTTCACACAGCAGCGGATCAGCTATCTTTTGCATTGTATCAACAAGTGGCTTGGATTACAAATGCGTGGATTACGTCTGACGTGGGTAAAGCGTCTGGAGCGTCATGTCGCAGCAAAGCAAGGTCACGTGTGACAAACGTATATGGGAAACCTGATACTACAGCGGAGGCTGTATCAAACCAGCGGAGGCGTGGTTTTGAAACAGAAGGAGAAAAGCAGCGCGGCAGTTTTGAACAGAGAAAGCTGTGCTTAAAATGAGAAGCTGTTCTTCATTTTCTTCATGTGGGATCACAGAAGAAGGAGCTTGAAATCAGCAGGGGTGCTGCTGAAGGAAAAACTTTGTGTTTTAACCCAGGACATAACAAAATGGACATTATTTTGTTGTGAACAGAAACGGTGGATTGTTTAAACGAAGATTTCTGTGTTGGACATAAATAAGCAGAAAGAGGACTATGCAAATGGTCAGGGGTTTGACAGTCATGTTTTTGAAACTGTATTTCTTGAAAGTTTGGATAACTTGGATTCAAGAAAGTGTAAAATATATGCTCTGAAATGTCAGGAAATGTACTGAATGTATATATGACTTGAGTATATTGTGGATTTTTCTGTAGCAAAATGTAAAATACTGAATTAGTAAGTATGTTTATATGGCAAAGCTAAGAGATGGATTATTTCTTTTATACTGTAATGGTGTAATAAAGAAATGGAAAGTTGTACTGATGCAACTATAAAAAGGTTAAATGCTTATATGTATGACATGTACATGCATGCATATCACATGATTGTTTGATCATTTAGATTCACAGGCTTGTGAAAGAAAATGCAAACTCTTTGGTGGGGAAAGCATTTGGAAACTGTAATTTTCACATGAAAAGAATTTTGTGCACATAAACAAGGGATGCTAGCTTCAACAGGTAAACTGGAAGGCAAGCTGAAAAACCAGTTCATTTCAACCAATTTGTTCTTGGTGATCTTGTGGTACTCTGATGGTTTTTAGAGGAGAAGCACGTTATTTCATGATGTCAATTGATCAATACACGAGGTACAGGTTGTGTACATGTTAGATAGAAAGCTGGAGTATTGAACAAAGTCAAGGTGTTTTGTGCTTGGATGGCAAACAAGCATATTACCCATGTTACCTATTTCTTTTCAGATATGGGAAGTTCAATTCAGTGCATGTTTTGATGACTTTCTAACAGGATGTGATATTGAACACATGGATTATGTAGAAGAGTAAACAAACACTCAGAAGAGGTGATACTAATTTGGATAATGAGGTTTGGGTAGAAGCTCTTAAATGTTTTGATTATGTATATGATAGAAGTTTTAGTTCTGTGTGATGAACTGTACACCTTATAGATAGTAGTGTAGAAGGAGGAATGTTCTGGAGAAACATTTCAGGATCTTGGATCTGATATGTAGGTACATACACCTCAAAGTTAGAAGAAATCTGTAAGGGAGCTTACATGAGATTTTTCTAGAAATGAGAATATTGTGTTTCACATGAATAACACTTGGATAGTGAGATTATCTAGAAGTGTTAAGTATAATGCTGAATGAAAATGTGAGATCATTTTTCAAAATTAATTCTGTTAATGCAGGGGATGCATCAAGCTCAGAGTCAGAATAGAAAAGCATTTGCTGAAAGACAGTCAGGTAAATTTGACAAACTGATACACATTTGGTTTAGTGGAGACTAAACAAATGATTGTTCATCATTGGTGCAAATTTATTGGAACAGGAACCTGATAACTGATGAGGTAAGGAACAGGTGAGTCAAACAACCTGTGAGATATCAGGATGAATTTGCAGGAAAAGCCATTTGAAACTTGAAAATTTCAAAGAGGTGAAAAATTGTCTGTTAAGGAAGCTGAACCATAGCTTCAGGCTATGCAAGCTGAGTTGAATTCTTTGGATAAAGAACAAAACATGGAAGCTGGTGAAACAAACAGCAGTTCATGGAACTCATTGTTACCAGATAGATTTTTTAAGTGAAAACTAACCAGATTGGAAAAGGTTATATGACAAATAGCAAGATTGGTTGCTTGTGATTTTGCTCAGTAAAAGGAGCAGGATAATCATGAGATGAGTGCAACAACAATTTGCTTTGGAAACAGTTAGACTGATGTTTAAGAATGTGGATAGATGTAAGAATATTTCACAATTGAAATATTGGAACATAAACATTTTAAATGAGAGGAAGTCTTTGGAAAACTGTCTGTGAGATTTTCTGTAGGAAAAGCTAGAATCAGCTGGAGGCTGGAATTCTGTTTTGAACTCAAACATTGTTGAAGTGAGATTTGCACAGAGAGGCAGATCAGTGTTTGTTTGTTAAACAGAAGGAACAGAGACATAGACTGTATGTACTTTGTTTAGATTGGTGATCTATTGTTTTTTCTGGACAGATAAAAGCAATATGATATAATTGATCCAGGGTTTGGAATTTCATTGAATTGAAACTGCTTGGTGGTGGATCAACTGTTTATTTGTAAATAGAAGTTGAGGGAGAACCAAGAGGGCAGTATCTTACTGCAACAAACCAGAGAAATATCATGGATGTGATTGAGAATTTGGAGATAGTTAACTCAGTGAGAGACTCCAAATAATTGAGGATTTTCAAGCGCGTGCTGATGGAAAAGCAGTTTGAATGCTACACAGAAGCATTGGGCTGTTGAGCTTTACTGTACAAGCAACAAGGCCAGGTATTGCTGTCAGTGTAGTGGGCAGACTGTTAGACCAACAGGACATGCTTGGAGAGCTCTGAAAAAGAGTTGAGTGTTATCTGGAGGGAACATCACACTTCAGACTAAGAGTTACAAGTCAGAGCACAGGTGGCTTACAGATTCACAGAAATGCCAGTTGTGGTTGTGATAGTAAGAACAACAAGAACACACCTGAAGTTTGTTATTTTTATAAACATACTTTGTTTGATTGATTTTGTAGAAACAATCATTTAAAAGTTAGAGTTCAACTGAAGCTGAACTGATTGCATTTGTTTAAATAGTTTAAATTGTAAAAAATGTTTAAATGATGCTGAGATTGATGTGAAAAACCTATTACAGTTTTTTCAGGAAACCAAGGCCAGGATTGCTATGCTGCAGGCAGATAGCAATACACAACATTTTGGGTTTGCAAATAAAACTATGTCATAAGGAGGGATACATCAGAAGTGATTTGATGGTGGTTCAAATTTCTGGCAGGTAAAGTAATTCCTGCAGAAGTTTTTTTTATCAAAGTCCATAGATGAGGGAACAGCATCAGATGTCAACAACGCTGTTGCTGTTGTATGAGGTAAATAACCACGTTCTACGCAAATGCAAAAGCAGGGGGATGTTAGGTTTTGCATAGGCAGAACGAGATTACCACCTGACATCGGGATTATCACCTGACCTGGTGGGTGTTACTTGAGTTCAAGTATACAAGGCCTTTGGTCAGGAGACATGGTCTCGAGGTGACATGACTCAGCAGCCTTGAACAGGTTTGAAGCAGTAAACATGTTGATGAATAAGTTATACACTGGGGTGAGTAATATCCTATTCATAGATGCAGGGTTTGGGGTATATAAGCTAGCACACTTGCTGATAGCTTTCACTTGCTACTTGCTTGCTCATTCTTCCTCATTCTCTCTGCTGCTTGTTCATCTCGACACGACATGTCTCTTGGACTTCACTTCATCTAGCCTTACCACTAGGGTATAGGACTTGAGTCTGCTATGATGTAGTGAGTAGAGATGCATTGATTGCCTTAATCCCATGTAATTGGGTCTTACAAATAAACTCTTTAATCTTTATTAACTGCTGTTATCTCCTCCTTCCGCTTGCGTGACTGAGACTGAGGGTCATTGGCTAGGGGAGCTTTTGAACCCGAGTCAGTCCAACTCTCACAAGCCTGCGGAGGGCTGCTGGCCCCGGTGGCGGGGCCAGGGCGGGGGGGGGAGACGCTGGGCGAGCAGGCGTTTCCCGGCTGCTTTGCTCCAGGAGCCCCACCTGGAGGGAGGGCTCAAGTGGGAAGGGGGGGCACTAAATCTGATGTTGCCTAGGGCACCAAACTGCCTTGCACTGGTCCTGGCATCAACTCCTCCTCCTTCTCACTGCTGCCATTATCTGGACCAGAGCGAGAGGAGGGGGAAGTGGTGAAGTGCAGTGGTGAAGAGGAGGAGCAACTCCAGGAGGCTCTTTTCAGTGGGCCCCTGGTGGAATGTGGGCCCACAGCAGGTGCCCAACCGTTGCTGCCCTTGGCATGGCCCTGCTTGATCATGAGAACAAGTTCTCCATAATATATTAGCCTCTGTACTAAATGTCTGTGCCTTATTTTTACTCTGTTCAAGTTTTACTTCCAGTCTATATAGTTATGTGGTATATGAGTGGTTTGGCAAGTACAGTAAAACCTTGGATTGCAAGTAACTTTGGTCTGCAAGTGTTTTGCAAGATAAGCAAATTTTTAAAATAAATTTTAACTTGATAAACAAGCGACGTCTTGCAATACAAGTACTGTAGTACGGTCAAGAAAAATGAAGACTTTACACTATCATTCTTTATTGCAGCTTAAATTAAAAATATGTGTACAAATTTCTCATGGGGAATTTCGCTTTGATATACAAGTGCTTTGGATTACAAGCACGTTTCCGGAACGAATTATGCTTGCAATCCAAGGTATTACTGTAATAATTAATGTTAAATAATGGGTAATCTAGGCCAACTAAGAATGCATGTCATACCTACTGGGTGTAGGCCGAGAACAGTATTTTCTGCTTGGATTTGTGCGTGGCAGGGGAGGGAGAGAAAGAAGCCGTTCTGAATGCAGTCAGCAACAAAAGAAGAACACTGTGTTTCTCAAAGTAGCTGACAAATCAGGG
Source organism: Shinisaurus crocodilurus (assembly GCA_021292165.1). Classification (NCBI taxonomy): domain Eukaryota; kingdom Metazoa; phylum Chordata; class Lepidosauria; order Squamata; family Shinisauridae; genus Shinisaurus; species Shinisaurus crocodilurus. The sequence continues at coordinate 267,079,829 of CM037876.1, forward strand.
TTTGTTTACTTGTGTATGTGGCGGGAGGAATGCAGGGATGTACTGACATCTCGGGTAACTGATGCCATAGGAAACCGACCCTGTAATGACTGCCCCTAGATCCTCTCGCCAGTTGGGGAATGAAGGGAGTGTGAAACAGTATTGTGACTACTGTTTCAATACAGTATTGTGACAGTGCTGTCTTTAATTTGTGTGAAATGTACATGTTTTTATTTATTTGCTGTCACTATTGTTTAAAAGTAGAGTAAATGGTGCATTTTAAAAAAGCACGATGCACAGTGTATTATAATGTATTATACTGTATGAAAAATAGTAAACACTAATTGGTCAAGCTACTATTTATATTGTCTGTCTCGTATTCCAGAAAGAAAAAAAAAAGTTCTCTCCAACATAACCATATAAGAGGGATAGGAACCTAGGAACATACTGTATTTATCCCCCTCTAGTCAGCAAACACAAATTTGTCTCACCCATATTATTTATTTATTTATTTATTATATTTACACTCCGCCTTTTTTCCATCAAGGAACCCAAGGCGGCTTACATAATCATCCTCCTCCTCCTCCTCCTCCTCCTCACAACAACCCTGTGAGGTAGGTTAGGCTGAGAGGCAGTGACTGGCCCAAAGTCACCCAGTGAGTTTCATGCCGAGCGGGGACTAGAACCCGGATCTCCCGAGTCCCAGTCCAACACTCTCACCACTACGCCACACTTACTTACACTACTTACTTACACTATCATTTAAAAACGTATAACAATTGTATTGGTAAACACCACATCTTTCTCCAATCCTATATTAATCCTCCTAGGTGCATCCTGAGAATGTAATGCTTTTCTACTTTTCTTATCTGTTTTTCTGTCACTATTTAAGGCCAGAAGCCATAGGACTGTAGAATTAATTAAGGTGCAATCCTATGCATGTTTAGACAGAAAAATGTCCTACAACTCCCAGCATGGTTGGCTGGGGAATGCTGGGAGTTGTATGACTTTTTCTGTCTAAACATGATAGGGTTGGGCCTTAAATGAGCCCAAGAGAGAATTTACACTTAATTTTTCCCCCAATCTGTAGTCCCTTGCTCCCTGCCCACTCAAATACCACACGGGTCCCGGCGCTGTGAAACTGAGAGGAGTTGGCAAAGCAGTTTGTGGTATGGAAGAGGTAAAGGCAGTAAAGAAAAATGTGAAAAATGCCATTGAGTGAATGCAAGTACACATTTCCAGTAGTTCCATGGTTCTTCTCCCCACCCCCCACCCCATGAGCCTTCTTTTATTATCTAAAGCAGCTGTTTCAGGGAGCAGAGGAGATGGGGGAGGAGAAGAGTTGTTTAACTCTTCCCAGTAGTTTGTCTGCCCAAATTCTGTTGTCGTCCCCCCGCCACTTTTCTCTCCAGAAGTAAAAGATGCAGGGAGAAAAGGGCCCATTTGGTGTGTAGAAACTGTGATAAATTCTTAAATAAAACAGGTCAAGGGCAATTTTGAGTGCACAAAGGACAGGGAAGAAGCAGCTTCTTTCTCCTCTGCTAGTCCTCTACTCAACCAGATGCCACTCACAACTGCTTTACATGAAGAAAGTCCAGGGGCAAAAGATTCATGGAGCTATGCAAAGTGTGTAAGAAGAAGAACAAAAATATCTCTCCTAAGCATATTTCTCCAGCAGAGTCTCTGCCCTTCATAATCAACTGCTTTATGTAGGTGGGAGAGATACAGAGAAGTACAGTAACTTTGGTCAATGCACTCAGAAGCTATCTCTGACCTATTCAGAGCCCCAATCACAGTCTCTTGATCTAATTTTTGGTAATCACATTTACATAGGAAGGCCTATCAGTTGTTGATTGAGACAGAGCTATACAGTGAGTGATGAAATCTGCAGGCAGACTGCATCTTAATCTTGATTGCAACTAGAGGGCTGCCTTGCCTTAGGGGCAGTTAATTCTTCCACATATGCGACTACCAGTACAGGCAAAAGAGGCTCAGGATCAGCCCATTGCAAGATTATTTGAATGCACAAATGAAATATTTTGGACCTCCCAAAAAATGAATTCTTCTCCTAGGGAAATGCTTTTCCACAGGCCTGCAATGCCTCCCCCCCCGCCCTTATCAGCAAGTAAATATAGCCTGCCTGCCTCACAACACAGTTGGAATTAGAGGGCATGGCTCCCAGGTTAGAGGGCTTGGTGCCAAAACAGTCATGAGGCCTGGCATCTTAGAACTGAGCCATTACTAAGCATGTACATAACATCAGTGCCATAAAAGAAGCCTGCTCTTGTGAGTTACATATTTATTAATGACTTGTATGAAGAAATGCCTGTATATAACTATTGTAGTTCTATAATGTGTACTTTGTGTGGCCTCCATGAGGCAATTGAAGGAAACGAAATAGTTAGAAGAAAACCTTACAAGAGATTCTAGCCAGACATGTGGACAGATTGCCAGGGTGATGACTAATACTAAAAGAATGTAGTCAATGGCTGGTAATGACTGTGGCAATGACTGACAATGGCCATCAATGGCTGTTGTTGACTCACAAATGTTGAAGTGTTTTGTTGTCTCACCCTGCCTACGTGACCAAGATAAGAAAATACCTAGCAGCTGCTTTTGTAAGATCATCTTCCTGTCTCCTTGTAAGGAAATCCCCCTCCCCTAAAGCAAACCCCCTTTTGTCTTGACCTTGCTGACCAATGTAAGAACTGTTGCCAAATGACCAGACTTAGGTATGCTATAAAAGTGGTTGTAAAAGCCCCGCCCGGGGTTCTGCTTTGCGACACAGTCCGCAGGACCAATTGTGCACAATAAACCTTTTTCCAATAACCCGAGTTGGTCCTCGTTGTCCTTATCTGAGTTAAAGGGTGACCACTTCATCTGGCGACCATGAAGGGACAGCGAGGAAGCTTTGCAGCTTGCTCGGGGCACAGCCCACCGCTGCCCCCTAAGGAGAGGCCTTGCGGAGCTCCCAGCGCGCATCACAGCACTTGGCTGTGAGGGAATCCGAACAGGGGGCCTGACGGAGCAGCGGTCGGAACCAACAAAACTCGGTGCGGAACTAGGACCAAGGGGGCCGGACCGGCGGAACAGGCGAGTATACTCTAGGGTTCCTACAGGAGAGAATAGGAACAAGGGGAGGAGGATTGGCCATCCTCCGGGGATTGGACCTACGAGGCAGCTGAAAAAGGCTGAACTGGTCTGCTCCCTTCTGGGTAAAGGAATAAGGGATTGGACCTACGAGGCAGCTGAAAAAGGCTGAACTAGTCCGCTCCCTTTTGGTAAAGGAATACAAGAGATCTCGGCAGGGAATGTGTTGGTATATGTGGTGAAGTGTGAATGCCGCTGCAGTTCCCGTAGGTGACCGTGGAACGTCCGGGGCCGCGGGTCAGCGGAGCGTGTGTGCGAAATCCCTTAACGTCTAACAGGAGAGACCCCTTACTCTCCTGTCCGTACCCCACCCTTCTGTTTCTGTTCTTGTTGTTGGTCTTAGAATTAAGAGAATGGGGCGGGGGGGAAGCAGCGTCCCAAGGACACAGCTTCAATGCATGGAAAGGAATTTCAAAGCAGGGTTTGGGAGAGACTACGGGCAAAAACTTGAACGCCAAACTCTCCGGACCCTGTGCAAGGTAGAGTGGCCATCCATGGGAGTGGGGTGGCCAGTACAAGGCTCCTTCGACCTCAATATCATCGAGCAAGTACACCAAAAGGTGGCTCAGACTCCAGGAAGACACCCAGACCAATACTCCTACGTAGACCAGTGGCAACAAAATAATAATTTTTTTTAAAAAAACCGCCCCATGGTTAAAAAGGAGTGCAAGATGGAGGCGGCACACATAATGATTGCCTGGAAAGGGACCCTGCCCTGGCCCAGAAAAGAGGAACGCACCAGACCAAAAGAAAGGCAGAAGAAAAAAAAACAAAGTGAGTGCAGCTGTCCCTTTAAAGTAAAACCTCTGCCTGCTCACCCAGTTGCCTAGGAAAGAAAAGCACAGACTAGCTAATCGCATTTCTAATAGATTAGAAGTCAAACACAAGATCTAGGAATGGCAAGAAGTACTCAAAGAACCCTGTGTTGTGTTAAAGAAATACAACAACAACAAAAATGTTTGTGAGCTTTTTTTGCAAAGAGTTCCTGAGCATACGCAAAGTTTTGGATGCCTTTTGGAGTCTCCACCAGTCCTGTGTTTAGTGAAAAGGAAGAGAGTGTGCTCCTAACCCAAGCACATACTTCCTCAGATCTGAACTAGAGGCGAGAAGTCCCAAAATGAAAAGAAATATATATATATATATATATATATATTTGTTATAGCTGCTAGCAAAATCAAACAGTTCTCCAAAGAAATGGGCAAAAATGATTTGAAATACCTCCTTTTCATTTTCTTCTGGTTCTTGATTATTGCATTGTGTTATTGATATTGTGTTATTGTTATTGATGTTGAAAGGTTTAAGGTTTAGAAAAGAGGGAAACCCATACATGTGCATGTGAAAATGTCTGTGTGTGCATGAATGTTGTTAGATTTATAAGCTGTTGAAAGACAGACAGGCCCATCTCGCTCTCCTTCACTTATTAGAATTCATAAGCTGTTGAAGCTGGGGATTGTGGGTTCGAGTCCCACCAGAGTCAACAGACAGGGACACCCCCCCTTCTTTCCAAACCTCCCTGCTAATGAATGCATATAAGTCGCTGAACAAGATCTGGGACTAAATCAGGTCAAGACGCCCTGATCTCTGTTGCGGCAGAGTTTCAAAAGCAAGTGGGCCTGATTGAACCCCCCCTCCCATGATCCAGTGACATGCGAATGTTGTGTGCCTGTTTGTGAATTAAACCAAAGCACTACACACACACACAGAGTGAGGAGCTCAAAAAGGTAGAATTCTGTGCCACAGTACATCATAGGTGGGAACCAAAATGCTCCAAAAGGGGCACCTTTAGCAATAGTACTCCAAGAATTTGCCTCTTTACCTAGAAGAAAGACTTTGTCAAAAACATGGTGGCAAACTCTTTGTACTGAAGAATGGCCATGCAGAAGGAGAAGTACTTGGCCCATAAATAAAAATGGGTCCTAAGAAAAACAGATCCTAAGGGACCTTCGGGTGGCCCTAGAGGACAAATTCCCAGGACAATTGGATGATTGGTATGTTTAGACAGAAGTGAGATTTCAGAAAGGCTACCTTAAACCTTCCGAAGTAGGTTCACCAGACAAAAAGTGCTTCTTCAACCAGATACTCGTAAATGGTAAATAATGCTTTAAGAACTCAAGCAATTGAAAACATTTAAAGAATGCTTGCAGTTGTCAGCAGAATCTCCAGCACAATTTCTGTACCGGTGAAAACAACAAATCCGCTTGTTTGGAGGGGTAGATCCTGAGGGCCCAGCAAAATGAGCCTTTAGTGATATCCATTTGTAAAACATTCTCAAAGGGGGAAGAAAAAACATGTAAATGAGATTCTGGCTATTGCAAGCCATGTGTGTAGCCAAAAAGAAAAAAAAAAAAGAGGTTTATGTTCAAGTTAAATGTTTATTCTTCCAAGTGGGGCTAGTTGATGGTGTAAATTGAAAAGGTTTTTATTTTGTTTTGAGTGTGTGTTGAATCTCTGAAGTGAGCAAAGATGGGGGGGGGGAGTTGCTCTTGGTTATGCAATTGCGAGTTTGCTTCCTCTTCTATGGCAAAAGCAACTGAAGATGTGAGAAGATTAAGGTAGCAGCCACGAATTGCAAAGATTTTAAGGTGGAAAAGAAGGTTGAGAAAAAAGTTTCTCCGTTGCACCTCGAAAACAAACAAAACTCTCAAGTGACTGCAGGTTTCCTGGTATGCAATAATTGGCCAATCACACTCCCAGAGAATCAGCAGCTAACCACTAGAGCGAAAAACGATACTATAGTGTTTTTTAAGAACTGTAATTGAGAGAGTTTGAGTATTGAGAGTGCAGGTTTTCTGAGCATAAGCAAAGTGTTAGTGCCTTTTGAGAATTGAACTGTGTTAGCTTTAAAAGGTCAGAAAGAGTCTGCCCCTGATCAAGGCAGGCTTTTTCTCTGAGACTACAGCTGATGCAGGATAAGCTCAAAAAGAAATGGTTAACTATTTTTAACAGAAGATTCAAGAGCTTCACTAATGAGTGGAGCCAAAAGGTTTTTGAAAAAAAGAAAAGAGATGATTATTTAAAGGCATGTAGACTGTCCCCTCTGCCCCGAGGAGGGGGAAGAGGGCCGTAGAGAAAGAGATAGTAAGTAAAAAGTTTAGGAAAATGTGGAAAAGAAAAAAAGATAAGGAAAAGAAAGACTAGGCAAAGAGAAAGGTTGGACAAGGGCAGATGCAAAAGAAACACTAGAGTTGCAAAAAAAGGGCATAGAAAAAGAAATAAAACCCTCTCTGCCCAAGTTATGCAGGCAAAAAAAACGTTGTAAAAGATGTGATAAGAAGTAAAGATTTTGAAAAAAAGCTATTTGAAAGAAAGTTGTGTGAAGCAGTGTCAAAAACATAAACAAAAAAGAGAATGCGTATCTTTAATATATATATATATTGAGAAGTAATGTGCAGTTCTGTTCTTAACAAGGCAGATTAGAAATCAAAAGTTTTCTTGTCTTCTTGAAAAAAATGAGAAATGGTTCTGTTAAGTCATGATGGATTGTGTAAACTAAGGGCTACAATAGAATGTAGTCCCAATTCTCCTGGCATTTGCTGAGTCTCTGGGGAATGAAGAAAACAGGGCTTTCCGCCAATATTGGCTTTGGTACCAGCAGAATATTAGGCGGAAAACTAAAAAGAAGTGAGACTCTTAAAAGTCTGCTTCTCTGGTTCAAATAGAAGAAAAAAGAGATATGCTGCAATATCCCCTCCCTCGAGAAGCAATAAATGCTATAAGGCTCATTAGGTAACTTTGAGTCAGTCACAGACTCTCAGCTGTACCTACCTCAAAGGGTTGTTGTAAAGAGAAAAATCCAGAAAAAATGGTAAAATGCTGTGTCACTTAAAACCTTGCCACCTTGCTGCTGCTCCCAACAGAAGGGAAGGGTAGGCAAGGGGAGGGGGGGCATAATTATTTACCAGCAATAAAAGAAGTGATAAATCTAAACTACTAACTCAGTTTCTGTACGTTTTAGTGCCCAGTTTTGTTGAAATGGGCTTTCCTGAAATTTTACCCTCTTTATTGTCTTTTTTAAGATGTATGCTTAGTTAGTTTTTGCCAAAGGCAACCCAACAGGGCAGCTTTGGTAAATTTGAACAGTTTAGTTGCAAAATGTATGCTTGTCTAGTGGCTTTTATAGCAAGCTAACAGAGCACTTTTGTAAAATAAGTATTTAAGTGTAGCATAACACAATGGCACAAAAATACCAAAAGAATTGCAATCCTTCTGTTGTTAAGTTAGTTTTCAAAAAGTTGTACAAATGACTTGTTGTGTTTTATGTGATTTTCAAAAGCTTAGTTTGCCTTGCTAAAGATAAAAGTCTGTAGCTCATGCTGGTTCTCAGCTTATCTAAAGTGTAAAAAGCTAAGCAGAGTCAGGCCTAGGCATTACTTAGATAAGGAACCCCTGCTCTGGTTTCCTGCATTGAGTGGGGGGTTAGGCTTGATGGCCTTGTGAGTCCCTTCCAACTCTAATATAAAATATTTTTGTTAACCCCTCCCAATTTCCTGGCAAAAGATAGGCAAAAACAAGTCAGTTTTTCCTGCATTCTTTATAGCAATGTCACAAATTAGCAAGTTGCTTTCCTGCTAAAAACTATGTACAGCGTCATTCAGAAAAGCAGATTTAGTTATTGGTTTGATTGTTAACAAAAAGAGTGGTATGAATTTAATTTTACATCTGCAGTGACTCAGTACTTTGCCCAGTGTACAGTGTGCCAGGCTCATAATACTGAAAAACCTGTGAAAGATAGGGTGAGCATACAACCTCACCCTGAGGACCTTTTTTGTGGTGTACGATTTGATTTTGTTGAAATGCCTAAGTATTGTTCCTATCAATATGTGTTTGTAGTTGTTTGTATGAGTCTAAGTAAGTAGAACATGCCCCTGTATGAGAGCTAACGCCACGGCAGCGGGCAGAGAGAGAAAAATCCTTTTTGCTAAAATATTGAAAGACAAGCTGGCCAAAGTAAAGTGGCCAGATGCACCTCCCATGGCCCTTGTGTGTGTGAGATCCAGGCCAGGTCGAATGGCGAGACCTGACCCCTAGTGAGATGTTGATGAGACATTCAATTCAGAATTACTGCAAGGCCCTGGTGAGATGTGTGAAGACTCTTCATTCACGGGTGAAGACGGCTCAGCACCAGCCCAGCATGGAGGGACACTCTGTCCCAGGTGACTAGATTCATATTCAAGTACAGCGAAAGGAATTATCGCTGGATTCGAAGTGTAAACGCTGTGAAGTGCCAAGGACTTCAGCCATAAAAAGCCTCTAACCCCTAACAAGAATGAGGACATAATAACGCCTCCAACGATTCGGGGTGAACGTGCTAGAAACCTCTTCCCCTGAAACAGAAGAATTTGTGCCAGAACATCAATATCATCTCAGACCTCGGACGGGACGACCATCAAAGACAACACCCAGAGGATCGGACGAGATGAACTGATGTCAACTCCAGCTCAGTCTGAACCAGCCTTACCTATCAGCCCTTAATTAAAAGTGACCCTCAGTGTGCATTCACTTAGAATCAAAAGGAGAGAATGTAGTAAAGTGTAGTTTCAAAATGTGATTTCTATATTGTATAAACGTATAACCTGTAGCCAATGTTTACTATTGTTATTCTGCTTGAATGTAATCCTATGGCTTACATATGCATCCAGTCCAGACCTAGAAAGGGCTCGATCTAGGAGAAGCTTTCTCTAGATGGTTCCCCAAGTTACCAGGGTTGCAAGCGATAGGGCTAATCGCAATGGGTTGCATCCTGCTCCCTTGTGTCCTCCCTATTGTGGTCCGGACAATCCAAAATAGCCTGAGCCTATTGGCAGAAAAGGGGCGGCTGCCCAGGTTCTGGCTATGTGGAAATATCGCCCCATCCCCCAGGTTGAAACTCCAGATAGGTGTTGAAGTTTCAAAGGGGAGGAGTGAAGGAAACGAAATAGTTAAAAGAAAACCTTACAAGAGATTCTAGCCAGGCATGTGGACAGATTGCCAGGGTGATGACTAATACTAAAAGAATGTAGTCAATGGCTGGTAATGACTGTGGCAATGACTGACAATGGCCATCAATGGCTGTTGTTGACTCACAAATGTTGAAGTGTTTTGTTGTCTCACCCTGCCTACGTGACCAAGATAAGAAAATACCTAGCAGCTGCTTGATTGTAAGATCATCTTCCTGTCTCCTTGTAAGGAAATCCCCCTCCCCTAAAGCAAACCCCCTTTTGTCTTGACCTTGCTGACCAATGTAAGAACTGTTGCCAAATGACCAGACTTAGGTATGCTATAAAAGTGGTTGTAAAAGCCCCGCCCGGGGTTCTGCTTTGCGACACAGTCCGCAGGACCAATTGTGCACAATAAACCTTTTTCCAATAACCCGAGTTGGTCCTCGTTGTCCTTATCTGAGTTAAAGGGTGACCACTTCACAATAATGTATCTGAGTTGCGTTGAGGCCGTGTCAAAGGCCTGTGTAGTAATGGCTGAGTGACATTCTGAACGGGGAGAGAGCAACAATTGCTTTGAATATTGTTAGATGGACCCTGGATCAGGTGAATTCAATTCTGATTGGCTGGGGATTCTAGCTAGCTCACAGGGTTGTTGTGAGGATAAAATGGAGAGGAGGAGGATTATGTAAGCCGCCTTGGGTTCCTTGCAGGAAAAAATGTGGGGTATAAATATAACAAATAAATAAATAAAAAGAGTGGTTGGGAAATGACAGTTAAGGTATGACAGTTGACAGTTAGAAGTTTAGTCAGAGTTTCTCTGTGGAGAGAGAGGGAGAAGCCTCTTCTATCAGCTACTAGGAGGTTTTAAAGTATTCTAACAGAATTGGTGGCAGAGGAAAAGGATCAGGTTGTGGAACCCTGAGTTATAGTAGCAGAGAGTTCCTTAGGCCCAGATATATAAGGATTTGCTATAAATAAGCACCATAGGTGGGACTGCCCAGTGAAGGAGCAGTTTCCCCATAGGTGGTGGCAGTAGTGGGGAGATCTCCCATAGCTTGCATCAGCCTTGCCCAACCTGGCCCTTCAGATGTTTTGGACGACAACTTCTGTCATCATTGACAATTATCCATTCTGATTGGGGCTGATAGGAGTTGTAGTCTAAAACATGGAGGCCACCAGGTTGGGAAAAGCTGATAATAGTGGATGGTACTAACTGTGAAGCAGCTGCTAACAAAATATGCCTGCTTTAGGTTTCTAAAACATATGTATTTCTGTATATAAAGGTGTTCAGAAAGTAGATCCATAAATGCACTTCTGTATAGGACAGTATAAGAAAAATGCTTACGGCTCAACATTTTGTACAGATAAGTACTTTTCTTGTAGGAAAATAATATGCAGATAAAAATGTGAACTTACGTAGGTGTTTATGAACATTATTACAAAATATTGGCATGATCTATATTCTCTTGCATGTGCCATTCTAGATTTCCATACAGAACAAGTGTGCTATGTATCCAGAGGACACAGTAGACACAAGAAAGAAATAAAATAACTAGGCCCTCCTGAAGAAGAAAATCCATTGGGTAAACATCTCTTTCCTTCTACCTGAAAGGCAGGTTAGGGTGAATTTTCCACTATTTCAAAAGGTCATACTTGTTAAATCTATGACTCAAAAGTCAGGGAGAGGCCTCCCTTTCTTCCTTCTCTTTGGCTCCCTCTCCTTTTCTCTCTTCATGTTATCAGTTAATTTTTTTAAAAAATATTAGTAGGCAAAAATATAAAATAAATATATGGAAAATGTAAGTATGTGCGCGCGTGCGCGCACGCACCCACCCACCCACACACACACACAGGAAAAGTTTAAAAATTGGCTTTATTTAGTACTGGTGTAATTAGTTTCTAATTGTACTTCTGAAATTAATTTTAACAGTATAGAAGTGAGACATTAAAAATAACTGAACAATATGAATTTTTAATAACCTCTTGTTGTTTAAATCCTTGTCCATCCCAGCTTGTGAAATCTACCAGAACTGGGCTGGGTACCTGGGCCACCAAGGTGGTCAGTGCCTCCTTGAGGGATGGTGAGGACGGTTTCCGCAGCTTCGAAAGAAGCAGTGATGAGGTCTGTGGCGGAGTGACAGGCAGAAGCCCAGAGAGGGGCCAACCTGAACATTCCAGAGGCTCTGATTGGTTGAAGCAGAGAGCATAGAACCCCAGGGAGTTGGCAGTTGAAGGGGAGTCGGTTGTCAGTTGGGGAGAGAGTGGGTTGGAGTGAGAGAGGCAGTGGGAGGTTAATAGAGTAGGCAGGGAAAGGTGGTACTGAAGAGAAGAGTTCAGACAGGAAATCTAGTACTAAGTTATGAGAAAGCAAACGTGAAGGAGTTAGTAGAGAACAGTTCACAGGAGTTTCCGCTTAGGGAGTGAAGGACCTTCTGTGGTCTGATAGTGTAACTTCAAGTAACCAAGCCAAGTTGATACAAAGAGCACTGTATAACATCTGCCTGCCTTTAACCTGAATCTAAGCAAAGAACAAGTTTGAATTAACTGTTGAAAATCCAAGTTATCTGTGTCTGAGTTGAATATCAGTTTAGAGACTTTGTTAGAACAGTAAATCAATCTTTTTAATTCAAAGTTCTAAGTGTCCAGAGTCTGACTGGTGGACAGGAAAGTAAGAAGGGAATTAACGGAGGAGCACCCTACTTCAAGTAATCAAATAAAACAAACTGCTCTTAATAAAGACAAACAAACGTGGGTGAACAGCTACATATAAGACCTAAGACATATAATCGGCTAACGCAGCTTAAGAAGACAGCTTAAAGTCTGAAGTGACCAATGCAAGGTGGCACTTGGTGAGAGCGAAGTACACATTGAGGGTGTGGGCTTTGGAGGAGGGGTCCCATCCGCTACAAGGTACTTGTTGAAGAAACCAAAATCCATTGGGTAAACATCTCTTTCCTTCTACCTGAAAGGCAGGTTAGGGTGAATTTTCCACTATTTCAAAAGGTCATACTTGTTAAATCTATGACTCAAAAGTCAGGGAGAGGCCTCCCTTTCTTCCTTCTCTTTGGCTCCCTCTCCTTTTCTCTCTTCATGTTATCAGTTAAAATTTTTTTAAAAATATTAGTAGGCAAAAATATAAAATAAATTTTGAAGAAACCAAACTTAGATTTTATGGTTTTGGGTAGCTACCACCCTGTGTCAATTTTGCCATTCTTGGGCAAGGTGCTGGAGCAGGTGGTGGCCTCACAACTCCAAGCAGTGTTGGATGATACTGATTATTTAGATCCATGCTGATCAGGTTTTAGACCTGGTTATGAGATGGAAAAACAGCCTTGGTTGCCCTGGTTGATGACTTATGCTGGGGAATGGATGTGAGGGAGTGCAACCCTATTGGTTCTTCAGGACCGTTCAGCAGCTTTTGATACCACCAACCATGGTATCCTTCTGGATATACAGGCCTGTGGCTTACGCTGGCTCAGCTTGTCTGAGCGTGGAAAGCTAAGCAGGGTCAGGCCTGGTTATTACTTGGATGGGAGACCCCCTCCTCTAGTTTCCTGCATTGAGCAGGGGGTTGGACTCGATAGCCTTGTAGGCTCCTTCCAACTCTATGATCTATGAAATCTATTATCTTGGTTGGACTTAAGAGGAACAGTGTAAGGGGTTCAGGTCCTTCCTGGAGGAGAAGTCTTAGAAGGCAATGCTGGGGGACTTCTGCTCCACCTCATGGACATTAGCCTGTGGGGTGCCGCAAGGTTCCATCTTGTCCCCCATGCTTTTTAATATCTACAGGAAACCACTGGGGCAAATCATTTAGAGGTTTGGGCTGAAGTATCATCAGTATGAGGATGATACTCAGCTCTACCTCTTGTTTCATCTACACACCCCAGGGAGGCTGTTGAACTCCTAGATGATGGTGAACAAACTGAAACCCAGCCCAGACAAGATGGAGGTACTGTGGGTTGGGAAACCAACTACTCTGGATGGAGGTTTACAACTGGTTTTAGATAGGGTCACACTCTCCCTAAAAGACTAAGTGTGAGTCTGGGAGGCCTCCTGGACTCTGCACAAACTGGGGTGGGGAAGCCCAGGTGGCTGCAGTGTCCAGGGCTGCATTTTACCAGCTTAGGCTGGTACGCTGGCTGTGGCCCTATCTGGAGAGGATGAACCTTGCCTCTGTTATCCATGTCCAAGCTAGACTACTGTAATGCACTGTACATGGGGCTGCCTTTGAAGATGGTCCAGAAACCTCAGCTGGTGCAGAATGTGGCTGCCCAAGTGTTGGTGGGGGTGAGGTGATCAGATCATGCAACGTCTATACCAGTGTGTTTCTGAGTCCAATTTAAATGGCTGGTTTTGACATTTAAAGCCTTAAATGGTTTGGGATCAAATTACTTGAAGGATTGCCTTCACCCTTATCAGCCTGCCCACACTTTAAGATCAGCAAGAGAGGCCCTTCTCACTTGTCCACTTGTGAGAGCAGTTAGGTGACTGAGTACACAAGAGAGGGCCTTTTCTGCAGTGGCCCCACACCTCTGGAATAAGTTGCCACCAGGGATCTGCCAGGCTCCATCATTAAGAAGGCCCTGAAGACTCACTTGTTTACTCTGGCCTTCCCCTAATTATGTTTTATCAGACTGGGTTATAGCTGCAATTGTAGGTTCTGTCTTATGCTAGTGTTTCTTGTGGACCTTTTGCTACTGTTATTACCGCATAGGTTTTTATTATGAATTTTATTATATGCATTTTATTGTATGCTGCCTTGGGAGGGCTCCTGCCCTGAAAGGCAGCCTATACATATTTTAAATAGATAATAAATAAATAGGAATAATTGTTGATTATCTATCCAGCATTCTTGATGTATGAAATGATCTTTCATCCTTGGCTAGACTCTGGATAACTTTAAGTCCAATGGACATCATCCACCCAAAGTTAAGTACTTTATGTTTCATATTCTAGAGGAGTAGCTGTGATAATCTTATTGCACCAAAAACAACAAATAGTATTGAGGCACCTTAAAGGCTAACAGTATTATTGTGGTGTACACTTTCATGGGCCAGATGCTTTTGTGTTTCTGATAAAATGGGCTCTGCCTTGTGGAAGCTTATGCCACAATAAAATTGTTAGTCTTTACAGCGGCACAAGTTTCTTTGTTAAGTTTCATGGATTGCAGTGAGAGAGTATAGCACATGCTTATACCTTTCCTGCTGAAATAAACGATGCTTAAACAAGCTTTGGTTTGTCTGGATCCCCATCCTAGATTCTGTGGATATATAGCTAATGCATGTGAATACATAGATGGATAAACCTTTTGACTATGGTTTAAATTCTGATATCTCTTAGTGTGGATGCATGACTGACTCCTCAGCAGTCTCTGGACATTTTCCAAGACATTCCCCCACTAGGACTTCCCATCAATGCCTTCTGCTCAGTAGTGACAAGGGGCCACAGATTCTCCTTATCAGTATATGGCACAGTAGGTGGATCAAATTCCTGGGTATCCAGAGTGCCATTTTAATGCTCCTGATTCCCACCATTCAGGCATGAAGGATGCTTCAGTCTGCACTGGTCCCCTGACTGTTTACATGGCTGACAGGAAGCAGGGAGCAGTGCAGTCTACACAGTTGACTTTCCATGGCGAACATGGAAATATCCCAAGGGAGACCAGCCTTTGCCCTGGATAGTTCCTGCACTTCTTGTTGTATACTATAGTGCTTATCTCCTGTCTGGACATATCCTTCCACTTGCCAAGGCTATCTCCCTACTTTCAAATGTTTAAATGTCCTTGCATGGAATTTCATTTAATTAATTAATTAATTAATTATATTTATACCCCGCCTTTCCAGGATCTGCCTTCCATGAGAGGAAGGGTTCCACTCGTGGAAGATCCCTCCACCTGATTTTAGGTGATCCCCATCTCACCCCATTCAGCAGGGTCTCCTGACTCTCTATGTAGCATTTTCAAGAGGCTAGAGAGTCTGCCATGGGAAGCAGTGGGCGGTGGTGGGGATTCAACCCAATATTTTTCTCCTACTTTTGAGGCTCTCAGATGCAAACAGGATGGTCTTTATCTTTATTGTGAGTTCATTCACAGTTCCTGTCCTCCTCCTGACATAGCCAGTGGAGTCCCTGTGGCTTTGTTTTCTGGAATCTCTTTGGCTCTGCACAGTTCTACGGATTGATTTGCACTTTACATGACAGACGGATTGCTATTTATTTATTTATTTATATTTATACCCCACCTTTTTTCCTGCAAGGAACCCAAGGTGGCTTACATAATCCTCCTCCTCCATTTTATGCTCACAACAGCCCTGTGAGGTAGGTTAGGCTGAGAGTCAGTGACTGGCCCAAAGTCACCCAGTGAGTTTCATGGCCCGGATCTCCTGAGTTCCAGTCCAACACTCTCACCACTATGCCACACTGGCTCTCCATCACGTGTCTCCTAGTAAACACCCATAATGTACACAAGGGAAGTTTATGTCTGTCAACATACAGGCACATGTGACGTATTAATATAGAGCAGTGATGGCGAACCTTTTTGAGCCCGAGTGCCCAAACTGCAATACAAAACCAACTTATTTATTTCAAAGTGCCAACACTGCAATTAAACCTGAATACTGAGGTTTTAGTTTTAGAAAAACAACTCATACATTTGTCCGAACTAATTAACATATTTTGTCTTAAAAGAAAAACACAATAACAGAGCTTTCAATGATACAAACAGTTTTTTGTTGAAAAAAAATCAACTAAAAAAATTATTATAGTACTACATTGTACACATAGCCTGAAGGGAATTGATACAAACTTTTTAAATTTTTAGGCACATGTATTTTTGGATAAGGGATTCTCAACTTGTAATATGATTATATACTAGACTGAAATTGTATGGGGCAAGCTTTACCCCGGGTCCTTTCCCTGCTTCTACAGGTGTCGGATTAGTAAAAGTAAAAGTCAACCTGTACTAGGATGAGCAAGATAAAAAAGAAAACTAAATGTGCTTAACACATTTTAAACACTTTATGTCTTGGACTGCAAACACTGCATTAGGTAAAAGTTTGCATTGGGCATGCTTTTGCACAATTAATGTGATTTTTGCTATTGCAGGCATGCTGATAATTTGTCAAACCTTGGCTCATACTCCGTTAGTTTGAGAGCAACACATGCAGCACTGTTAGGGCTTTACATCCAAGCCATGCTCTGTGCATCATTCTTCAAAATCTTTTAAATGTGATAACAATGTAGAAAAGAATTCTGTAATAGGAATTCTAGAATAAAATCATTCTGTTCCACACTGTGAGAAAGAACAAAATCATTAGTGTTTTGCAGAAGGGGACAGTCTTTTCGCGATCTGGTGACCAATGGCTCGAATGCCCACAGAGAGGTCCCTGCGTGTCAGCTGTGGCACCCGTGCCATAGGTTCGCCATCACTGATATAGAGGAACATTTTAGAGATCCATGATTGGTTGCAGCTCCCTGGTAGATGTCTGCATGAGTCTCTGGGGCAAACACAACAAGCATGCATTTGGTGGGAACGTGTGAATTGATGCTTGCAGAATCGGGTACAGCTGAGTTGCGTGCAAGTGTAAAATTAGGGTGAGGTCAGTACCAAGCCTTGAGTCTCAAGGTCAGCATTGACTAATGCATTCTTGGGGCATTCTCACAGAGGTGACCTCAGAGAACAATGGAAAATACCAAACTGAATGTAACTGATGCAAAAGCCCTCCACTATGCAAGAGCTAAAAACAAAGTCTTAATTATACAAAAAACACAAGATCCAAAGTTCATTGTTAGCAGGGAGGGGCAAGCAGAAACAGCAGTTAGCAAATGTTAAATGGGACATGCAAAAATAGTTCTGTCATGTAAACAGGGATAATTACATGGTTACTGACAATTCCCACAGAGCAACAGACAATTTCTGAAAGGCACATTAGTGCTGAGATGACAGCCTGTGTTGAGAGAAGATTTCACCTTGATACTAATCTGAAGAGTATGAAAATTGGAATCTCAGCAGAAATTTCTTATACACTGTGCAACATATTCCATTATTTTTAACAAACATGGCAGAAGGAAAGCAGTGGAAGCAACAGGAGAGGGTCTTAGGAACACAGGAATGTAGGAAGCTGGTTTTAGTATTCAAAACCCTAAATGGCTTGGGGACAGCTTACCTGAAGGATGTCTCCTCCTATATATAACTCCCCAGGCCCTAAGATTGTCCTCAGGGGTCCTTCTCTGGGAGCCCCTGCCAAAGGAAGTGAGGTAGGCAGCTACTAGGTAGCCTTTTCTAATGTGGCACTGCGGTTGTGAATGAACTTCCCAGAGAAGCTCGCTTGGAGCCTATGTTGTGCTATTTCCGGAACCAGGTGAAGACCTTTTTATTTTCCCAGGAATTTTAGTCCTTCAGTCTCTTGTTTTAAATCCTTACTGTATTTTAAATCTTTGTACTGCTGCTAGGTTTTACTTTGGCTTTTACTTCTATTTTATACTGTAGTTTTAAACGTTTATAGTGTATTTTATGTTGCATTGGTTTTAATTGTTGTGAACCGCCCAGAGAGCTTCAGCATTAATGTAATCAATAAATAAATGAACTGCCTTTTTTTTTTTCCTTAATGGATTTTCTGCAGCAAGAAAAAAGATGGAAGAAGTGGTGGGGAAACACAGAGTGGAAGATGTTGTCATCTGGACCGCCCATAAAATTCTGTGAATGAGGCAGGGCAATGGTGCTATTAAAGCCTTGTCTGGAAGCACCCACAGGATGAGTATGGGTGCATTCGCACATCACGCTAACCCACCCTGACAATAAGCCACAGGGTTGGTTGTTGCCCAAACAACCCACAGTGCACCCAACAAATGATTGGGATCACTGTGGGTTGTTTGCTCCCTCCCTTGGTCCTCCCGCGGGTATCCCAGGGGACTCCATAGCAGGACCAGCTTGGCTGCTCCCCCGGCCGCGATCACCAGTTTGACAGCCAGTTTTTGCGATCTTCCTTTTGACAGCCCCTTCAAAGTGCCCAAGCGGCACATTGGGGGGACTGTCAGTAGCTGGAAAACTTTTTTAGAAAATTGTGCCCACAATGTGCACAAATATTTCTGTACTTTAAAAAAAACAGCTGCACTTGTGCAACTGCTGAAGTGTTCAGATCCGCGTGTGCGAAAATGGGAAGCCTCAGCTGGGCAATGTCCTGGGGGGGGCATGGGGGGGGGGAGAGACCTACAGTCAAAGTGCAGCGGGTACCAACCCTGTACATTGACCCAGAGAGGCTCCAAATAGGATCTTGTTTGCTTTCTCTGTCCCCCTACCTTTTGGTGCACCTTCATTAGCCACTTTTGTCCCTTTTACCAGTGCTTTTCAACCAACACCTTGGCAACTGGACCCTGGCAACTGTGCGCAAACTAGCCTATTAGTCTTGCCTTGTCAATCTGTTACCTACCTAGTCCCATTCAACGCTCCCTTTGACAGCTGAAACAGACAAGGAAAAAGAGCAGGCAAAACTACACACATCGGACAGCTGTATGAGCGCACTTGCGAAAGACCAACAACAACAACAACAAAATTACAAACACATTTGCACAATTTGCACAATTTTTACAAAATGACCCCAACTGCACTTTTCTGAGGCACCAACCCCCCCCCCCCCGGTGGCGTCCAAACAGGGGTAGGGATTGGAGCGGGGAGGGGGAGACAAGACGGGTTCTGCCACGAAGGATGCTGGGATATATGCCAGAGGACTGAAGGAGAAGGAGCAGGAGAACAACCCACAGTGAGCCCGATCACCTCTCTGCCATGAGCATCCTGAGCTGTGTGGAGAATTTCTTGTTCCACAGGCAGCTGCGGGATGCCATGATGGGCTGAGTTATTTCTCTCTGTGGCTCAGGTGTGCGTGTACCTATTGCCGCAGCATGGAGCCGCCTCACGCCTCATGCTTTATAGTTTGTGGGCTCCGAGCCTCGGCATGTCAAGTGGGGCTCACTCGCGGCCTCAAAGGGGGAACTTGTTGTGCCTCTGCTTATGGACGCCTGCTCACCCCTCCCCCACTAACCCAGCCCGGCTCCCAGCCCCTGCCCGGGCAGGCACATTCCTCCACCTCCCCCAGCGCCCATCCTCCTGCCTCTGCCTCCCCTCCCTTTCCATCTGCAGCCTCACGAAAGCCCATCTGTAATCCCGCTTCCTGAGATGGTCACCGCAGAAAATACAGAGGCTGCAGTCCGGGTCACAATGGAGGTGCTAGTGAACAACCTGGACGACTCAGAGGAGCATCCCATGGGACACGAGATGATTTTGGACCCAGAGTCCAATCCATGCTTCTGCTGCCTATCCTCCAAGCTGCCTGTGGGGGTGAAGGGGAGCAAAGCGGCTACTCCGGGACACTCTCCCTCAGAGGCCTCCGCCTCTTCTCCACACAGATGCTGCTCATGATGTCTCTGGCTTTAGGCAGACAACACAATGTCTCAGTCACTGCAGCTGTGGCAGAGCAGCTCACCTGTGAGCATGTCATGGTACGCAGGTGGACTCTTCCTCATGTGAAGGCAGTCTGGATCTCAATGCTGGACATGGAGGCTTGGGATGATGCCAGATTTAGAGCAACCTTCTGCATGTCCAGGACCACCTTTGGCACAATCGTGTCAGAGATCGTGCCCATTATACGAGGCAGACACAAATATGAGGAAATCAATCCCTGCAAACAAAAGACTGTTGATCACCCTGCACAAACGGGCTTTCAACATTGGATATTTGCCCCTCGCCACCATCTTTGGAGTGGGTAAGTCCAGCTGCTGTGAAATCTTTTGAGAGACTGTCAGACGTCATCAAGGTGGGGGATGAACAAAGAAACATGCAGGGGTTCCGGAAAATGGGGTTCCCTCAGGTGGCGGGGTACTGGACTCAACGCACATCCAGATTTTAGTGCCCCCAAGAAAGGGGGATGAGTTCTACAACAGAAAGTGCTACTACAGCATGGTAATTCAGGCAGTTGTAGATGCAAAGGGCAGATTTTTGGACATTTACCCCTCTTCTAGTTTCCTGCATTGAGCAGGGGGTTGGACTCGATAGCCCTGTAGGCTCCTTCCAACTCTATGATCTATGAAATCTTTTGGAATTCACCTTTGGCCGACAAGCTGGACGGGGGGGGGTCTTCTTCAAAAGCCCCCCCCCCATCCTGGTGAATGGCAAGCCAATAAAGCCACTCATTCTTGGGGACCAGGCATTCACGCTGCAGTCCTGGCTCATGGTCCCATACTGTGCCCCAAGAACAGCCCAGCAGAAGAATTTCAGCTACTACCACAGCCGTGTGAGGCTGCCCGTGGAACGTGCTCTCGGGCACTTAAAGTCATGCTGGAGGTCCTTTTACACCCTCCTGGATATGGAGGAAGACATCCCGGATGTCATGGTTGCATGCTGCATCCTGCACAACATCTGTAAGACGAGGGGTGATGTTCTCCTGGAGGAAAATCCTGAGCTGCCTGGGCCAGGGGCAGAGGAGGACACCATGCTGGTGGACTGCTGCCCAAATCAGCCCCCCCCCTCAGCCCCTCAACCCACCAGCAGAGACTTCTGTCTGCAATGAGGCACGTGCCATCCACGCGACAATCTCTCAGTGGATCTGGGAGAACTACCCACGCAGGTACACACCATGTAGAGGCTGCAGTTCCATCCCCCCAGCATGAGTTCCAAGGCGGGTGCCCATCAAGAGGGAGCTTGAGGTCAGCTGAACGTGGGCTCAGGCTGGGGTGTGTGTGGAAAGCCATTGGGGTGGACGCTCCACGTGGATCGTGACCTGGGACACCTGCCTCACAGCAGGGGATGTTCGCCACAACATAGAGCGTGCAGATAGACGTGTGAACCTGAAGGTGCATCGGCCAGAGTGATGGGGGGAGGGAGGGGTGGGTAGAGGTGGGGTGGGGAGGGGTGGGGAGGGAAAGGGAGCGCAGCAGCACATCAGCTGTAATCCAGCAAGCAAGCACAGTTGCATAGCACTATCACAATTTTTATCCCTACACTGATTATGTTTGCCTAGCAATGAAAGCAATATATTTTGCAGCAGCTTCTGTGCTGCTTATCTGGGAACTTTCCATACAGTGTGGGACATGGCCGTCTCTGTACTTACGGAGCTATTCTTGTCTGCGGCCTCGCTCAGGCCTGGGAACTGCTATCCGTGGGACAGAAGGTCATGTGATGTACATAGGCCAATGTAGTGGCCAGGTTTTTATCATATGTATCATGCTTGTATGATTCTGAGCTGCACATGCTTGCACTTGCTTTTTGCTGAGCTGGATGTACCTTCAAGGCTTTGTACTTTGCACATGCACAATGGACTCTGTATATGGAATGTAAAGTAACCTGTAGTGATACTTTGTAATACGTTAATAAAACAGTTAGAATAGAACTGTTTTGGCTACAGAGTGATTCCTGGGTCCTGGATGGAATGCTGGAATCTGGATGGAGGAATGCTGAAACTGCTGAAGCTGGCTGCTGCGTGGGGAGAGTGCTCTGCTGCTGTGTGTGGACAGCAAGGGCTTCATTTAGCTTGCTAGCACACAGACCATTTTTCCACTTCAACACCAACACGCAGCATGTTTCCTCCCTCCCCCCTTTGGCAATGCAATAAAGTCTGCTTCATGAAAACAAAAGGTGTTTCTCATTGGGTTGAAGGAAAAGCAGGGAAGCCCCTTTCTCTGCTGCAGCGGAGGCGGTGGCAGGTGGGGTTGGGGGAGTGGTTTGGGTGCTTTGGTGAGGGCAACAGGGAAAAGCTCCATTCTGCACAGCTGGAGAGTGGACGACGGAGGGTCTTGGGGAGGGAAGGGTCCTGAATGAAGCTCCTTGGAGGTGTGCACCTGGACGCGGGGCGGTGGGAAGGGTGTTGCTGAGGGGGCACCTCTTTTCAGTGTTGGGGTGAGGCTGGATGGGGCTCAAGGAGCCGAGGGCATGCCAAGCGACGCAAAAGCAGGCAAGGAGGGAAGGAGGCTGGGGAGGGCAGTGAGCGAAACCATCACCTGCCTCCTATTGAAGATGGGCGGTAGGGAGGAGGGATGACTGGGGCGGAAGGAGCCTGGGTGCCACCAGGGCCGCTTGGGGGGAGCGCTGATTAGCGCCTGCTGCTTCTGGGCACGGTGCATCTTGGGGCAGGTGTGGGAACGGGGAGGAGGGTGGTTGGGGAGGGTGGAAACGAGGCCTGGACGGGAGATATCGCATGGAAGCCACAGCTGCTGAGGCTGCAGCCACGCATTTCGTCAGGGGCACGGTGGCGGGGGTAGCGCTTTGCCGCTCCAGTGGAGGGGGAGGGATGGGTCGGGGGACAGAGAAACTGGCCAGTGTGTGGTGCGGGGAGGAGGCGGGGGGTGGAGCAGAGGGCGAGGGGAAAGTCAAGCCGCGGCTCGCACTAGAAGCGCGGGCAGTGGGGAGGATGCTTTGCCACGGCGGTGACAAGAGCAGCAGGGAGGAGGTAGCTCATGCCATGGGTGGGGAGGTGCTGGCCCGGGGTGACAGGCAGCGATCACCTTTTCTGCTTGGTGGTCTGGCCCGGAAGCAGAAAGGAGAGGGGCTGGGTGACAGGTACAGTGTTTTTTCCCTCATGTTTTTGCAACGATTGCCTAGGAGGCAGGAAGGAAAGGGTTACAATTTGCCTTCAGAGAAGGCAGAGGGAAGGCCCGCCCTGTGAGCGCAGCAGATCAGTTGGGATGGAGTGGCCCACGAAGCGAGGAAGTGAGGGATCCTGGGATGTGGGCTGCCTCGTAAAGGCCACTGGGATGCATGCCGTGAACCGGAGGGAGCTTGTGCTCCAAGCCAAAACACGCTAGCATTGAGTGGAACACTAGCGATGAGAGGGGTGATCGTCTGTCGCACCCATAGTTGTGCATCGTTGTGATGTACAATGATGCCTTGTTGTGTCGTCCAAACCCGCCCATTGTTTGATCATTGCTTCTGGTCGTTATTGTGCTTTTGTTCCCACCCAGTCCTACCTCCTCCTCCAGGCATGCATCCCAGCGGCCATCGCTCCCTCTCTATGTAGGCAGCCTGTTCGTGATTGGTCTGCTGAGTGCTCCCCTCCCCTTCCTCCTGCAGGAATCTTTAACCCTTTCTCTACCTCACTGTAGCTGATTGATGATATCCCTTTTGTTGTCTGTTTCCATTGGGGGGGGAAAGATTCCTGCGTATGTTGTCTGCGCTTCTCCGCCCGTCACTTTTCCTGCTTTCACCTGGCTGTTTCCATTACTGCAGAGAAGCATCCCCCCCCCTTCCTGGCACCTCTAGTATGAACTGCAGCTTGACTTTCTCCTAACCCAGCCACCACTCTCAGCCTCGCTGCCCATCACAAACACCATTTATGCTCTCCCTTCTCCCTCCCGTCATTGTTCCCACCTGGTCTACCATACAGGTGATTATTATTAACACGTTATACACCCTCCCCCACACTGCGTGGCGCCCCTTGTCCAAGCAGCGGCTTTTGATCCTTGCCCCCTCCCTCTGTTCTCTGCACTGCCTGGCACCGAAGCCTCTCTCGCTCTCCCTTCTCCCTCCCGCCTTTGGTCCCATCTTGGCTAGGAGACAGGTGAAAGTTATTTACACCTCTTCCCTCCTCCATGCCTAGCTCTGCACTTCTTTTACTTCTCCTCCTCCCTCGCATCCATACATGGCAGAGAACCTGCTATCTCTAGCAGTTCTCCCATCTATCCTGCCATCTACCTGCATTACAAGTCTGAACTAGATCTTTTCCACACCTTCCCTACCCCAAAGCTTTTCTTGCTCCTGCAGCCAGAGTTTAGCCTTGACTTCATTTTTCCTTACTACCCAACTACCCCCCCCCATATTTGTAAAGTTCTCCAATTGTAATCTACTCTTCTTCTATTAAAAGCATACTTTATTCTGAAAGAAAAATACAGTTTTTCATTCTGATTGTAAAAGTAAAAAAGCATCCTACAATTAAAAATGAAGCAAGCAGCAACATATGTGTTGCTGGGGAGACATCAGCAATAGAGATCAGATGACTGGAGCGGCTGCTTGTTTTGCCGCTCTTGTCATGCAACTCTGTAGGATTTTTGAACCACCAGCAATGAAACGGCTCTCCCTGGTTCGGATGACACAACAAACAATCGTTGTAAGAACAAACTGTTGTTTCTTATTGATGTTTCTGAGGACAAAACAGACCATTGTGACTCACAACAACCTGAGTTCAGACGACACGACAAACAATGGGGACCGGGGACCCGGAAATGACGCGCCGGGGATCCGGAACTGACGCGCTGGGGACCCGGAACTGATGCGGCAGGGACCCAGAAGTCCGACAAGCGCCTTGTCGAGCCCCGTGGGACGGATCGTACAGCAGGGGTGCTCGGCGAGCGCCCAGAGAGTCAGGTTGAGGTGAGTTCGCCCACCCCTACATAAGCAGTTAGTAGAATCCTACCTGCAAGGTGCATATAAACCCTTCAGAGTTCCTGGTGGAGACTGTATGGGATACTTTGCATATATTATACTGCATTTGTAAATCTATGATAGCCAATCTGTGGCTGTTGATCATGCCATCACCGCAAGGATGTGGCTGGTTTTCACACAACTGTTTTATTTTTGTGCTCAAAACCATGCCAAACTAAACACTCCCCCCCAAACCCACCACCACCATTTTTTCAAAATGTTACTTAACTCCTGATTCTGCATCCATTTCATCTGCCTTTTTATGCTTGACAGGTGGGAAGGAAGTGCTTCAGATGGCTATTATTTCTCTCCTGTTCTATAATTAAAAGTGTTTTAATTGTTTTAATTAATTCCCCTCCCTCCTCACAGAAGATTAGGAGCATGTAAGAGAAATTGAAAACAATTCCCCATAGGCCAGAATATGTTTCGTAACAGAAGTTCAATAAGTAAAGCAAAAAAAAGGAAAAAGGGGGGGGGGAAGACATGTCTTGTAATTAGTTGATGATATCTGTTAGCTTGTCCCAGCCCTTTTTGCTCCCAGAATACACAAAACAGCATTTTGAGATCTCTGATAACTCAGGTTTAATTAAAAGGCAAACAAAGGTGTATTTTTACAGTGTTATCTACATGAGAAAGTAGTAGGCAGAGAAGTCTGTCTAACATCCTATATGGAGGAAGTGTAATTCTTAAAATAAATTGTATTATTCAATCCTCAACTAAAATAACTGCATAATATGAATTAAAAACACACCAGGCTTTAATTAATTCAAATCATATTCCCAATCAAAACAGATTCCTATGCCGGTCAGCTTTCATATATGTCCATTTACATTAATGTGATGTGCCAAGTTTTCCTGGCCATTACTATGCTAAGAACATCCATCTGTTTTACGGCGTACAGTGCTCAAACTTAACACTTGATTTTAAACAGTCATAATTTGTTTTCTGAATGGCCTCCAACAACTATTTAATTTTAGAGATAAAGTAAACTAATCTACATTTTATCACTCCATATTTTAACATGCAGTTCAAGAGAGGGGGGAGGGCCATTTTTGTCAGCCAACTTCCATGCAGGGCCTTGTGAAAGTGATACTACGAGCCAGATCTTTGTTTGCTTCCCAGTAGCTCACGTAGCAAGGGCTATGAGTCAGCATGGTCTACCACAATTGTAAACTGGGATAGGATTTCCTTCATCTATTGATATGTTTATGCACGTATTCACCTTCTGACTCAGAGTGCTTATCAGTCAAATGAAACTCCCTCTGGGGCGTGAAATGCCATCACTCAGATTACTTCTGCTTTCCCTCTGCAATCCATGCAACATATTTATCCAGTTTCTATAGCCTCTTTCTCTGTGCACATCAGATTTTGAAGGACATAAAGGGCTTTCCTATAACTATTCCTATTCCTATATCTTTCTCAGCATTCTGTAATGTTTGTGCAATTTGGAATTACTTATATGTGCCCTTCTCTTTTGAAGTGCTATGATTCCAAAACATTAGGACCTAATGATTAGGTGAACCCATGCTGTTAAGTCTTCAAGAAACATTCCTTGCTACTAACTGCTTATGCCAACTATTAAGTTGGAGCACCGGTGCTTTGAAGAAGAGTATGATATGATGGGCTTTCCCCTCAGAAACAGAACATGCCTCCAAGTAGAACATCACTTGCATTGGCTTACTAATTTTTAGCCTTACAAGAACTTCTCTCCAAATTATCAGGAAGCATACTAAAGGGAAAACTAATAAGATAGGCAGGTAATTCTGATCCATCAGTTGTGTACATGCTAACGATGATTACGGCTAAAGTCATGAGCAATCATTTCTGTTCTTCATTTCAAGAATAATCTGGCAGTGGGTGGTATCAGTGGGTTTCCTTTTAACCAAGTGGTGTCAGCCCTCGGCAGTCAACACACGATAGAAACCACGTGGAACTGAGTCATCTCCAGGGAAGGCTAAAATTATGTGGCATTGCACATTGAACTCATTCAGGCAAGCCAGTCCTGCTGTACGGTGCGGGGAAAGAAACCAATTATATGAATTCACTCACGAGCTTCCTCTTTGCATATTACCACTTTCTCATATCTAGAAAGGCCCTTCTAAGCAACTGCTCCAATAACTCAAAATAGTTACAACTGGTGCTTTAAGGAAAGAATTAAGTATCTATGGTGAAGTTCCGTCATTTATTTATTTATTTATTTCTTATATTTATTAATCGCCCATCTGGCCAGCCACCCGGCCACCCTGGGCGATGTACAATTAAAATACAATAAAACAATACAATAAAATATAATAATAATTAAAACAATATAAAAAGTTCTTTTAAAAACCTAACCCACCCCATATTCCCGCCTGAACAGCCATGTTTTTAATGCACGGCGGAACCTCATCACGGAGGGGGCATGGCGAAGGTCACTAGGGAGGGAGTTCCATAATGTGGGGGCCGCCACAGAGAAGGCCCTCTTCCTAGTCCCCACCAGCCTGGCTGCTCTGGCTGATGGGATAAGGAGAAGGCCATCCGTGGCAGACCTTGTTGAGCGGCCTACTTGATGTTGCTGGAGGCGCTCCTTGAGATAAGCTGGGCCGGAGCTGTGTAGGGTTTTAAAGGTCAAAACCAACACCTTGAATTCGGCTCGGCAAGCAACTGGTAGCCAGTGCAACTCATTAAGCACTGGCGTGATGTGATCACGCCGGCGGCTGCCCTTAATCAGGCGAGCCGCCGCGTTCTGTACCAGCTGAAGCTTCCGGACCGTCTTCAAGGGTAACCCCACGTAGAGCACATTACAGTAGTCTAGGCGAGAGGAGACCAAGGCATGAACCACTGATGGGAGCAGGTGATTAGGAAGGTAGGGGCGCAGCTGCCGTATCAGATGGAGTTGATACAGCGCCGCCCGGCTCACAGCTGCCACCTGAGCCTCCATGGACAGCTGGGAGTCTAGAATGACCCCCAAGCTGCGGACCTGGTCCTTCAGGGGTAGATGTACCCCATTCAGCACCAGGTCAACATCCCCCAACCTTCCCTTGTCCCCCACCAGAAGTACCTCGGTCTTGTCGGGGTTCAGTTTCAGCATGTTCCTTCCCATCCAGCCAGCCACTGACTCCAGGCATTTGGACAGGGTCTCAACGGCCAACCTCGGTGAGGACTTAAAACAGAGGTAGAGCTGCGTGTCATCCGCATACTGATGACACTGCACCCCAAACCTCCTGATGATAGCTCCCAGCGGCTTGAGGTAGATGTTGAATAACATCGGGGAGAGGATGGAACCCTGCGGCACTCCACAAGTCATACCATCTTCCAGCTTAAAAGCAGCTACCAATGTGCAGTCAC
Organism: Shinisaurus crocodilurus; assembly: GCA_021292165.1. Taxonomy (NCBI): domain Eukaryota; kingdom Metazoa; phylum Chordata; class Lepidosauria; order Squamata; family Shinisauridae; genus Shinisaurus; species Shinisaurus crocodilurus. Next base: position 267,107,603 of record CM037876.1, read on the forward strand.
ATAACCGTACCTCTCATAACTTTTTTAAGGTGCACTGCAACCACTCTTAGAAGAAGATGAATCTCATTTCACTGGCTGCTGCCAAAGGGCTCCTTACCTTTGCAGGGAACACATTGGATTGTATCCAGATCAGCGCTTAGCGCAGGGGTCCTCAAACTTTTTAAACAGGGGGCCAGTTCATTGTCCCTCAGACTGTTGGGGGGGCCGGACTATAGTTTGAAAAAAATATGAAGAATGGATCAAGTAAAAAAAAAAGGACTCGGGTCCTTTTTTTTTACTTGATAAAATGGAAGGTTATTATAAATTAATAATAAATTAATAATAAATTAATTTGCTGTCTAAAATTGAAATACATTAAAAAGGCATAGAAAGGCTTGATTTGCATACTGAACATATTTATTTGTAGTGCAAAAAAAAAAACAGGAAAAAACAATACAATATTTATATTGTGTGATTTTAATTCAATTTTTTTTTTTTTTAATAAAAACATTACTATACTGCCTTTTGGCCCACAAGAGGATCCCTAAAGGTAATGTACTACTATTTAAAATATTGTTATATTTTTTAAAAAATTTGAGAGCATTTAACACAAATAAAACAAAGCCAAGCAGTCAAGTTTAAAACACACCAAAAGCTTGGCAGAATAAAAATGTCTTGACCACCTGCCTGAAAGAGTTCAGAGAGGGGGCCAATCTTCTCTGTTTTTATTCTTATTTTTAGATCTTGGTTTTAAAAAAATTGAACTTGAACTTCAGTTTGAAAGGAAAGTGGGGTAAAAATATTCTAATACTGCAATCCTGTTTCCTGGGAGTAATCCCGATTGAACTCAGTAGGGCTTACTTTCGAGTAGACATGTCTGAGCGCTGGGAAGTGGGGCGGGAGCCATCCACTCGCCCGGAGCCCTGCAGGGCGGGCGGCAGCGCCTGGGCCAGTGTCTCCTCCGGTGGAGGCGCGGTTGACCCGGCGGCGGGGCACAAGCTGCCCACCGGCCCGGAGCCCTGCAGGGCAGGCAGCAGCGTCATGGCCAGCGTCTCCACTGGAGGAGGCGCAGCTGAGTGCCGGGAAGTGGGACACGAGCTGCCCGCCCGCCCGGAGCCCTGCAGGGCGGGCGGCAGCATCACGGCCAGCGTCTCCGCGGGAGGAGGCGCAGCTGAGCGCTGGGAAGTGGGACACGAGCCGCCCGCCCGGAGCACCGAACGCCGCCACTGGCGGCGGCTCCCCCCCGGCTCCTACCTGGTCCTGCGCGCCGCCTCCCTGGTCCTGCGTGCCGCTGGAGCCACTGTTCCGGCGCACTGGAACTCCGCCCGCGCTCTGTTTTGAACAGAGCGCGGGGGTCCAGCGCGCCGGAGCAGGGTCCCGGCGCGCCGGAAGTGATGCGACAGGACCAGCGCAGGCAGCGCGGCCGGCTCTCCATGGAGAGCAAAGATTAATTTGTGAGCCCGTGCGGGCGGCGGAGAGCCCGTGCGGACACTGGTGGGCAGCCGCTGGGCCGGATGGAAGGGCACGCCGGGCCGGATCCAGCCCACGGGCCGTAGTTTGAAGACCCCTGGCTTAGCGGACAGGGGAGCCTGGTGCATCCTGTGTCAGTGGGGCTCCTTATCCTTATTCTGAGCTTTATAGGAACTACCCATGGTGCTGTACTCCATTCCCAAAATAGGTTCACCACCATGGAGCACCATTTATTTATTTATTTATTTATTATATTTATTAATCGCCCATCTGGCCGGTCACCCGGCCCATTGGGGCAGTGTGTTCTTACATTAGACCGGCCAGATGGGCGATTAAAAAATATAATAAATAAATAATAAATAATAAATTAGAGTAAAAAAAAGGCAAGCCTCAGCTATATGCTACACCACCCACAAACTACGTATGGTGTCTCACTAGGAGCTCAATAAATCACCTGTTTCCCCTGCCTTCCTGGGCCTGCAAAGTCAGGAATCCATAGTGGATTGCCACTATGGATACATGGTTGGTGGGCTGAATTTGGCATGATGAATCACAAGCTGCACAGACTGGTTTAAAATCTAAACTAAATAAATAAATGATTTGTTATAAAACTGATTTCTGGAAGGTGTAAATATATATTTAGAAAACCTCCCTTCTGAGAAAAGTTATTCAAGTGATAAATATTTCACCACTGTAGAATTGCATGCATGCCTTCAGAGATTGTCTTTTCCCCTGAAATCCTCATTGATTTATAGATTTCCTTCTGTGGTAAATTCATCAGCATTTATTTGTCAGGGATTAAACGCCAACCTTATAATCCCCTGAAATGCAGCAATGGAAAGAGAAGAGAATTTTGCTGTCTTCATCATAGAACCCTCCAATTAGCTTCAAGTCTTCTCTATGAACAAGAGCAGTAAGGCACAAAGGGAGCAAAGGAACTCTCACACAGGCAACAAGTACAGGGAAACGAGGTAAGAGCAGTGTAGGAGGAGCCATACAAGTTGTGGAGATATTTACAATGGAGGAATCTTGAGTTATATGTGGAAGATATGAAAACATTGGGAAACAGAGGGTTGTATCCAATGGTGTCATTCTGTCAGTGGGAGAGAACCAGTGGTGGAACCCATTTTCCCCTCCCCTCCATCTTCTCCAGAGGGTTGAGGGATCCTCCAAGCAGATTTGGGGCATGTGCACAGGACTGTTGGGGGGGGGGAGTCCTGTCACTCAAGCAGAAGTCCCATTGTGTGAGCAGACTGCCACTTGCACGAGGGTTGGCTCCAACCCAAACCCTGGAATCTGTGAGAAAGAACACTGCGACTACCTAAATGTCTGGACTCTGAAAGCCACAAGAATGTAAAAACCAGGGCTTTTTTTCTGGTGGAACTCACCGGAACTGAGTTCCAGCACCTTTTCTTCTATTAATCGCATTACAATTTAATCGCCATCTACTCCCGAGGAAATGTAATCCAAGAGTTCCGGTACCTTTTTCTCCAGAAAAAAAGCACTGGTAAAAACTATAGTTTTGAACTAGCAATACAGCAGTTCAAGGAGCCAAGCTGTCACATCTTTCAAATGCAACAGCTGTGTCCAAAGGCTGTTAGGGCTATAGGGGCTGGATCAGTCACTAGACCTCAGGACACAACTCCTTCTACCTTAGCTTGGTGTTAAAAAAGGATAGTCATTAAAAATTAAATGTAGTGGGCATCCAAATATGAATTTGTGTTTGTCACCCAGCAACGTGAGAGCCAGTGTGGCGTAGTGGTGAGAGTGCTGGACTGGGACTCGGGAGATCCGGGTTTTAGTCCCTGCTCAGCCATGAAATCCACTGGGTGACTTTGGGCCAGTCACTGACTCTCAGCCTAACCTACCTCACAGGGTTGTTGTTGTAAGGATAAAATGGAGAGGATGATGATTATGTAAGCCGCCTTGGGTTCCTTGCAGGAAAAAAGGCGGGGTATAAATATAATAAACAAAATAAAAATAAACTTCAGTTAGGCATCCAATATTCTCAGTCCTCTTCATGATAAGGACCAGTACTAAGGTCATATTTCAGATACACAGGATGGATTTTGGAGCAACTCCTGTGGACATATACGACTGAAAATATTTCATTCAAATATGCCATCCATAGATCTTACTTCGAGACAGTCCTGTGAATTGAGGTTGGATTTATGATTAGATATAGTTCATGGAATTGTGTGCAAGGATGGATGACAAATCTGAATGAGATGTCTCCACAAATATACACATATGGCAATTGCTCCAGAAATCAACCCACTAGTGCTAAATAATATTACATAGGAACATAGGAAGTTGCCGTATACTGGGTCAGAACATTGGTCCATCTAGCCCAGTATGGTCAACACTGACTGGCAGCGACTCTCCATGGTTTCAGGCAAGTGTTTTTCCTTCCCTGCCTGGAGATGTCGAGGACTGAACCTGGGGCCTTCTGCATGCAGAGCATGTGCTCTGCCACTGAGCTATGGCCCCTTAAATCAGACCTGGTCCAAATGCAGTTCTCATCAGGCTCAAGGATTCTGTGCATTAACAGCGCAATCCTATGTGGGACTTACTTAGAAGCAAGTCCCACTGTGTTAGCTTACTCCCGGGGAAGTGTGTATAGGATTGTAGCCTGAAATATTTCAAGTTGGCTTTGTTCTCCTATCGCATCTGCAGTAATCCTGTGTCCATCCCTTTTCCAGCCCCGAATCTTGTAGGTAGGAAGAGACCATATCCCATAAATCTGTACAAAGCCTAGCATAAATGTGGCTGAGGAGGGGCTGTATCTCAATGGGTAGTGCACATGCTTTGCATGCAAATAGGCCCAAGTTCAATCCCTGGCATCTCCAGGTAGGGCAGGAAAAACTCCTGCCTGAAACCCCGGAGGATGCTGCCAGTCGGTGGCAACGATACTGGGCTAGATGGACCAATGGTCTGACTCAGTATATTTTGAGCTGTGGAACTCTCTCCCGAGTGACCTCCGCCATGCCCCCTCTCTGCTGAGCTTCCGTCGCTCATTAAAAACCTGGTTGTTCAGGCAGGAAGATGGGGTGGGTTAAGATTTTAAAAATTTTATATTGTTTTAAATGTATTTTATTGTTTTTATTCTATGTACATCGCCCAGGGTGGCCGGTTGCCGGCCAGATGGGCGATAAATAATAATAATAATAATAATAATAATAATAATAATAATAATACTGCAGCCTCCTAAGACTGCTGTTCATTTAAAAAAATAGCAACACCCTGTTGGGGCTTTCTTACACATATTTACATGTAACATCTAGGTTACTCCAGAGATATCCAATGAATAATTCAGAATATATTCTTTCAGATTCCTTTTCACTGACTGGAAGTGATGAAAACCAAAATGTATCAACAGCTGTTCCTTGTCCAACTATGCAAATACAACTTTCAAAGATTTCTCTATACCACATGTAGACAAATCTACATTGAAAATGTTTTTCTTCTTCTTTCTTTCTGTACAACTAATAAAAGCTTGTTGAACTGTATCTTGATTGGCCTCCACTCTGAGAATGGTAAGTGATGCATTTACGAGACGTGCAAAATGTCAGGGGAACATAAAGAAGTGTTGTGTTCAGGAAGCATATGATGTGAGCTAACGAAGGGCAGCAAGGGGTGCGGCTATCATGAGATAATAATTTCCCTTCAGTGCCTCTGTGAGAAGTGAGACTGTAAATATCTCCTCTGTGTCTCTCTGGGGCATGTTTATCTGTTTAGAACTACATTTCCTAGGTTTATTTGCATAGTTGTTAATTAAAAACAATAGTTGTTTTAATAGTTGTTATTAAAAATGCTTCAGGTGCAAATTTGGTCACGAAGGACAGAGGTAGCAGAAGCTGGTGGCTTTTTGACTTGATGAGGGTGCAGTTTTAAAAAAAACAAACCGTCCCCTCCCTACACCAGGATGTTCCCCACACCACGTGTTCCTAAGTCCTTGGATTCATGCATTTTTAGTGGAACATCCACTGTCAACCCCCCATCCCCCATGCTTTTTAATATCTATATGAAGCCACTGGGTGAGGCCATCCAAGGATTTGGAGTCAGAATGGTGATGATACACAGTTCTGTTTCTCAGCGTCATCTGAATCAGGCCAGGTTGTTGTCCGGACATGGTAATGGGATTGATGAGGGCCAATAAACTGAAGCTAAATCCTGACAAGATGGATGGACTGTGGCTATGTGATTCCTAGGTCTGGGAAGTTGGTATTCAACCCTCTGAAGGAGCAGGTGTGCAGCTTGAGGGTGCTCCCTGATTCAACATGTCAGTAGAGGCTCAAGTAGTCTTGGTGGCTCAGAGCACCTTTACCAGTTTTGTCTGGTTCACCAGCTGCAACCTTTCCTGGATAGAGATAGCTTTGAAATGGTGATCCATGCTGTGGTAACCTCCAGATCGGATTGCAGTAATATGGTATACAGTACATGGATCTGCCATTGAAAATGGTTTGGCAGCTATTACAGAATTCAGCTGCTAGAATTCCAGTTGGTTTACCTAGATGGAGACACATTACATCAGTTCTCAGGAAACTACACTGGCTCCTTATTTTCTTCCAAGGCCAATTCAAAGTATTTGTTGTCACCGTTAAAGACATAATGGCTTGAAGTCCAAATGTTTCAAGGAGCATCTCCTCCCATATTATCCTGTCCATGCATTAAGATCTTCAGAGGAGGCCCTTCTTCAAGTACCATCATTGGAAGAAATATATTACGTGTTTACTGTAGAAAGGGACTTCTCTGTGATGGCAGCCCAACTCTGGGATGCCCTCCAAAGGGACATACAATCATTGCCAACTTTGCTTTCTTTTCAGCACCAAATGAAAATGTGCCTGTTTGCTCAGGTATTTTAAAATGCTAAATGTTAAGTTCAGTCTAAATTGATTTTAGATTTATTGTTGTTGTTTATTGAACAGTTTTATTGGTTCTTATTATTTTTTAAATTATTGTTACTCTGTTGCATTTGTTTTTATAATTTTGTATTTATTGCCCTGAGATCCTTTGCGGATGAAGGCGTGGCTTAGAGTATTTTAAAATAAATAAATAAATAACACCAACGCTATCAAAATGTCTGGGAACACTTGCTTCTGGTTGCATGCAGCATTCAGCCTCTTAAAAACCAGACCACTTCTTTCTCTAAAATGGAAGAAAAATTAATTATTCCAGCCACACACACACACACACACAGAGATACAGGTTTAATTTAAGCCACCCAACCCAGAACGTAGGCATTTTCAATGCCATATCCTAGTCCTAGAAATCTAAAATAATAACCTCGGCCCACTCTCTCACCACTCCAAAGGGCTTGCGATCACAGCAGGAGACACCCAGCCAGTGCCAGTCACCCCAAAGTGCCCTTTGGGCACCTATGAGGCAGTTGTCACTGCTGGTGGTCTGGATGGCCTTGGTAAGAGCAGCAAGGGTTTTTTTAGTGTTCTTGCCAAGCAGCTCGCTGGCTGGTTCCCGGTACCCATGATGGGGCCGGTCGCCTGGGTTTGAACGACACGACAACCCATTGTGGGTACAACAACCCCTAGCACAAGCCATGGGTTGTCAGGGTGACTTGTTGCCCGCAAACAAGCCACCCTGCAGGAAACGGTCCAGGTTCACACAACACGACAACCCACCATGTTTTGTCACCCACAATGGGCTGTCATGTCGTACGAATCCAGTCAATATGTGAAAGGGGCAGACATGTGGGCAGCTGGCCCTTTACATCTAGTTTTGTTCTGAGGTAAAGGCCTCATATGCACTTCAGACTCAAGGGGGGGGGGGGAAGGCGAGTCTGAACGACTTTCTCATTTCTTGTTGCAGCCTGGCTAAAAGTCCCTCCAGTCAGCTGCAGTGAGCAGGAAATGGGTTTGTTTTCTCTCTGTAGAAGGAGGCAGCTCTTTATTTTATTTATTTATTTAAAATATCTCTAGGCTGCCTTTCAGGGCAGTAGCCTCTCTAGTTGGTGTACAACAATAAAATGCATATAATAAAATTAATAAAATTCAGCTATTTTGTTTACCAAAGCCAATTCATTGTGTTTCAAAGGCACCTTTTATCCTTCTTCTTAGAACATAATTCTAGAAAGAAAGGAAGAAAGAAAGAAAGCTCTCCTCTTCTGTGTTGCTAGCATATATCACTTTAACAGATATAGGAATCAGACTATCTTTTTATTTTCTTTGGATCAGTTCATACCAAATGTTCACATTTTCTTGGCTAGGTGGCTGGAAGGAGCCAACAGGCAGCCAAGAGCCAGGATTCTTGCTTGGGCTGGGAGTAAATACATCCCCACTACATGGGCAAGAGTTATCTGGGCCTATTCGTTTGTCATCACGGGACTGAGAGTACAGGCTGCCCTCCTCTATATGACCCTCCCATTTTCCTCCTCCCATATGAACCTGTCCACTGATTGATATTTTGACGCTCCCTTGTGTGTCCCACCACCAAAAGAGATTTGGCTGATGGGGACACAGGACAGGGCCTTTCCTGTGGCAGCACCCCGGTTTTGGAATTCCCTCGCAAGGTAGGTTAGATGAGCCCCATGCTCAGCGACTTTTAGGCAGGCAGCAAAAACATTTTATGTGTTTGTTTATTTCTGAGTTTTATTAGACTCTCTATAGCTGAGCGCTCCCAGGGTGACATACAACATGACATGCATATTAATCAAAACATAAGACAATTAGTTAAAACCAGCAGTCAGTTAAAAGCAGCAAAGGCTAAAACTGGCATCACACACACACACAAATCTAAACAGTAGATATAAAGTAGAAGCCATCTTTATCCAACCCACTAACTGTCTGAGATATCAATTTCTCACATGCAAGCCAGCGCTTCAGGTTTCAGGCACTGCATGATAAACATGCATGTATAAATTCACCTGCAGGCAAACATATTTCTGAGCAAGCCAATGAATTGTGTTTCAAAGGAGCTTTTTATCCTTCTTCTTAGAACAGTGTTCTCCAACCTTGGGTCCCCAGATGTTTTTGGCCTACAACTCCCAGCATGTCCCAGCCAGCTACACTGGCTGGGGCATGCTGGGAGTTGTAGGCCAAAAACATCTGGGGACCCAAGGTTGGAGAACACTGTCTTATAACATAATTCTAGAAAGGAAGAAACCCTCTCCTCTTCTGTGTTGCTAGCATACAGATCTAAGCGTCATACTATCCTTTTATTTTCTTAGGACTAGTGCATACCAAATGTTCACATTTTCTGGAGATTTGACATGTTCCATGGTTACTGTGAAGGAGGTCAAGCAAATATTTAAAATGTTATCAGTAAGATAGTTTGTTATTGGCTTGGTCCAGGAGATCCTCTTGCTTGGGAAATGAGGCTGTGCATATGCTGCCTTGAATCCCTTACTTCATGTTATTTTTAGATACTTTGTTCACTCCTGGGAGTTGCCTAATTGTGTAAGTTGCAGGTCACAGAGAACTCAACAACAGCAATTTTTGCAATCTTTGAATGTACCTTCCAGATTGTGGAAATTGCTGTAACTAAAATACATGAGTTCCTAACTCACATGTTATGCAGTTCATGTGGAGTAGACTACTCCTAGAAATGAAGGAAGTGGCTAAAAATAACATCTGAGGGGCAGTTCACCAATATAAAGTTCCAGAAATACAGTATTCACAATTGGGCAATAGGTCTGCATGCGCACATCCAAGACATCATTTTCACTTCAGCTCCTTCTATTGGAGCAGTTTTGCCATAGAAAAGATTCAGAAAGAGCCTTGCAGAAATATAGAGGTTAAAAGATGATGCCATACATTGTAATATTATCACTTGAAAGTCTGTCCAACAGCATCTGTGAAGAGGAAGGGAAGACCTTTCATATAAAAAAGACCTTTCATATAAAAAGGAGCTTGGTATATTAATTAAATTAGGATAAATTCGGGTATTCGAGTAAATAAAGAACCTGGAAAGACAGACACCAAAAACCACTCTAGCAACTTGAAAAATTGTAATTTGATTCTGTTAGATCCAACTTAATTATGCTTAGTGTAGTTCCATGGAAATCAATGGGACTTACGTTAGTTGTGATTATATTAGGTCTCATTGGTTTCAATGGGTCTGCTGTAAGCATGACTGTCTGTATGCAACCAATTGTAACCTAGTGCAAGATGTGGGTGTCGTTGAACCAGTTGGAAACAGTGACCCCAGTGATATCAGATTTAATATATATTTAAGTGGACAATTTCCAGGGAAGTCCAACATAGTTACATTTGACTTCAAAAGAGGAAACTTCTCAAAAATGAGGGACTTGGTTAAAAAAAAGAAGTTGAAGGAAGAAGTCAAAAGGGTTAAATCTCTCCAAAATGCTTGGAGGTTATGCAGAACACAATAATAGAAGATCAGCTAGAATGTATACCATAGGTAAGGAATGGTAGCATCAAGTCTAAGAGGTCACCAGCGTGGTTAACAAGCAGTGTCAAGGAAGCTATTAGAGAAAGAAGGCTTCCTTCAGAAAATGGAAGTCTTGCCCAAATAAGAACAAAAAGGAACACAAACCTGTGCAAAGGAAATGCAAGCAAACAATAAGATGCAAAAATGCATTTTGAGGGAAATATTGTTAACACCATCAAGCCAACAATAAAGAATTCTTTAAATGTATCAGAATCAGAAAACCAGCTAGGGAGGAAGTTGGACTGTTGGATGACAATAAAGTTAAAGGAGTCCTAAAGGAGGATAAAGAGATTGCAGAGAAGTTGAATGAATTCTTTTCATCTGCCTTCATTGCAGATGATGTGGGACAGATACCTCTGCCTGAACCTCTGAATGTTTTCAGGAAGGGAGTCTAAGGAACTGAGGTAAATACTTTTGACAAAAGATGCAGTTCTTGAACTTACTGACAAATTGAAAGCTAATAAATCACCAGGCCCAGATGGCATTCATCCTAGAGTTCTTAAAGAACTCAAGTGTGGAATTGCTGATCTTCTAACCAAATTATGTAACATGTCCCTAAGATCGGCCTCCGTCCCAGAGGACTGGAGAATGGCCAATGTAATGCCAAGTTTTAAAAAGGAAGCCTGGTGGGATCTGGGAAACTACAAGCTGTTTAGCTTAACATCTGTTCCAGGTAAATTGGTTGAAAGCATTATTAAAGATAAAAGTAGTAAACATATAGAAGGATAAGCCCTGCTAAAAAAGAATAAAATGGCTTTTGCAAAGGTAAATCCTGTCTCACTAACTTTTAGAGTTCTTTGAGAGTGTTAATAAACATGTGGACAGGGCTGATCTGGTAGACATTGTTTACCTAGACTTCCAGAAGGCCTTTGACAAAGTCCCTCACCAAAGACTTCTGAGCAAGCTTGGCAGGCATGGAATGAGAGGAAGGCCTCTTATGGATCAGTAACTGGTTAAAGAACAAAAAGCAGAAGGTAGGAATAATTGGTAAATTCTCCCAATGGAGAGGTATAAACATTGGAGTCCCACAGGGATCTGTATTGGAACCAATGCTTTTCAACTTGTTTATAAATGATATGGAAATGGAGTGAGCCGTGAGGTGGCCAAATTTGTAGATGACACCAAATTATTTAGGGTGGTTAAAACAAAAAGGGATTGTGAGGAGCTCCAAAAAGATCTCTCCAGATTGGGAGAATGGGCATCACAATGGCAAATGCACTTCAATGTAAGCAAGAGTAAAGTGAGGCATGTTGGGGTTAAAAAAAAAAGCCCAACTTCACATATACGCTGATGTGCTCTGAACAGCTCGATGAAAATGTGACATCTGTGTGCGTCTGTTGGGGGAAAGGCAAAATCCATGGTAGGCTTAATTAGGAAAAGAATCAAAATAAAACTGCCAATATCATACTACAATTTCACAAATCTATGGTGCAACCACATTTGGAATACTGTGTACAGTTCTGGTCACCGCCCCTAAAAAAGGATATTGTAGAGTTGGAAAAAGTGCAGAAAAGGTCAACTAAAATGATCAAGAGACTAGAACAACTCCCCTATGAAGAAAGGTTACAACATCTGGGAATGTTTAGCTTAGAGAAAAGGTGAGAGAGGGGAGACATGTTATATAGAGGTGTACAAAATTATGCATGGTGTGAATGAAGTGGATAGGAGAGGTTTTTCACCCTTTCTCATAATATTAGAACATGGACCCATCCCATGAAGCCTATTAGTGGGAGATTCAGGACAGATAAAGGGAAGTACTTCTTCACAGAACGCATAGTTAAACTATGGAATTCACTTTCACAAAATGTAGTGATGGCCACTAATTTGGATAGTTTTAAAAGGGGATTAGACAAATTCATGGAGAATAAAGATATCAAAGGCTAGTAGTCCTGATGGCTATATGCTTCCTCCAGGGTCAGAGGCAGTATGCCTATGTACACCAGTTGCTGGAGAACATGAGCAGGAGGGTGCTACTGCACTCATGTCCTGCTTGTGGGATCCTGTGGGCAGCTGGTTGGCCACTGTGTGAACAGAATGCTTGAGTAGATGGACCCTTGGTCTGATCCAGCATGGCTCTTATGTTCTTAACTCTTATGTTGTTAGCCAGGTTGGGCATGGGATAGAAACAACAACACTTTATTTAATAACAACAACAGCAGCAACAACAACAAAAACAATAAATGTTTTATGTTTTCCATGTAAGTGTTAAGAGGAGAGAAAATTGTCACACCAATTCCAAACAATTGTATAAGCAAATGTTGGTGGAAAGGGCTTTGGGTTGTTTTCCCCACCCCAACAAATGGTATCGTAGAGCTGGAAAAGGTGCAGAACAGGGTAACCACAATGATCAGGGGTCTGGAGCACTTTCCAAATGACGCAAAACTGTTTGTGGCCTTTTCATAGAATAGTAGAGTTGGAAGGGGCCTATAAGGCCATCAAGTCCAACCCCCTGCTCAATGCAGGAGAACAGATGTGGGCAGCCCAGGCAGTCACCCATCCCAGCACTGACCTGGCTCATACCTGCTTAGCTTCAGCATGTGGCCTGCATTATGTGCTCTCGACACCACCTGCAGGTTTAGTTAAGAAAAAAGTACAGCTATGAGGGCATGATAGAATTATGTATGGCATGGAAAAGATGTCTAGAGATATAATATTTTATTATATTTCAACACAGCTCCTTGGGATTTAGGTCTTTGCAATATTAGTAATATTACTCTGGGGGTTTTATTAGACCATAAATATTTAGTCGATATTTTTTGCCAGGATACAAGCTCTTGTAGAGGTATATTGTTTGGAATGTTCTCTAATACATACAAACATTTGGGAAGAGCAATCATTTTTATGATTGCTATCTTACCGAATCAGGATAGATCAAATTTACCAACTTTGAATATTTTTTAATATTCTCCCATAAAGTAGTGTAATTTGACTTCATTAGCAGTGCATTCCCATTGAGTTCGATGGGGCTTACTTCTAAGTAGGTGAGTATAGGATTGCAGCTAGAGATTTTATTATATTAAGCAGTATACAAGTATTATAAAGACATAAGTAAATACATCTGGAAAAATATAGTATGAAGTAGAAATTAACATGTATGGTGAGTGGGCTTGCGTGTTCTGATTAACCCTGTGAGCAATGCCGTCGGGAGCTATATACTCCCAGTAGGGTCACCCATGGCGGTAAGGTCCGGGGAGAGGAACCAGACAAAGAACGATCCAAACCATAAAGTCCTCAACGGCAGAACAGGCGGAAGATAATTTAAACCTAAATTACAACGGCTGTGAAGGCGGATGAAGGCTGCAGCAGAGAATGGTTTTCCAATCGTCATGGTAACCATGCCATTGGATCATTGCCGTACTCTGTCAAGTTTGTGTGGTGATCCGTTGTGCACCGATCTCCCCACATAAAACAGCTTCACGCACAGGCGTCTTCCAACCCAACCCAACCCAAAATTTTTATCCTGGAAGACAATCTTACTCGGTTAAGAGTGATCGCCTGATGATGATGATGATGATGATGATTTCGTAATAATTTAATTAATTAGCTTTAATGATATATTTCTCCATAAATCATATTTGGGGTATTAGTGTGGAATTTCCTATCTATTTGGTATCTTGTTGATATCATTAATGATTATTGTGTATATACATATGAAAAAGGACCTAATAAAAAAAGAAAGAAAAGGAAAACATTCTGTGTTACAACCTGATTCTACTGGAGAGCTTTCTATCAGCCTTAGATGTGGCAGTGTGATGGGTCCTCTATGAGACACCCTAAAGGACATTTTAGTATCTCAATATCCAGTTTGCTTTTACAGCTATGTACCTTGTACAGTACTGGAAGATTTGCAGCTGAAAATCTCTGTCCTGTTTTCCTTTGGCTTCAAGACAAAGGCCTTAGAAGAAACTATGGCCTGCAGAGAGCTCCAAAACTTATATAGGCACTCTGGGTTGGTATTCATGCAACCTAATGGTCCTGTTTTCCCACTGAAGTTTATGGGTAGTGATCTTTGCTACAGTATTCCCTGAAGAGACCTGTTTTGGTAGAACAACCACATCCTATGATAAGGGTTTTTGTATATGAAAGTATTTCATTGGGATGGTTTTCTACAGATATGTGACATAATCAAATTGTTGCAAGTTTTAATGAATTTATTCTGCAGCTGCATCACAAATTTAATTTCATTTAAGTTCCATGAGTTTTATATAAAATTGCTAATGGCTGAAATGACCTGTTAGAGAAGTTGGCATGAGCTGGTCCACATATGCATTTTCATCACTTGACTAGCATCTAGTGGTGACTTGCAGATATGAATGAGCCATTCCTGATCTAAGACCACAGACAGAGCTTTCATATCGCCTCACATCATCTCAAACCCAATCCTTTTCCATGGAATCAGTTCACATAGTCAGCTGCTAATTTAAGTGATGAGAAATAGAGTGATATAGATACATTTGTGGACTAGTCCTTCATCTTTGCTTCCTTAGTTCATCAACTTCAATAACAAAAAGAGCAAACTGTGAGTCCAAAAGCAGTGTTAGTTGTTTTTAAAATATAGCATGCAAAAGAAAAATACAGCATTTCAACTACTCTGATATTATGTGTCCATTGTCGTCAATCAAAGCATGCTACTGATTTCTCATTATTTTCAGTTGCATATCCAATTATGCACAAATAAATTTCACTCTCCAATTTCATGCCCTGGACTAAAATTAATCACAAATAAATCAGTATTGGCCTTGATTGCCTTTGTCCTCTTTGAGATGGGGAGACTTAATGCTAATACTATATTGGCTTACACCCATCGTTTGAATTAAAATGCACTACCTTTCAAGACGTTAAATATTTTTTTTCAACCTCTTCCTAGTCGCAACACACTTATCTTCAAATTCAAGTATTTGCAGAGCCCACATGGACCTTTCCAGGAACTTTGAAAGTCAGTACACTGAACTATAGAAATGGCTGGTAATATTCCAAGGTTTATTAATTCCATGTCAAAGGTATCAGATATTCTTGTATCCTTTGCGAATCACCTTTTCATACAAAAAAGGCAACAGCTTATTCACAACCACATCAAAGGTGCGTGCATGGCTCACATCTACTAAATAAATACTAATGCCCAATGGCAGTAATACAGCTATTTATATTCACTGCTTGATTTAACCAGTAGAATTCCTTTAATACAATAATAAGCATGAGCGCTTTGCTGCAAAAAAATAAAGACTTGTGTGTTAGTGGTATTCAGGGCTGTTCTTAACACCATATCAATTTCTGACATTGGTTGGCTGGAGCATCTTAGATACGCTGATTGTCTTTCCATAATGACAAAATAGAGCACTTAAATTTAGATTAAGTCTTTGGAGGCTGGCATACACATACTGTTTGACTGCAATTTATATATATTTATCTGTGTTTATTCTCTCTCTCTCTCTCTCTCTCTCTGTATATATGTATATATATATACTATGTATGTATATATATATATATATATATATATATCCTGCAAACATGTAATGATAATGAGCCAGCAATTATTCATTTGAAACACAAATAATACTACTCCAGTTTGGGCTTTGTATCAAAGATGAACAATTTAAGTCACACAGAACTCCTTGTTAGAATTGTGTTATTCACAATTTTTGCGGTCCACCAGCTTCTACCAGTTGTGCATTCAGCATTTCTCAGCACTATTCATCATACATTGGAACACTAGAATGCATTTCCTTATCTTCTATTCATTATTTTTCTCAAGCAAGAAGCATCTTTCTCATGTGAATGCATGAACATTTATAAACATTGTTTCTTTATATTATAGAGGGCGTTTACAAAGGTTGTAGATTACTGTTAGTAAATTTCCGGCAACATGATCCTTTCCAGATACTGTGAAATCCCACAGACATGGCATGAAGCATGGTCGATTGGAGATTTAGCTTCTTCCCCCAACCTTCACCCGCATCGAGTTTTTAGCTTTCCTCATCATTTACATCCATGTGACCCATTCGTAATGCTTAATCTGATTTGGATAAAGACTTTGCTTGGATGGTACAGTATGCCATAAAATAGCAGAATTCTATTTCCCACTATTGCTGATAAGGGCCGATTCAGCTCAGACTTGTGCTTTGACTTATTTGCTGATTTGCTTGATAAACAGCAAAGCTTAAGGCCCTGAAGGAGGATGGATGCATGTAGAGCTAGAATAACAATGAAGAATATTTGGGCATTAAGTACAGGGACTTTCTTTGAAAACTATACACACTGTTATCTGATTGGAAAGCTTTGAAAGATGTGGGCTTATTCCACCACCCTCTCAATATTTGTTAAGAAAAAATTATAAGAGCTATCGCCATTATATACAATATTTTAGGGCTTAACACATATCTCCCCAAATGATAGCGATGATTTTCTTAGTTATTTGGGGGCAAGGGGAGAAAGGTGTATGAATCTGAAAGACTGATTTATCTACTTGATAATGCCTGAGAGATACTCCCTATAATTCTCCTGTCGTTCTTTAAACATCTGTTGATTTTGACCGGCTTTGCTGAAGATAGATTTGACACCATAACACAGTCTTTCATAACATATTTAAACAGCAGCCCATATGAATTCTAAAAACTACTGCCTTGATTCATGGCAATAGTATCTCATGCAATGGTGTCTCATAGATACCATTCCATTTCTTTTATGATATATATTAACAAAAGCCTTCTGGCATTAGTAAGAAACCCCTCCCCTCCTTTAAAAAAATGAAAATGAAATCAAATCAAGGGAGGGAGATGAATAGGGAATTCAACATTTATTTGAGAATTACAAGTACTTCTTCATCAATAGTATAGCTGCTGCTTTCTTTGGGAGAATACAATCCTGGAAGGTTTATCTTAGAGATAAACTTAGTTATATGATAATTTATTATTAATTAATTAATTAATTATATTTATACCCCAACTTTTTTCCTGAAAGGAACCTAAGGCGGTTTACATAATCCTCCTCTTCCTCTCCATTTTATCCTCACAACAACCCTGTGGGGTAGGTTAGGCTGAGAGTCAGTGACTGGCAGGGATGGGGACTCGGACTCCAGGACTCGACTCGTGAGTCGGACTGAGTCCCCCCTCTGACTCGAGTCAGACTCAAGTCCCAATATTTTTAATGGGACTCGAGACTCGACTCGGGACTCGAGACCAAGGACTCGTGTTCCAAAATCGTGTTCCTCAAATGCAACGTGGATAGGTTTTAGGAAGTACAGCAAGTTTATTTTTTAGAATCATTTTCCTAAAAATGCAACCTTTCAGACATTTTGGGTTTGGCTGCCTCTGCCTGCCTGTTTGGGGTTCCCAGCCTCCTCTGCCTGCCTGGTCTCTTCTTAATCAGTTCCACAGTTTGAATTGTCCAAGACAAAGGCCTCTGCCTGCCTGTTTTGGGGTTCCCTGCCTCCTCTGCCTGTCTGGTTATTTTGGGTTTGTCTGCCTGGTCTGTTCTTGCCAAAATCAGTTGCAGAGTTTTGAAAGAAAAAGGCACACTTGTGCCTAGAATTTATTTAAGTCACACAGAAAGAAATAGCCTTATTTTGTTGAGAAAAAACCCCATTGATTTTAATAGGGACTCATGGAGTCAGCTTTGGGAGTGACTCGTGACTCGCGAGTCACCATTTTGGACCAAGGACTCGGACTCGGACTCGAGACTCGGGTCCAAAGACTCGTGACTCAACTCGTGACTCGAAACCAAGGACTCTTCAACATCCCTGGTGACTGGCCCAAAGTCACCCAGTGAGCTTCATGGCCGAGCAGGGACTAGAACCCGGATCTCCTGAGTGCTTATTTTGAGGAATTGCTGATACAGCTACCTGTAGCTACCTATAATTATGAATTATGAACTTCCTCGTAATAGTCAACAAATTGACTTATGAGATCACATTTCCCAGGGACACATTAATGAAGTGATTTTTTTTAGTATATGTTTTTATGGTTTTCATCTACTGAAATGGGGAAAGGCAAAGGTGATTTCCATCTCAATTCTTCTCACAGATGGGCTGTACCGGCCCCTACATTCACACTGCTATCTCTGTCTTGCATTCACACTAGATGAATATCTAGTTGCCAGGCTGTGTCCCTAAGGAATGGATTAACACTGGAGGATCTCAGGGCCTCTGTGTATTTGGAAAAGAGAATTTTACCTGAGAATTTTAAAATTCCTCAGATGGACAGGAGGAATGTACTCTATTCAGTAAATACCATTTGTAACAAATAAGTACTATTTAATTTTACACTATTTGTTTCACATTTTCAAACAGCCACATAAATATTTACGTGAATATGGACCTGGGCCAGCCCAAGACATTCTGTTGCCTGAGGCAAAAGACAAAATGGAGCTTCTCCATCCCACATTCAGAAGTCGACCAGAACCTTTTTCGTCAGTAGTGATGGGACAGTGTCCTCCAGCACACCTGAGGACAGACAGCAAGCTAGCTTAGGCAGTACAGAGCAGGCTGTGTAGCACCTACAGCTCTACCCTCCACCACCTCACTGCTGCTCTCCACATCTGCTGCATGAGCTGGCTGCCTCACTCTGCCTAATAGTAGGGCCATCCCTGATTTTTTAAGACTACTCCAAGGATTGGGGGGGGGGGGGAGGAAGCTACTTGCCTTCAGTGATGCTGCAGGCACTGGCCAATAGGTGCCCACAACAACTGAACACACATCTGTCATGCTTCTGAGAGGAGAAATTGGATTTTCCCAAGGAATATACAAAATATAACCAAACTTGCAAAACTAGTTTGACCAAACATGACAGTAGGGCAGAAGAAAAATGAATATGTGTACCCTGGGTAATGGGAACACTAAAAGAACCCCTTTTGGTTAATGTAAGAATATGTTTGACTGACTCACACTAACAAGAAAAGAACCAGATAGATCCCCCCCCCTACAGATTGAGCTCTCTATAGGCATCTGGCAAGGTGCAGAATAATGCTCCAGATTGGGTACAAATTGGCAGACTCTCCAGACTCTGATACTCTACAGTATACATATTACTTCTTATTCTCTGTTCATGAAATGCCCTAGATATTTGTATGGATAGGCTGGTCTCTACTGCTTCTGTCTCTACTGCTTTCCACTGCAAATAATTGTGACTGTGATGAACAGGACCTGATCAAGGCCATGATGTCTCTTAGGCCAGCAGGCTGTAGTGGGCAGAGCTGGCTTCAAGGGTAGGCATGGTTGGGCACCTGCCAACGGCCCACACCCCAGCAGGGGCCCACTGAAAAAGAGCCCCCTGGACTTGCTCCTCCTCTTCACCACTGCAACTTGCTTGTTCACCTGTGCCTTGCTCTGGCCCAGATAATGATGGTAGTGAGGAGGAGGAGGAGGAGGAGGAGGAGGAGGAGGAGGAGCAGTAGATGCCACTGCCTCCTCACTCTCTGGCGCTCTGCCTGTCAAGCATGCAAGCAGTAGCAGGGATGAAAAAGAGGATGAGGAGCAAGAGCAGTTGGTGACAATGGCAGTGAATGGGTTCCCTTCTCCAGATGGGTAGTGTCACTCCACATGCATTATCTGTGTGGCTTCAGCGGCACTGCTGCCCTAAATATAAATCAGAGCGGTGACTTCACTCATTGGATAAAACACTGAACGACGGGAGCAGGCTTCTTTCTCTCAAAATAATTGGACAGAAGTATCGTATATATGAAACTCACTGGGTGAGTTTATATAGTATATATGTTTATATAGTATGTATGAAACTCATAGTATAGTGTATATATATATATATATATATATATATATATATATATAATATATATATGAAACTCACTGGGTAACTTTGGGCCACTCACTGACTCTCAGCCTAACCTACCTCACAGGGTTGTTGTGAGGATAAAATGGAGAGGAGGATGAGGATCATGTAAGCCGCCTTGGGTTCCTTGCAGGAAAAAAGGCGGGGTATAAATATAATAAATAAATAGTGCCTGCACATTTTGCCCCATATCTCAGATTCTACAAGGGCTAGAAACTTGCCTTTTAAAATGAAAACTGGAAATCAGAGCCTGCAGATAGGCACTGAGTGGCTGATGATGGGGCAATATGGCAATCCTAGCCTAGAATGCCGGTGGGCCCCAGAGATGGTAGGTGAGGAGCTGCAGCCCGCATAGCCCACACCTTAATCTGGCCATGGTGATGACAGGGATGTTGAAGAGTCCTTGGTCTCGAGTCACGAGTCTTTGGACCCGAGTCCCGAGTCCGAGGTCCAAAATGGTGACTCACGAGTCCCGAGTCACTCCCAAAGCTGACTCCATGAGTCCCTATTAAAATCAATGGGGGGGTTTCCCAACAAAATAAGGCTACTTCAGATGTGTGGCTTAAATAAATTCTAGGCACAAGTGTGCCTTTTTCTTTCAAAACTCTGCAACTGATTTTGGCAAGAACAGACCAGGCAAACAAACCCAAAATAACCAGGCAGGCAGAGGAGGCAGGGAACCCCAAAACAGGCAGGCAGAGGCCTTTGTCTTAGACAATTCAACTGCTGAACTGGTCAAGAAGAGACCAGGCAGGCAGAGGAGGCTGGGAACCCCAAACAGGCAGGCAGAGGCAGCCAAACCCAAAATGTCTGAAAGGTTGCATTTTAGGAAAATGATTTTAAAAAATCCTAAAACTTATCCATGTTGCATTTGAGGAACACGATTTTTTCTAAATGTTTGGCCCCCATTCTGGAACGGTGAGGTCTCATCACAATTCCACCCTCACTGAACACCCACTCCACTGGTGATGAACTTGCTGGAACCAGAAACACACTCAGAGCAGCCGCACAGAGTAATCTCAGGTCCTTCCTCTGCCTCGCCCAAGTACGCAACACATCAATCAAAATAAATCTCGACACACTGTTGGGGCTGCGCTCCTGGTAGCCATCCATAGTGGCCGAGCAGTGGCGCGCCTCGCTTCCATTCGCTCTTCGCCGGCGATCACGCTCCTCTCCACTCCTTCTGGCACAGTCCAGGGACAGAGTCCTTGGTCCCGAGTCGAGTCTCGAGTCCCATTAAAAATATTGGGACTCGAGTCTGAGGGGGGACTCAGTCCGACTCACAAGTCGAGTCCTGGAGTCCGGTTCCCCATCCCTGGGTGATGAAGAAGATAAAGATGGGTGTGGTAGTGGACAATGTAATCCTGTAATAAAGGTAATCCTTCAGAAGTAAGAAGTGAGTGTTAAGGCTCCCTCACAACAAATGAAGAAACTTGTTGAGGTTCCCAATTGCATGGAAACCTAAGTGTGTATAGTTGTATATGCACAGACTCCCCTTTGCAGGCATCTCACTCAACCTGCCAGCCCTGGCACAAGCTCTCTCGCCGCCTGAGGTGGGAGAGAACACATGTCACCACCGCATCACACCCCTTGCTGCCGCCGCATCACACCCACTTCCCCTGCCTCTTCCCCCGTGGCACCCACTTCCCCTAACCTTTACTGAACAAGCTCTTGTGAGAGCCCCGCAACCACTTATTCTGGCTGCACGGCTCTCCCTAGAGCCAACACAGCAGCAGCAAAAGTAAGGGGTGCACACAAGGGAAACAGAGGGCTGGTGGCTGCACCAGAGAGCCTCGCCAGCTGCTCTCTCACTGTGGCAAATGCCATGGCAGGAGAGCAGCTGGTGGGGCTCTCCAGAGCTCCCTCTGGAGGCAGTGGGGCAGCAGCAGCAGGCCCTCTGGGCAGGGGGGAAACAACACAATTTGCCGCTCTCCTCACTCCGCCGTCTGATGTGGGTGCCTCACCCTGCTTCATGGGAGGGCTGGCCCTGGAACATGCAAATGTTGGAGGCAGGGCTGGCGTGCTACATGATATTAAGGGTGAAGAAGCGTGGTTCCTCTCCCCACTCATGCATTTTATTCATTTATTTATTATATTTCTATACCTCCCAATAACTGAAGCCCTCTAGGCGGTTCACAAGAAATGCATTTTGTAGGGCTAATTTCACCTATGCATTTAGCCGCACGTGGAAGGCTTTTCTTTTTCATAAGTAGAAGTAAAGTCTGTGACCAGAATAACAGAATGTGCAACAGATGATGTCCTGCATTATATAGCCAGTGGTGCAGCTAGGTAATTTTAGACCCTGGACTTAATGGCCTTACTGGGGGGGGGGGGGGGCTTTAGACAGCCATATGTATTACTTCAGTTGTGAAAAATTCAACTAAAATTTCTCTTCTGTTCCCACCCCCATCTCCCGCCCTGCTCCCCGGGCACTGTCATTCCATGTATTACAACAGCTTCTTCATTCCTGATATGTTAGAGCAAAAGACAGAACAAAACAAAACAAACTGTTTGTCAACCCTGATTAAAGAAGGAAGGAAGGAAGGAAGGAAGGAAGGAAGACTTTGAACATGTGCAGTTTTTGCATTTTAAATCCACTCAAATCATAGCACCAACATTACTATAGGAATAAAATGGAGTTTGCTTCTGCTGTCCCGATGCTAAACACATTTACCTGGAATAAGCACCATTTTGTTGTAAGAAATGATAACATATTTGTTTTCAAGTAAAATAAAATACAATGAGCATCCACAACCATGTACATGCCCGGTTGCTAGCCCCCTCATTATAAAATGTTTAAAAAAAAAGAAAAAGAAAAAAAAAGAAAGGCTGCTGCAGTGAACAGTGTCTGCCCTGATGGGCTCTGGCTTGCCCAGGGGATGACACCAGTCCTGTTTGCCACTGTCCTGATCGCTTGCCATTCTCTGGGTAGTCATTTGGGAAGTCCCTGGGCTGTGGGGCCCTGGACCTTGGTCCCGAGGTCCAGCACTAGCTGCACCACTGTCTGTAGCACTCTTGCTCTTGTATTTATGTATTTATTTATTTTTACTTCTAGTTTATTCAGCAATGTTAAAAAACGATCTTCCTTCTTATTTGCAGTGGAGCCTGGTGGCTGGAATGTCAGTGGGACGGTGTATCCACTCTGGATTTTACTCCAAACTTTTCGGGAGCTATCCATGGTGCCAAACCTATTTTGGGGATAGGGTTCAGCACCATGGGTAGCTCCTTTAAAGTTTGGAGTAAAATCCACAGTGGATACACCGTCCCACTGACACTGCAGCCACCGGCCTCCACTGCTCATTCGCTGTTATGTTTACTATAACTTTTGCCGTTTGAGATGCAAAACTGAATGGAGGATGGGCGCCTGGGTGTTAATTTGCAACAGATGGTGCCCCGTGACTCTGGGCGAAGTAGCAGCAGACACA
This sequence comes from Shinisaurus crocodilurus, assembly GCA_021292165.1. Lineage (NCBI taxonomy): Eukaryota > Metazoa > Chordata > Lepidosauria > Squamata > Shinisauridae > Shinisaurus > Shinisaurus crocodilurus. Next base: position 267,130,662 of record CM037876.1, read on the forward strand.
GGGAAAAAAATGATAGTTTACCCTCCTCGCTCAGGTTTGATTAATGAACCAGGAGAATTTGCCAAGCTCCTAGAAAGGAGACCCAAAGGAGTTATGGTGCATAACTTTTTCTTCTGTGATTTCCCTTTTTCAATTAAGTTTGACATTTTTGAGAGTGTGCTTGGCTACAGACCATTAATCTGTGCTTGGAAGCCAAAAAGGAGAAAATACTTGCATGGAATAAAAAGAACAAATGAACATTGAAATGCCATGTTGAATATATTACACTGTGTTGTTTAGGTCACTGCATCAGGGGTTCATGCACAAATCAAGTTAAAGCAATTAAAAAGAACCAAATGCTGATACTATTCGGCAGAGATCTCACCAAATCCTCCAAACTCATTTCCCCAGTATGCTACATACAAGTATTTACATAAACCGTGGTAGTGGAAACCACGTTAGAAGAGGCATTCCTCCTCTTCTAAGGGGAGAAAGAGCCAGTGGACGGATTTGCACAACACCTTAAGCCCACAGAGACACTGTAGCCTAATGGTCGGGCACAGTGGGGGTCTGGAGACACTGCCTCTCCACCCTTCCTCTCTCAGTCCTCCCATCGGTATCCCAGGGGACACCGTGGGAGCACTGAGGGGAGAGGAGTGGGGATAACACCACCTGCCAAGTGGCACTTAACGGTGCTAGTGTAATTAAACACATGGATCCTAACACATGTGGTGAATGAACAATAGACAACACAATGGCATAATGTATACACATAATACATTGCAAAACAGATGAGCACAACAATTAAGAAAGCTACAATACAGGAGTCCAGTTAAGTTCTTCACTGAGGCTGACGGGATCCTGTGTTTGTAGGGAGTATATCCAAAATCTCTTTCTCCTTTTAAATTTTACTTCTAATTGTGTACCAGATCTGATTTTTTCAAGGGTCCAGAATGTCAACTCTTTCTCACTATGTCCAGAGTCCACAAACTGTTTGACCATTGGGGCTTGCAGTCTTTTATTCCTTATGCAGCTCTTGTGTTCACATATTCTTGTTTTGACCATTCTAGTGGTCATCCCAACATACAAGAGATTGAATCATAGAATCATAGAATAGTAGAGTTGGAAGGGGCCTATAAGGCCATTGAGTCCAACCCCGTGCTCAATTGCATGTACATTGCATAACATAAATAACACCCGTTAGATAAATTTCTCAAGACATATTTTCTGTTTTCTGCAGGCTTAACAAACTCCTTTATCCTAGCATAGTTACTGCAAACCACAAATCACCACTGATTTTATCTAGAGTACTACCAGGTGGTGTAGAGTGGCTTGGTTTCTTTAGACAACTATGGACTAGCATGCCCCTCAATCCTGATGCTGGTTAATTCAAAAATAAGTTTTTCTTTACATCTGGGGATTCCAGATAACAGGTGCTGATGCTTCAATATTATCTGTTGGACCTGACTATTCTGGCCATCATACGTAAGAGGAACCACCATGCAGTTATTGTTGTTTCTGTCTAGGTTGCAGTAGGTCCAAGCTGTCCACATTCTTAGGTTGCACTAGGCCCAAGCTGTACATATATTTCTTAAATAAATAATAATGCATTAAAATGTTATATAAATATGTAAATGTAACACTTTTAATAACACTTAAACTCATACAATTTAACTGACTGTTTTTAAAACTATGACTAGTAGCCATTGATAGACTCATCCCCCATGGAAATTGTCCCAGCGCTCCCCAACTTTTAGGTGCATAAATGGCTAAAATAGCTTGTCGGAAAATATCAGTCCATCTGTAATTTACACCCATTGGTTCTAGTCCTGCCCTCTGGAGCAACCGAAAACATCTGTTCCATCATTCTATATTTGAAGATAGCTATCTTGTCTCCCCTTAATCTCCTCTTCTCCAGGCTAAACATAGCCAGCTCTTTCAATCATTCTGTGGGGTCTTGCTTCAGCAACAGCTCTGACACAGAAGAGGAGTTGGAGGGAGCTGGGTGAAGGGCTCACACCTGGGGCTGATTGCAGCCAAGGCCAGGCGACCGTGGACAGTCCCCCCTCCGCTGGGGAACAGGAGCCGGGAGAGCAGAGTAAAGATTCTCAGCTGCAGGCGCTGACCTTGGGCTATCGGGAGGGCTCAGGGGAGGAGGGCCCCTCAGGGTTGCGGCCGGCCCAAAGACGACAGGAGAAACGCCTGGCTGAAAGGCTCGTGAGCAGAAGGAGGCGTATCAGGCGTCTCCTGGCCCGGTATCCGTGCCAAGATCCAGAATCAGACTCAGACTGAGATTGAGGCTGGGTCAGGGTTTATAGTCTAGCTGCGGACCCTTGTTCAGTGTAGAAAGCAACGACGCTGTTCCTGGCAAGGCTTCTACGCTCCTTGATTCCCCTTGATCTCCTTCCTACCCTCTGAACCCTGGACTGTCTCGACTTTGGCTTGTTTCTTGGACTGGTGTATGGCGGATGGACTTTTCGTTACTGCTTGTAGCAATAAAGAGTCTGGTTGGAACTGCTCTGTCTGGAGTGATCAAGTGGGACACAACACATTCCTCATAGGACTTGGTTTCCAGGCCCCTCAACATCCTAGCTGCCCTCTTCTGGAGATGCTCCAGTTTTCCTATTGTAAAATGAATAAATAAATAAAAAACCTTCTAGAAACTAGTTTTCGTTTTTTCCAGGTGCTGTCTGAAACTAGCGAAACCATGGAAAATAGAAGAAATGAACCTGTGGGCTACATGCAATAACAGGTCTACAATGTTGCCTCCAAATCTCTGAAAAGCTATCATCATACGGCCTCAGAGAAATACCAAACATTCCAAGGGACCTTTATTGAAAGCAACTACCAAAAGAACTAGAAAAGCCAGGGTATTTGTGCAAAAGTAGAAATAACTTGGCAATCTGCACATATAACACCTACTTCAAAGTGTGGTCACGATATGCTTTCAAGTACTTAGACTTGTTTACCTTCCTCATGTATAATTCATACGAAGTTATCCGCAAAGTTATACAATTCCATTCCAATGAGTTGTTATAGATCTGAAATGCAGGCCAGGCCTAGTCAATGACTTTTCAGATTTTAAAAAAAATATGCCCATGTCAAGAAATCCATTTTTCTTCTGTTTTAGCAGCCTGTACAGTTCCATATGTTAAGGCTGAGCCTGCATGTTTTAATTGGCCACCTGGGTGTGTTATCTTGTGCCATCCCTGGCTTCAAGGCCAAAACTGAACCCTCAGTAATTGGGTTAAATGAGTTCAGCTGAGTGTTGAACCTTTCTGCCCCCAGAAAGCCTGGACAGATTCCTTCCAGCTAGCTTGTGATTGGCTAACAGGGATCACCTCACATTTGTTAAAGGCTTTGGGGTATAAAACCAGGGGTGGAAAAGATGTCTGGTTGTTTGCTTGCTTTCATTTTGCCCTGTCCAAAGTTGCTTTGGCCGGTTTGCTTTCTGAGGTCCTGTTCTATAGAAGACCCATGCTGCTGGTATTTATTTATTTTATTTATTTATTTATTATTATATTTATACCCCGCCTTTTTTCCTGCAAGGAACCCAAGGTGGCTTACATAATCCTCCTCCTTCTCCTCTCCATTTTATCCTCACAACAACCCTGTGAGGTAGGTTAGGCTGAGAGTCAGTGACTGGCCCAAAGTCACCCAGTGAGTTTCATGGCAGAGCGGGGACTAGAACCCGGATCTCCCGAATCCCAGTCCAACACTCTAACCACTATGCCACGATGGCATATTATATACAGGTTTAGTCAGGTTTGTTGTTTTGCCCTGTAAGTATTGTTGCCAAATATTGCTGTGGTTCTTTTGTATGTTATTCCCTTTCCCTTACCACCTATCATATTTGAATGTGTATGCTTTATTCCAATTGGCCTTGGTACTAAGTCCAGAGCTTTCCTCTTGGTTATTGCTACTGTTTAAGGTTTCAGGCATAGGGCTTTGAAACAGAGAGTGCTGGCTTGGGCCCTTGTTTCATAAGCCAGGTTAGGGTTGTCCTGTAAGGTCTGATAATCTCCTGGTTCAGGCTGAGTTGGACATAAGAGGTAGTGGGCAGCCTAACTTGCTGGGTTGGTGTTCAACCTGAGCAATCTTTTGTCCCTGTCTACACTGCCGGGAGTTAGGGTACTCCTATTCCTCCCTTCACAGCCCACAAAACTAAACACTGAAAATGTTTTATTTTAAGCTATTTGCTCAATTTTAGTGTCGAACAACCACAGTGCCAAGTTGTTTCAACAACCAGCATACCCTTTTCCAGAACTTTCTGCACTGAACTCCCTCAGATCAGTTTGGGTGCTCTGATGTGCAACTTAAATATTTTGGAATGAAAACATGTATTTCTATGAAGACAGATAACTGGCACATATCCCAGATCCATTTCTGAAATCACCTAGAATGGTGGGCCCAGGGTGCTTGGACCCATCATGGATTATTTCTGCATTAATTAACTCAGGAAATACATTTATCTTTTACAGAGCACAGCTGAACTTTACACCTTTGGATTTATTGGCATGTAAATTTATGCCAGCAAAAATTAGAAACTTTTCAATAAACCTTAAATAACATATTTGGTAATCCTTAGTGAAACTGGGTTTAGCATAAAACCCCAAGAAGCACGAAGCAATATCCACAGAAGTACAAAAGCCACAAGTAAGTACCCACTCTATGGTTTATTCAAGAATGGCCATCCATAGTTTGAGCAGAGCAGAACTGGAGGCAAAATCTAAGTAATAATTTTCTGCAGAGCATGACTGATGTTAGCTGTAGATTGTGGCTAAGACTGCAGTCCTATACACACTTACCTGAGAATAGTCCCACTGAATGAAAAGGGGCTTACATCTTGAGCATATATATATATATATATCATCATCATCAGGCGATCACTCGTGACCGAGTAAGATTGTCTTCCGGGATAAAAGGAGGAAATTCTAAAGAAGATTGTGTAGACTCTAGCGATGGGTCCGTAAGTGACTGTGGAGGCCAATTCTAGATCCACACAGCTTCCCACAGTGAGGACACAGGTTACCAGATAGAAGATGGTCCTGTAAAGGATTCATTTGACGTGCTTTTCGCCTAGCACGTTTCTCCCTTTCACCTTGCACTCGGGCTTCTTCAAAGTCCATGGAACCTTTGTGAAAGGCCAACCTCCATTTAGATCGTTCATGGGCTAGAGCTTCCCAGTTTTCGATGTTTATATTGCATTTTTTTAGATTAGCCTTATGAACATCTTTAAACCTCTTATATTGACCACCGATATTCCGCTTTCCATCCTTGAGTTGGGAGTAAAGTAACTGCTTTGGGAGACGGCAGTCAGGCATTCGAACTACATGACCGGTCCACTGAAGTTGGCATTGAAGGATCATTTTTTCAATGCTAGTAGTCTTTGCTTCTTCCAGTACACTGACATTTGTTCGCCTATCTTCCCAAGTAATTTGCAGGATTTTCCGGAGGCAACGTTGATGAAACCTTTCAAGGAGGTGGAAGTGACGTTTATAGATAGTCCATGTTTCGCAGGCATACAATAAAGTTGGTAATACAATGGCTTCATAAACCAGTGTTTTGGTCTTCTTACAAATATCCCGATCCTCGAACACTCTATGTTTCATTCGAGAAAATGCGGCACTTGCGGAGCTCAAACGATGCTGGATTTCACTGTCGATGTTAGCTGTAACAGAAAGATAGCTGCCAAGATAGAGAAAATGATCGACATTTTCCAGTATTGTCCCGCCAAGCTGGATAGATGGCATCACCAAAGGATTGGCTTGCACTTGCTGATGAAGCACTTTGGGTTTTTTGATGTTAAGTGAGAGACCAAGTTTTTCGTATGCTTCTGCAAAAGCATTTAGGATAGTTTGGAGATCATCCTCTGAATGTGCGGAGACCACATTATCATCAGCATACTGAAGTTCCACAACGGAGGTTGTAATTACCTTACTTTTTGCTTTCAGCCTGCTGAGATTAAAAAGCTTTCCATCTGTTCGATATATAATTCCCACACCGGTGGGAAGTTTCCCCTTGACAAGATGTAAAACCATGGCGATGAAAATGGCAAATAATGTTGGGGCGATAACACATCCCTGTTTAACACCTGATCCCACTTTAAATGGAGCACCATGAGAGCCGTTGTTGTCCAAAACCGTTGCCGTCATGTTGTCATGGAGAAGTCGCAAGATATTCACAAATTTATTGGGGCATCCAATTTTCATAAGGATAGTCCAGAGAGCTGTACGGTCTACAGTATCAAAGGCCTTAGCCAGATCGATAAATGCCATATAAAGGGGTTGATTTTGCTCCCGGCATTTTTCTTGGAGCTGGCGTGCAGTAAAAATCATGTCTACTGTCCCTCTAGAGGGGCGGAAACCATATTGAGTTTCAGGGAGGATCTCTTCTGAAATAGATAGAAGACGGTTTGCGAGAATCCTAGCAAATATTTTACCTGCGGTTGCTAAGAGAGAAATGCCCCGATAGTTTCCACAGTCTGTTCTATCACCCTTCTTAAAGAGGGTGATAATTATGGCATCCCTGAAGTCTTCTGGGATCTCTTCTCTTATCCAGATTTTTTCGATGAGTTTATGAAGATGTTGTACAAGTTCGGGGGCCCCTTCTTTAAAGATTTCAGCAGGAATCCCATCTGGTCCACTAGCTTTGTTGTTCTTCATTTGATTAATGGCTTTTTTACTTCATCCAAAGTGGGGAGTATTGCAAGTTCCTCTTTAATTTGTTTTTGCGGGATTTGCGAGAAAATCTCATTATCCACCTTAGATTTATGATTTAAAAGGTCATAATAATGCTCTTTCCAACGCAGTGCAATAGACTCTTTGTCTTTTAAGAGTTTGGTGCCATCTTTTGATTGTAAAGGGTTTGTACCATAGGTTTTTGGTCCATAAATGGCCCTTGTGGCCTTAAAAAAGCCCCGTGCATCATGAGATTCTGCAAGTTGTTGAATTTCTTCAGCTTTCTTTTTCCACCAAGCGTTCTTAAGTTCTCTTGTTCTTCTTTGGACCTCAGCCTTTGCGCTAGCGTAGGTTTTTTTCTTGGCAGCGCAGTTAATATCATTTTGCCATATTTGGAAGGCTTTCCTTTTTTGGTCAATTATATATTTAATCTCATTGTCATTTTCATCAAACCAATCCTGATGTTTCTTAGTTTCATATCCAATAGTTTGTTCACAAGCTGCAGTAATGGAGGTTTTCAGCTTAGACCAATGGTCCTCAATGTTGTCAGGAGGTTCCGTAGGTAGATGTTCCTTAAGAAGTGATTGAAGACGAGTTTGCTTAATAGGATCTTGAAGGACTTGGATGTTCATTTTACGCCTTGGTTTCCTTCCTTGAAGCCTACGTTGGGGAGCAATGTTGATAACCATTGTGGACCGGATTAGTCGGTGGTCTGTCCAGCAGTCGTCGGCACTCACCCTGGCCCTAGTAAGAAGTACATCGCGGCGATCTCTAACACGGACAATTACATAATCCAGAAGATGCCAGTGCTTTGACCGTGGGTGCTGCCATGATGTTTTAAACTTATTCTTTTGTCGAAAGAGCGTGTTTGTGATAGTGAGATTATGCTCTGCACATATTGACAAAAGTAAGAGTCCGTTCGGGTTGCTATTACCAACTCCGTCTTTTCCAATAGTTTCTGGCCATAAATCAAAGTCACGCCCAACTCTTGCGTTAAAATCGCCCAGGAGGATAATTTTATCCTCCTTAGGTATCTCTGACAGGAGAGTGTCCAACTGGCTGTAAAAACTTTCCTTGATGTCATCATCAGCATCTAATGTTGGTGCATAAGCGCTCAAAATAGTTACCTGTTGGTTATTGGCGAGCTTTAATCGAAGAGTTATCAGGCGTTCGTTAATGCCAGTAGGAACTTCTGACAAAGAGTTCACTAGTTCATTTTTGATGGCAAAGCCTACACCATGTATTCGTCGGTCCTGCTCAGGTAGTCCTTTCCAGAAGAAGGTATAACCTCCTTTTTCTTCTTTCAGCTGTCCCTCTCCTGCCCTTCGAGTTCCTTGAAGTGCTGCTATGTCAATTTTAAACCGTCTCAGCTCCCTTGCAATAATAGCAGTCCTACGCTCAGGGCATTCACTATCTATGTTATCCAGCAATGTCCGTATATTCCATGTTCCAAAATTCAAATGTCTTTTTCGACCGCTAAAATGGTGACCCCACTGGACGCGGTAATCCAGTCAGGGGAGAAAGAGGTAGACTATGTTTAGGGCACCTTTTCTAGCCCCCTCCCCATACGGGGTGAGCAGAGTGGATCCTAAATAGGGCTGCTCAGTCATGGATACAGCTGCCGAGCTGCTCGACTACCTCGTTCCTTGAACAGGGCGACTGAGTCTGCATCCACCGCCCATGTGCTGGTCCATGACTAGGGGCTTCCAGATTCACAGTCCTGCCCCCGTTGCCATTCGCCAGTCGCCATGGGACTTTTTTGTTTGTTTGTTTGTTTGGGTTGGGTTGGGTTGGGTTGGATGGGTTGGGTTGGAAGACGCCTGTGTGTGAAACTGTTTTATGTGGGGAGATCGGTGCACAACGAATCACCACACAAACTTGACAGAGTATGGCAGAGATCCAATGGCACGGTTACCCTGACGATTGGAAAACCATTCTCTGCTGCAGCCTTCATCCGCCTTCACAGCCGTTGTAATTTAGGTTTAATTATCTTCCGCCTGTTCTGCCGTTGAGGACTTTATGTTTTGGATCGTTCTTTGTCTGGTTCCTCTCCCCGGACCTTACCGCCATGGGTGACCCTACTGGGAGTACATAGCTCCCGACGGCATTGCTCACAGGATTCATCGGAACACGCAAGCCCACTCACCACTTCAAGGTGACGATCCGGCGAGGGGATATATATATATATATATATATATATATATATGATTGCACTGTAAGTGATCCCCAGCATTTTTACAATCTAAGACATTCTTACATAAAAAAAAAAAAGAAGAATACAAAGGCAAGGGACCTTTGGGAGTGTAAGAGGAGGAGAGTGTCCCCTTTCCCCCAAAGGAAATGGCTGCGAAACCATGTGTGCATCCCAAGTGCAGAATAGGATGAGGCAGGGCCAGCCCTATCATGAGGCAGACTGAGGCTCCTGCATCAGGTGGTGGAGTGGGAGGAGCAGCAAATTGTGCTGCTTCCCCCCCTTGCCGCCACCAGGAGGGCTTGCCACCACCTCCACAGGGTGCCCTGGAGAGGCCCTGCCATGGCATATACCGCAGCAAGGGAGCAGCTGGTGGGGCTCTCTGGAGCAGCCACCCGCCCTGTTACCCTCACATCGCATGCTCCCCTTCCCCTTTGGTTTGGTGCTGCAGTGCTCCAGCCAGCTGGCCAAGCTCTTGCAAGATCCCCAAAACCAGGAAGGGCTGGGGGAGGAGCATGAGATGGAAGAAGAAGAGGCGGGGGGGAAGGGGTGCAAGCAGGCAGCAGCAGGTTTTCTTGCCTCCGGCAGCAAGACACGTTGGGCCAGGTCTGGGAGGAGGGTCCCACTGGAATCAACTTTTGTGCTACTGGTAAAGCAAATCTACGCATGCAAACTTCTTTCTGTGTGCTGCCACTGGATTAAAGCTATTGGCTGTAGCGCAGCGCGGGCCTCAGCAAGTGCTCAACAATGCCAACCCCTGATGCTGCCTTTACCTGCTGCCAATAACAGGTGGAAGATTAAGCAGTGGAGGGCTCATGAAACGTTTCAGAGGTACCGATGCAGCTACCAGAACTTGACTGTAAATTGATGCTATATGTGGATAATGCACTCCTGAGACTGACCAGTCTAAAAATAGGTTGGCCCGAAGTTTTTGAATTTGCTGAGCATTTCCCCCCAAATACCAAGCTATATAATAATAAACTGGGACAAAACTGAATGCTACCAATCGGTAGCAATGCATGCTTCTATACCTGGGATGAGTGGCCTTTTAAATAGCAGCCTAAGCTACTTAAGTATTTAGGGATTCTGATGACTAAAGTGTACCTTAATGCCATATTAACTAAAATGAGAATTGATGTGGAGAAGTTGGACAGTTTCAATCTTAGTATCTGGGGCAGGGGAAAATATACTGAAAATGAATGTAAAAGCTTATGTACAGTATATATTTTGTAGACTCCTGGTTGATTTTTTTTTTTAAATCTCCCCAGAGATTTTAAAAAAGAGCATTATTCAATTGATACACAAAATGATCTGGGGTTTAAATTCTTCTAAAATAAATCACAGAATGTAGCTACCAAGGGAACTGGGGAGGGGGGGGGATCTATCTTCCAGATTTAGGAAATTATTAAACAACTTGGGTTTTGTCTCAGGTGAGTAGATGGGAAGAAGAGGTAGGTGCAGCCCAACATATTCTGCTGCTTCAAGTGAGGCCGCTCCCACCGCTCCTCTACCCCCCGCCTGCCCCCACCTTGTGCTCCTTTCCAGCCATGGGGCTCCCACGAGAACTATTAGCAAAAATACAAGCTGAAGGTATGATTCTAGTAAGTGAAGAACTAGTAAGAGTCTTCAAGTACAAAGCAGGCTAACTATAAAGAAGCCCCAAGTAACTGAGAAACCGATTGCAATTAATCATTGACAATTAATCACTGAAAATAATCTAAGTGAGTCATTGATTAACTCAGCTGATTGAGCAGATTGCACTACTGGTTGACTGTATCCCTTGTAAATGCATTTTGCTATAAAAGAACACTAATTTTAAAAAATGCTTCCTGGGATTTGGAGGGACCCACCCAAGCAAGAGATCTCCCATAAGCTCCTTGGGCTTTCTCAAGTAAATAAAAGATTACGCCTTCTCTCTCTTCCCTTAAGTCTTGTGGGTTCTTCTGCCTGCATGCACAAGAAATGGAGAAAGAACCAAAGGTATGCACCTGTATTTTTGTTCAAGAGTAGGACTCTTCTCCATAGTAATAATTCTGTTTATTTCAACATTATCTTTATAACTTTATCTGATGCTTCAGAATGGTATCCCGTAATTCTACAGTAGTTTATCCAGCTGATCCTACATATTGACAGAAAGAGACAGAAATGTGATTTCACTGTAATAAAATATTTCTAAGCACAATCAAATGGAGTCCACTACTGCTACTTTTTCAAAGGGTGAGGAAAAGTGAAAATTGAAGAGAGACTATTCTCTTTAACCAAACGGGGGGGGGGGGGGAGTCTACTACAGAGTATTGTGACCATAAGATGCTAGCAAGCACTGAGATCACCATGGAAAAGAGTCAAGGGCTCACTTCTTTTAAATCACCACCTTTGACTCCTCCTAGCAGTTCTTGAAATATTACCTCTGCTCCATCTTTTATGACATCTCCAAGCAATCACAGAACACAATACTAGTCTAACAACACTGCTCAGGGCAGGGGTCCTTTCAGAAGCCTATATTGGATTTTGCCTGTTATGGATTTGAAGCAAGGGGGCAGAAATCCTGAAAAGACAAATTACTGACTTGGGAGGCTGAAGACTCCTGACCTTGATGCCAGAGGATTGCAGCCCATTTTCATAATGTAATGGAAGCAACAATGAATTGGGTGATGGTGGGGGGGGAGGGAAAAGGCTTGCAGAGTTAGGAACTGGAGCAGGGGGGCTGAGAACTGTATGCAGTATGTGTTTTTTGTGTGCAAAGTCTGCTAACGGGAAATTTATACAAGGAAGGCACCAGAAGGGCAGTTGGCCAGTTGCAATGTGGAAGGGATGTGTGCAAAAGCACCAAGTCAATAAGGGCGCAATCCTTTGCAAGTTTAGACAGAAAAAAGGCCTACCTCCCAGCATACCCCGGCTAGCATAGATGGCTGGGGCATGCTAGGAGTTGTAGGCTTTTCTTCTGATTCTTTTTGGCTGTTTGGTTTTATTATGTGATTTTATATTGCTGTCCATTTTATTTTATGTTCTTTTGTTTTTAAGATTGTTTTTATCCTGTTTCTCTTTGTAAACCGCCCAGGGAGCCTTTTGGCTGATGGGCGGTGAGCAAATATACTAAATCAATCAATAAACAAACTTGCAGAGGATTGTGCCTTAAAGCTACTTGTCACTGCATCTCAATGGCAATCCACAGGTCCAAGAACGCCTGAGATTTGCCACCAACATGCAGTAACTTGAGGAGCAGAAGGATCATGGTTCAAGTTTTCTCATGACTGATGAACCTCACAGATAGTACTTGGCATACCCATATATATTTGTGCCAAGCTTTCTCAGGAACACAGTTGTTCTCGTTAACAAGGTGATATCATCAGCATCTTGTAGGAAATCCAGTAGATACATATGATGGATGGTATGTATTTATTTATTAGTAATAAATATTAATACCGCTTAATGTAATAAAATATCTAGATGATAGATGGATGGATAATAGGATGTTCATATTGTAACATTTCTACTCCCAATAAATATCTCAAGCTTGCCCTCAGTCACTGTATCCACAAAACCATTCTAGCATGAGTAATACAATACAATAGAAGCAATTCCCAAAACTCAAAGTTCCCATTTCCCCCTCTCTTAACTTATATAGGATAACTGGGTAATGGTCTATCAATTTCACTGGCAAAATAAGGGGGCTTTGGGCAAGAGAGAGGAACTTCAAGCCAAACTGGCCTTGGGGCACTGAGCTGCATGGAGGCATTTTGCCTTTAACCCTAACCACTCTGCTGTGCTGCTCTTAAAATGCTATGTTGAGATGAGCATGGTCGAGGAACAAACTAGATGTGTTGGCAGTAGGCCTGTGGGTCAGAGTCGGGTTCAAGAGGACAGGGGAAAGCACAAGACTCGCCAAAAACACACAGAGAGAAGGAAGAGGCAGGCCTCAAGCCAGTGCTAGAAATAGGATGGCCACTTACACATCACCAAAAAAGAGGAAATGCATTGCCAAAGAAGGACACACATTTGCATATGCTGTTTTATATAGATTGATGCAAATTTAGAAATAATTACTGTGATTTAAATAAAAATGCAACATCTCTCTCTGTAGTAGGGAATATTGTGACCAGGTGACCTGTGTGCCTTGCTCAGTCTGCTGTCCAGGTGCTCTTGACGGGCAACTTCAAGGCCCCTGCTCTCCATTCTTATGGTTCTTTATCTTTAAACTGGACTTGGATTAGACACCCCTTCAACTAGAGGACACCTTCAACTAGAGGGCTGTCCTCTGATGGACCTTCAACTAGAGGGCTGTTCTCTGTAAAAGAGGACAGTTGGCCACCCTAGCTAGAAATTGGGGATTTATTTTGCGAAGGTTACCAAATGTGTTTGACCAAAGGTCTTCCTCAGGAGGAGACAAAGGGTCCTCATAAATTGCCACTTTCTAGCACCAGTTCCTCTGCTCTATAGAATCCATCTATCTGAAATTATTTCTAGGCTGCCTTTAAAGGGTGGAACTCTCTCACAATTACACTGCTGCTGAATCCCTGTTAAGTGGGATGGGGTGATTTGAGGTGCAGTGGGGGTGGGAGGGGGGAAATCAGCATTGCACCCATCCCATGGCTGCACTCTTCCACTGCCACCCTGAAACTACCTCTCAACTGTTGTTTCCTCCTGGTGGAACAGCACAGCTGGGAAAGGGTATATAGGGGAAATGCTGAGATGAACAACTACTGTGCTTCATTTTCTCCCTCTTCTTTACAGGTATTTGGCATGACATGTGGTGGGTTGTGCCACCATCACATCTAGTTGGCCCTGCGGGGAAGGAGCCAATGGGAAAAGGCAAATTGCCACATTGCATATGCCCCAGAAGATCCTAGGTCTTATATGCATAGTAATACGTACTAGTAAAGAAAGCTGGCATTCTTCAACATAGCTACAAGTTCCAGGCTGCTGATGGGATCCCCACACCTGATTCAAGCATGTGAAGAAGCTACTAACCCGCCCCCAGCCCCCTATTATTATTATTATTATTATTGTTGTTGTTGTTGTTGTTGTTGTTGTTGTTTTATTTTAGTTTGAATTGAATATTTCTTTCAAGTTGCAGCTCGGGGTGGTTTTGAGTAGATCCACTCATAAACACCCTTGCTTGCTATTTCAAGCAGTAGAAATCTTCTTCTATGGAAGAACTCCATGATGCAAAAAAGAATGATTGCGTACCAGCAAGATGTTTTCAATACAGTGGGTTGGATCCAGAATCTGCCTTCCTTGAGAGGAAGGGCGTTGCTCATGCAAGGTCCCTCCATCTGATTTTGGTGGATCCCTCTCTCCTCCCACACCACAGCTAACTGCATTCAGCAGGGTGACCCAACCCTCTGTGTAACATTTTCAGGAGGCTGGAGAGGCTGCCATGAGAAGGAGGGGGTGGGAAGTCCACTTCTGCCAGCGCAGTTGATCCAACTTAAAACTGTTGGGTTAATCATCATCATCATCGTTTATTTATAATGCCCCTTACACCAAATACTGGTATATATATGAGCAGAGTTATCTGGAAGCACATACACAGCGGCTATCCCCATGCTGTGCCGGTTAAAACCCCAAAAGGCAATAAAACAGTTTTACTCTGTTTTTGGTTAGATCAGAAAAGAAAGTTTACTCACAAATTGCAGCATGCATATAGATTTCATAGATCACAGAGTTGGAAGGAGCCTACAAGGCTATCGAGTCCAACCCCCTGCTCAATGCAGGACACTAGAGGAGGGGTCCCCCAACCAGGCCTGACCAGTAGCTTTCCACACTCAGACAAGCTGAGCCAGCATAAGCCACAGGCCTGTTTGTAGAAATGTATGTAGGTACATCTTAGGTTGTAAAAGGCTCTGGAGCGACCTCATGGAGGTCATGCAGCTTCTAGGCGGGGGGGGGGGGAAGAGCACATGGCAGGAAGTGGGAGGGAGAAAAGGCAGGAAGAAACATGGCACACCATAGAGTTCCCCTTTTCAGCTATGTGGTTTTAACCCTTCCCTCCCTGGAAGTTTGTATGCGGAGTTACAGTAATACCTTGGATTGAGAGCATAATTCGTTCCGGAACCGTGTTTGTAATCCAAAACACTCTTATAATTAAAGTGAGTCTCTGGCGGGCGTGAGTGGGGCCGATTTTGGCCCGCTACGCCCGCTCGAGGCGAGCGGTTACATCCCTACACTACTTGTCTTGCAAGACCTTGCTTGTTTATCAAGTCAACAAAATTTAAATTTTTTTGCTTGTCTTGCAAAACGCTCTCAAACCAAGTTACTTGCAATCCAAGGTATTACTGTATACTATATCCAACAAAAACAACAGCCAACCCAGAACTTTTTGAATGTCATAGCCCTCTTACAGTGCAATCCAATGTGGCTGCCCATAACCCTCTGAACTTGGAGGATTATGGGCATCCTATGGAGGGCAGATGGAGTGTGGAGGCAACGGTCACCTCCGCATTCCTCCCGCCCTGCAAAAGACCTAGATGGCTGATTTCGGCCATCTAAGTCCTTTGCCCCGGAGTGCGCAGAGGAGAGGCTGAAGTGCCACACTATGTATTGTGGCGGAGCCTGTCCCCTCCCCCAGGAACACCCACAAACCTCTGGCTCTGAAGTCAGGCTTCCAACCTTGGAGCCGCAGCCGGCGTGGTTCTTTCCACAACTGGCTGTGAGGTCAGAGGGAGGGCGCTCTGAGGTTGGAGTCCCAGCTCTGACCTCGTAGCATGCTTCCAAGATCAGAGCTGGGACTCCAACCTCTCCTATGGCCACCTAGACTGTCTAGTGGCCATAGGATTGCGCCCTTAGGCTCTTTTTCCACCTGCTTGTTCAATGTTCTTCATTGTATGATTGATCATCCTCCACTCTGTATTCCATCACCTATCTGCTTTAATTGTGTTCCCATTGCCATAAATATAAATACCTGCATGAATATACAGTTCAGTTGTTTTCCTGAAGTAATTACCTATATCAGCACGCTAACAATGTATGCTGATTTCACTGCTGTCTCTCTTTGGGGCCATTAACAATTGTTTAAGATTCCAATAAACTACCCAATTACATTGATATAGATGATCCGATTTTAGGAGTATCCCAGTCAAAGTGTTTCAAAGTATAGGTGCCCGCAGGCAGAAAAGATGCTGAACTGAAGGTAGGTGCATGCAGGAATCACTTCTCTTTGCCTATATTTACTTTCATGCTTTACAAGAGTTGTGCCATGCACTCCCTGGCTACAATATAAACGAGTTTATTGTTCAAGCTGGTGTGTTTCTCCTACTATTTGAAAAGCTGACTACCTAAACGCTCTAACAGATGGTGAAGAAACAGCATCCTATTTTTATTAAGAGTATTATTTCAACATTTATAGCTTCTTGAAGTCAACAGCACCAATTGTGATTGGTAGCATATGTCTGTTGAGTAACTGAGACTACCAGACTAAGCATATTTACCTGTCTCAGCTGGAGAGACCAGGTCCTTCGCATATTTGCACTTGTGTAAGTTAGGGTGCAATCCTATGGGTTGTGCCCTTGATGGGAAGAGCGGCAGAGGCGATCTTCACCTCCCTGTCCTCCAGTCCTGCATTTTTGCTAGATGGGCTTTTTTTTGCCCATCTAGCAAAAGCATTTCTGAGGGGGAGGGAAGGAGGCTGGAAAGACCCCAGGATAGCTCATATCCTGGCCTCTCCAGTCTCCTCCCCGCCCTGCCCACTGAAATGCCCCCCTTCCCCCCTCTCCGAGGTCGCATTCCCAGCCTCTGAGAGGCAGCTGGTGCAGTTCTTTCTGCGTCAGCAATGAGGGCGTTTGGAGCTCCAATTCCCAGCTCTGAGGCTGCACTGCTGTCGCTGACCTCGGAGCTGGGAATCCCAAATATCCTATGTCTCCTCTGATGCTGCCTAGGGGCCATGGGATTGCTTCCTTCATCAGATTTATGCTGGATAGCTGGGGTGCTTTGGAGTGAGAGGGAGGGAGGCTGGAGCAACTTCAGGATAGCTCATATGCTGGCCACTCCGGTCTCCTCCCCTCCCCACCCACCCCCTTTGCCCCCTCTCCAAGGTCACTTTCCCGGTCTTGGAGAGCAACTGGCATGGCTCTTTCCACACCAGCTGTAAGGAGTCGGGGGTGGGGGTGGGGTGGGGTGTCAGAGCTCCAAATCCCAGCTCCAAGACTGGAGCGCTGTGTCCGACCGCAGAGCTGGGAATCTGAACAATCAGTCACTGCCTCTCAGCCTAACCTACCTCACAGGGTTGTTGTGAGGATAAAATGGAGAGGAGGAGGATTATGTAAGCCGCCTTGGGTTCCTTGCAGGAAAAAAGGTGGGATTTAAATATAATAAATTAGGCAGTGAGGGCTTATTCTAGTGGCAGCAGTTAAAGGTTTTATAGCTGAGATAGAATTCTCTAGTGGTGATGTCTAATTGCGAATGTTATTCAAAACTGTAGCAGTGACTTCCATAGACCCAAGCCCTAAAGTTAATTTTAATAAAAGAAACATTGGTGGGATATCCCACATGCTATTCTGTCGCATCTGGCAGCAGTGGCAGGTAACCTAGTGTTACTTTCGCATGTGGGTTTTAGATTGAACTACAGTAAAACCTTGGATTGCAAGTAACTTGGTCTGAGAGCGTTTTGCAAGACAAGCAATTTTTTAAAATAAATTTTGACTTGATAAACGAGCAAGGTCTTGCAAGACAAGTCCGTAGGGATGTAACCGCTCGCCTCGAGCAGGCGTAGCAGGCCGAAATCAGCCCCGCTCACGCCCGCCAGAGACTCGCTTTGATATAAGAGTGTTTTGGATTACAAGCACAGTTCCAGAATGAATTATGCTTGCAATCCAAGGTATTACTGTACATTTTTTAAAAATATTTTTTTATTTAAAGCGTTTCAAACAATATATAAAACAACTAATAACATACATACAACTTATATAGTGCTCCCATCACCACTGGACCAAAGGATACATTCTATCTCTATAATCTATTGTTATTCATTATTCCAAAAATACAACATATCTTAACATGGCATGCTCCCTTTTCCCTTATTTAACACAAATTCCAAAAATAAACCCCAGATATCCTTAAAATTGTTTTTCTTTAATTGTCCCCTTTTACATTTGATATTACAAGTGAACATATCGTTTAAAGCCATATCCCAGACTTCTTTATACCAGTCAGTGATAGAGAAAACTTGCTGAACTTTCCATTTTCTTGCTATCATTAATCTACCCGCCGTTAACAAATTTACAATTAATTCTTTAACATTTTGAGGACCAGCCACCTTTTCGGTTATTGATAACAATGCTAATTTAGGACAAACCTCTAAATCAATACCAACAATTTCTGATATTTCTTCAAAAATCATTTCCCAAAAATCCAATACATTTTTACAACTCCACCACATATGAGCATACGTACCCAGCTCCTGACAACCTCTCCAACACATTGGAGAACATTTATTATCTATTTTGTTTATTCTCACCGGAGTCAGGTACCATCTCCAAATTAATTTATAGAAATTCTCTTTTATCCTTAATTGACATATTTTTCAATATTCGCCTATCCGATATCTTATTCCACTCTTCTTTTGCTATTTCCTCTTCAAACTCTGTATCCCAACTATTTTAAGATTTTCCGCTTGCTCTTCTGATTTCTGAATCATTTTATATATCATCTTTGTAATACCTCTAGCTGATACGTTCCCTTCTATAAGTTCTCTAGACATAACCAACTACTCAAATGCGGTGAATTCTCTTTCATGCTCATATCTCCTCTTCCATTTCTTTCGCCATTGAACTAATTGGATTAAATTTAGCCAGAAAATTCTTCCTGGTCCAACCCTTTCATTTATTTATTTATTATTTATTTATTATATTTATGAATCGCCCATCTGGCCAGACATCTGGCCACTCTGAGCGATGTACAGTCCAATAAAACACAAGAGGGGGGGGAACACACACACACATACAGTATAAAACACAATTAAAAACAGTACAAAACTTAAAAATCCTAACCCACCCCGTATTACCGCCTGAAAAGCCACATTTTTAATGCCCGACGGAAGCTAATCAATGCCCGATGGAAGCTAATGGTGGAGATCACTGGGGAGAGAGTTCCATAAATTGGGGGCTGGTTTCTCTGGCTGATGAGACAGAGAGAAGGCCATCCGTGGCAGATCTTGTTGAGTGGACCTACTTGGTGTTGCTGGAGGCGCTCCTTGAGATATACTGGACCAGAGCCATACAGGGTTTTAAAGGTCAACGCCAACACCTTGAATTCGGCTCGGCAAACAACTGGTAGCCAATGCAACTCTTTGAGCACTGGAGTGATGTGATCACGCCGGCGGCAGCCTTTAACCAGGCAAGCTGCTGCATTCTGTACCAGCTGCAACTTCTGAACCGTCTTCCAGGGTAACCCCACGTAGAGCGCATTACAGTAGTCTAGGCGAGTGGAGACCAAGGCATGAACCACTGATAGGAGCAGATGATTAGGAAGGTAGGGGCGCAACTGCCACATCAGATGGAGCTGATACAGCGCCGCCCGGCTCACAGCTGACACCTGAGCCTCCATGGACAGCTGGGAGTCTAGAATGACTCCCAAGCTGTGGACCTGATCCTTCAGGGGTAGATGTACCCCATTCAGCACCAGGTCAACATCCCCTAACCTTCCCTTGTCTCCCACCAGAAGTACCTCGGTCTTGTCGGGGTTCAGTTTCAGCATGTTCCTTCCCATCCAGCCACCCACTGCCTCCAGGCACTTGGACAGGCCAGGGTTTCAACAGCCAACCTTGGTGAGGACTTGAAATTTGTTGCCTTGTCTCCATTTTGTCCAGCCAGTCCATTAATCTAATTACCTTTTTCTCTCTATAAATTTGTTCCAAATGTCTAATGTTCTCTGGAAAGTCCTCCATTACCACTGGAGTAAGCGGTGATATACCTGGTATAAATATTTTCTTGTTTCTATTCCAATTTTCTAACATATTTTTTAAATGGGGGGTTTCTAATCTTTTTATCATATTAAAATTTTAAAATTCCATTCTCCTATTTGATCCAAGTCTTTTAATATATCTATACCTAAATATTTAATTATATTTTTTATCTTTATATCAACTTTCTTTTTTTTAAACCCTAACCTTTCCTCCATTTTGCTATAATTAAATAACATAATCTCAGATTTATCCCAATTAGCTTTTAACCCCGTTACTTCCCTAAAATCATTCAGATGTTTCTCTAACCTATCCCAGTTTTCCATGGGCTTTTCAAGTGTTAACAAAATATCATCTGCAAAAAGGTTTATCTTACACTTAGTCTTTATCCCTATCCCCTGTAAATTTCTCTCCTGCCTAATAACATTCGCTAACAACTCCATAACTAACACTTGGCCATGAAACTCACTGGGTGACTTTGGGCCAGTCACTGACTCTCAGCCTAACCTACCTCACAGGGTTGTTGTGAGGATAAGATGGAGAGGAGGAGGAGGATTATGTAAGCCGCCTTGAGTTCCTTGCAGGAAAAAAGGTGGGG
Organism: Shinisaurus crocodilurus; assembly: GCA_021292165.1. Taxonomy (NCBI): domain Eukaryota; kingdom Metazoa; phylum Chordata; class Lepidosauria; order Squamata; family Shinisauridae; genus Shinisaurus; species Shinisaurus crocodilurus. The sequence goes on from CM037876.1 coordinate 267,151,004, forward strand.
TATAAATATAATAAATAAATAAATAACACAAATAATACAGGGGAAAGGGGACAACCCTGTCTAGTTCCCCGGCCTAGGCTTATCAGTTCTGTGATTCCATCGTTTACAACTACTGACGTAACATTTTGAGCATATAATTGATTAATAACTCCTATAAACTTCTCACCAAACCCCATAGTTTTTATTATCAACTTTAATGCTTGCCATTCCACACAATTTGAACTACATTAATTGACTGTTACAGTATCTAATCAGAACAAGCCTAGAAACACATTCTTGACCCAGACTGTACATTTTCTGCCATATTGTGATATGATGACTCTACTCACATGTTGGGAAACTGAGCATGACTTGGAGCATCCCTAAATGTCTATCAGTAAAAGATACTTTATATCAATAATTTTAATAAGCAATGGAAGAAATAACTGTTTTTGGAATCTTACAAAGAGTATTTTAAAAAGCATTTCTTCCCATGGCTTCATTTTTTCCAGACATTTTCCATCTCTAAGTCTTTCTAAAAAGTTTTCTTACATGGTTTTTGAAATCATTTGGGGGGAAGAAAAGCTAAGTAGCAATGTATAAATACCTTGTCTTAAATATTTTATTCATCATTCTAAAAGAAAATATTTCATAATCCAAACCTGTTCATTTCCCCCAATTTTTCAGAAAAAAAAGGAAAAACAGCGCTAGCAAAAATATGGGGGAAATGGGGGGGGTTTCAATTTTTTTTCTGGGTTTTTTCTGGGACTTCATAACATCTCTAAGCATATGTGAAAAGCTTCCCCTCACAACTGAACATAAGAAGAGCCATGCTGGACCAGACCAAAGGCCCATCTAGTCCAGCATTCTGTTCCCACAGTGGCTAACCAGATGTCTATGGGAAGCCCACAAGCAGAACATGAGTGGAATAGCACCCTCCTGCTCATGTTCTCCAGTAGCTCACATTCAGAGGCATACTGAATAACTACAGGCCACACACACACATATTTGAGACTCGAGACAGCATTTTTCATTTTGTGGGTTTGGCAAGCCTGAAGCCTGGCACTTCTCATTTTAAAAATTAACCACTGATGCTCATTGAATGCAAGAGAATGTAAGAAGTCAAAATGAGCTGTTGGAAGATGGAATCATAAAAATATCATTACTTCTGGAATCCACAAAACCTGAGCTTTCAATTGCTGATAATACCCAGAGCCTGCTCTAGGAAATATATCAGTGAGGAACACAATGGGTAAAAAGTTCTATTGTGAAGAGTTAAGAATAGGTGCTCGTCTTTTCTTGTGACTACAGGATACTTTCTCTTATGCTGTTTTTCCTCCTGCCAGCATCCTATTTCTCTTAGCACAGAATCTCCAAGTAAAGCAGAGGGCTACTTCATTTACCTAGCCTGCTTACTACTGTTGATGGATTGCATAGTCTCCAACTACCCCGAAAATTCCGGGACTGTTACAAAACCCTTAAGCCATCCCAGCTTCTCACTTTGTCATGCAGAGTCCCAAATTTAAACTTTTTAAACTTTCCTCAGAGGGACCATGCCATGGGCAAAATTGCAGCTAAGCTAAAACTGCAAGCTTAGCTGCAATTTTTCCCATGGCATGGCCCCTTTAAGTTAGCTCTTTTTAGGCTCAAACAGCTCCACGGAGAGACAGACGCTGGGAGGATGTGTGTGCACGCGTGCACACGCACTCTACCTGCTGAAAAGGAGGCTGCACCTGGTGGCCTGGACAGAGGGTGGGAGAGGTGAATGAGGGAATTTATCACATGATTCCTAACAGAGCTGACTCTGTGCCTCTAACAGGTGAGTTTACAGTGTCAGAAAGAAATGCAAGAAACTTCTCCTTCCCTCTGAAGCTCCATGTTTGGGGGTGCAGGGTGGGTGGGGAAGCTTCACCTGTTGAATTTGTGCCATTCCTGACAATTTTAAAACAAAAAGAGATTGCCCTGCAAGCACTGACCCCCTCCCCCATGAAAAACACCAGATATCAATTAAGGGTTTAAGTAAGGTTTAAAATATTTACAAAAGCCACTTATAAAATATTATAAAATAATACATAATGTAATAATTATACGATAAGATTTTGTGTGTTTCCTCAAATAAATTTTGTACTTGACCATGCCCTTTGGTTGCCTGGCCATACCATTGGCCATGCCCTCATGTTGCCTGGCCACACCCTCTTGATCACACCTTCATGTTGCTTAACCATACCTCTTACAAATTCACATGTGTGTCCCTATTTTCATCTGTGAAATGTTGGAGGGTTATGGGATTGTATACTAACATAAGAATAAGTATCTTGAGGGAATAAAGAAAACAACCTTTCATTGGAATCCTGTTGTGTTCTTTCTTGCAGGAGACATTTCTTTTCTGCAGTCCTCAAGATAAAAACTAGGAAGTCCTTGTACTTTTGCATGCATTTTCTTATGTCTCACTAAAAGAAATTATTATTCTCTAATTAAATGGACTAGAATGCATAATCTAAGTGGGAATGCAGTTTCCCCCCAGTCTTCTAGTCATTTGATTGTGGTAAAGTGACTACTTTGTATAGTAATCAGATGATTCTTTCACTCTAAAAATGAAACATTTCATTTGGCTGAAAAGAAACCATCACAATGCAGTTACATAAACAACACCTGAGCTGACCAATTTACAAAATTAGGAAGATTCCAAATGGCAGGACCAGTGAGGCAGCTCTTCAAGGACCTCATTACACGATTTGCTTCATTTAGTAAATATTGGCGAGGCTCAACCCCACAACCTCTAGCTCAGTGGATAATCACATTGATTTTGCATGCAGAAGGTCCTAGATTCAGTTTCTGGTTAAAAGCAGCAGATGATGGGAAAGTCCTCTCTCTGAGCACCTGGAGTGGAGAGCCAGTGCCAGTCTAGCTAGATAATTCTGGCTAGAGGGACTAGTGGTCTAAGTCAAGGCAGCTTCCTATATTCTGGGTTCAACTCTGCAGCATTTAGCCACTATGCTACCTAAAGTACCTAGGAAAGACCATACACCTGATTCATCTTTAAGGTGCCACAAGACTCCTTGTTTTCATACACAGGTTGGGAAGTTGATGTGTGGCTGTAAGGGACGACCCACTAAGAAAGCCAGCCCATGCAAACTCATCATGTGAAACTAACAGGCAGAATGGAAAGTGGTGTGGGTGGGTGTTTTGCATCATTCTTCAAGATATGGATGGAAAGGCAGGGGGGAATGGAAGCAGGTCTACAGGGCCCCAAAGCAAATGCCAATCAACATTCATAGTCCTTCACAATGAGATCTAGCAAGCTTTCTATTCAACCAGTGTTTTAAACATCCCCGTTAGGAACAGGGCTGGCCCTACCATTAGGCAGAGTGAGGCAGTCGCCTCCGGTGGCAGATGTTGGGAGGTGGCAGCAAGGTGCTGGAGGAGATTGCTGTGGGCCATGTGGCCTGCCCTGTGTCCCCTAAACTAGCCTGCTGCCATCAAGTGTGGTAAAGGATGTTGTCCAATTGCCAGTGTTGAAGAAAGATAAAACTGCTAGTTACCTTTTATACATGAAATGGAAAGGGCTGCCATCTTGTCTTTTGCCTCAAGCAGCAAAATGACTTGAGCTGGCCCTGGTTAGGAATACCACTGCAAGTGAACAGTGGAAGTAGCCGGGAAACTGAGACCACCTGATTAGTATACAAAAAACACAAGTAGCCATTATGGTCCATTCAAAAATTCCAAACTGAGTGAGTAAAACAATTAGGACCACCAACCAAAAAACAAAATAGCTGGCAAGCTTTTGAGATCTGCAAAAATCTTCCTCAGGCTGGATGTTAAGTGGGGGGAGGAGGAGGAAGATGCTTCTGATAGGACATGATGGAAGCCCCACCTGCTTCCAGTTTATAAGAGACTTAAGAGTGAATGGAGGAGACATTTTGCCATCTAAATTAGGTTATGCCAGGGCTCTCCAACCTTGGGTCCCCAGATGTTGCTGGCCTACAGCTCCCAGCATACTCAGCCAGCATGGCTAATGGCAAGGGGTTCTGGGAGCTGTAGTCCAGCAACATCTGGGGACCCAAGGTTGGAGAGCCCTGGGTTATGCTGTGCCTGGTACAAAAGGATCTCAGGTTGCATCTACACATGGTGACGCAGAGAAGCAGTGGCAGCTCACTCTTTGAAAATATAATTAACCGTCAGTTATTTGAACTTGACACTGATCAGAATTTATTGGTTTTTCCTTGTAAGGCAGAGAACAAGAAAACAATAAAGAAAATCATGCTGGGTGGAAAGTAGTTTTAGAGTCAAGGGAAACCAAATTAGGTGGTTTTATCTAATGCTAGGAGGGCTGAATGTAGTTTGTTCCCCCTTAGTTAATCAAAGTTCTATCAAAGAGTAGAAGATCTGGAGGGCACATTCTTGACTCTATGTGAGCAGAAAGCCAAACTAATATGTGAGTGGAATGCACCCTTCTATAATATCTTCATGCTTCTTGCTGATTTATGTAATTAATGGGATTTCTGTGTTCCATATGGACTCAAAACTAATGCAAAATTATTATTAATAATAATAATATTTCAATGCATGAGTCACCCTATAGCCGAAGCTCTCAGAGCAACATTCTTAATAAAAACAAATACAATAAAACCAATGCTAAAACACATTAAATGGATTTTGAAAGGGTGCAATCCTATGGGTTGCGCCCTCGATGATCGTAAGCCCCCAAACTCAGAGGCTTATGATCATCCTATGCAGGATGGGAGGTGTGGTGGAGGCGATCTCTGCCTCGCTGTCCTCCCACTCTGTATTTTCACTAGACGAGCTTTTTTTGCCTATCTTGTGAAAGCATTTGGGAGGGGGATGGAGGCCAGCTTATACCCTGGCCTCTTCAGTCTCCTCCCCTCCTTGCCCGCTGAACAGCCCCAGTTCCCGACCTCAGAGAGGCATCTGGCACAGTTCTTTCCATGCCAGCAGTGAGGGGGAGGGGGTCAATTCGCAGATTCCACCCTCTGAGGTCGGAGCGCTGTCTCCAACCCAGGATATGGGAATCCGAAGTATCCTATGGCCCCTCAGACGCTATCTAGAGGCCATGGGATTGCTCCCTAAAAGCTCTAAAAGCAGCAATAATAATTTTAAATAATTTTAAAAGAAGAGATAAATATCCAAGCAGCTAAAACATGGACCAAGACTATTTTAAAATATAGCATAAAATACCATTTAAAATAAAACAAGTACAGTAATACCTTGGATTGCAAGCATAATTTGTTCCGGAACTGTGCTTGTAATCCAAAACACTCTTATATCAAAGTGAGTCTCTGGCGGGCGTGAGCGGGGCCAATTTCGGCCCGCTACGGCCGCTCGAGGCGAGTGGTTACATCCCTACTTGCAAGACCTTGCACGTTTATCAAGTCAATTTTTTTAAAAAAAATTGCTTGTCTTGCAAAACACTCTCAGACCAAGTTGCTTGCAATCCAAGGTATTACTGTAGTAGTTTATTATTATTTTTAAAGCTCTTTTAAAAGGCCTGGAAGAATAAAAAGGTCCTTTCCTGGTGGCCAAAAGTCAATGAAGTAGGTGCCAGGTGGACCTCTCTAGGGAGGGCATTCCACAATTTGGGGGCCACCACAGAAAAGGCCTGCTCATGTGTAGCCTCCCACTGAATCTCAGTATGTGGGGGCACTCAGAGCAGGGCCTCAGGTTTCCTACCTATCAGGTCTAGGAAGGGGTACTTGGACTTACCTGGCTATAGATGAGTTACTAATAAGAGCAATGCATATCATCCTTCACATAAAAAAAGAAATGTAGGAAGACTGGTGTTCCTTTGATGAGAAATACTGAAAAGTAGGTCACACAAACCACAGGTATAATCAGACATGTTTGTTCAAAGCACTACAGGAGAAAACTCTACTTTTCAGATCTGTATGCAAAGTTAGACTTTGGCATCGGATGAGTAATTAATGTACATCATGTTGGAAGGGCATCTTTGTTAGTATCCTTTGGACGTTGCTGTATATACTGTATTAATTCGTCAGAATTTTATGGATATTTTAAATGGGTTATTAATTCCCTGGTAGTCAAAAGAATGTTCATTTGGATATTTGCTGTTTCTTTAGTTCCATCTCTAACAAAATGTATAAATTCTGGCCCTTTGAAAGCTCTGAAATGGGACAACATTCCCTAGGCACTGTAAGACTATGATGGAAGTATTGTGATGATCCTCTCAAAGTCCTTACGGAGGAGGAATAGTGCTATTTTGCTATAAAAAAAGAAGAAAAGAAACAAAAATGAGATGAAATCAGTCATCAAAGTTCTGATCTCAGGGGAAAAGAAATGGAAGGCCAAAGAACACATTATGCTAATCGTGTAGCATGTGGGCCTGTAACCAGGGGTGGGTTGGGGGGCCTGCCCCCCCTTAATTTTTTCTGACCCTCCTACATTTTTGTTACAAACAAATAATTAAAAAACTGTTTACAATTTTGTCTTTAAAAGGCCTGCAGACCAGATGAATTGCCCCCCTACTTTTTTGGTTCCCCCCCCCAAACTTTTTCGCTGACTATGGGCCTGGCAGCATGTATCTGAGCTTGTCTTAATTTCTCTCACATAAGCACATGTAGTCCCAATTTGGATCAGGACCATGGTGTTCCAGGAGGGTAGGATTAAAGCTCCCCCACTGGTCCCCCCCCAAAATCCTCCCCCAACACACACACACACACGGGGAGTGTTTAAAAAGGGGGGGATCCTCTGTTGGCTCCAATAGATACTTTTTTTCTTTTTTAACCCCCCTGTAAAGAGGAGGGGGATTTCAAGAAAAAAATGGGTAAGGGGAAAGTTTAACCATCCCCTCCCAGAGCACCATGTTCCTGATCCAAATTAGGGCTGTGCATGCGTATACAAGAGTAAAAAGTGAAACAAAGCTCAGCTATGTGATTAGCGTAAGGTGTAGATTGGCTGTGACATACACAGGGCAGTTAAGAGACTATTTATCCTTAATCCCTCAACTGTGATCAACAGGAAGAAATAAAATAAACAGAAAACTTTTCATTTAAAGGCACAGGAGTGCAAAAAAAAAAAAAGCTCTAGTAGTGCCCTGGACAGGCTGGTGCTGAAATTACACCTTAGTGCCCCCCCCCAATTAATTTTTTTTGGCACAAACCAAGTCCAGAAAAAATGGGTGGACAGCACAGAAAGCTACTGGATTGCTATGATTTGACAACAACATTGACTCTAGGATGACTTGCATATACAAGTGCACACATCTACATCTGAGTTAGTACAGCTCAGGCTGAAGTAACTGGGGGAGCCTTTTTTGTATGTTGCTATTGTTAAACAATTGGGAATCAGAAACTCTTGCCAATCCAGCAATACCAGTAGATCCTGATTTACCTTCTGGCCACCCCTGTCGTAAAGCATTCTAGAAATAAGCACTATTGAACTCAGTGAGGTTTATTCTGAGTAAAAATGGCTGGTCTCAGCCTGTGGTTCTGAAATCACTGCACAAATTTAAATGCTTAGCACAGGTTTCCAAAACAGCTGGCCTTTTCTTCTTATAATGCAGTGTCTAGACCCAGACTTTCATGCACATTCAGCATGATGGATAAGTAAAACTCCTCTTTTTGAAGATCCAATTCCATTTACCTATGCTGAGCTAATTTGGATATCTGGCCTTTGTGATTCTTACAAAGACTGACCAATCAGTATTATATACATGATTCAAACATGATTTTGACAATGGTTTCTCTAAGGGCTTCTTAATATGCTACATTCCTCCTTTCCAAAGCACATTAAGTAAAACTAATGTAGCACATCCAAATATCCTAAATATATGTGTGTGGCTGAAGTGATATGGACAAAGGTTCTGGCAAGTGGCAAACTGCTTGGGTATAATCATGCAGCAGAGCATGAAGTCTGGCATCTAAACAGAAATTACAGCAGTTTAAGCAGAATCCCAAGGCTAAGCTTTTTTAAAGCATAAGGAGCAAGTTTCTAGCTCTCATTGCCTTAAAAAAATTGATCAGAAATGGAGTGCTAATTGTTGGCATCTTGGCTATATTTAACATCGTCTAGGTTCAGAAGAGGCAGTATATCAGAGGTTTCTTATCTTGCTTGTGGGCTTCCCAGAGGCATCTCATTTTGGCCACTGTGGGAAACGGGTTACTGGAGTAGATGGATCTTTGGTCTGATCCAGCATGGCTCTTCTTATGTTCTTATTCTTAAACTTATGGATCTTGCCTCATTAAAGAAATGTTCATCAATTAATTGCGTGAGTAATTGATTGTCTACATAAATATACCTTTGTGTGTGTGTGTGTGAGGACATTCTTAGATGGTGAGGTAAATTTTTCAATTTTTTGGGTTGATTTTACATGGAATGCCTAGGGCAGAGCCAGCTGTCCGCATGGCCATCTGCATCTGCATACATTCCCTTCCATGCCCCCCCACACTTCCCAGTGGCTCAACAACCCTTGGGCTCAGGGAAGGCGCCAACTGCCGGCAGCCTCAAAGAGCTGTCAAGAGCCAGTGTGGCGTAGTGGTGAGAGTGCTGGACTGGGACTCGGGAGATCCGGATTCTAGTCCCCACTCAGCCATGAAACTCACTGGGTGACTTTGGGCCAGTCACTGACTCTCAGCCTAACCTACCTCACAGGGTTGTTGTGAGGATAAAATGGAGAGGAGGAGGAGGATTATGTAAGCCGCCTTGGGTTCCTTGCAGGAAAAAAAGCGGGGTATAAATATAATAAATAAATAAATAAATAAACATATGCTAAACCAATAGTTCTAAAAAGGAAAGGAAAGGATACTTTCTTTATAGTATGTGTTGCAACTGGTAGCATCTTTGAAGAGAGATGTCCCTTCTCCCTCACATTTATTTATTTATTTATTATATTTCTTTATTATATTTATACCCCACCTTTTTTCCTGCAAGGAACCCAAGGCGGCTTACATAGTCCTCCTCCTCCTCCTCTCCATTTTATCCACATAGAAAGGAATGCCTTTCTAAAGATCAGACAGATCATATGTGTATGTGTGTGTGTGTGTGTGTGTGTGTGTACAAAAATAAAAATTGGCTGCCTGATTAATCAGAAGCACACCTTTTTATGTTTTAGGCTGCAATCCTAAACACACTTACTAGAGAGTAAGCCCCACTAAACAGAGTGGAACTTACATCTGAGTAAACATGTAGGATTGTGCTGTAAATGGTGTAGCCCTACCTGAAATATACAGCTCAAATCAGTGGAATTTGCACAGGACCTGTGGCTTGTTGCCCAGGAAAACAGAAACATTTTGGGTGGGGGATATTCACAGTCAGTGGGTGAGCTTGTTTCTCCCACCACACCTATCAACCCTTCCCCATATAGCCCCCCCCCCCTGTAAAAGTCTTCCTGCCTGGATAGACCTCTCCCCTGGTCGCTGCGCTGTTCCTTGAGTCCGGACTCCTAAACCTTCTCTCCCCATCATTCAAGAAAACAACTGAACACAAAATTCCCGCAACTATGCATTGTGCAAAGCTGGAAGCTTAAGTAAATGTATGCAAATGTACACTATTTGCATACTTCGTGCTGATTGCAACATTTCAGATTTATCCCCATAGAATTCGGAACATTTTTTTGTTGTTGTTCATGTTAAGCATTGCAGAAGCTGGAACAACAGAGAGCCTGGGAGCTGACTGATCAGGTCTGGCAGGGAGCCACCGTGGGAAATACAGTATCTTCGAAAAGGGAAGATGCGGTAGGGAATTATGAGGGTTGCCAGCTTTTGAACCAGTACTGTATCGCTTCCTTTAACCACAGCAGTTAACAGGTGATCTCTGCATTGGAAAGCTTCCTCTGTTGAGTTCTCTGTTAAAGGGACAAGAGCTGGCCAGGCTATATTCTTCCTGGCCCATTGGGAAACCTGTGCAGGGCATCTAGGGTCTACAGTCGTGCCTTGGATTGAGAGCATAATTCGTTCCGGAAACGTGCTTGTAATCCAAAACACTCTTATATCAAAACGAAATTCCCCCAAAAAAATTGTACAGAGATTTTTAATCTAAGCCATACTACAGTACTTGTATTGCAAGACGTCGCTTGTATATCAAGTAAAAAAATAATAATATTTAAAAATTTGCTTGTCTTGCAAAACACTCTCAAACCAAGTTACTTGCAATCCAAGGTATTACTGTATATTAAAATATGGCTCAAAGACAGGTAACTAGCGGACAGTCACAAGATTGGAGGCTTCTATCTCGCGTGAAAAAGAGATGCCATGACCACTTGCCAGTGGCTTAATCCTGCTACCAAGTTCTAGAATCATAGAATCATAGAAAAGTAGAGTTGGAAGGGGCCTACAAGGCCATCGAGTCCAACCCCCTGCTCAATGCAGGAATCTAGGTCAAAGCATCCCTGACAGATGGCTGTCCAGCTGCACCTTGAATGCCTCCAGAGTGGGAGAGCCCACAACCTCCCTAGGTAGTTGATTCCATTGTCTTATTGCTCTGACAGTCAGGAAATTTTTCCTGATGTTTAGGTGGAATCTAGGTTCCTGTAACTTGAGCCCATTATTCCGTGTCCTGCAAACTGGGATGATCGAGAAGAGATCTTTGCCCTCCTCTGTGTGACATCCCTTCAAATACTGGAAGAGTGCGATCATATCTCCCCTCAGTCTCCTCTTCTGAAGGCTAAACATGCCCAGTTCTTTCAGTCTCTCCTCATAGGGCCTTGTTTCCAGTCCCTTTATCATCTTTGTTGCCCTCCTCTGAACCCTCTCCAGTTTGTCTACATCCTTCTGAAAGTGTGGTGCCCAGAACTGGACGCAGTACTCAAGATGAGGCCTAACCAGTGCCGAGTAAAGGGGAATTATCACTTCCCGCGATTTGGAAGCTATACTTCTATTAATACAGCCCAAAATTGCATTTGCCTTCTTTGCAGCCACATCGCATTGCTGGCTCATATTCAGTTTGTGATCTACCACAATTCCAAGATCCTTCCCACTTGTAGTATTGTTGAGCCAAGTGTCCCCCATTCTGTAACTCTGCATTTGGTTTCCATTCCCTAGGTGCAGCACTTGGCATTTATCCCTATTAAATTTCATTCTGTTGTTTTCGGCCCAGCGCTCCAGTCTGTCGAGATCGCTTTGAATTTTGTTTCTTTCTTCCAGAGTATTAGCTGTTCCACCCAACTTTGTGTCATCTGCAAATTTGATAAGCATTCCCTGCACCTCTTCATCTAAGTCATTAATAAAAATGTTGAAGAGCACCGGGCCCAGGACCGAGCCCTGTGGTACCCCGCTCGTTACCTCTCCCCAGTTTGAGAAGGAACCATTGATAAGCACTCTTTGAGTCCGATTCTGTAGCCAATTGTGGATCCACCTGATAGTTGTTCCATCTAGCCCACTCTTAGCTAGCTTACTAATCAGGATATCATGAGGCACTTTGTCGAAAGCTTTGCTGAAGTCCAGATATATAATGTCCACAGCATTCCCACAGTCCACAAGGGAGGTTACCCGATCAAAAAATGAGATCAGATTAGTCTGACAGGATTTGTTCTTGACAAATCCATGCTGGCTTCTAGTAATCACTGCATTGTTTTCAAGGTGCTTGCAGACTGACTTCTTTATAATCTGCTCAAAAATCTTCCCGGGGATTGATGTCAGACTGACTGGCCTATAGTTCCCAGGTTCCTCCTTCTTGCCCTTTTTGAAGATGGGAACAACATTTGCCCTCCTCCAGTCGTCTGGCACTTCACCTGTCCTCCATGATTTCTCAAAGATAATAGACAGTGGTTCTGAGAGTTCTTCTGCCAGTTCCTTTATTACTCTAGGATGCAGCTCATCAGGCCCTGGAGATTTAAACTCGTTCAGAGTAATCAGGTGCTCCTTGACCATTTGCCTATTAATCTCAAGCTGCAATCCTGCCCCTTCAGTCTGCACTTCAGGTTTGCCAGGGGGGTCATAGACCCTCTTTTGGGAGAAGACCGAGCCGAAGTAGGAATTGAACACTTCTGCCTTTTCTTTGTCTTCTGTTATCAATTTGCCATCCTCATTGCGTAGTTGAACCACCAGTTCTTTCTTCTGTCTTTTACTGTGCATGTATCTGAAGAAAGCTTTTTTGTTGCTTTTAGCATTCCTCGCTAACCTTAGCTCATTCTCAGCTTTAGCCTTCCTGACACTATTCCTGCAGTTCTGTGCTACCTGCCTGTACTCTTCACTTGTAGCCTGTCCTTCCTTCCACTTCCTATACGTGTCCTTTTTTGTTTTCAGGTCGTCTTTGAGTTTATTGTGAAGCCACATTGGCTTCTTCTGTTGCCCTCTGCCTTTTTTCCTTTTGGGAATTGTTTGCAATTGTGCCTTTAAAATTTCCTTTTTTAAAAACTCCCACCCCTCCTGGGCTCCCTTTCTCGTGAGAGTCACTTGCCATGGGATCTTACTAATCATTGTTCTGAGTTTGTTAAAATTGGCTTTCCTAAAATCCAGGGTACGTGTTTGGCTACACTCAGCTTTTGCTTCCGTTAGAATCAAGAACTCAAGTATAACATGGTCACTTTCCCCCAGAGTTCCCGAAACTGCCACTTTATCCACTAACTCGTCTCTGTTGGTTAGAATCAGGTCAAGGATAGCCGATCCTCTAGTTCCTTCCTCCACTTTCTGTAGGAGGAAGTTATCAGCAGCACAGCTCAGGAATTTCTTGGAGGGGCCATGTTTGGCTGAAAAAGTCTCCCAACAGATATCAGGGAAATTCTGAATGTATGTTGCTGGGCATCCATGCACTTCCAACACTGCAAGAAACAATAATTGTGCTGCCACCTTGTGTGCCGTAACGGAACATCAGGAAACTCAAGCCATTAAAGAAAAAAACAAAACACAAACAGAATCATTTCTATAAAAGAGTGTGAAAAGAACAGTTAGTGTGCGCCTATGCGATCCGGTGCCTTATGGATGTTTTGGACCAGAAATACCATCATTCCTAGCCCAGGCTGGCTGGGATTGGTGGGAGTTGTAGTCCAAAACAACTGGAGGGCCCCAGGTTGCCTACCATGGCCTATTTCATTAACCTCATTGCTTGCAAAACTGGGAGAGCTGCTAAGAGATTAATGGAATGGGTGCTATATTCTTTACGTGGATCAATACTGGATAATCTTGATACTGGCATTGGGAATAGATAGTGAAGACTTTGATCACATTGGATTTCTCAGGATTTAACTAAAAGTCTTGCATTATATTTTTAAAATTGTTTTGGTTCTAGTGCTAGATACATTAAAACCTGCCATAACCCTTTCGGACTAGGTGGGTTAGAAACCTAACTAGATGTACAATCCTATATACCTACTTGGAACTAAGCCCTAATGAACTCAGCGGGACGTACTTCTGAGTAGACCTACTTCATCTCAGGCTGCATGGCTACAATCATGCCTACTTACGTGGGAATACGTCCTGTTGAATTTAGTAAGTCTTACATCAAATTAAACTTATAAAGGTTTTAGGCTGTAAATAAAACATTTATTAAATAAAACAGGGCATGTATGGCTGGCTGGGGAGTGCTGGGACTTATTTCTGTCTAAACATGCATAGGATTGCACCCTAACTGGTGTTTCTTACATGCATTGTTGTTACTCATTCAGTTTCTACACCAATTCTCAGCAGTGCCTTTAATGTCATTTACAAAGCATAACACACAATGCTAACATTCCAGCACTACAAATTAAAAATTTAAAAATAAACCCAAATACATCAGCTTGCATCTAGAGAAACCACGAGTGGAACTCTTCTCCCAGGATGCTTTCAATGGTGGAAGGGGGTGGGAGGGTGAGAACAATCTTCAATGATTTTTCCTTCCCCCTATAGCCCTCCCCGCCCCCAGAAAATCTGCACTGGGGGGTTATAGAAACTCTGGATCAGCACGGGAGATGGTGCAGGAGGCTGCAGGGGGAAATAAAATTCTGCAAATATGGCCTTTCCACCTTCAACCAGCAAGAGCATCTGCTGGATTTCAGTCCCTTCTGTGAATGGAAGGGAAGGGAAGGGAACTGCCCTTCTGAGTTGCAGAAGGGCAACTCAGGAGCCAGTCCATTATACCACAATAATAAAACCACACTAACATCTGAGATTTGTAGGACATAATTTTCTGTTCTCCAGACATTTTCATATGAGGAAGAAAACCACATGCGGGACCCACCCCCACCCCCCTGCAGCCTACACCTCCTCTCTGTGGCTCACGCTGGCTCAGCTTGTCTGAGTGTGGAAAGCTAAGCAGGGTCAGGCCTGGTTATTACTTGGATGGGAGACCCCTCCTCTAGTTACCTGTATTGAGCAGGGGGGTGGACTCAATAGCCTTGTAGGCTCCTTCCAACTCTATGATCTATGAATCTATGAATCTGAATTTACCCTACTGTGTGTGTGTGTGTGTGTGTGTGTTAGCTTGTTTTCAATCTACGTTTGCCCCATCTGTAGTCATTACAGAGCACTAAAAGAGTCAAACTTAGCTTGTCTGCAAGCTTATTTTGATATTTAGAGCATTCCGTAGCGCTGCTACGGATGCAATTATACACACACACACACACATCAGTGCCTGCAGGGGTGTGTGCAGCCTATGTGTGGGGGGGAGTGGGGGACAAAAATGAACCCTGACCCCAGACCTTGCTCACCTCTGCTACACAGAAACCCACTGGGCCACTTTATCAAAAGGAGACCATGAAGTGGCCACACTGATCCCTTGGAAGAGAGTTCAAGCAGCAGGGTGCTTGTACTGAGAAAGCTCTAGTGGTGGGTGTCATGGTAAATTTTGAAGTGCAGGCACTCATCATGTCAGTCCCTCTAGCCATGCTCCCATGGAGAATCCAAACATTCAGGCAGCTGTCTTGGTTGCTCCTCCATATCAATGAACCTGTTCCAGCAGTTTTCATCTCCACCAGCCACCTCAAAATACAGCAGGGACCGCTCACAACAATATATTGTTTCGGGGGAATACATTTTCCCCAGCTACTGTGAAGATTGCAGCTGAGCTCAGAGGGGAAAGGGAATTCTGGGTGCGGGGTGGCAGATGATGTCAGCACCCCTGCTAATCAAAATGTGCCGGTGCTGGTGCCACATGAGTCAGAACTAGTCTCGTTAGGAGGGATTTTTCGCTCTCCTCCTGGTAACTGGGTGCCAGGTCTGTTGGGCTTTTAAGGTCAGAAACATCACTTTGACTAACTGGATTTTTAGAGACAAAGTATGTGGTATAAATTATCCAAATAAAAAAAATACATTTAAGACAGAATATTTTCATTGCCGTTTTGGGTGGGGCATTTGTTTTCATCTGATTCTAAAAGTGCATTCTCAGTGTGTGGGTTTTACATTTTAAATCTGGATCCACGTCACCTTGAGCATTTGAAAGAAAGGCGCCGAATAACGGTAGCAAGTCAGGGAGGCAATCGGCTTGTTTTAAAGGTTCAGTCGAATGCTTGTTGTCCATTGTCAAATGGCACATAACATTATCAGGAAAGCCTCTGGTGCTTTCTGCTGAACATTTGGGGATAAGGAGTCCGGCAGCATATAGGGAATAATGCGAATGAAAGGGATCCTTCTGCATTCGCTTCCCACAGCACGCACTGGACAAGTCAGCACAGCATGTTTCATCAGAAACAATGAACTCTCCTTTTCAACTCTCTGGTATTTTGGCAGAGCTGCTGATGGATCAGAAACCCAGAGTACAACTTGTTTGCCATGCTGAAGCCTACTTTTGTTTCCTCAGACAGACACTGCTGAAAGTGTTCCTGCCGTCAATAACAAACATCCTAGGGCACACTTACATACCAGCATGCGTGTACGTGAGTCTTTGCTCATTCTGTGATTACAAATGTAAGCACCTACTATTTCCAGCCTGACAGGCTGCCAAAGCCTTTGAATATGACTTGGCATGAGAGACTTCTCCCGTGCCCATTCATCGTATTAGCAAGGCTCAATAAAAAATGACATCCGAGGCCAAACACGTTTTAATCCTCTCTTCTTTTTTTTGTGTGTGCATGGTTTTCTAGCGGCTTCGAACTTGTGGCTTTACCAGTCCTTCAATAAATCCCTATTGGGAAGCATTTCACACAGAATACATGGCATACTAGTTTAGCTCCTGACTCCTTTGGAGTCTAAGGTAAATGATACAAATCTTCAGACCAGAAGAGATGTAGTCTAAAGATTTTTGAAATAAGAGAGCACACTGAAATAAAGGATCAAATCTAAAAGCTAAGTTTATTGATTTGCTTGATTCCTAGACAGTTCTCCATACTTATTTATTTTACCTGCTGTATAACAAATATATATATATTTGTTTTACTGATTTTCTGATTGTTTGTATTATTTCTACATGTTATGAACCTACAAATGTAACAACAAGAGCCCTGCTGGATCAGACCAAAGGCCCATCCTTGCATTGGTGAGTTGATTGACACACACGCAGTGTGATAAAAAGCCTTTGTCCCTGTTCAAGTCACAGGATGTGGTGTTGAATCTCTTGATTAAATGTAGTTCAGCAGTTTCATGTTGAAATCTGTCTTTCAAGTGCCTTTGTTTGAGAATGGTCACGTTAAGGTCATTGACAAAGTGTCCTGGGAAATAGAAGTGTTCACCTACTGGTTTTGAATGTTGCTATTCTGATATCAGATTTGTGTCCATTTATTCTTTGACGTACAGACTGGCTACTTTGTCTTACGTAGAATGCATTAGGGCAGTGATGGCAAACCTTTTTGAGCCCGAGTGCCCAAACTGCAACACAAAACCAACTTATTTATTTCAAAGTGCCAACACTGCAATTAAACCTGAATACCGAGGTTTTAGTTTTAGAAAAACAACTCATACAGTTGTCCCAACTAATTAACATCTTTTGTCTTTAAAGAAAAACACAATAGCAGAGTTTTCAATGATACAGTTTTTGTTGGGGAAAAAATCAACTCAAAAAAATATTATAGTACTATAGTCATGCCTTGGATTGAGAGCATAATTCATTCCGGAAACGTGCTTGTAATCCAAAACACTCTTATATCAAAATGAAATTCCCCCAAAAGAATTTGTACAGAGATTTTTAATTTAAGCCGTACTACAGTACTTGTATTGCAAGACGTCGCTTGTATATCAAGTCAATTTTTAAAAATAAATATTTAAAATTTTGCTTGTCTTGCAAAACGCGCTCAAACCAAGTTACTTGCAATCCAAGGTATTACTGTACATTGTACACATAGCCTGAAGGGAATTTATACAAACTTTTTAAATAATTAGGCACATGTATTTTTGGATAGGGGATTCTCAACTTGTAATATGATTATATGCCAGACTGAAATTGTATGGGGCAAGCTTTACCCTGGGTCCTTTCCCTGCTTCTACAGGTGTTGGATTAGTAAAGGTAAAAGTCAACCTGTACTAGGATGAGCAAGATAAACAAGAAAACTAAACGTGCTTAACACATTTTAAACACTTTATGTCTTGGACTGCAAACACTGCATTAGGTAAAAGTTTGCATTGGGCATGCTTTTGCACAATTAATGTGATTTTTGCTATTGCATGCATGCTGATAATTTGTCAAACCTTGGCTCATACTCCGTTAGTTTGAGAGCAACACACGCAGCACTCAGGTCAACTGTTAGTGCTTTACATCCAAGCCATGCTCTGTGCATCATTCTTCAAAATCTTTTAAATGTGATAACAATGTAGAAAAGAATTCTGTAACAGGAATTCTAGAATAAAATCATTCTGTTCCACACTGTGAGAAATAACAAAATCATTAGTGTTTTGCAGAAGGGGACAGTCTTTTCACGATCTGGTGACCAATGGCTCGAGTGCCCACAGAGAGGTCCCTGCGTGCCAGCTGTGGCACCCGTGCCATAGGTTCGCCATCACTGCATTAGGGTATTGCTGGCAAATTATGGGATATTTCACACTGGAAGATGAGCAGGTGTATACACACCTGATGTTGTAAATAGCACTGTTAGGCACTGTATTCATGATGCTAGAGTAGATATAGGTAAATTTGCGAGTGTATAGGTGAGATAAAGAAGAGTCAGACACAGAGTCTATGGTTTCAAATCAGGGCCACATTTATTGAATTGAAGATCTGTGAAGGGCGAAGTGCGGTACTAACCTAGTCCGGCCATTGGCCGGGAAAAAACTAATATTTGGGCGAATACATCTTAACCGCACCGGAGGCGGGTTGGTCCGCCCCCGGCCAGTTGCCCTCCATGTGGAGCTGGAGGGCTTTACCATCGTCGCCTTACTTTGACGCCTCCAGGCACCCAATGTAGGCGAAAAAGGCAAAACCCCAAAGACGTCCCAATCTCCCTCTTGGCAAGCCTCAGGGCATTAGCGAGGGCAGCTTTGGGTAAACGTCATTCACCTTGAAAGGTGCCACTGGATGATCACCATAAGCTTAAGCCATACTGCCTAATCCCGCACTTCCCGCCACAGAGAGAGACACGCTATCGCTTAGTCGAATCTCCCCCACCTGCCCGATAAACAAGCGAGCAGGGTCCTTCGCAGATTTGAAACAACCGTGAGTGGGCTTAAAGCATGGACAGTATGTGCATCTGAAGATGTTATTCAAATATCTGCAATGTAGATCCTATATTTTATAGGTGTCTGATTGTGTGTTCTGTAGATTATACATTAAAAAAAAACAAACCTCCAACCATTATTAGATACATTGACTTGATAATCTCTTCCACAAAGATTTAAGACACAGCCCCTGGGGTCAATCAGCTAGTAATGGGAGGCAAGAGATAATTAAAATGCTTGTATCTATGCAGTAAGTGCTTCACCAGATTGTTAGAGAATATTCCATATGTTTATTTGCTTCTATCATTTTCAAAATGCATTTTCCACACAGTATTTTATATCGGCCAGCTTAATAAACAAGCTAAAATGAATTTTGATCCTCTCAGGAAGAGTGAATAGTAGCAACTCCTTTGTAGTCATGCAAAGCCCTGCCACTATTGCTGCATTCTTGAAGGGCACAATCCTATGCATGTTTAGACAGAAAAAAAGGCCTACAACTCCCAGCATGCCCCAGCCAGCTGTGCTGCCTGGGGCATGCTAGGAGTTGTAGGCCTTTTTTTCTGTCTAAACATGCATAGGATTTTGCCTTAAGAGAAGTACAGGAAATGGCTCTTGCCTACACTTCCTGGATTCCTTAGACCAGGAGGAGACGACCTGTGTCCCTCCAGATGTTTTGGCCTACAATTCCCCTCATCCATCACCATTAGCTATGCTGGCTAGGACTGATGGGAGTTGTAGGCCAAGACATCTGGAAGGCCACAAGTTGTTCACTCCTGCTTTAGGGTTGTTGTTGTTTTTTAATCTCATAAATCAGCTGATAAAAACTGTTGTTGTTTTTAACCTAGTATAAGGTAAGAATGGGAGAATCAGCAATGTTCGAGCTCGCTGAGATTTTCCAAGCTCAGATCAGATTGCCTTGCTCCCATTTTCGATAACAATCTGTTTTTCTTTTCATTCAAATGGAAAAAAAATGCACATTTTGGTACGCATCTTTTGAAAGTGCACACCCAAATGAGCACTTCCTCCCAAAAGACTAAAGCACGAAAATACTCTTTCTTTTTCTGAAAAATTCACATTTTTAAATTGTGTTTTTTTTCTAAACTATGCTTTTGCGAAGGCATATGCAAGTTCAGGACTGTGTGTGCTTTCTCTGAAAACTGTGCTCTTGTTTGTGTTCAAGATTGCAAACAGGGCAAATTCGAGTTAAAAACAAATTAAAACAAAATTCTCGTACATCCCTTTGATCACATTATCAGAATAAGAAATGTAATGGTCAGTTTCTGATGCAATTACCAAAGAGGAAATACAAGGCTCCTACTGTCTAACTAAAACAACCATAATTTGTATTGTTGTATATTTAAGGCCTTTTTACAAAATATGAATAATAATAATAATAATAATAATAATAGAAGAAGAAGAAGAAGAAGAAGAAGAAGAAGAAGAAGAAGAAGAAGAAGAAGAAGAAGAAGAACAACAACAACTTGGGCAAGTTGGACATGAACTTGGGCAAGTTACTTTTCTTTTAGCCTCACCATTTTGCCTTCTGGGAAATGGGTATTTTGTCACCATGGCAGCCATTGTGTAAATGGGCAAGCCACCATGGTAGCCATTTTGTGAGAGTACCCATGACACTCTCAACATTCCAAATGTGCCCACCACCAACCCAAAAACCTTGTGGCCCCCTGCTTTATGTAAAAGATTATGACATATAGTCATAAGAAGCCACTGGATTCCTGGCAGCTTGCTAAAATGGCCCAGGCTTTCTTACAAAATGGATATCTTCAACACAAAAAAATTCTGCTTCCACCTGTAGCAATTTAACTTGTACAGCACCAGGCTTACTGTCTATTTTTTATTATTACAGGCAGGGCTCAGGCAACCAACATTTAACAATCCACCCGGAGTAAAATGAAAGTATCATCTGCCAGAAGTCATTAGCATTTATAAGGATGGCTAAACAGATTCTTTTTTCTGTGCTTCAGCATACTGGGTAGCAACAAAGCGTGACACTCATTAGCCTTGAGTTTTTCTGAACAGCTTGGATCAATCTCTTAGGTAAAAGGAGAACAGAGTTGAAAGTGAGGATGGGTGAGGTTGGGTGGAATAAGTGATGTCAATCAATACCAGTATGACTACTGCACAACTGGGGGAAGAGAGGGATGCTCCAAGGTTACTACTTAGGAAGCAGAAATGAGATGTATATGTGTTCTGCAGGTCCTGAGAGAATTGTTTAGAATATAATTTCTAATTGCTAATGAATTGTGTAAGAGTACCTGATGCTGTACTATCTATTGCTAACTTATAGAATTTGCTAGCTTAAGGGAGCAGTCCTATGAGTTGTGCCCTCAATGCTCATAAGCCCCCAAACTCAGAGGCTTACAAGGCCTGTGGCTCACGCTGGCTCAGCTTGTCTGAGTGTGGAAAGCTAAGCAGGGTCAGGCCTGGTTGTTACTTGGATGGGAGACCCCCTCCTCTAGTTTCCTGCATTGAGCAGGGGACTGGACTCGATAGCCTTGTAGGCTCCTTCCAACTCTATAATCTATGAAATCTATAAGTATCCTATACAGGACAGGAGGAGGAGCGGAGGTGATCTTTGCCTCCATGTCCCCGCACTGTGCATTTTTGCTAGGCAGGCATTTTTGTAGATCTAGGGAATGTGTTTTGGAGGGGGAGGGGAGGAAGTTGGAGAGGCCTCAGGATAGGTCATATCCTCACCTCCTCGCCCACTGAAACGCACCCTTTTACCCCTCTCCAAGGTTGTGTTCCCACCCTCAGAGAGGCAGCCAGCGCAGTTCTTTCCATGCCAGCTGTGAGAGGGCTGGAGCTCCAATTTCCACCTCTGAGGTTGGAGCACTGTCTCTGACCTTGGAGCTGGGAATCCGAAATATGCTATGGCCCCTCAGATGCTGTCTAGGGCCCCTACGATTGCTCCCTAAATGACTTTAAAACATTACTAGGCAAACTCACAGATGATAGCAATATGAGTCCACCACATTCAGAGTCATTATACCTCTGATAAGATCTGTAGCCATCATGCCCTACTTTTAAGTTTCCCCAGGGGTGCCTGAACAGCTACTCTTGGACACAGAATGCTGGACTAGATGGCTCGTTGGTCTGATCTGGCAGGGCAGTTCCTTCTATGTTCTCATAAGAATGAAAGAAAAGCCATGCTAGATCAGACCCAAGACTCATCTACTTCAGCATTCCATTCCAAAATTCCCACCAGCACTCTTTCCTACAGGCCAACCAGATGCCTATGGGAAGCCCACAGGACATGAGCACATCAGCACTCATTCATGTTCTGCAGACTGCAGCAACTGGTATTGAGAGGCATACTGTCTCTACTGGAGTTAATATATAGCCATCATGACTAGTAGCCATTCTCATGAAGTTAAGCAGGTATTTACCTAATCAGTGTGTAGACTGGGGAAGCTAATGCCAGCTGCCCCCAAGTACCACTTAGGCACTTTGGGGATGGCTAGCACTGTCACTCCCCTGGGATCCCCATGCCAAGAACGTCAAGATTTTGCTGCTTTTGCCATAGGGCTCGCTAGACAAATACCCTACCCACAATGGGGTCATTCATCCTGGTTCAGATGACATGACAACCCATTGTAGAAAAACACCTAGAACAACCCATTGTAGAACAACACCTAGAACAAGCCACGGGTTGTTTATTTGTTGGGGTGGTTTGTTGCCCACACACAAGCCACCCTGGGGAAATCAGTCCGGGTTTGCACAACATGACAACCCATCGTGGGTTGTCATGTCATGCAAACCCAGTCAGTGTTAATGGCAATGTCAAGCACCGGTTTTAACTTTTAAATATTATTTACAGTTGGGGAAGGAAGGCAGAAGCTCAATACCTTAATCAAAGCATTTTTCAGCTGCTAACTCAGCAGGCTCTGGCGCCTGACTGTTTCAAAGCAAAGGATGAAGCAAGAGTACCAGTCCATCAGTTATGAGCAGGAATTGTGCCATCTTTCAAAGTACACTGTGTGTGTTTCTAAACCATTGTGAAACCCTGTACTTTTCTTTAAAACTTCAGGACATTTCCCAGTACATGTTGTTGATTTTCAGGACTGACAAAATCAGGACTTTTGGCAACCATAATTTGGTATGGAAGGGTACACACTGTATCAATTTGCTTTTCTTCTTTTTGCCGCATAGGACATAGACAAAGGAAGAATATTGAATACTGACCTTTAAAAACATGGTAGCTTGGCTTACACTCCAATGGTGTAAAGCAGGGTCATGGGCCCCTGCAGCCAAAACACAGTCTTAGGCCAGGAACTCCCAGTCCTCACTGTTATTAGAAGAAATAACTGCCAGAGTGCTGGACATACTGTGGAGGACTGAGATCAAGTCTTCGAGCAAGCAGGGACTCACACGACAGCCTTAGGCAAGTCCCTACCTCAGTTCCCCGTTTGTAAACTGAAACTATTCCTGACTTGACTCACAGCATTGTTGTGAGAGCAATCAAGATAAGGATTGAAAAATACACCAACCCAACCAAGAACATGATAAATCAGCATACTTTATTGCAATTTACTATAGACAGTCGAGAGAGCCGGTTTGCACTGTGAAATAGAATAGATTTCTGAACAATAACAAAAATGGTAATCTGTTGTTTAGAAAAGAAATCATCCAGTTATATTTGTTCCCAGTAGAACAAATGCACTATGAAATCAGCATTAAGAAGAGGATGCAAAAGAAGGCCCTAGAACACAGTTTCCTGGGTGGAATACTATTGTGTGAATCATTTGAGTCAGATTTTTGCATCTATCTCTGCATCCCATCTTCACTTGGCTTCCTTATTTGCGCAGCTTTCATAAGACCACAAGATGTGCCTTGTAGATCACATCAAAGTCCATCTAATTCAGCACTCTGCAACAGTAACAAGTCAGGGTCAAACTGACTGTTCAGGTAATCACGCATAGTGGAGTGTGGTGGAGGACTCTCAGGAAATAAATGGGTGGCGGGAAGGTTTAATACCTCCCCCCCGAGCACTATGGTCCCAATCCAAATGGAGGCCATGCACACTTACACAAGGGTAAAGAAAACTATCATGCATAGCTCCACCATGCATGATTACCCAGAAGTTTAGCTTGGCCCTCAGATGTTTCTGGGAAGCTCTCAATGCAGAGCATAATGGAAAGAGCTGATAATAATCACCTGGTAAATAAAAGTACATTGTCTCTGAACATAATTATGGTTAATAGTCAACAATAAGAACTATCCTTATGAATCTGTCATCATGTTTAAAAGCCATCTATGGCCCTTTGCAGATGACAGTTCAGTGTAGAAGAGATTGTGGAGGTCCTAGCCCACCCCTTGATTTCCTGATGTTGATCAGGTATTTTGAAAAGAGCCTATGCACATACAGGCTATACAATGTGACCTGTAACCTGCATTTTTGTACACTGTACACTGAATTGTCATCTGAACCAGGCTTATGCTGCCTACCATCACCACATCTTGTGGCAATTCTGTAAGGCAATTGTATGTTGCATAAAGAAATGCTTTCTTTTATTTGTCCTGAGTGCCAGTCAATTTCACTGGATCCCTCTGCATTCTCGTGTTTTGAACTAGAAGGTTTCTGTTTGTTTCCCTCTTCCACATTGTCCAAAATCTTATAAACCACTATCATGTCACAAAGATGAAGGTGACACAAAGATGAACTTCTATCATGTCATATATTTAAAGTGTGTATTTTTAAAAAATCAGACATAACTATTACAGTGGCACTGTCAAAGGTGCACTATCATTTTCCTCCTCTTTCAACTCCCTTCAAAGGGGAATGGGAAAAAGGATCTAGATGGATACAATATGCTTTCATATATACCAGTGTAGTAAAGGTGCTAGCGATTATTCACTGAAGATGGAAGAAATAACAAGGACTCTAAAAACAACTTCTGATTTCAGCAATTGGGCAAAAGTGCTTGCAAGTACAGAGCTAAAAATAATACAAGCCTGCAGGACTTACCATGTGCTTTCTTTCAAGGTATACAGGATGACGTTGAAGAATTTAAGGCCAATACCAATTGCTTATAATTGGATATTAATCATCGAGGTGTCTAGGTGCTGCTAAAGTAACGAAACCTTGAACATGCACTTCATGATTGATGGTTATTAATAATGCTCTCCACATTGTTTTTGAACAGCATCATTTGGTTATACAAAGGGAGTGGAGCTTTAAATCTGTAGCTGAAAGGAACAAATCAGGATCCTTAAAGGTTAAAGAATGCAATCATTTGCTCAAACTCTTAATACCTTTGGCTATTCAAGAAGCTAATTAAAACCCAGCTGGAACAAAGTCAATAGATTGTATTTCAAAAGAAAACACATCACAATGGAATGTATAATTTGTGATGATTGGTGCAGTTCATAGAGGATTGGGCATTTGAAAGTTAAGGACAACAGCTTTAGAGAAAAATCTGCAATTTGCAGGGCACAATAACATTATAGATATTGCTTGCATTCCACTGAGTTCACAATACATAAACAAGTGTTTGTGCAAATGCAACCCACACACACCCTTCCCCCAAAATTGTTTTCAGTTCAGTCATGATGTGTCATAAGGGAGGAGTCTGGGTAAATTGGTTGAAAGCATTATTAAAGATAAAATTAGTAAGCATGTAGGACAAGCCCTGCTGAGAAAGAATCAACATGGCTTCCGCAAAGGTAAGTCCTGTGTCACTGACCTTTTAGAGTTCTTTGAGAGTGTCAGTAAACATGTGGACAGGGGTTATCCAGTAGACATTGTTTACTTGGACTTCCAAAAGGCTTTTGACAAAGTCCCTCACTAAAGACTCCTGAGCGAACTTAGCAGTCATGGAATAAGAGGAGAGGCCCTCTTATGGATCAGAAACTGGTTAAAGCACAGAAAGCAGAGAGTAGGAATAAGTGGTAAATTCTCCCAAAGGAGGGTTGTAAACAGCATGGTTCCACAGGGATCTGTATTATGGTCAATGTGCTTTTTGCATTCAAAACAGATATTAATTTACAGCTTGGTAGAGTAAAGGTAGACATCAAGTGTCAGTGGTGATGTATTTAAGCAGTATGATCCACATGATTAATGTACTTTAACAGACAGTGCAGACAACCCATTTGGGGGCTTATTTCAAACCAGGTTGATTTTTTCCACCCTGTCAACCTGATTTAATTTTTGGACACAGTGAACCAGTCATCTGATTGGTCTACCCAAAATTCACAGAATCTATCCTCGACATGCCAGAAATCCAGATTTATGGCAAACCATTCAGAAAACCAGCTCACCGTACACAAATGAAAACAATATGGTTAACAGTCAATCCAACTGAACATCTCTGCTGTCTATAGATCAAATATTTGGCCACCTGTGCATGTCAATAGGGCGTATGGAGAGAACTAGAATTTGCTTTCACCATTCATCCAGATCACTGTTCAGCACATGAAGTAGAAAACCTGAGTATATCCCCCGCCCCACATCATTGTGCACTAAACAATGAGTGCCTGATAAACTGTTGAACAACTGCTTCACAACTTACCCAACTGCAGGCAGTGCACATCCTTCGACTCATGCTGGCCCACTCAAAGGGATGAGTAAATTGGCCTTTTCTTTCTTTGTTAGTGTCAAGTATGTGAGCAAACGTGCTCAAGGGTTCACAGTTTCATGAAATACTTATGAATTATCTTTTGCATAAATTAGCTGAATAATGAGGATCTAAAGTTTTAAAAAAATCACAAAACCTATGATCTCTGGGAAAGATTGAACGTTATCTTGCAGTGATATGGTTCATTGACATGGCCCATTAAAGGGATGCGCCCCTGCTGCTAATAGAGGAAGGTCACAGGCAAGGCCACAGTTTGGACAAGGCCACAGTTTAGACACAAGGATGGCCCTCCAGATGTTTTAGCCTACAACTCCCATCAGGCTTAGCCAGCATAGCCAATGATGAGGCATCATGGGAGTTGTAGGCCAAATAATCTGGAGGGCCACAAGTTGCCCACTCCTGGTTTAGAGGGAGAACATATGCTTTTTATTTATAAGGTCCCATGTTCAATCCTGGGCACCCCCAGCAAAAGAACCTTGGATAGTAGTGCTGTAAGTTATAAGACAGTACTGATCAAGAGACTGATGTGTTGTGGTGTAAGAGACAGTTCCTTATATCTTTACTTCCATACTCCAAACTTTTGTGTTGACAAATAGCCTCCATATTGAAGATATATTATCTGGTGTAAGTTCAAGTTTAAAGGCTCCATTTAATATAAGGCAACAATACTTCATATCTGGTGTTCAGAATTTGTACTCCCTGTTGCTGACATAACTTCAATATTAGCACACCATGATTTATAGCCACTATTGCTTGAATAAAGATTCAGACAAACCTGTGGAGCTGCTCAATACAAGAAAAACTGGCTTGAACAGATAAAGGTGGTGTACTCAAATGAGAGACAGACACCAAAATCCATTCACAGGGAGAATGCAATGCCAAGATATGACATGCTTTAAGAACATGTTAACATGCAAACAAACAAACAAACAAACAAACCCAACCACCCCTCATCAACCTAATCATAATGAGAAGTAGACCAAGAAATACATTTCAGCTGATTTTAGGTTGGGATCAAATAATGCAGGGTAAAACTATGCATTGGGCTGGTTCACATTTTCAAACAGTCCACTTGCATGCGTCGGCGGCCATTTTCAATATTCAGGCTGCAGCTTGTCATGTCATCTGAACCCAGGCAGCAGGGCTTGTGCAAGGGTTATGCATTTCCCTTGGGCCCTGGCACCTACTGTGCGTGTGTGTGTTTTCTGAGCAGGCAGCACACATGTGTTGAGGAAACGGCTTTCATGCAGGGCGACATGAAGAGTGCTCTCACGAAAGCCAGGAAAACTCAGGAGCGCTCCCTGGCCGTCAGCAAGAGAACAAAATCCGATTGGCTGCTCCCTCCCTTCCTAAAAGTTGATGGCTGCCAGGGCACCATGGAGCCAGCTCCTAAGCGATCCTGCAATAAAGAAAAGAAAATCTTTCCGGGCATGCTCAGTGAAACAGGAAAAGGGGTGGTCATTTCCTCTCCCATTGAGAACACAGACAGAGGATAATTTGTTGGAATGAGGTGCAGAGTAGCAGCATGTGTGTGCTCTCTCTGCTGCCCCCTCCTGAGCAAAGTACTTTTTTTTTTTTGGTCCAGGAGATACAGTGAGAGAGTGAGTATAACAAGGGAAGCAGCAGTAGCCAGCAGGTAAGGGCATTTCTAATGGGGGGGGGGGGTATTTTTCCCGCTCCTCAGTTTAATTGTGGAGACAGAGGTCTTGAACTGATTTTAATCACCAGAGTGCCAGGATGAGGATAAAGCCCAGGACATTCCCACAGCTCAGCTGACTTGCAGAGAGGTCCTGCTCTGTAAACATCTTGGCGTGCTGGACTAGGAAGCTTAAACCTTCTCATCCAGCATGCCACAATAGCGATGAGATCAGTTGGGGGGCGGGGCGGTCTGCAAAGGGTGTTTTGGATGTGAATGTATGAATGGTGTGGGTGTATGAATGAATGCAGGATCCAGGCAACCGGGACACGGAGAAGGAGCATTGCTGTGCCGGTTGGGAAGGCGGCGGCTCTCTTCTCACCACGCAGCACAGAAGCTCCACCGTCTGGACATCTGTGTCCAGATTGCTTGGTATGGTGAGGAAGGGAGCCCCGTTCCCACCATACAGCACACAAGCCAAATTTGTATGTGTGTTCACACATGGGAACGCAGGCATGCAAGCAGGGGTGGTGCTAGGTACCAAAAAGATCCGGGGGCTCGGGCCCACAGGACTAAAAAAATAATAATAGTGTTGGACTGGGCCTTGGGAGATCCAGGTTCTAGTCCCCACTCAGCCATGAAGCTCACTTGGTGTTTTGGGGCCAATCACTGACTCTCAGCCTAAACTACCTCACAGGATTGTTGTGGGAATAAAATGGAGAAGAAGGTGGCCATATAAGCTAGCTTGGGCTCCTTGCAAGAGGAAAAAAGGTGGGATAGAAATGTAATAATAACTTTAAAAAGAGGACATATTTGCATACAATCTGCATATGCTAATTTATATGTAAAGATGCCAATTTAGAAATAATTACTGTAATTTACACAATGTATCTCACCATAGTGGGGAAGACTCTGAACAGGTGACCTCTGTGCCTGCTCAGTCTGCTGTTGATGAGCAACTTGACCCCTGCTCGCTCCCTTCTTATGGTTCAAATCAGCTTAGGAGTGAACAGCCCTTCAAATAGTGGACACCTTCAAATAGAGGACTGTCCTTTGCTAAAGTAGATCACATGGCCACCCTAGCAGCAGGGGAAGTTCTTGAGGGAGGAGGAAAAAAGTGTCACTTTTCCTTTCTGAATTCCTAAAGCTCCTTCCCCACTGAAAAGCGTAAGAAGTACTACAAAGGCACTTCTGGTCTGTGGATTCTTGAATAGGAGCAGCCCTCTTAGCAGGTGGGTGTACATTGCAGGTCTCCTTTCTTATTTGTCTTCTGCCATGATCTCCCATTCAACTGACTGATTAGAATAATTAGATCTACACCTGCTTACTTTTAGCAGTGCTGTATCTCATCAGTGGCTTGTACACACTGGGTATGGTCTGAGGGCATTTGCTGCAAACCTTACTGGAGCTCTCCAGGTGTGCATCTGACCATTGCCTTGATGGGCATCACCTGAGAACCCCATGTGCACTGCCTTAAGTTCCATCATGGACAAAACTTGGGGTCTAAATGTAATCATTAAATTTACAGCATCTCTCCCAGAAGAATTCTAAATAAATATCTATAGTTTCTTTGATATTGCTTTACACTGAAACACAAAGTTCAAGAGTGCAAGGCTGAAAACTTATCCTCGTCATGTCACGAATAAGTTTCCTATATTTCATAAGATCTCATTTCCACAAGGAGTGGAAATAGTGTCCAGGGAACCGAAACGGTTTGCCAAACTATTTCTGACAGCGTAAGACCAGCTGCACACATGCAAGGTCATTGCATACCGCCATCTGCACTTTTCTGAGAAAACACATTTGGACAAAAGTTGGCCTTCTTACTGTAACTGCAGCTTGAAAGGATGTGTGATAGCCAGAGGTAAACAAAAAAACAATAACTATGAACTCAATCCATTCTCCTACAGTGAATTGCTGCATTTGAGCTAAGGTTGCTTACAGCTCAGCTATGCTTCGTTTTGGCTTACGTATTTCATCTTGCCACGAAAGTTGCAAATAGGGAAACTTCAGGGCAGGAAACGTCTTGTGTCTGTTTTCCAATCAGATAACAGAGTTCTTAGGATGGTTGCTTTGCTTCTTAAGTTTTGTCATACCAAAGCTCTTCTCTTATGTTTTTGTCTGAGGACGGGGGCTTTGATATCTAATTATGCATTTCAGGGCTTTCATCTTGCATAGCAGTGATAAAGTGCTTTACAGTCTTTTAAATTACAAACAACTACAATTTTGAACCAAAAGCTCTTCTGATCCAAAGCACAGGAGTCCCAGTATTCTGGGCTGATAGTTTACTCACACAGGCATCAGTGGAAACTCCCTACACATCAGTGTAAAGCTTCTATCACTTTTAAAGCTCTTTACTTCTCTGCCTTTGGCCACAGCTGACCAACTTCCCCCACCCCCTCCAGAGAACTGAAGAGGCCTGATAAAGGCCTACGGTGTTCACACACTCACTCTACTGTAATCTGTGGTGGCCACCTATGTATCCTAAAAAAAGAGGGCGTGCCCCACCAAAACAAAGAGGACACAGATTTGCATAAAATCTGCACTTGCTAATTTATATGTATAGGTGCAAATTTAGATGCAAATACATATTGATGCAAATAATAACAATAATTTAAATAGAAATACAATTACAATAGAGCTCACCATAGTGGGAAGACTGTGACCAGTCTGTGACCTGGGGGTGCCCACTTCAGTATGCGGTTGATGGGCAACTCCAAGGCCCCTGCTCCCTTTCTTATAATTCTTTACCTTTAAACCAAACTTGGACTGGACTGCGACTGCTCTTCAAACTGAGGATGCCTTCAAATAGAGGACTGCCCTCTGACTGTCCTTCAAATAGAGAACTGTCCTCTATAAAGTGAGACACCTGACCACCATTCTATAATCTATGCTTCAAAAACACTACAGACACCTACTTGACTGGAGACAACAGTGGCATAAAAGAAAATGTACCACAGGAGATGACACCTTCAAATCTCTGGGGAAAAAACCTTGATGGACACCTTCAAGGCCGATGTTTTCCCTTCTTTTGTTCTGTACCCTTAACTGGACTTGAACCGGACAGTCCTATAAACAGAGGACAGCTTCAAATAGAGGACAGTCCTCTAGCAGCCCTTCAAATAGAGGGCTATCCTCTGTTAAAGAGGACACATGACCACCCTCCAGCAGGCCCATACCATGTGGAATTCTTGGGCAACAGCAGCAGCCCCCATTGGCAAGGCTCACTGCCAAAGCCTACCATGAGTATTCCTTAATTTTTTTGCCCCTGAGACTCAGTGCTGGGTGGCCATGTGGCAGCCATTTTAATTTCCCTCAATGCCCTGGAGCAATCATGGACATTGTGAGAAATTTAAATGGTAACCACACAGCACCAATCACAGGAGTGCTCCGCCACTGAGTAAGCCTATGGGTTTAGAAGGGGGCTCAGCAAAGGCACTATGTTGAGAGCCCCCTCAAGCCTGGAGCTGACCTTCCTCTCCAGTCTACACAAACTCAAATATCATCAGGTCCTGCTTTCTTGTTCTTCCATTCCTGCCTCTGCACTTTCTCCCATTCATCTTCTCTAGCTTCTTTGTCCAAACAATTTCCTTTCCTCCTTCAAGTCCTTCCTAAAAGACCCGCTCATTCCGTTCCTGAACCAACGTAGTTTCTCATTTTTCTAGAACAAGCACTTGACTCTGACCGGTCCTCACCTCTCTATCCCTATTCTGTGCACCAAATGTAGATGGCAATCCCTCTGGGTAAGTGCCACTTCACCTTCCACACCTGCAGTGCAGGTGGTAAATCGGGTGAAAAATGGCAATAATAGCTCCGAGAGATATCGTGCAGCAGCTGTGTGTCCGTGTCCCCATTCTCATCTCCTTCCCTCTCCCTCCTTCCAAGTTCCTATGCTCAGTGTGGTGGTAGGAGAGTTTAATGCCTTGCCCTATTGAGAAATAAAGAAAGCTCTCATGCACAAGCAGATTCACAAGTTGAAGCATGGGAGAAGCAGAGCCATGACCTCGCCAACCCTCTCTCCTCTGGTACTCCACCTACGTATTTGCTTGAAGCAGAAGATAATTTATCACGTTTGTTCTTCCTCCACACCCAAGCCCAGATCCTAGACAGCTAAGCAGGGGAAGCCCAGGGACTTGCCCTTCCTGGTGCAGCCTTGTAAGGACGTGCCTATTCAATCAAAAACAAATGACTTCCCCACCCAGAATTTAAATAATATTAAGTAATTGCAGTTATTAGGGCAGGCAAAAATGCATTTGCCATTGTAGGCCAAAGTTGTACATGTAGTTACTAAGGTTGAGCATGCAAATTACAATTACAAACATGATGATGGGGATTATTGTTGGCTGGCAGCCTTTCAACATGAACCAGCTTCAAATGGGATCATGGGGGTTGAAATTTACTACATGGATAGAGGAAGCCTTCCTCAACCTGGTGCCCTCTAGATGTTTTGGACTTCAACTCCCAGCAGCACCAATGGTCACAACTGCCTGGAGTAGTTGTCCAAAGCATCTGGACAGTGCCAGGTTTGGGAATACTAATATAAGAATTTGTTAGAAGGCTTCAAAATACTAGGAGTATCAGAGAATTATTGAAAATAGGTAGACACCTGGCATTTACAGTTTACGTTATTTTGACAAAGGGATGCAACAGAATGTAGGAATGTGGAGAAGTCATTAATTATTAGGGCTGCAAGCTTTCACTGGCTTAAGTCATAGATTACCGGTAATCAACTAAATCAGGGGCGGAGAACCTTTTTTGGCCCAAAGCCAGATTTCCATTTTGTTAAAAGCTTTCCAGTGGTTGCATTCCAGTGGCGGGCAGGGCCAAAGGCAAAAGTGTATTGGCCTGAAAAATCCAACCCCCATTCCACCATTACAAATTTATAGTAGGGATCATGTCTACTCAGAAGTAAGCATGAACAGCATGTCTACTCACAAATAAGCAGGGCAAACCTGTGCATGACTACTCAGACTACAAGCATCTGCAGAACAAGGCTCAGAAGGAAGCAGGACTGAGGGCTTCTCTATACGAGGCCTTTATTGTGCGCTCATGATCCCTCACTCACAGTGGTTTGCAGGCCCTTTACATGACGTCATCATCCTCTAGGGCAAGGCTCTCCAACCTTGAATCCCCAGATGTTGCTGGACTACAGCTTCCAGAATCCCTTGCCATTAGCCATGCTGGCTGGGTATGCTGGGAGCTGTAGGCCAGCAAAATCTGGGGACCCAAGGTTGGAGAGCCCTGCTCCAGGGCCTCTCCCATGTTTTCTAGCCATTTTTGCAGCTTTTTAAGAGCGAGGATAGTGCAGTATTATCTGGGATGCTTGCCATGATTCAAGCTTTATGTATATTCATAATTCTGCTCTATACCTCAGTGCTGCCTTGTGCTTGTGTCATGGAATATAGAGAGAGGCAGAAAAGGAAAAAGCGCGTGCGGGGGGGGGGGGAACCTTGTGTAAAGGATGCGCTCTTCCTCCCACAAAGAAAACGGAAGAAGAAGCCTCAGTAAAGCCTCATGTAGAGAAGCCCTGAATCACTCAGCAGTGCCTGGGACTGAGCCCTCTGCCTGCAGGGGAAAGCTCTTATCTCCAATCAGTAGCTGATCAGAGATAACTGCTTTCCCCTGCTAAGCACTAAGAAAGGGAGCCTTTTTCAGTGCTAAGCAGGGGGAAATGCCTATCTTTGACCAGCTGCTGATCAGAGATGAGCGTTTTTCCCTGAGGGCAGAGGGATCCGGGTTAGGGTAAAGAGCTTCAGTTAAGAACATAATAAGAGCCTTGCTGGATCGAACTAAATGGGCGCGTTCGCAAGTCACGCTAACCCAACCTGACAGTAAGCCCCGGGTGGGTGGGTTGGGTGTGAAACAATCCACAGTGAGCCTGACAGACGAACGGGCTCACTGTGGGTTGTTGGCCCCCTCTTCCCCCCTCAGTCTTCCCATTGGTATCTCAGGGGACACTGCAGGAAGAACGAATCTTCTCCCCTTCCCCACTGCAACCACGATCCATTTTTTTGCTTTTTACCTTTTGTGGGGGGGGGGGTTCGGGAAAGCTGGCTGTTAAGCCAGCTTTCCTGATCCACGTTTTGACAGCTACGTGTAGTCCCTTCAAAGTGCCCCAGTGGCACCCTTGGAGGGGCTGCTTGTGGTTGTCCAGCCTTTTTAAATATATATATATATGCAAAAAATTGTGTGCAAAAAAGTTAATTTCTATTAAAAAAAAAAAATCTAACCACAGTTGCACAACTGTGAATAATTGCCAAGCCGCAGCAGGTACCAATTCTGGGCATTGCCCAGAAGAAGCTTCAAATACAATCCTCCTCCCATTGGTTTTTCTTGACAGCTGTCAGAAGGTGAGCTGTCAAGAACCAAAGGTGAGAGTGATTTTTAGCTGCGAAAACAGGTTTTGGGGGGATTTAAATCCCCTTTGCAGCAAGATTCTCAAAATTTCACCCCACCCACCCTTTGTTCCCACCAGGGTGCACATTTTTCTCTTTGTTCTGGGTCTCTAGTTGCTTGGGAAAGTGCAAATATGCACTCCCACACACACACACACACACACTTTTCTCAAGGAAAAGGAGGAGTTTTGACAGCTTTTTCAGCTAGCTGTCAAAGCTCTGGTTCCCTTTAAAAGGGGAATTTTGAGTGGGAACCAGGTGGTTTTGGACTGGAACATATGTCTGTGAGCACTGGCACTGGTGCTTACCTAGGAGCCGTGTGACAAGGGTATTTTGCCACTCTTGCCATGGGGCTCTCTAGCCAATTACCCCTACCCATAATGGGGTCAGTCATCCGGGTTCAGATTCAGATGACATGACAACAACCCATCATGGGTAGAACCACCCCTAGAACAAGCCATGGGTTGTTGGGATGGCTTGATGCCCACACACAAGCCACCCGGGGAAATTGGTTCAGGTTTGCATGACACGACGACCCATCATAGGTAGCAATCCACAATGGGTTGTTGTGTTGTGCGAACCCAGTCAATGTCTTTCTAGTCTGACAACCTGCTTCCCACAGTGGCAAATCAGATGCTTCTTGGAAGTCCACAAGCAGGACATGAAGTCAATAGCCTTCTCCCACTGTGGTTTAATAGCAACAATTCACTGTCACTAAATGAGATTCCGTTCTGGCCATTGTGGCTAATGGCCATTGATGGACCTGTCTACCATGAATGTATCTAATGCCATTTTAAAGCCATCTAGTCTCTGATTACCTGATGAGTCCCCTGCTCTGGCTTCTGAAGGGACACCAAGGGTTGCCTATGCCTTCAATGCAAATTTGCAGCCACAAAGGCTAGTGACTGCTTTTTTAAATGAAAGCTGAGATTTTCAGGATGCTGTATTATGTGCCCAATGACTAATTTCCAAACTTGCAAGTTGTGATCATGGAATCGTACAATACACAAAGCCTTGCTTACAGGGTCTTTGTGAAAGAATGACAGCTTAATCCTATAAACTCATGTTTAGAATCCCCACTGAGGTCAAGGGGATTTACTACTCTCACATATGCATTCACTGTACTGCAGCTTTAAATTTCAGACTCATCTACAAACAGATCTAGTCTGGTCATTACTATATGCTAGGACAGGGGTGGGCAACACATTGCCCACAGGTCACATGTCCCCCCGACCTTTTTTGTGGCCCCCACAGCCCCCCCACCACTGAAACTTGGGGGGAAAGTGGTGTTTTGCTGCTGAAATTTGGGCAGCACGGCAGCACAAAAGGGGCTATTTTGCTTGAAAACAAGGCACATGAGACCCCTCCTCTAGTTTCCTGCACTGAGCAGGGGGCTGGACTCGATAGCCTTGTAGGCTCCTTCCAACTCTATGATCTATGAAATCTAAGTCTCCTAGGATTTCATAGATTTCATAGATCACAGAGTTGGAAGGAGCCTACAAGGCTATCGAGTCCAACCCCCTGCTCAATGCAGGAAACTAGAGGAGGGGTCTCCCATCCAAGTAATAACCAGGCCTGACCCTGCTTAGCTATCCACACTCAGACAAGCTGAGCCAGTGTGAGCCACAGGAGTGCAATTTTGCTTGAAAAGTCATGCACTCCGTTTTTTGTTTTTGTTTTTAAGCAAAACTGTGGCTTCTTTGCCACTGCTGCACCTCTGAATTTCAGCTGCAAAATTGGTAGGGTAGCAGCAGCAGCAATTCTGGTGGAGGCGGGGAGGGGCGTGGTCCCTGGTGTGGCCCCTGCGCCCACCAAAGTTACCCAAGCCTGTGCTAGAGCCTTGAAACATGGAAATTTCCACTATTCTATTATGCGTGTCTAACTTGTAGATTTAACTGAATACAGACTATCTATCTATCTATCTATCTATCTTAAATAACAATTATTTTGTTCCTGTATTAAAAAAAAGAAACCTCAAAAACTATTCGTACAAGGAAAAGAAAGAAAGGAAATGGACTCAAATCATAGAATAAATGTACACTGCTTTCTTTCTTGCATATTCTCTCTCTCTTTTCTAATAACTTGGCTTCATTTTCATCCATAAGATGTTTAAAATCAGGTATTATCTTAGCCCACATGACTATTCTTCTTTAATTTAATAAATAATATTACAGTGCGTCAATGGTTAACAGAGCATATAAATTAGCATTTATAAAAATCAATTACATTGTCTCATAAGACAGAAGAGAAGCCAAGACCTTCATCGTGGGTTCATTTGTATTTATCTGTTAATTATAAGCCGTAATTGTCTCTTCTTATCATTTTAATTTGCATAAATTGCATAACTTTAGCATTTAACAGGTTTTGATACTTGGATACAATTATTCTTTAAGCTTTCTTTCTTGAAATGTTCATTATTAATTACGGCATTAAAATTAGCAGTTCTGATAATTGACCTTGGTTTTTCCTTGCTTTCTCCTCATCTGGTCGTTGAGGTCATTCATCTGATGATTATGCATGCTTTGTAACTTCTTATTGCTTGTGTGCTAAGTTTTAATTGTACTTTATAGCCTGTCAGTTTTTACTGAGTTAGGTTTCCTTTTTTTTTTAACTGAGAGTGAAACATTCTCTTGGTTCTTTGAGGAACTGTATAAAATAGATTTAAGTCTATACAGAGACCAGTAAGAATCTTGTTAGAGCTTTCAGAGGCATAGCCAATGTCAGGGCCAAACTACACATAACGTTAATTATGTAGCTGACCCCTCTTTTTTGCTTTGACTCTAGTGTAAGTGTGTGTGGCCCCAATTCAGATCGGGGCCATAGTGCACCAGGAAGGGAGGATTAAACCTTCCCCTCCCCCTATTTGCTATCCAAAATCCCCCCCATGTTCGGGGGTGGGGGTTAAAAAGCTGCAAGTGATGCAAATGGAGCCCCCTTTCCTTTAAATATTGCTGTGCAGAAGAACTTCCCAGTGGGCCAGCCCTGAAGAGAACAAACATGGTTCCCCTCAAATATGATCATTATATTTGGAAATATTTCCCTGTAATATATAACCCAGCTAATCACTGGATACTCAGACTTGACAAGCGAAATTACAAAAGGCTGTGTGTTCGTTTTAATGGAGCTCTCTCGAATGCTTCACTGTGCTGTTTCCTTCCAAAGAAACATATCTACACAGCAGGCATTACAGAGATCACTCTGCTGGGAGACACAGGATTATGGTAACATTGTACTGTGATACACACATGATAATTGAAAATGTGGTCAGCTCAACAACTGTTTATCTGCAGGAAATGTAACCTTATCGAACAACACAATTCTCTCTGTCTGGGGCAAAATACCTGCCAGCCAGGTTGGATGGCTTCCAGGCATGGGGTTCAATGTGAGGTGGTTTCTAAGGTTTGGGGTAAGAGGCTTTTCAGTGCGGTGTGCCAGTGTGTGCTTGCAGAGTCTGTCTTCTTTTAAAAATAAACACAGCAAGCCAGCATTTGTGCTGTGGCGGTTTATGATGAGTTGGGAGGGCCTGGGAACTGCTTGGCAAAAAGTAAAAGAATAAAAATGAGGTTAGAGCAGTTCAGATGCTTTGCTTACAGCAACCTTCCTCAACCTGAAGCCCTCCAGATGTGTTGGACTATAACTCCCAGCATCCCCCAGCCAGCCATGCTGGGAGTTGTAGTCCAACATATCTGGAGGTTACCAGGTTGGGGAAGCCTGGCTTACATGAATGGCTGGCTTATCACAACCGGACCTAGGGACCTTCTTTACCAATTCTTTTCTCTGTTAAAACACACAGGGCTGATTTAAAAGTGATGCATGCATGCTACCCAAAAGCCTTTACCAATGGCAATATTCCACACATCTTACATTACAGAATAGTAACATATGCACCAAGTTATAGACATGCAGTTCGTGCATCCAAGCCATAAATGGTCCAGATGGACACCACCCTAGTATGCAATCACCATTATATTGCTACAGTGTTGCACATGGAGGTAGAAATGTTTTGGAATTACAGCAATTGCATGGAACAGTGGCACATGTTGGGACATTTTGGTGTGCTACAGATGGAAGGAGTCATGTTTCAATGGGCCCATAGTTGCCAATGTTTGAAAATCCCAAAGAGTGAGATTTAAGGTGCAATCCTATTCCTGTTTAGACAGAAAAAAGGCCTACAACTCCCAAAAAAGGCTGGGGCATACTGGGAGTTGTAGGCCTTTGTCTAGACATGTATAGGATTGTACCCTTAATCTCCTTCACCTTCAGATTCCTCTCTCCTTTCCCCCAGTATACTCCAATAGTGAAAGTAAAGTAATGCCCTGTGGACCAGCCTTCCCCAGCATGGTACCCTCCAGATATTTTGGACCACAACTCCCAGCAATCCTGACCATAGACCATGCTAGCTAGGGCTCCTGATGGAACATGAAGTCCAAAATGCCTGGGGGGAAGCCAGGCTGCTCTAGACAGATGTTTTAATATTTGTACTCATTCAGATCATATGCCTAAACATATGCTAAAAGCAAACCCATCAAAATGCTTCGCATTGCCATGCTTTAAGGCCAAATGAATATAAGCATGAAAGATGTTGCAAGTGTTCGAAGAGGAATGCACACAAAAGTGAGGACCCTTGTTTAAATGCTGGCAAGGAGGAACAAGGCAAGCAGGGAACTCATCTTGATCCTGTGAGCGCTGCCGCCACCTCACCCTCCTCCTGTCCCAAGGCCCAGTAACATACCATGGGGCAGAGGGAGGAAGCAGGGGGTGGCAATATTGGCAGCCACCCCCCTCCGGGGCCCAGTAGAGCATCTTTCATTGCTGGGAATGGGGGTGGAACTACCAGTCCCAAGATGTCCAGTGGGAAAATGATATGATTCATGTCGTTTCTGCTCAGAAACGGTTCAGAGGACAGAAATGATTCAAATGCCTTCGACCGCAATACTTGACAGAACACCTCTCCCAACCGCAATCTACCCGGACACTACGCTCAACATCTGAGGTCTTCCTCCAAGTGCCTCCTCCGAGAGAGGCCCAGAGGGCAACAACAAGGGGGAGGGCCTTCTCAGTGGTGGCTCCCCCAACTGTGGCATCATCTCTCCATTGAGGCCTGCCTGGTGCCAACTTTGTCATCCTTTCAGTGCCAGGTTAAGACACCCCTCTGTGCTGAGGCATTTAAGAACATCTAGAGTTATTTTTAATGGCTTCAAGGGGAATGCATGTTCAGGTGTTCATAGCAGGTCTATCTGGCATTAAATATTGTTATTGTGGCCAAATTGTTTTTAAAAAAATTAAACTGTTTTTTAATTTCGGAATGATTTTATGTATTTTGGCCTCATTTTAGGCACTGTTGTAAACCACCCAGAGAGCTTTATCTATTGGGCTGTATAGAAATGCAATAAAATAAATAAGTAAATAAATAAATAAGTTTTCTCACCAGGAGCTCTAGGAGCAGTTTCTGCTTCTGCCATCACCTTCCCTTCCCCTGGACCCGAAGATATGGTCTTGGGGCAAGGGAATGCAGCTGGGGGTGGCACTTTGCAAGCATCCCTGAGCCTTTTGCAAGCAAGAAAATTTGGTGCTTGAAAAAGGCTTGAGCATCAATGTGGCAGCAGGCTACAGTTCGCGTTCTCTCTCTCTCTCTCTCTCTCTGTGTGTGTGTGTGTGTGTGTGTGTCTTTCTGTCTGTCTGTCTGTCTGTCTGTGATATCAGCAGAAATCAGAGGCCCATGGATCTGAGTATATATTTCAATACAAGTCTACAAAAAAATACAAGTAGATAAGAAAACTGGTATGTGAAGCAAACTCCATCTACCAGCACCAGCTTGTATCCAATGTTGGTCTAACTTAAATGGTGCTGTTGCATTTATGTCCTGCTTGTGGGATCCAGTGGGTAGCTGATCGGCCACTGTGTGAACAGAATGCTGGATTAGATGGATCCAGCAGGGCTCTTCTTATGGTCTTATGGTTTTAAATCCCATTCATTTCAATTACTCTACTCCAAGTAGGACTAACATTAGGTACAGCCCTATCTTAGGCCATCCTTTCCCATCTTGGTGCCCTTCAGATGATTTTAACACCAACTCCCACCATTCCTGACTGCTGACCATGCTGGCTGGAGCTGATGAGTGTTGTAGTCCAAAACATCTGGAAGGCACCAGGTTGAGGAAGTATCATCTCTGAAGCTTTTCCCGAAGTGCAATGTGTTCTTGCAAAAGGAAGAATCGGTCTCCTTCAGTTCCTACAGAATTCCTTAGCACAAACGTCATTTATTTGTTTATCTGGGTTCTGTTCAGGGAGAGCAGACTTGGCCTTCAGGGTAGCTGCGGTTTAAAGTGCCTCATTCGGATGTTATTACTTGTCAGTAGTACAGCATAATAAATGTACCAACTGTCTTCAGAATAAAATCCGCTGCTTGTGAATATCTAAAATCCTGTGGTGTAAATTTATGAATAGCCAAAATCCAAGGAGATGAATGAAAAAATAAACCATACACAGGCTTGTTTCCTAACACTTGTATCAATATGTCAGAGATGTTTAATCCCATCTTTTTAATGCATGAAACTGAGTTTCATGTTCACTGTGAATATAAAAAAAGTAAATTACTCTCTTGCCATCTTAGATTACTGGTTAGGGAACAAAGTTTTTCTTCCTGTTTTTATTTGTCAGTGTAATTATTACAATTGCAGCTACACTATGCAAACAAAAATCGTGAGTGCTTATTTTATAAGAGGCTTCTACCTGCCTGAACACCATCCAAACCACACGGTCTCCTAGGGTGCTTCCAGGCAGATGGCTCCTAGCACTAATAATTCATTGCTCTTCTGCTGTAAGCTGCAAGAGGAATTGCAATTGACATTCCATATTATCGAGAGATATTGTGCTTTTTGTGTGTACACCCCAGTGACCCCACTCTGTTCCATCCACACCAGTCCCTTAGCACTACTGTTCTATCTTTGATAAGGGGTGAGGTTTTGATGTGGGTCACGAGTTATCACGCAACTGAATGTATCACAGCTCAGGAAACATTTCATAGATTTCATAGATCATAGAGTTGGAAGGAGCCTACAAGGCTATTGAGTCCAACCCCCTGCTCAATGCAGGCAACTAGAGGAGGGGTCTCCCATCCAAGTAACAACCAGGCTTGACCCTGCTTAGCTTTCATTCATACCCTTTGCAGTGCGAACCATCTTTATCACCCTTTTAAAACTCAATATTTTACGTAGTTCTAAAACACTTTTCTGGCTATTTATTATATTATTATTATTATTATTATATTATATTATTATTATTATACAACTTACATTAAATAGTGTTATACCCCTAAAATGCCATTGTATTTACTTAAAAAAATATTTAGGGCACAATCCTATGGCCCCCTGACCTTGCCTGGGGGGGCCATAGGATAGGTCGGACTCCCCACTGCAACCTTGGAAATCGCCTTTGAGGTCACAGCAGGGACTCTGCCTGCAGACCGCCCTCCCCCCACCTTGCAGCTGGCACGGTTCTTTCCACACTGGCTGGGAACCGAAGACCATCTTCAGTTCTGGGGGGGGGGGCGTTTCCAGGGGAGGGGAGGGGAGGAGCGAGGCACCACCATCTTCCGATGAATACAGGCGGTGCCTCAGCCTCTCCTCCCCACGAGGAGAGGAAAAATATTTAGACGGTTGGATGGGGCTGCCTGTTATTAAATTCATTCATTTATTTATTTTAAATGATGGGGGGGGCTTTCCAGTCACTGCCAATTTAGCCAGGTGGTTAAAGACAGCAACAAGAAAGGTTTTAATTCTTTAAAATTAGCATTATAATATTATAGGGTTATAGAGCTATACCCCATTAAAGTATAATATTTTTCCTTAAAGTAGCATTTTAATAGGGATGTAGCACTAGACCAGTGGTTCCCAACCTGGGGTCCCCAGATGTTGCTGGCCTACAGCTCCCAGCATACATACCCAGCCAGCATGGCTAATGGCAAAGGATGCTAGGGGGCTGTAGTCCAGCTACATCTGGGGACCCAAGGTTGGGAACCACTGCACTAGACCCTGCCTCCTTTCCCTGGACTGCTGATTGTTTGGTAGTTTCCCAGCTTTCGCACAGTTCCCCCCCCCCCCGCATTCTAAAAGGTTGAAATGCCTCTCCTAAGGCTTAGTTACTGGCAGTAAAAGCTTTAAGGTAAAATACGCTGGTATTTTGGCCCTGCCCCTTTTGCCTTTGGCCCCACCCCCCACTGCAATGTGGCCCCAGACAGCTTCTCCAAAATTGAATTCGGCACTCGGGCTGAAAGAGGTTCAACATCCCTGTTCTACTGAAACCTGCCCTGGGGGCCCCTTTGAAAAAGCAACTGATTCTGGGAGCAGAAATTTTTATAATAGTAGTAGTAGTAGTAGTAGTAGTAAGTATTAGTATTAGTATTATTAACAATACTTCTTTACTGCTTAATATACTAAAATCCCC
The DNA here is from genome assembly GCA_021292165.1 of Shinisaurus crocodilurus. Classification (NCBI taxonomy): domain Eukaryota; kingdom Metazoa; phylum Chordata; class Lepidosauria; order Squamata; family Shinisauridae; genus Shinisaurus; species Shinisaurus crocodilurus. The sequence goes on from CM037876.1 coordinate 267,193,520, forward strand.
AAGTGGTTCACATTAAAATATGTCACAACAATATTTTAAAAAGATAAAAAATAATTAAAAACAGTTATGAACATTTCAAAACATTACAATAACAATAAAACAAGGTGGTAACAGATTCTCACTGGTCAGGGAAAGTCTGTGTAAATACCGTATTTTTCGCTCCATAACACGCACTTTTCCCCCCCAAAAAAATAGGGGGAAATGTCTGTGCGTGTTAAGGAGTGAATACTATAAAAAATAAGGTTTTTTTTTTACGTACCTAGTACCTCCTGCGCGCCTCCAACCGTTCCGGGGAAGAGCAGAGGGCTCCTGGGCAGAGCGGGGCAAGCCCCCGTCTCTCAGCTGATTCGGCTGCGGCGGCCTCCCCGCCCCGCCTGGCAGCAGGGACCTCCGGAGCCCACCGGCTGGCGGAAGAGAGGAGGGCTCCTACGTGGGGGGGGTGCTGCCGCCACGCTGCCACTGCCGCGCTGGCAGCAAAGGGAGCAGAGCTGGCCCTGCACCCTCCCGCCCGCGTCTCTGCCGCCAGAGCCGCCCGGCCGTGCAGAGCGGGACAAGGCCACCCGCACCCACCACAAACCCCCGCCGGCGGGCGGGGGGGCCCAACGCCGCTGCGCCGCCATTGCTGCGCCGCCGCCGCGCCGCCATTGCCGCACCGTCATCGCCGCGCCGCTGCTGCCCTCGCCGTCATCGTTGCGCCGCTGCTGCCCTCGCCGTCATCGTCGCGCCGCTGCTGCCCTCGCCGTCATCGTCGCGCCGCGCCGCCCTCGCCGTCATCGTCGCGCCGCGCCGCCCTCGCGCCGCCGTCATCGCCGCGCCACCGCCATTGCCGCGCTGTCATCGCGCGGTACGGCGATGGCAGCAGCGGCGCAGCGATAGCAGCAGCGGCGCAGCGATGACAGCGCGGCGATGGCGGCGCGGCGATGGCGGCGCAGCGATGACGGCGATGGCGGCGCAGCGATGACGGCGCGGCGATGGCGGCGCAGCGATGACGACGGTGCGGCGATGGCGGCGCAGCGATGACGGCGATGACAGCGCGGCAATGGCGGCGGCGCAGAGCCTGTGGAGTTGAGTCACCCTGCCTGCCAGTGAAAGTCCGCGGTGGGCGCGGGTGGCCCCGTCCCGCTCCGCACAGCCGGGCGGCTCCGGCAGCAGGGACGCGGGTGGGCGGGTGCAGGGCGAAGGCGGCGCGTTGATGGCGGTGGCGGCGCAGCGATGGCGGCGGCACCCCCCCTGCCCGGCAGAGCCTGTAAAGTTGAGTCCCCCCGCCCGCCAGCGAAAGTTTGTGGTGGGTGTGGGTGGCCTTGTAACGCTCCGCATAGCCGGGCAGCTCCGGCAGCAGAGACGCGGGCGGGCGGGTGCAGGGCCAGCTCTGCTCCCTTTGCTGCCAGCGCGGCAGTGGCAGCGTGGCGGCGGCGGCGGCACCCCCCCCAATCGCCAGCTCAGTGTCGTACTTGGCTGGCCTTTAATAGTTTGGGAGAATGCTCAGTCTTATGCCAGCTCTAGATTGGGGGGGGGGGCGCTTAGGCAGATGGTCCCAATTGCCCCCCCCCGAATGGGCCCACGTCTTCCTCACCACTGTTACCTCTGCCCCTTAACTTGCCCCTCTCCCTCTGGAACCCATCCACCACCCTTGCCCCGAGGGAGGGCCAAAGGCAAGTGAAGGATGCTGCTCCATTTCCTCATCTTTTCATTTGCTTGCCTCCTCAGACAGGAAAGGTGAACAGGCGGAGAGTCCAGAGTGGCAGCAGTGGGGGCTCGAGTCAGGGGCGATTTGCACATGATTTTTTGTTCTTCCTGTTTTCTTCTTCTAAAATCTAAGAGCGTGTTATGGCCAGGTGTGTGTTATGGAGCGAAAAATACGGTAGGTGTGTTTTCAAGAGGTGTTCAAAACTTGCCACCGTTTCTGCCTCTTGGATCGCACCTAGGAGAGTTCTCCAATGGGTGGTTGCCACCACTGAGCCGGCCCGCCAGACCACTACCAGATGACATTCCAAATCTTCCACACTGCCCTAGACTAGATTGTGGGAAATGTAAATGGTGGCTCCCAGCCGCATGTTGTTGATTCAGAGCGTTGTCGCTGCCTGCTGTTGCCACCAGAGGTAAGAGGGGACCCACCAGAGAGCATTTGTTCCAGGGCCCCTTCAAAAGCTGCAGCTGACCCTGAGCCAGGCCAGAGTCTGCAGTGGACAGTAAGAGCTTTGAATGCAAAGACAGAAGGCCAGGCTTTCAGTAATTCTATTTGCCATGGCGAATCTGGAGGCCTCATGCTCCTTGCCAATAGCAGAGGTTGATATTGTACATTCCCTGTTCCCATTTGTATTTGAAGTGCTCTTTGGGCCTGAGTAGCCATAGTCCTAGGTAACTTACTAGACTTGGCCCCAGCCACAGACCATGAGTTTCATGGTCAGTGATGTAGTGGAGCTTGCAGAGAAACAGCGTTGACACTTTATAATTAGGAGCAGCACTGACATCATCTGTCACCCTCCTTAGAACTTCCTGTTCCCTCTGAGCTTAGCTGCAATCTTCACAGTAGTTGGGGGTGGGGGGAATGAAGTTTGAACGAATAATGAATACCCTAAACATAGCGCATAATCTTTCTGCACTAAAATCACAGGCTTGAATCCTAATTTTTCGCTCCATGAATGGATGGAGCTTCTGTTCATGTACAGAGAAACTGGAAACATGATAGAGATGTGTTTTCCTTCCTGCATAGTAACTCCTCAGTCAGAATCTTTCTCCATGATAGCTTCCTAGCTGTTTTCATTACTTTCTCCAGATGTGTACTCAGGTTTGCCTCTTTTTTTCACAGTATTCGGATGGACTTTTACCAACCTAATTGATCTTCACTACAGACATATTTATCCAGTAACTTCTGTATACAGGTAATGATCCCTCCAAAGTATTGTTATAAATTGGGCTGCTTTGATTATCATGATTTGGACCTATCTTTGTGATGGTTTTGTCTTATAACCCTGTCAGGCAATGAGGGACTTAACCAAACTGCTGAATAGCTCTGCCATAAATCCAACCATTCTCATAGATCACCAAATGATTGGGTTAAAAATTATTCCCCCTCCTCTGAAAATGTATTTAGCCTTGCTTTCACATTTTGTACACTATCTAAAATGGAATTCTGTTTATGAACTAGATTTCATAAGAGTGTTCCAGAACTCACATCTCTATATTAAAAATGCATCCATCATTCTATTTTGTGGTCACATATAATGACAGATCTAAGTGATACAAAATATATAATAAATACAAGCTAAGCTGCAGTCAATATAATCTTTCTCCCATACATTAAATGATTTCACTCTCAAACTATATTAGGCCAATCTCATCAGGATTCTGAACTGTTCATTAGACTTTAATAATTTATACTGTAACAGGTTACTCCCTGGTATGCTGTTTTCATAAAGAAAGTAATTAGGAATGGGATATTTATGTGTGCTACTAACATTTCAAAAAGTAACACAAAATGCAGTTAGGTCAACGAAAAGCATAGAGACTTGTCAAGTTCTAAGAGAGAAAACATATACTGACTTTCAAAATGCTGTCATTCGTCAATACATCCAGAATAGGGATGTGTGAATCTGTCCATTTCAGTTTCACTTAAGTTTGTTTTGGCAAAATTCTGCATCAATGTATGAATTTCTGCTTTAAAATCTGCACAAAAATTCTCCTAATACATGCATTTTTGTGCATACTTTTGCCCAATGGACAGATTTTTGTGCACACATTTGCTTATGTATACATTTTTGGAAGCTGTTTTCTCTGTTATTGTGGAGAGAAAGCCTGACGGAACACACACTTCGCCCCCCCCCCCAGTCACCTGCATAATCTCCGCCCAAGGCAGGGGAGCTCAGTCCCAGGCACGCATTTACATCTAGATAGTTTTCGCCAAGCACCCTCAATAGGTTGTCAAGTCCAGGACACACATTTGCATTCGCCTCAATGGTCTTCCCCCCAGCCCCCAAGCATTCTCAAGGGGCCGTCAAGTACCCTCAATCACCCTACAAGCATCCGTGGGGAGCCATGGGCAAAGTGGCGCCGAAGAACCTCAGCACCCCTCCTGCCTGGTCGGACCAGTTTGTCCTGTCAACAAAGGGAGGGGTTGGGGAGCGAGAGGGGGGGCAAGCAAAGGGGTAAAAGCAACAGCCCAGGCTCCATTGAGGTTGTTGGGAACAAGGTGTGAGGCAACACGGAGCGGGTCGGTGGCTCAGGCCAACCCGGACACTCAACCCCCAAGCAGACTGCCTGGGTACTTTGTCGTAAGTCCGTCTGAGTTACTAGTGTTAGGCTAGGGTAGATTCTTCAGTGTTAGATTAGACTAGCGTAGGTTCTTTTTTGTTTGATAGTTCTGTCTGTGCATAGTAAGCTTCGTCTCCTTTTGTGGATTGTATTCTCTGACTTGATTCATTTACTATAACTTCCCTTATCTTCCTGACCTGATTCATTCAATTAAACTCTGTAAATAAACCAGTTTCACTTTTGACTGAGACGTAGTTTCGTTCTGACTCGGTGCCTGATCCAGTGCGTTCGACCTGATTTGACCCAGGGAGCGCGAACGGAAGCTCTGAGCTGTCAAATTAACCGCTTAGCTCCCGAATTCACGGAAAAGTACCGGCGGCGGTCCTTCACAGTTATGTGTTTCTGTGCACAATTTTCACTATTGTGTGCATTTCTGTGCACACCTCCCCCTAGCGTATGGATTTTTGTACAAACTTTGGACAGAACAAATTTCTCTTCCATCCCTACCAGAAACATATGCTCATGATAATGGTAGAAACATACACTCCTGGGGGCCCATTATGTTCTCTGCTCAAACAGGTCATACAGGTTTTTGAAGCATTACAAAGACCTTGTGAGATAGGTTGGAACAGAGACCATAGACCAGTGGTGGGGAACCTCAGGCCCATGGGCCAAATCCGACCTCCTTGGAGTTCCCCAGATGGCCATGCCCCTTCCCCTTTCCCCCAGCCACCGACCACGGATGGTTTCCCAGCTTTTGTGCAGTTTTTCCCCAATCTAAAAGGCTGAAATCTCTTAAGGCTTAGTTACTGGCAGTGAGAGCTTTCAGCTACAATATGATGGTATTTTTTTTAAATATTTTGGTCCCATCCCGTTTTGCCTTTGGCCATGCCCCCTTTGCTTTTGGTCCTGTCCACCACTGGAATACAGCCCTTGAGAGCTTCTCTGAAGTTGAATTCAGCCCTTGGACTGAAACAGGTTTCTCACGCCTGCCATGGAGGGACAGAAACAATGGCCAATTTGTGCAAAATGTGGCTCTACTGCCTCCAAGTCTCTGGAAAGTTATTGTCAATCAGAGCTGTGCAGCCTAATCCTAACTGTTCAACAGGGCTTATTCCCAAGTAAATGGACATAGCACTGCAGACTTTACTGCTTGAGCCTATGCAGTCAGAGAACTCCATGTAGCATAAAGGATGAGCATAAAACCTCCAAAGCAGAGCACGGGGAGGAGAGATGGAAGAGGAGTTGTGTGTTGCAAATTATATCCCAAGCAATATCCAATAGGTACCTATAATACCAGTAAAACCGCACATTTGTACAGCCATCACAATAGCAGTGTCCATATCAAATGCCAGAAATGTGAGATTTGCCTCAGTACAAAACACTGTATTTTGACTTGAGTGCCTGGAAAATGTGGTATTTCCAAAACTGAAATATTACTTTGAAGGAGGAACATGCATATCATGAGCAACAAATGAGGAACAAATATGCAAATATACCCACACTGAACTGTAAGTATATGCCCTTGTCTGCCACCCCCAAGGTGTGTTGGTAATGCTCAAGCTAGAATTCACCTTGTCGTCTCCAACTGCTGAGGCTGAGGAAGGTAGACTTAAAACGTTAGTGATGCTGAAGGAGGTGGAATAATATTTTATATACTCTAACACCAGGAAACACAGACTCCTCACCAATATTATCTCAGTCACCTCATGAGTCATGAAGCCAGCAGACGCCCAGGAAAACCACAGATGTACCACAACCATGGTCCATACTGGTGGGCAGTGCCAATCCTGCAAATCCAAGCTTACCCAGATGGATTCTGGTAGCTCAGGACTGTGAGAACAAGGATAGAAACTTGTTTAACAAGGCTGCAGCTGGTTAACCCTCTCTCTTGCAGGAAACATATATGGACTGGCACAAAGCCTTGGCACCCTCTACAGGGAACTCTATACATGTTGGAGATAAGTCTTTGTTACCAAATGTGAGGCTTACTTCCCATGCAGGCAAAGGCAGCCAGGCATACTCTATGAGGAACTCCTAGAATACTCATGGAGAGACCCTAGCAGAAGACAGAGTTCCACATTTCCAGGTTTACTTGAGAGCAAATGACAGTCATATCCTTGCCCTGAAATGGAAGAGTCATACATGTGCAACATTTAAAAAGGGATAGCAACCAGCAATGTGATGTCTACAGTGTTCCAAGCATACTCCCCCCTCCCCCATTAAAAATTTGCAGCTTAAAAATAAATATTGCTCATGGTAAGATGTGTCTATTATTAGCAGGTGAGTGATGTGGCTATTGCTGTCTTTCACCTCAGTCTGTAGTATTCAAGGCACTCAAAGGGCCAAAAGAGAGGATATGTTAAATGTATGATTATATTTAAGATGTCTATTTTTCCCTTTAAAAATAGCAACTGGCAGGGGAGGGGGAGACTAAGCAGGATTGGGACCACAGCATGCAGGCAGTGTAGGGTGGCAGGAATCCTTTCTTCCCCAATGGTGGTCCCATCAAAAATACCTCCCTTTCCTAAAGCAGCTAACCACCCTGGATGGAAAGCTGCCACTAGCATAATTTCAGAATTATTTTTTTAAAATACGTTTTGATTGGCCCCATTCCTCATTAGGCAAGAGGGACAGGATTTCCCATCTGAAATAATAAATTATGTATCAATGGTGTAACAATGGGGCAATATGATACCTAAAATAATGGAGTTTTACGACAAAAATTCCCCAAGACGTATATAGGGGTAGCTACATTCTTGTTGATAGTATAATAAACCCATTGGTTAGCGGATGAGTGATGTGGTCTTTGTTGCGTTTCAACTTCAGTCTGTAGCATTCAAATCACTCTAACAAAGTCTAACTCAACAAAAATTAATATTCAGCTTTTCCTTTTGCTGCACCACATTTTAACCATAGGCACAAGGTTTCTGTTAAGCAACTGAATTTTATTCCTTTCCTTTTTGCTTCAGGGACTTTTTCTAGGTGGCAGGTTGCTCTTTGGAGGTCAAAGTGATTAACTTTGTCAAGGGTGCCTTTTCTGGAATGAAAGCGAAAGCAGTTACAAGTTAACAGGTTTTAACAGGAGGTGATAGGCCTGCCTGACATTTCGTGACCTTTGTTATCTAACATGGAGTCTGAATAGAGCTGATCTAATTAGTGAGGAAAAGTAGAAAATGGACGCTGGTTTGCCGGCACAGCTGTTAGCTGTAGTTTTAAACAGGTAGGTTAAAAACAGTTTCCAACATCCATGTAGTTGTAGTAGCCAACAATTCTAATTTCCTTCCCAGAGTTTGTTTCTGAAAAGTCTGAGTAAAATCAGTTGATGCCCCATAAGTGTTTTGGGGAACTGTTTTCTAAGGTTAGACCTTCTTGTTCTACATTTCATCTTTTTTTCCTACATATTTCTCATTTCAACTGTTCAAATTGTGTAACACGATGATGTTCCTTTCCCTGTAGTCAGATGTTTTTCCTGTGCTACTGATATATTGTTTTTGTTTTAAGGAGATTCCCTCTCGGTGGACAAAAGAAGGACACAAAAGTTCACGGAGACTCCCAGATTCTCAGGAAACCTCTGGGTCCTGGATATGACACTTTTAAAACTTGGCTGTGAGCCCGAGGAACAGAGTAGCAGCCAAATCCACTGACATCATCCAGAAGCACCTCTTATGTGTTATTGTGATTTGTACAACTCTTATGCTAAGTTACTGTGATTGGTACAACTTCACAAGAACTAGGGAAAGTCAATTGTAGCCTTTCTATTTCCTTTTTCAGTGCATTGTTAATTATACAAAATATGAAAACTGTTAGTCAATTTGAGAAAGTCATGCTTAGGAATATTATGGGGTATCTACATTATTGCTCATTGGTTAGAATGTAAGAGATGTTGCCTTTGTTTTGTTTCCACTTCAGCCTGTTCAACTCTAATGTAAATATATATATATATATATATATATACAACACACACACACGTGCGCGCGTGCGCACACACACACACACACACAGACACAGAGCTTTCCCTTTCGCACCCCCAAAGACACAAGGTTTCTGTTCAGCAACTGGATTTTATTCATATATGAGAACAAGGGTGCAGAAAACATCCTAAACTTGCTCGATATTTGTGTTATTAGTGCTATGGTATACATTCAACCAGGAATGTGGCTAGCATTTTCAAATATGAAATTCTATAGTTGGAGGAAATGAAATGAAATATAAAAGGTCACGTTTTGTTGTTTTTGGCAGATACATCCTGGAAAAGATTGCCCCATAAAGGACTTTTTTCTCGAGTTTTCTGCTATAATGAAATCCCTGGGTTCCTCTTTCGTATGCACATAGCTATGTATGATTCATTGGGCAGATAACATTGCAGCAAGTGTGTGTGTGTGTGTGTGTGTGTGTTGTGTGCGTTTGATGGGCACGCCTTGTAGGTAGGGTGGGGAGAGGAAACAACAAAGCATGACCAATATACGTTAAAAGTGTCATTCGTTGTGATGGGGAAAACATATGCTAACAAATCTCGTTGTGTTAGCAAAAAAGCTAACCTCCTAAGCATCAATCGAAATAATCATCACTCATCCCACCCGCCTTTGCCCAAAAATATTTTACGACCATGATACCAGTGCAGCTGGCAAGACAGAAAAACCAGCTCCCCTGCAGTCTCAGGAGTCTCACCAGGCCATTTCTACACTACATGGTATATCGTCAAGTTAGCATAACAGTACTGCTATATTCACATTCTGCAGTCACTACTCACAGTGCACACTTTCGTTAAATGTAGCGCAGTCATTCTGTTCTGCTGCCCCACACCTAAACTCCATAGCGGTAATACTGGGTGTTGCCTTGCACATTTAGGGGAAATGGCCCTTTAAAAGAACATTTAAAAAATTCATCATCTATGCGCAGGAGCAAAGGAGCGAACGAGTGCACAAGTGAGATTGTTTTTTTTAAAAGGGAGGGAAGTTCCTCCTGCCCCTCACAAAAAATCATGGAGAAGGAGAAGGGAAGAGAATGGGAGGCTTGTGCCGCTGCCGCCGCTGCCGCCGCTGCCGCCGCTGCCGCTGCTGCCATCCTCCCATGGGGTGAAGCTAGTAGGAGCAGCATGCCCATTCCCCTCCACCCAAAACCAATTTCCCAAAGCAGTCTTCCTCCTGCGCTAAGTTTCCCAAGTATAAGCTCCATTGAAATAAATGTGATTTACTTCTGAGCAAGGCCACTGAAGATAATGTGATTTACTTCAGAGTAGACATTCAGAGAGAAGCCATGGGGAAGGAAGGCGACAGGAAAGCAATCTCAGAGTTGCTGCTGTTTCGCCAATGCCCCAATAGGTCCTATTCGCTTTGTGATTTACTTCTGAGTAAGGCCATGGAATATAATGTGATTACTTCTGAGTAGACATGCATTTTGGCTCATTTACAGCTAGTTATACTTTGGGGCAGGGAGTTGAAATGGTGTATGGGCATTTATTTTTTTTAAAGGGAGGGGAGGGGGGAAGCACTTACTCTTCAGTTCACTTTACAAGAGAGAGAAGCTGCATGGGGAGAGGGAGAGAGGTGGGAAAGCAATCTCTGCTTTGCCAAAGCCCTGATACAGCTTTGGGAGACAAGCTGAATGATCGCCGCTTAGGACAATTTCATAGCCACACCAAGACAAGCAACAACAGTACCCGGTGAGAACACACATCGCCACGTTCTACGACAGTGAATTGCAATAACAGGAAAAATCGTAATAAAGGTAGTCCAGGAAGTTACAGAAGAACAGAGGAATGAAGACCCAAGACAAACTCAACCGGAACTGGAAGTGAGTGCATCATGTGCCCCGTAAGTCACAGATCCAGTACTGCAATAACCATTAGATGTAGATCTGGCCCAAGTGGTAACATTTTCTACCATGGAATCAATTAAAATATAGTTAAAACAAATTAATACATACAATGTAATTATGACTTTTCAGTTGAATATTTCTCTAATGAGAATCCAACTGATGCAAAACATGATTTCAAAAACAGAGTCCAACTCCAAAACCACCCCTTGATATTATAATTTTAAATATTAACATGAGCTTGAATCATATTTAGTCAGTAGATTTATCTAATTTCACTGTTGGGAAGGTTTTCATGCTGCTCAGAAGGCAACACATGCCATCTGCTATTACTGATGGGAGGCAGAGAATTGGGGGTTTTATCTCTCAATTCTGCTTATGGGGTGAGTGTGTGGTGGAAGATATGTCCCACTGCTTATTGAAATGACTCACTTCTGAGGAGACTTGGATTCCTGAATTGAGCAGGGGGTTGGACTCGATGGCCTTATAGGCCCCTTCCAACTCTACTATTCTATGATTCTATGACTTGCTGCAAGTTTCTTAAGGGCCATTTTTTGTGAACCACCCAGAAAGCTGTTGGGTGGTATAGAAATGTAATAAATAAATAAGGGTGATCTCATTGGTCAGACTTTCAAAGAATTGATTATTTATTGGCAAATTTAAATAAGGACACTAGCAGATCAATATCTGGTTTTGCATTCACTACAGCCAAGATGGTAGATTGAATGTGTGTGATAGCAATCATTATTGCCATCACTCAGCAGCTCATCTGAAGCTTATAGGGATGGACAAATTTTTCAATTTCGGTTTCTCTCAGTTTCTCATTTTTCCATTCTTACATTTAATTTGTCTCAAACTTTGAGGGGTTTTTTTTAAGTTCACATGGAAATTTACAAGCATTTTTATGCACATGTCTCCTAATGCATGTGTTTTTGTATGCATTTTGCCTAATATACACTTTTTAAAAGAAACTATTTTCCTAATATAATGGCTTTTTGAATGTTATTTCCCCTAATGTACACATTTTTGTATGCATTTTTGGGTTGGAGAACTCCATTACAAAATTCAGAGAAGTGCGGATTTCAGAAGATAACTGAGTTTGGGGTTGCATGGTTGTTTGAAAGTGCAATATTCTGAAAGTGCAAAATGAATGTCTCCCCTGTCCCTACAAAGCATGGCTAGCTGCTGTACCTTTCTATCCTTGGACAGTGAAAATACTTGCTGCCTTGGGTAAAAGGGTATAACGAATGTATAGGCAGGCCATGGGCCACTCAACTGCTAGGACTCCGAAGAGTATGATGAGATTAAAGGCAATGGGAACCACTAAAATGTCCTAAGATACTTGGCTTTGTGAGGGGTGGGACGATATGCTACCTGAGAGCAGTGCCAGGTGTTAGAGGAGTTTGGTAGGGTAGAATCAGCCCCAGTGAAATTGGATTTTATTTCTTTTTAATGGAATCCACTTTGGGGAGCCATCTGGATTAAAAAGTGGGACCAAAATCAAATCAATAAATAACACACACACACACACACACCTTGCTGATGTTTTATTTGTGCTAATTTTATTTTTGCATTGCTGCTCTCTTTCTTTATAATGTGAAACTTGTGTATTTGTACAGTTTTATTTGTTAGGGCCACTATAATATAAACTATTCTCCTACTACCATATGCACTTAGAACAATTGCCAGTAACTATGTTCACTAGTGAACACAGTATGGTGCTAGATCAGACTGCAAATGGAACGCAATTCCTATTGAAATGTTTATTAATGCCTACAGTTTCTGAAGGTTAAAGAGCACTTGCTAACTGATTCCAAATGATTGCCTCACTTGAAAGTCTTTTTTATTTTAATACTGCATAAGTTATAATAATGTAGCAATATGCCTATCAAGATATAGATGGAGGAACAGGCAGTTCATCGTGCAGTTTTATTGTAGGGTGTGTGCCAAGCATCACTGAAGGCAACTTGGCACACTAGCTTTCTCCTCTCCTCTTTCAGGCCTTCGGCACCAGGTTTCTTCAACATAGTCTCCTCTCAGCCAAGACCTGGCAGCAAGTAACAGGTGGGGCAGCCTAGCCAGGGCAGGTCCACGTCAATCCCACAATGCCCCCAACATGCTCTGGATGTCCTTTCAGTATAGCTGAACAGGTAAAATGTTAGCCCTGGGAGCAATCTCTCTCTATCTCAGAACACCTGAGTGATGCCACCTCTCTTCCTTCCTGCCTTCCTTCATACCCCTTCCTCAATAACTTATACCCACTACTGCCACACCCTGTGGGGAAACTGCAGTGCTCCTTCATTGGACAGTCCCACCTATGTGCTTTCTTATTTATACCAAATGGTCATATTTCTGGGCCTAAGGAACTCTCTTCCTCTGTAACTCAGAGTTCCACAAGCTGTCCCTTTCCTGCTACCACCAATTCTGCTAGAATACTTTAAAATCTCCTAGTAGCTGGTATAAGAGGCTTAGGCATGAGTTGAGCACCAACGCTAGAGACAAGTTGAAGAATTACACAAGTAATTTATTAAAGGGATATTTTGTACAGAAGGAATTATACTTTGGGTTTTTCAAAAGACTGTTTAGTGACATTTTTTAGGACTCAAGAGACACTGTTGCTGTTACAAGCCTCTAAGGACTTATTTTACCTCAGGCCAAATTCCCTAAACCACCACCTCAGCCAAATACCCTTACAACCAGGTCCAGCATCAGAGTACAGTCTTCCTCTGAACACCAAAGCTCCTCCTGTTGTATTACTGGCTGCTTGGACAGTATATCTGGGTTTTTACTGCCGGCTTTTTTAACCTTCCTCTGGGCAAGATCTTAGCAGAACAGCCACCTGCTCCCTACTCCTGATCTTCACCAGCCATGTACGGTTATCCCCCAGATAAAGAATAGCTTAATATTCAGACCTTTACTTCATTTAGGCTACAAGCAGTGCTTTTTTTCTGGAGAAAAAGGTACCGGAACTCTTGGATTACATTTCCTCGGGAGTAGATGGCGATGGAACTCAGTTCCGGTGAGTTCCACCAGAAAAAAAGCCCTGGCTACAAGAATAGCCTAATATTCAAGCCCTCAGCTTTCTCCTAGTCCCTTTTTTAAAACACCACACACCAAGCAGCAGACCTTCTCCCTCCCTGGCTACCACAGACTCTCTGACTAAAACTGTCATACCTTAACTGACATTTCCCAATTGCTCTTTTGCACCTAGCTATAATCTCCAGCCAATTAGAATTGAATTTACCTGATCCAGGTCCCATCTAATAATCTTCAAATGACTCTCTCTCTCTCTCCCTTCAGAATGCCACTCAGCAACTACTACACAGGCCTTTGTCAGTAAAAAATAACAAGGCCCCAAGCCTACTCAGATACATTGTAGCCTCACAGAGGCCACACAAAGTAAACATTACAGAACAACAATAGTTATATACAAGCATTTCTCTAGGTAAAATGTTAGCCCTGGGAGCAATCTCTAGCTCAGAACACCTGAGTGATGCCACCTCCCTTCCTTCCCACCTTCCTTCATATCGCTCCTCAGTACCTTATACTGTAAGGCCTGTGCTTCAACCCCCAGCTCCCATGCCCTACTGCAGCCTTCCCTATCCTGGTACCCTCCAGATGTGTTGGCCTGCAACTCCCATCATTCCCAGCCAACATAGCCATTGGCTCCTCTACTATAACTATAAGGGCCAAACTTCACATTAGCTTTGATATATAGCGTGCAGCCATGTCAGTGCTTTTTTCTTACTCAAAAGCAGTGTTCTCCAACCTTGGATCCCCATATGTTTTTGGCCTACAACTCCCAGCATGCCCCCAGCTATGCTGGCTGGGGCATGCTGGGAGTTGTAGGCCAAAAACATATGGGGACCCAAGGTTGGAGAACAGTGCTCAAAAGTAAGTGCAGGGGACCCAATCCAGATCAGGACCCTGAGGGGGGATAGGGGGCTTAGCCTCAAATTCTTTCCATATTTATCTCTGCCTCCCCTTCCCTCCATTGCCTCTGTTTATTTGTTTATTTATTTATTTATTATATTTATACCCCGCATTTTTTCCTGCAAGGAACCCAAAGCGGCTTACATCCTCCTCCTCTCCATTTTATCCTCACAACAACCCTGTAGGTTAGGCTGAGAGTCAGTGGCCCAAAGTCACCCAGTGAGTTTCATGGCCAAGCGGGGACTGGAACCCAGATCTCCCAAGTCCCAGTCCAACACTCTCTCACCACTACGCCACACTGGCTCTCTGTTGTTCCCTCTGTGTCCAGTTGTAAGATTGTAAGGTCTTTGAGGATGTTGTAATATCTCAGAACAAGTGCATGTATAGCTTCAGTGTTGGCACTCAAGTGTGTCCCTGAGAAGGATCTGGACATTAGGTAACCATTTGGTAATGAATCATCCAACTGATGATTCACTGTACTTGAGGGCAGTGGGTTAGCTTAGGGGGGCACAGGACAGGCCCTGTGGCACACATAGCTCTGCCTGGCAATGCTTCACTGCTGCTTACTCACTGCTCTGCCTGGCACCTGCTCACTGCCTGCTCAAACAAATTGGTTCTGCTCCTTCATCCTTTAGGCAGGGCTCTCCCAAGGTATTTTACTATCTGAAGAAAGGTTTGAGATGGTGTTCGCGCCCCCCCCCCCACACACACACACCCATTCCAACTGGGCTGACCAACTGGCCTGGGCATTAAATCTTAATTCAACACTGGTGATGGGACAGAAGAACCAGTTCCATTTCCTACTTGGCCCCTGCTTTCTCTACTACCACTTCTCCCAGGGAACAGCAAGGTGCAAGATAGGAGTGGAGGCAGTCATTCTCCACTGTAGCACAAAGAGAATGTGCTACAGTGAAACCTTTTCATACATGGTTTCAAGCCGAGCAATAGGGCAGAGAGAGTTCAAGAACAGGAAGAGGCTACAGAAAAAAAGAAGTCAAATTGCATTTTTATCGTTGTTGACAAAACTTGTTACATGTGTTTCCTACCAGAATAAATGAGATCCCAGTCAACTGATTTTTCAAATTAGTACATCTATTGTTTCAAAAATACAGGGTGTAAATAATTGCCATACTGTCTCCTAGTGTCTGGACCCTTCTCATCTGGAACTGTTATCAGGATTAGCATAAATTACAGTGCCATCTAGTAATGAAATCACTGAGCAGTGATTGTGCCAACTCCTTAAACCTGTAATTATTACACATTAGAAACGTGTTACATATTATTTGCCCCTTACAGACCCAAATTTGTTCTCAAAGGGAAAACCAGCCAGGATGGAATTAATCAAACAGAAACCACGAGCAGAGCAACACTTTAGGCTTGCAGGATATAAAATGCTCCTAACTGGGTACTGGTAAAAGAAGAAACATTTTAAACCAGACGAGTCAGTAAAGAGAATTAGGCAAGCGGTTCCTTCGTGTCTCTGGAACAAATACAGGGTAGGAATGTTGTGAGTACGCTCTGATGGGAAGCTTTGTGTGACATTTGTAGGAGTATTGATTGTATCTCAAAAAAAGGTTAAGCGTAGTAGGCTATAAAACCTCTAGAGAGGTGAACTGAGCTGTTTACTAATAGCAGGGAGTTGATGTCCTTGGTCGTCAAGTCGAAGAGTCTTTGGACCGATCTCGAGTCCGTCAGTCCTTGCTCAAATGGTACTCCGAGTCCGAGTCGAGTCACTCCCAAGCTGACTCCACGTCCTATTAAAAATGGGGTTCCCCCAAATGGCATCAGTTGTGGTAAATAATCAGGCACAAGTTGCCTTTTATTCAAAACGCAATGATTTGCAACAGACAGCAGCAACCAAATCAGGGGCGGGGCAGGGACCCCAGCGCAGCGAGCCTTGTCTTGACAATTCAACTCTAGTCAAGAAGAGCGGGCAGCAGAGAGGCGGGAACCCCAACAGCCAAGGCACCAAACCAAAATGTCCCCTACCAAACCCCCACAACACACTCATCAAAATAATTCAACCATGTTGAGCTAATAGGCCGAGCAGTGGCCGCGCTTTGGCCTTCACAGATGCGTCTTCGGACACCATCGTCAACGCCCGATGTGTCGATCCTGGTCCGAGTCCGAGTCGGTCTGAGTCAAAGTCGGTCGATAGGGGGGACTCGTCCACCACGATCGAGTTCGAGTTCCCATCCTGGTATAGTTAGCAGGTTTGATGGGAAACTTGAAAAGAAGGCAACATAGAAGCGTAAAAGTTTCCTTTCCAACTAAGATTCCAACCAACACAGATAGTTTTTCTCCATAGCCTTATGTTCATGATTCCCAGCAAAATGTTAATAATAGCCAAAAAAAGAGACACTTTGAATGATGAGGAAGGAAGCTTTCGCTTACAATAGTGGCTTGTCTGAATTTACCAGCTTACTGCATTTTCTTGGTGTTAGTCCAGCAGAAAACAATGTAGGAATTGCCTATAGCATAGTAACAAGTAGAAATTGGAGAAAGGCTGCAGCTCAATTGCAAGAAATATGCTTTGCATGCAAAAGGTCCCAGGTTCAATCCCTGGCATCTCCAGATAGGTTGGGGAAAGACTCTTGCCTGAACCCCGGAGAGCTACTGCCAGTCAGTGTTCACAGTAATGAAGTAGATGGACCAATGATCTAACTCAGTATAAGGCAGCTTCCTGTGTTCCAAATACCACAATAACCATTAAAAAAAAAAAAAAATCAGCTGCTTTTAAAAAAATCAATCATCCCAGATTGCAGGACACGGAATAATGGGCTCAAGTTACAGGAACCCAGATTCCACCTGGACATCAGGAAAAATTTCCTGACTGTTAGAGCAATAAGACAATGGAACCAACTACCTAGGGAGGTCGTGGGCTCTCCAACACTGGAGGCATTCAAGGTGCAGCTGGACAGCCATCTGTCAGGGATGCTTTGGCTTGGGTTTCTGCATTGAGCAGGGGGTTGGACTCGATGGCCTTGTAGGCCCCTTCCAACTCTACCTATGATTCTATGCTCTAATGCCAGTATAACCATGAAAAAAAAACATTACTGAGAAGATCAGCTATGATGGCTTTTATACATGTTATTGTTATTTTGCAGGAGAGGGGGCATCATTTTAGCACCTTGACTAAGGTATCCATTGTATTCCAGAAGGCTGTATAAGCAAGAGGCTTGGAGGCAGCAAAGACAAGAAATTTCTTGATGACAATGGGTAAATTACTAGCACCTGATGTATTTAAAGTTCATGACCTGTGTGACCTGCTGAGGGCCCACACCCCAGTAGGGGCCCACTGACAAGAGCCTCCTGGGCCTGTTCCTCCTCTCCACCACTTGCTTGTTCACCTGCCTCCTGCTCTGGCCCAGGCAACTGTGGTGGTGAGAAGAAGGAGCAGGAGATGCTGCTGCCTACTTGCAGGCTCTCTGCCTGCCAAGCAAGCAAATGGTAGCAATGATGAGAAAGAGGATGAAGAGCAATAGCAGCTGGTGACAATGGCAGTGAGAAGGCAGATTCACTGAGGGAGGGGCCACATTGAGGGTCTCTTGCCCAAGGGCCCCTAAAAATCTGGAGCTGGCAGTGCTTGTGTGTCCTCTACTGTAATTGAATTAATAGTTGTCCTCACCCTGCTAATCAAACAATGGGAACTCCATGTAAATGCAAATGCTTTCCCAATCATAGCAAATTCACCTGAACTTATCTTCCAATCCAGAAGTGTCTTCATTTCCAGATAGACCATTCGCTTAAGACATTACCAGGCCTAGATGGACCAGTAACTAGAGACAATTCTCAGTTAAGTTGCATTAGTTTCTTTTCCTCCAGTCCCAAGTTTTTCTGCCCAGTATTTTCTCAATAACCTGTAATGTTCAATCATTGAGTTTCTAGAAGATATCTGGTATGTGTTGCTGTTCTCAAATATACAATATGAGTTTCATTTATAATGGTTTTGGGGAAATGAACTCATGAAATCCAGTGCCTGAATTTCTTTCTCCAAGTTCGAACTATGGTGACATCTCAGATGGTTGGAACAAATAAGAGGAGACGGTTTATGTCCATCTGCTGCTTGTAAGCTCTTCAGAAGCAAGGAAACCACTTGCTGGAAGCAGCATGCTGGATTAGAAGGGCCACATGTTCTCATGATCATTAACCAATTAAAATAAAGAGTGTTATTTACATCATTGCCATCAACAATCAACACCTTTTCATGGTGGAATATATTTATTTATGAAGTAATTTCTTACTCTACCTATTTTTTTCGATTAAGGCTTTCATTTCTGTTGCGGGGAGGGGGAAATCCCATGGATGCTTTCAACTGGGGCTTTTATCACACCATCAGGTGTCCAGATGATGACATCTTCCACTTGTAACCCTCCTGCATTTTCCCACCTCTTCTTCCATCTATTTTCTTACTGCACAAAATCTCTTAAAGAGGAAAAGATGGAATAGGTGCACAATGCCTTCTGATTGGTAGTACTAGGAGTCCTCCATCTGGAAGCATCCCATGTCTGGTAAGGAGTCTCTAACTGATGGAGGGAAAACCACAATCCACCCTCATATCTTTGAAGAAACAAACATCTGTCTCCAGCCCCAATAGTTGCAATCCCAGATGGTGGCAACGGTTCTTTAAAAATCTCTCGAATGATTTTCAGAACAAGCAGACACATGAACTGAGACCTCCAGGAATCTTGGATTTTGCAACAAGAGCCTGGCCCAAGAATGGATCTGCTGGAAGCAGGAATTTGGGCTCTATATAGACCTGACCATGCCTGAAGAAGAAACAGGAGTGGGAAACTTTTATTTTACTTTATTGGGGAGCAGGGAAGAAAAATCTGTGCTAGCCTAAAGCTCAGCACTGCCTCAACATTGTCAGCAATGCTAGCAGCTTTAGAGGCCTACTGTTCGCCAAAGTGCAATGAGACAGTGGAGAGATATAAATTCTTTAAAAGAAATCAGGAGGAAGGAGAAGGATTAGATTGCTATGTCATAGTGCTGCAAACTTTAGCAAGCACATGTAATTTGGAGAGCTAGAAGATTCCCTAATCATGGACAAAATTGTGTGTGGCATATTGGATCGCCAGTTGCAAGAACACCTACTCTGAGAGAGTGATCTTACCTTAAGGCAAATGCCTGGAAATAATGGACAGCAGAGGCCTCCAAAACCAGGTTTAAAAAGCTAGGAGTGAAAGCAGCCCCTGCTGTACATTTAGTGAGGAAAAAACCCAATCAAAGCAAAGCAAAGCAGGAACAAGTAAATCAGGGTTCTGCACTGACTGTGAGCTGTATCTACAGTGGCAGGCAGCATGAGCAGAGAAAAGCAAAGTGCCCTGCGTTTGGCTAGCAATGTGCACACTGTGGTAAACTGAACTACTTTCACAGGGGGAAAAAAGGCAAGGGGAATGTATTAAGACATGTGCAGGAGGCTGTAGATTCCACAGACAGTGCTGGGGTTATGGAAGTCACGACAGTCTCTCTGCACTCCAACCCATTTATTTATTTATTTATTATTATATTTATACCCTGCCTTTTTTCCTGCAAGGAACCCAAGGCGGCTTACATACGGTAATTCTCCTCCTCCTCTCCATTTTATCCTCACAACAACCTGTGAGGTAGGTTAGGCTGAGAGTCAGTGACTGGCCCAAAGTTACGCAGTGAGTTTCATGGCCGAGTGGGGACTAGAACCCGGATCTCCCGAGTCCCAGTCCAATACTATCACAACCATGCAAAGTCCAGATTCTGGGTATATCACCAGGAAAGGGATTATTTGCAGTAATGTTACTGGACCAACAACCTGTGAGTTTTCAACTGGACAGTGGAGCATCATGCAATGTGATTCTCCAATATGAAATAGATTTTAGCATAACCATTAGTCAGAGCAGCCGCTCCTGGTAATGTACAGTAAGAGCATCGTGCAGACAGCAGGGAAATGCAATCTGACTCTAACAAATCCCCAAAACAACAAAATGTATCAACTTACACTTGTAATTGTGAAGGAAAGGGACCAACCCGCCCTTTTAGGTAATGCAGCCATCGAAGCAATGGACTTGATTAGAGTGCAGCACCAGAATACAATACAAAATTCTCCCAAATCCTGGACCATGGAAACTATCCTGGAAAACTATGGAGATGTTTTCAAGGAAGAAGGTTGTTTTGGTGGAGAGCTATGACTAGAAACTGAGCCACTAATAGACCCTTTTTGCTTGCCATGAATCTTCCAGTGGCATTGTATGAGCCTGTTTGTAAGAAAGGGGGCATCATCATCTCAGAAGAATCTAACACTCTCTGGATAAGCAGCATGCTTGTAGTGAATAAGCCATCAGGCAAATTGAGGATCTGCATAGACCCAAGCCATTAAACCAGGCCATCAAAAATTGCCTACAATTGACTATATCCCCGCCTGATCTCTCCAAAGCCCGAATATTCACTGTTTGTGATATCAGCAATGCCTTCTGGCATGTAAAACTAGATGAAGAGTCAAGCAAATTGACTACATTTTCTACATCTTTTGGCTGCTATAGATGACTCTTCCTTCCTATGGGCATCTTGCCAGCACCCAAAGTGTTTCAGAGGAAACTAAACCAGGCACTCGAAGGATTGCCGGGTGTGAAGATAATTGCAGATGACATCCTGATTATAGTAGAAGGGGCAAATGATGCAGAGGCAGAAAATGACCATAATTACAAGCTACAGTCATTCTTCCAGTGGTGCAAAGAGAGGAGCATCAAACTAAACCCAGAAAAAAATGAAACTCTGACAGTGGCAGGTGACATACATGGGGCATGTGCTATCAGCTGAAGGATTATGGCCAGATCCCAGCAAAGTAGAAGCAGTTCAGAACATGCCACCACCAATGGATGTGACTGGGGTCCGCGCTTCATGGTGTTAGAAAAATAGACATGGTGTATATACAAAGTGTAAGAATAAAGTCCCACCATACACGTGTATTGAACAAGGCTGTACATAGCATGCATTGTTAAATGAATTAAAGCTAACAAGCCTGCCAAGTTCTGCCGGTTAGCAACAGGCCCAGACCATCAGAGGCACAGTGTTCCTTTGCATGGATAGTTTTATCTACCATTCGTTCTGCCAAAGTTCTGTAGTATGTAGTGAAGGCCACCTTACAGACAAGCTGGAAGGTGGCTTAAGTTCAAACAGCAGACAGGCAAAATGGATTATTGTAAAATCCATTTAATAATATGACAATTTGTTAACATAGTAGCATTTCTGACACTGGGAATTGTAGGCCAAAGACATTTGGGAACCCAAGTTTGGGGGAACACTGTTCTAGACTGAGATATTCACATGGGTCATGTAAAGAAGAGTTTTAAGCTCAGTGTCAGAGCACCTGCTCTGCATGCAAACAGTCCCAGTTTCACCAAGGCTGGGAGAGACTCCTATTTTGAAACCCTGGGGAACTGCTGCCAATCAGTAGCGATGGATCCATACCTGGTCGCGCCCCCGACTCGATTCTCCGCCCAACCCGATCTTCTGAGCGGCGCAGAGAGGTTCTCCGCGCCGCTCGATCGAATATCTCCGGCCCCGTCCGTCACTTCCGAGACTGGAAATGATGCGACGGGACCCTGCGCAGGCACAGAACGCGCCACAGGGGTCCAGCGCGCCTGCACAGGGTTCCGTTGCGTCAAACTGGGTTGAACTTCCTTTCCCCTGGACTTTCATGTACTTTGCTGGCAGTAGTGGAAAGAAAGAAAAAAGTAAGTATATTGTTTACGACTCACGTTTTAAAATATGCTTTTCATTGATTGCAAAGAAGTGACTGCTCTCTTTCCCTAGAATATTCTCATATCTGGACAGCTCTTGTTCCTAACCATACATGAGAATGGAAGAACTATATTGTTTGCACAAGGATTTTTTTTTTTTTAAGGCTTGGTTTGAACTGCTGAATCCTTTAAATGTCTTCCAGCTTATGAAAGAAATTGGTTTCCTTTAACATCTAAGAAGATAAACTGAGTTTCTATTCAAGTTGTTGTTGGGCTTTTCTTCCCTAGCTGTGGAAACCAGTTTTATTCTGCCTTTCCAATTGGACTGCAAGATTATATTTAGTATTTTTATGTTGTTTTGTGCAAATCGAAAGGGTGACTTGTTATGACAGGAAGAAGGCTTCATGTTTATACATTCTGGAAAAAGAATAGGTGGTGTATGAATATAGTTTACAGCACTTAACACCGATGAAAGGAAAAGGAATTTAAAAACTTCCACAATTATCTTCCCTGTGCCTATTTGTTTACTCAAATGAATGGGCAGGGGGGAACAAATCAGCCATTGAGGAAAGATCAAGGATAACAAAAGAATTTCAGGTAGCATCGGTTTGTAAAATTATGCTTCCAACTATTGTTACTTGCCAACTGTACAAGTAACAAATCCTGGACAAAGCATTTTTCGTGACAAGGTGTGTTCCTCGCACAATTGCTCCAAATGTGCAGCATGCACACAAACAGAGCACTCACTTCTTGGTGGGATGGTGAAACATGGGGAGACATTCAAACAAGACAGAGTCCATTAAACACAGGATTCCACATCCTTGTCTTAGTTGTACAGTACACAGCACATAGAGTCCACAGCATAATGACTGCAACATAAATTATATTCATAGTAAATGTGCCAGTGCTATTTATGGTGACACCACCAGAGACACATGGTTGTACACTCATCTACATATTTCCTGTAGTGTCCTTCTCCCTCCATAGCCAAGTAATACATTTTTCAGCACCATCCAGCTATAGCCCTGTTCACATTAACCTGCAGCACTGTGGGAGTCATTTCTCCAATTCTGAGCTTTCCTACATGAGGCATTTATTGTCTGCTCATCGTTCCCTACCCACGATTGTTTACAGCTTCTTTAGATAATGTTGTGACCCTCCAGTTACATTTCTGTTTTTAAAGAGCATTTTTTGCTAGTTTTTTTTAGAGCAGGGAAAATGCAGTATTATTTGTGCAAGCAAAAGAAAACGTCTTTTTCCACTTGTGTATTTGTGCTATTCTGCTATAACATAGTGCCACCTGGAGGCTATATAGCAGAAAAGCATGAAAGGAAACATTCTTTGTGTAGTGCTCAGATCTCAATTCTGTGACAAAACCAAAAGTAGATACAGTGGATGAATAGCCTCATGTAGAAAAGCCCTCTGTGTGAATACTGGAGTCACATGGGCACAACCAAATCTGTTAATTTTTCCCACCTACTCATCATGTCAGCCAGCTGGGTGAAAATTAGGTGGGAAAGAGCTATGCAATTGGCTCCACCTATATTGTTCCGGTATACACATACTGCAGCAGAGTGGGATAATCTCCCTACAGTGGAGAAGCCACTTGAAGGAGATGCTGGGGGTGTATGTGAATGAGATCAATGAATGTGGCACTACAAATAAGAATGAAGAAGATGAGGATGTGGCGTTATGCCACCTGCTGTGCTATAAATTGGCAATGTACTTGTCAACAACTGGTGTAGAAACTCAAATGGATTGTCATCCAGATCTCAATTAACAATAGCACATAGTTAAGATTATTTCTATGCTTTCACTGTGTGAAAATATATACAGTAATATCTTGGATTACGAGCATAATTCGTTCCGGAACCATGCTCGTAATACAAAATACTCGTACATCAAAGCAAGGTTCCCCATTAGAAATAATGGGAACTCAGATGATTCGTTCCACAACCATTTAATCACTGCTTTGCCGGCTCCCTGGCAGGGAGCCCCATGGAGGGAGCCGCAAAGCAGTGATTAAATGGTTGTGGAATGAATCAGCAGAGTTCCCATTATTTATAATGGGGAAACTTGCTTTGATGTGCCGGCTTCCGGGGTCCCGGCCGCACCTCGCCTGCCTCCACTCGCTCTGCCAGGAGTGTCCAGCAGGCGGGGGCTTCCCTGGAGGCGCGGCGCAGCCGGGCTTGGCCGCCGTTCCCTTGAGGTGCATCTCCCTGCCAGGGAGCCGGCAAGTGCTTTGCCGCTCGCAGGGAGATACGTGGAGCCGCTCCAGCTGCTTCCTACCGTTGCAAGTGGCGGCTCACGGAGAGGCGAGCTGCCCGCGCCGCCTGCGGTCCCGTCGCGTCACATCCGGCCCCATCATTGACGGGGCTGGATGTGACGCGACGGGACTGCAGGCGGCGCGGGCGGCGCTTGCGACGGTAGAAAGCAGCTCCATTCTTCGGCTCCCGCCTCCATTCTTCGGCTCCCTGCTTGGGAGCCGGCATGCAGCAGCGCCAGGAGCCTCCAAGCACCTCGTGGAGGTGAAGTGAAGGAGCCCCAGGCCGTTAGCTTGCTCTGCGTGCACCTCGCGCTGCCGCTTTGCCGGCTCCCTGCCTGGGAGCCGGCAAAGCGGCAGCGCTGAGGCTCACGCAGAGCGAGCGACGGCCAGGGCTCCTTCGCTTCACCTCCGAGGCGCAGCCTCTCGCTCTGCGTGCGCCTCGCGCTGCCGCTTTGCCTGCTCCCTGCCTGGGAGCCGGCAAAACGGCAGCGCTGAGGCGCACGCAGAGCGAGCGACGGCCAGGGCTCCTTCGCTTCACCTCCGAGGCACATGCAGAGCGAGCGACGGCCAGGGCTCCTTCGCTTCACCTCCGAGGCGCAGCCTCTCGCTCTGCGTGCGCCTCGCGCTGCCGCTTTGCCTGCTCCCAGGCAGGGAGCAGGCAAAGAGGCAGCGTGAGGTGCGCGCAGAGCGAGCGATGGCTGGGGCTCCTTCGCTTCACCTCCACGGGGTGCTTGGAGGATCCTGGCGCTGCTGCATGCCGGCTCCCAAGCAGGGAGCCGAAGAATGGAGGCACGACCCGAAGAATGGAGCTGCTTTCTACCATCGCAAGTGGCGCCCGCACTGCCTGCAGTCCTGTCGCGTCACATCCGGACCCGTCAATGATGGGGCCGGATGTGACTTGACGGGACCGCAGGCGGCGCGGGCAGCTCGCTTCTCCGTGAGCCGCCGCTTGCAACGGTAGGAAGCTCCCAGGTAGAGAGCTGGCGCAGCAGCGTGAGGCGCACACAGAGTGTATGGGGCTCCCTGCCGGCTAGGCAATGCCGGGGAGCTGGCACTTTAAGTGCTCGTCGCGGCCACAGCGTGTGGCTCGTGTTGCGAAACTTGCTCGTCCTCGAATGTTAATAAATGATAAAATTTTGCTCATTTTACGAGTAGCTCGCATACAGAGTTACTCGTAATCCGAGGTATTACTGTACAAACCTATGCATATACAAACTATGCATACACAAACTTATATTGACTTGGCATACAATGACAAAACAAAACATATTTCTAGAGAAAGGTTACATTGATCTGTCCTTCCTTCCTCATTGTAGATCTAGAAAGTTGGGCCTCATTGGATGTCCAACAATGTACAGTAATACTTTGGATTGCAAGCATAATTCGTTCCGGAACCGTGCTTGTAATCCAAAACACTCTTATATCAAAGCGAGTCTCTGGCGGGCGTGAGTGGGGCCGATTTCGGCCCACTACGGCTGCTCGAGGTGAGCGGTTACATCCCTACTTGCAAGACCTTGCTCGTTTATCAAGTAAAATTTTTTTTTTAATTTTGCTTGTCTTGCAAAACGCTCTCAGACCAAGTTACATGCAATCCAAGGTATTACTGTATTGAGAATATCTCCTTTTGAGGTCTTACAGCTCCTGACTCTCAAACAACAGTCAACAAAATTGTTATTATCACCTTTAAAATGGTTACACAACATCACTTAGGAAGCTGCCTTTTACTAGGTCAGACCATTGGTCAATCTGGCTCAGTACCACACTGACTGGCAGAGGCTATCCGAGGGTTCCGGCAGAGGTCTTTCCCAGCCCTACCCGGTGATGTTAGGGATTGAACCTGGGACCGTTTACATGGAAGGCATGTGCTCTACCACTGAGCCAGAGCCCTACTTGCCAGCTTTGTACATACAACAAGGACTGGAGATGAGATAGAGCACCGTGGAAAGATCCCAGTGACATGACTCATCCAATCATACACTCAAGAATACTTCGACGCCTCTATCTTTGTCAGCTTTAAAAAAAAGGTTCAATGTTTTGCACATCTATATCAGTGATCTCCACCAATCTCTCCCTTCATTGCCTACCTATTTAGCAGTCTACCTTTGTTTCCTTGTTCTGCATATTACCAAGGCTGTTCCACTTGCATTACCTAGAATGAAGGGAAATTAACAGTGCAACCCTATGCATGTCTACTCAAAAGTAAGTCCCACTGAGTTCAATGGGACTTACTCCCAGAGTCCCAGGATTACAGCCCAAGTATATCATTCCATTTATTCATATCTATATATACATATGTATATACACCTGCTCTATAGATACCATAGAAACTACATGTTGTTAGAATAAATTTGCAGAGAGCTAATAAGAGAGCCACCACATAAAAAGAAATGCCTTAGGTCTGCATTAGGACAATACGTAACTTTGGAAAAGGGAAATGTTACTTGGCTGATGCAAGAAATTGCTAATACTGATTATAACCTTTGCAATAAATACAAGCTCCAAAAGCCATATATGCATGTATACATTTATATGTGTCTGAAAGTAGCACACATTAGCTTAAATTTTACATTGTTCTGTGCATGGTATTACTATGTGGTTTGCTCAGTGCCATCGCCCATCCTCAGCCTTCAGGATGCAGGTTGGTTAGAAATCTGAAATAAAACAGTAATTTGTTCTTGAGTTATTTGTATCCCACTCTTTTCCCAAGGAGCATCTGGCAGTGAATACAGTTAGTTTTGGGGTTTTGGTAAATGTCCTCACAACAACATCCCTCTGAGCTAGATTCAGATATGATCAAATGTGATGGAGCGGTTTAGAGCAGAGGTGCAGAACCTCAGGCCAGGGGGCCAAATCCAACCCCTCTGGGATCCCACTCTGGCTTTCCAGGGTTCCCCAGATGACCACGCCCCCTTCCCCTGGCCCCACCCCTTCCCCCCAACCACTGATTGTTTAGTGGTTTCCCAGCATTTGTGCAGTCCCCCCCCCCATTCTAAAAAGGTTGAAATGCTTCTCCTAAGGCTTAGTCACTGGCCCTAAGAGCTTTGTGCTAAAACATGCTGGTATTTTGGCCCCACCCCCTTTTCCCTTGGCCCCGCCCATGCAAGAATGCAGCCCCTGAGAGCTTCTCTGAAATTGAATTCAGCCCTCAGGCTGAAAGAGGTTCAACACCCCCAGTTTAGAGAATTATATACATTATATTAAACCCTAAGGCACGGGGGATGGGGTGTTTTTAAAAATCAGTTATACATAAATTAAACGGGAGACAGGCTAGATGCAGAGAATTCACACCTCCCGTCACACCTGAGCAGTAACATCTCTGAAGTATTTCAGTATGCGTATGTGCCATCTTAACCTCACCAGAGGAGATAAATGTGGTATCAGACACTAGAGTATTACATATTCTTCCAGTCTTTGTTCCTTTCTCTCTGTATATATTAATTTTATAGATCTTTTTATTGTCTGAGCTATACTGGTTGCGTGAGAAGCAGAACAATAGGCCAAGCGCTTCCATTTCACACATGTCACCTCTATAATTCAACAAAGAGTAGTAAAAAAGAAAAAGGGGAAAAAAAAGATCTATAAACTTGTTATAAATCAGTGCTCTAAACTAAATTAACCATTGAAATAGATTATCATAAAAAGAATGCCATAAAAAGATTCTTCACCTTTGTGGCTCAGGTGTGTCTGTGCGTGCGTACATGTGATGTACACAGGGCCCAAATTGCAATGGCAATGATTGAAAAAACAATGGCAATTCTAAAGATGTGTAACTTGTCCTATGTGTTATGGGGGAGAGCAAAAGTGAGCAGGGGGGGGGGAGGGAGAGAGAGAGAGAGAGAGAGAGAGAGAGAGAGGCAGGACTGTGGGAATGAGCTTTAATACCTCTGTGTCTGGGAAAGTAACTCATAAACAGATCCACTAAAATATAATTACTCCACATAACTCACCTTCAGTGGTAGTGAGTCATCTCTTTTCTTATTAGTAGTGACGCTTCTCAGTTGCATATCTGGGCCTCTTGTTGAAGAAATTAAATAGCAGACATGTCAGGATTCTCCAAAGAATGCCATAATTAAAATATATTTCTAGTGGAATACAGCTTTCTTGGTTCTTACATTTAGTCCTTACACTTAGAAGATATTTCCTTCTATTTCCAATGTTCAGGCTGCATGAGCGCCGCCATTGCTTATGTTGACAAAATAGCTTCGCCCATGCAAAAAAGAAAGGTGGTATCAGCAGAGTCGGAGGAACCCCGAGGTTTGCAAGAGTACAAAAATCTTTAAGGAAAAAAACAAGGGGACACACCCAAAACAGCCCAGTGAGGACTGAGCATACTCAGTGGCCATGGAATGCTGACACTGACAGACAGTTGGAAAAAAACTATGGAAAACCAGGGTGGGGGGGAACGGAATGGAGTATTGTGGAAGAGGGGATGGCTGACCGACTGGAATAGTGAACAGAACACGTTTTGTTGCAGGTCCCACTGGTAATGTGCAAAATATTTCTGAATTGATTTTTACCTCTCCCCAGGTAGCTGCCTGTAGTGAGCCTCCTATTCTGCCTCCAATACTGAACTCACACACAACACACACACACACACACACAGAGAGAGAGAGAGAGAGAGAGTCAACAATGTACAATAATAATGCAAAAAACATTTTTCACTACATACTTTAGTGGAAATCATCTACCTTGCTTTCCTGGAAGCAAAAGACATACAGTATATCAGTTTATGGATACAGGCCTGCGGCTCATGCCGGCTCAGCTTGTCTGAGTGTGGAAAGCTAAGCAGGGTCAGGCCTGGTTATTACTTGGATGGGAGACCCCTCCTCTAGTTTCCTGCATTGAGCAGGGGGTTGGACTGAAATCTCTTCCATAGTCAAAAAACAAAAAAACAAACTCAAATATAAACATAAGCCTCCCCTTTTACAAAATACAGCACACAGACAAAGAAAACATAAACACACATTGAGCGCTCTCGCTCTCTCTCTCTCTCTCTCTCACACACACACACACACACACACAAGAAAGAGACATAGACTGACTCACTGCCTCATTCAGATGCAACAGAGCTGGCCCAGGACATTTTGTTCCATGCCATGCATACCAGCAAATGCCTCCCATTTCTCACCGGATGATCTGGGCCAGTCACTACCTTTCAGCCTAACCTACTGCACAGGATTGTTGTGAGGGTAAACATGGGGAGGAAAGGTAGAACATAAATGTAATAAAAGGTAGTAAATAATTTTATGCTAGAAAAACATAAATTATGAACATACTCTGTTCGTAATAAGCCTCCCTAGCATGTAAAATGGCTGTCTGTGCATTGCATTACTGTGTGCACATATTTACATGCATGTGTACTAGAGATGAGAAACATCCTGTACTCCACTTGCATATTTACCTTATACAGGCCCTGGGGAGGGAGCCTGAAGACTGACACCACCAACTCTTGTAACACATAGTAAACATTCAAAATTTGGATAACATCCTCTTGCTTCTCATATGCCTCCATCTTCTGCAGGAACATCAACTCAAAGAGACTTTATTAGTAGCAAAAGCAACGTAGCATCTTGTGGCACCTTAAAGACTAACAACTTTGGGATTTTGGTTAGGACCATCTATGTCAGCTTTCCCCAACCTGGTGCCCTTCAGATGGGTTGGACTGCAATGGCCATAATTATAATCAGCCATGCTGGCTGGGAATTTTGGGAGTTGCAGTCCAACATATCTGCAGGGGACCGGATTGGGGAAGGCTGATCTATGTGGTAAATGATTATGATTATGATTGTGATTGTGATTATTATTAATTTTATTTCTATACCACCCAATAGCCGAAGCTCTCTGGGTGGTTTACAACAATTAAAAAATACAATATAAAATACACAATAAAACATTATTAAAAAATTTAAAACCAAATTTAAAATAACACAAATAGCTAGAACAAGTTAATATGTGACCAGTAGAAAAGTTAAAAATAACCACCACCACTACCATGCACTATTTAGAGTTGTTAAAAGCCTCGACATAGAAGGCAGTCTTAACCTGGCACCGAAAAGATAACAGAGTTTGCGCCAGGCGGGCCTCAGGGGGGAGCTTGTTCCAGAGTTGGGGGGCTACCACAGAAAAGGCCCTCCCCCATGTTGCCGCCCTCCGTTCCTCCCTCAGAGGTGGCAGTCGGAGGAAGAAGGCCCCAGATGTTGAGTGTAGTGTCCAGGTAGATTGTGGTTGGGAGAGGCGTTCCATCAAGTATTGCAGTCACAAGCAGTGTAGGGCTTTAAAGGTTAAGACAAGCACCTTGAATTGGGCTCGGAAGCATACAAGCAGCCAGTGCAAGCGGGCCAGAACAGGTGTTATGTGTTTGGACCTTCTGGTCCCAGTAATGAGTCTGGCCATTGCATTTTGCACAAGCTGCAGCTTCTGAACAGTCTTCAAGGGCAGCCCCACATAAAATGCATTGCAGTAGTCTAGCTTTGAGATTACCAGAGCGTAGATTACTGAAACCAGGCTATCCCTGTCCAGATAGGGGCACCAGCCAGAGCTGGTAGAAGACACTCCATGCTACTGAGGCCACTTGAGCCTCAAGTGACGAAGATGGCTCAAGGAGAACCCCCAAGCTACGGACCTGCTCCTTCAAGGGGAGTGCAACCCTGTCCAGAACAGGTTGAACACCCTGCATCCAGTCAGAAGAACCACCCACTAATAGCATCTCAGTCTTGTCTGGATTGAGCTTCAGTTTGTTAGCCCTCATTCAGTCCATTGTCACAGACAGGCACCAGTTTAGCACATCCACAGCCTCACCTGCTGAAGATGAAAAGGAGAAATAGAGTTGCGTGTCATCAGCGTACTGATGGCAATGCGCTCCAAAACTCCAGATGACCTCACTCAGCGGTTTCATATATATCTTGAATAGCATGGGGGATAAGACCGACCCCTGTGGAACTCCATACAGGAGAATCCACGGGGCCAAGCAATATTCCCCAAGCACCACCTTCTGGAGTCGGCCATCCAAGTAGGAGCGGAACCACTGCAATGCAGTACTCCCCAACTCGCAACTCAGACAGCTGCCCCAGAAGGATACAATGGTTGATGGTATCGAAAGCCTCCGAGAGATCCAGGAGTATGAACAGGGTCACACTCCCCATCTCTCTCCCAAGGTCATCATACAGGGCGACCAAAGCTGTTTCCGTGCCAAAACCAGGCCTGAATCCCAACTGAAATGGATCCAGGTAATCAGTCTCATCCAAGAGTGCCTGGAGCTGGTTGGCAACTACCCGCTCAAGGACCTTGCCCAGGAAAGGAACATTTGCTACTGGCCTAAAGTTATTAAGATCTTTCTACCACAAAATGTAGGGGGAAAGTCGGACTATAAAGCACATAGTCTTCAATGTCTCTATACTAATGCCCAGAGTATGGGCAATAAACAAGACGAACTTGAACTCTTGATACATGAGGGCAGGTACGACTTGATAGGGATAACTGAAACCTGGTGGGATGACTCCCATGACTGGAATACAGCAATTGAAGGGTATAACTTGTTCAAAAGGAACAGAAGCAACAGAAAGGGAGGTGGAGTTGCACTGTATGTTAAAAATACGTATCTCTGCACAGAGATACAGGAAGAGGAGCTTGGCAGCCCCATTGAGAGCATCTGGGTTAAAATAAAGGGGGCAAAGAATAAAACGAACATGGCGGTTGGAGTCTACTACCGACCACCCAATCAAGGAGAAGATGAGGATGGAACTTTTGAAAAGCAAATTGCCATTGTTTCAAGGAGGCACGATGTGGTAGTAATGGGAGACTTCAATTTCCCTGATATCTGTTGGGAGACTTATTCAGCCAAACATGGCCCCTCCAAGAAATTCCTGACCTGTGTTGCTGATAACTTCCTCCTACAGAAAGTGGAGGAAGGAACTAGAGGATCGGCTATCCTTGACCTGATTCTAACCAACAGAGACGAGTTAGTGGATAAAGTGGCAGTTTCGGGAACTCTGGGGGAAAGTGACCATGTTATACTAGAGTTCTTGATTCTAACAGAAGCAAAAGCTGAGTGTAGCCAAACACGTACCCTGGATTTTAGGAAAGCCAATTTTAACAAACTCAGAACAATGATTAGTAAGATCCCATGGCAAGTGACTCTCACGAGAAAGGGAGCCCAGGAGGGGTGGGAGTTTTTAAAGAAGGAAATTTTAAAGGCACAATTGCAAACAATTCCCACAAGGAAAAAAGGCAGAGGGCAACAGAAAAAGCCAATGTGGCTTCACAATAAACTCAAAGATGACCTGAAAACAAAAAGGACACGTATAGGAAGTGGAAGGAAGGACAGGCTACAGGGGAAGAGTACAGGCAGGTAGCACAGAACTGCAGGAATAGTGTCAGGAAGGCTAAAGCTGAGAATGAGCTAAGGTTAGCGAGGAATGCTAAAAGCAACAAAAAAGCTTTCTTCAGATACATGCACAGTAAAAGACAGAAGAAAGAACTGGTGGTTCAACTACGCGATGAGGATGGCAAATTGATAACAGAAGACAAAGAAAAGGCAGAAGTGTTCAATTCCTACTTCGGCTCGGTCTTCTCCCAAAAGAGGGTCTATGACCCCCCTGGCAAACCTGAAGTGCAGACTGAAGGGGCAGAATTGCAGCTTGAGATTGATAGGCAAATGGTCAAGGAGCACCTGATTACTCTGAACGAGTTTAAATCTCCAGGGCCTGATGAGCTGCATCCTAGAGTAATAAAGGAACTGGCAGAAGAACTCTCAGAACCACTGTCTATTATCTTTGAGAAATCATGGAGGACAGGTGAAGTGCCAGACGACTGGAGGAGGGCAAATGTTGTTCCCATCTTCAAAAAGGGCAAGAAGGAGGAACCTGGGAACTATAGGCCAGTCAGTCTGACATCAATCCCTGGGAAGATTTTTGAGCAGATTATAAAGAAGTCAGTCTGCAAGCACCTTGAAAACAATGCAGTGATTACTAGAAGCCAGCATGGATTTGTCAAGAACAAATCCTGTCAGACTAATCTGATCTCATTTTTTGATCGGGTAACCTCCCTTGTGGACTGTGGGAATGCTGTGGACATTATATATCTGGACTTCAGCAAAGCTTTCGACAAAGTGCCTCATGATATCCTGATTAGTAAGCTAGCTAAGAGTGGGCTAGATGGAACAACTATCAGGTGGATCCACAATTGGCTAAAGAATCGGACTCAAAGAGTGCTTATCAATGGTTCCTTCTCAAACTGGGGAGAGGTAACGAGCGGGGTACCACAGGGCTCGGTCCTGGGCCCGGTGCTCTTCAACATTTTTATTAATGACTTGGATGAGGAGGTACAGGGAATGCTTATCAAATTTGCAGATGACACAAAGTTGGGTGGAACAGCTAATACTCTGGAAGACAGAAACAAAATTCAAAGTGACCTCGATAGGCTGGAGCGCTGGGCCGAAAACAACAGAATGAAATTTAATAGGGATAAATGCCAAGTGCTGCACCTAGGGAGAGGAAACCAAATGCAGAGTTACAGAATGGGGGACACTTGGCTCAACAATACTACAAGTGAGAAGGATCTTGGAATTGTGGTAGATCACAAACTGAATATGAGCCAGCAATGCGATGTGGCTGCAAAGAAGGCAAATGCAATTTTGGGCTGTATTAATAGAAGTATAGCTTCCAAATCGCGGGAAGTGATAATTCCCCTTTACTCGGCACTGGTTAGGCCTCATCTTGAGTACTGCGTCCAGTTCTGGGCACCTCACTTTAACAAGGACATAGACAAACTGGAGAGGGTTCAGAGGAGGGCAACAAGGATGATAAAGGGACTGGAAACAAGGCCCTATGAGGAGAGACTGAAAGAACTGGGCATGTTTAGCCTTCAGAAGAGGAGACTGAGGGGAGATATGATCGCACTCTTCCAGTATTTGAAGGGATGTCACACAGAGGAGGGCAAAGATCTCTTCTCGTTCATCCCAGTTTGCAGGACACGGAATAATGGGCTCAAGTTACAGGAACCTAGATTCCACCTAAACATCAGGAAAAATTTCCTGACTGTCAGAGCAATAAGACAATGGAATCAACTACCTAGGGAGGTGGTGGGCTCTCCCAGTCTGGAGGCATTCAAGGTGCAGCTGGACAGACATCTGTCAGAGATGCTTTGACCTGGATTCCTGCATTGAGCAGGGGGTTGGACTCGATGGCCTTGTAGGCCCCTTCCAACTCTACTTTTCTATGATTCTATGATTCCAGGTCCAGGGAGGGTTTTTTCAAGAGTGGCCTCACCACCGCTTCTTTCAAGCGGCATGGGACCACTCCCTCTCGCAAGGAGGTACTGATCACCTCCCTGGCCCAGCCAGCTGTTCCCTCCCTGCTAGTTTTTATGAGCCAAGAGGGGCAAGAATCGAGTGTGGATGTAGTTGCATGAACATGTCCAAGCACCTTGTTAACATCCTCGAGCTGTACCAACTGAAACTAATTGAAGAAAATTTGACCAGGCTGTGCTCTGGGAACCTCATCTGATTCAACTGCCATAACATTGGAGTCCAAGTCCCGGCTGATGCAAGAGATTTTTTCCTAGAAGTCCCTGGCAAATATATTGCAGACAGTGGGCCTCAGAGGGGTCCAGAATGTCCTTGGGGCCAGTATATAATAGGCCCCGGACAACCCTAAAAAGCTCTGCTGGGTGGAAATAGACAATTGCATAGAGGCCGTGAGATGTTGTTTCTTTGCCACCCTCACTGCTTCTAAATATACCTGATTGTAGGCACAACCCAGGGCCCGATTGCATCTGCCGGGAGTTTTCCTCCATCTGCACTCAAGCCGTCTCCTGTTTTGTTTAATTGCTCTCAGCTCTAGGATGTACCACGGAGCCGTACAAGCTCTACTACAGAGAGGGTGCTCAGGAGCAATCATGTCAACCGCCTGGGTCATCTCTCTGTTCCAGAGATCGACCAGGGTTTAGGGATGTAGCCAAGCAGCCCGTCAGACAGGAGCAAGGCCCGACCTGGGCCTGCTCACGTCCGACGGGCTGCTCAGCCCCGCACGCGGGCTTTACCTGGGCTCTCCGCTGAGCGGAGAGCCTTCCTCCCTGTCCGATGGGTCCCGTCGCGTCACTTCCGGCATGGAGGAAGTGACGCAACAGGACCCTGCTCCATCGCACTGGACCTCCCGCGCTCTGTTTTTGGCTGGGGAAACCAGGGCAACAGGGCTGTTTAAACCCTGTTGCCCTGGTTCCTCCCGCCAAAACAGAGTGTGGGTGGGGGTCCAGTGAGACGGAGCAGTGGCTCCGGTGGCGGCTGAGGCGGCGGCGCGCAGGAGCGCAGGACCAGGTAGGCGGTGGCGGGTCCTGGCGGCAGCGGCGGGGGGGGGTCCGGCAGCAGCGGGGGGGGTCTCCACAGCGGCTCGAGCGGTAGGCGGCGGGTCCTGGCGGCAGCAGGGGCGGGGGGGTCCGGCGGCGGTGGGGTGTGTGTTTCTCCAGCGGCTCGAGCAGCGCAAGCGGCGCGGACAACGCTCCGTGCCGCTCTGAAGAGCGGGATCGGGCCGCCGCCGCTCGCAGGGGGGGCAAACCTGGAGCGAGCCTCAGCCAACTCCAGCTCGGCCCCACCACTATCAGGACCGCCAGCCATATCAGCCGGAATCCCCCCAGGGCCTCTCTGGAAACCATCCGGATCCATTAGCCTCTGGGGGTGGACCATCTTAATAGGTGCAGAGGGGAAAAGTCACCATCAGTCTAAATCTTAGCAGGCAGTGATCTAACCATGACAACAGGACTGATTCAAAGTCGTCACCTTCAGATCACTATCCCCATGCCTGGCTGAAAAAAACGGATATAGAGTGTGCCCTGCTACATGTGTTGCAGGGTGTGTGTATGGTGTGTAAAGGGTTAAAAGGAGATTGGCTGTCACGTAGGGATGTAGCCGAGTAGCCCGGATGTAGCCGAGCAGCCCGAACTGGGCCTGCTCGTGTCCGCCGAACTACTCGGCCACCGCGGGCTTACATGCAGCAGGCTCTCCGGAGAGCCTGCCTCCCCGGCCGCTGGTCCCGTCGCGTCCTTCCGGCGCGGAGGAAGTGACGGGACGGGACCCCCGCGCTCTGTTTTTGGCGTGGGAAACCAGGGCAACAGGGCTGTGGCGGTGGCACGGAGAAGGGGGACGGTGGGGGGGTGGGCGGCGGCGGCTCTGAATGGCGAGATCGGCCACCGCCACATTGAGGGCCGAGCCAGGAGCGAGCCACGAGCCGACTCCAGGCTCGGCCCCACCACTAGACTCCTCCCATGACTCAATGGAAAGGACTTATGCTTTATGTTCTTTCCCTCCACCAGTCCAGTCCTGTAGGTGAAGGGACTGTAGCTCAGTGGCAGAGCACCTGCTTTGCATGCAGGTGGTCCCAGGTTCAATCCCTGGTATCACCAGGTAGGACTAGGAAAGAATCCTGCCTGAAACCCTGGAGAACCACTGCCAGTCAGTGTCAACAATACTGGGCTAGATAGGCCAATGGTCTGAATCAGTTCAAGAAGGCAGCTTCCTATGTAGGTGTGAGCCTCAGGGCTAGACCTGTTTGTCGTCTGTTCAATAGGGCAACTCTTCAGCTGTTCTCCAGGAGTCTGCTGTGGTGCATGTACAGCATGCAGTCACATGAGGACAAGGACCCACAGATGAATATTACATCAGGGGAGGCTGGTGACTCCTATTTCGGTGGGGCTCCTTTTCCATTGCAGGTTTTATTTGGAGCTTTATGGGAGCTGTCCATGGTGCTGAACTCCATCCCCAAAATAGGTTCACCACCAGGTTAATGACTGGATTGCTTGATATGCATTGACTGTACATATGTCTATGTAAAACTATTTATGAAAAGCTATTTTCCTTTTTAAAGTATTATTATTCAATATTGAACCCTGAATCTGTGATCATTCTCTGCTCATTTTCCAGTGTGGAAGGGAAATTGGTCCTTTAGCTTTGAAGACTGAGAAGGTCCCAAACAGAGTCAGTTCCACTTCTCAATCCCTCCAATAAAGGCATTTGCATGGGAGGATATGGGTAGAAGGGTCACACAACCACCAAGGCAATTTTAAATTACTAGTAAAGGATCCCCCTTTTGTTGGTGGTTGTTTTTGGTAGAATAGCCTCACTGCTTATTGAATTTTTTCCCCCCTTAGAACCTAGAATTGAATGAACATTCCAGCATTGTTGTAGTGCACAAGGGCTTTTTTTTTTTTTAAAGGAAAATTAAAATTCACTTACGGTAAAGGAAAGTGCATGGGGAGGGAATGCTGTCTGTCTCACTCATGATGTCCCAGTCACTGTCCAGTAGGTCCTGATAACATAGCATTCAACACAGCATTATCAGTAGCAATGGGTGTGCTCTCTCAGGGCATTTTTCCAGCAACAAAACACAGCATACTGGAAAATATGAAATCTACTGAAGTGCTACCATGAGGAGAGATGCCTCGATCTTGTGCATCAAATGAGTAACAACTGCATATTGTTGCACTATAAATTGATTGTACATCCAGACAGTTTTCCTGGCTGCGTCCTATTGCTGAGGAAGCCATAGGTGATATGTGCATTGAATACATACTGAAAAGGCATTTAATTAACCTTTCCTTTTATTGAAGTCTAGGGTAGATTGATATCAATTACTGCTATAGGTCAGAGTTAGGATAGCAGAGTGTTAAATTAAACTGGTTGAGTGACTAAGAATTGGCTACTAAGGAGTTAGCACTGCAGTTATAAGGGAATTTTCTGCAGTCCAACTGATATGGTATATGGAGAGCAATATGATGCTAAGAGAAATGAGCTTTTGAGTTCTGAAGTATTTCTGCTTGGTACTCACAAATCAGTTCAGCAAGAATAATTGCATTGAAGCCAGTTTAGTTAAATGGTGAATCCAAATATCCCAGCTTAATGGGCATCTGATGAAGTACCAGCTATAGTTCCACCTGGAAACATGACTGTGTTGAAGGTAAAAGTCTTGGCACCTTCAAAGATTAATAGATTGTTATGGCATAAGCTTTCATGGACCAAAGTCCACTTCATCAGCTGTATGAAGTGTTATCCAACACATACCCAACACATGGTTTGTTTGTTTGTTTGTTTGTTTGGGGATGGGTGGCAGAAATGTTGAAGACATATTGAAGCATGAATAAATACATTGTTGCCTTGACCACCTAAGCTGGCTATAAGGCTAACAGTGCAATCCAATGAGGCTGTCCGTAACCCTCCAAACTCAGAGGATTACGGGAATCCTATTGAGGGGGGAGGAGCACGGCAGATAGGATTGCCACTGTGCTCTCCTCACCCTCAAAAACACTTAGGGCTTGTTCGCACGACACGGGAACCGCGGGGGAGCAGAAGTCCCCCGTGGTTCCCATGTCATGTGAACGCCGCCCGGGGGTGCCCCCGTGGGAGGGCCGCGCGCGGGACGCACGCAAAGTGACCATGGTCGGTAGAGGGGTAAGCCCCTACTGCGCGTGGCCATCGTGCCATGAGAACAGCGGGCGGCCGTCCCGCGGGGTCCACACAGAGGCGGCTGCCCAGAGCGGCCGCCACTCCAGCCTGTAGGGGCAAACGGCCCCTCTGGGCATCCCGGGGCCCCTCCCCCTAGCGCCGGGAGCCCACACTGTGGTGCAGGGGACTGCGGGGTCCGCCCACGTGCGCGGGGCACAGGTTGTCTGCTGGTGCCCCGCCGGACCCCGCAGATCGCCCTGTGGTGCCGCCCCCACCCGCAGCCTGGGTCATACGAACCGGCCCATTGACTGCCGATTTTGGCCATCTAAATGCTTTACACTTCCTCCCAAGGAGGAGAGGCTGAGGCACTGCCTGGATTCCTCAGAAGCCGGCGGTGCCTCACTCCTCCCCTCGCCCGCCCCCTGGGATGCCCCCCCATGCCAGAACCGAAGTCAGTGTTCTGGCTTCAGTTCCCAGCTTGCACAGAAAGACCCACATGGCTGTGAGGTGGGGGGGGGCACTTGGCGCTCAGACTCCCCACTGTGACCTTGGAAGGAATTTCCAAGGCTGCAGGGGAGGCTCCGCATTATCCTATGCCCCCCAGGCAAGGTTGCCCTAAGGCAGTGATGGCGAACCTTTTTGAGCCTGAGTGCCCAAACTGCAACACAAAACCAACTTATTTATTTCAAAGTGCCAACACTGCAATTAAACCTGAATACCGAGGTTTTAGTTTTAGAAAAACAACTCATACAGTTGTCTGAACTAATTAACATCTTTTGTCTTTAAAGAAAAACACAATAACAGAGCTTTCAATGATACAAACAGTTTTTTGTTGGGAAAAAAATCAACTCAAAAAATTATTATAGTACTACATTGTACACATAGCCTGAAGGGAATTTATACAAACTTTTTAAATAATTAGGCACATGTATTTTTGGATAAGGGATTCTCAACTTGTAATATGATTATGGGGCAAGCTTTACCCTGGGTCCTTTCCCTGCTTCTACAGGTGTCGGATTAGTAAAAGTAAAAGTCAACCTGTACTAGGATGAGCAAGATAAACAAGAAAACTAAACAGTGCTTAACACATTTTAAACACTTTATGTCTTGGACTGCAAACACTGCATTAGGTAAAAGTTTGCATTGGGCATGCTTTTGCACAATTAATGTGATTTTTGCTATTGCATGCATGCTGATAATTTGTCAAACCTTGGCTCATACTCTGTTAGTTTGAGAGCAACACATGGAGCACTCAGGTCAACTGTTAGGGCTTTACATCCAAGCCATGCTCTGTGCATCATTCTTCAAAATCTTTTAAATGTGATAACAATGTAGAAAAGAATTCTGTAACAGGAATTCTAGAATAAAATCATTCTGTTCCACACTGTGAGAAAGAACAAAATCATTAGTGTTTTGCAGAAGGGGACAGTCTTTTCGCGATCTGGTGACCAATGGCTCGAGTGCCCACAGAGAGGTCCCTGCGTGCCAGCTGTGGCACCCGTGCCATAGGTTCGCCATCACTGCCCCAAGGTGTTTTCAGACAAGGCTTTTATTGCGCCATCACCTTGCCTTGTTCACTCCAGATAAGTGTAGCCTTAGCGTGTACAGGATTGCCATCCTATATACACATTTGCCTGGGAGTAAATCCTTTTGAGCTCAATGAGCTTATTTCTGAGTAGACATCTGTAGGATTGCACTGTAAATACAGATCAAGACCTTCTAGCCATGAGAGTATCAGTACCTGATATTCCAAAAGAGCCATGGATAGGTAACCTGGTACCCTCTAGACATTTTGAACTAGAACTCCCATAATCCCTGACCATCGGCTATGCTGGATAGGGCTTGCGGGAGTTTTTATGGGAGTTTTAGACCAAAACATATGGAGGGTACCAGGTTGCCTACCCCCTGCTATAGAGGAAAGGGGAACCTCTCTCACCATACTATACCAAAAGGAGAAGGAGCTTCTCCAAGGTGACAAATCAGTTATAGTCTCTCCACTTGTTCTACCAGAATTTGCTAGAAGCTGGAAAGGCAAGTATGAGCCATGCCATAGGCACTATATCTGCATGCCTCCAGGTTCCTTCTTAAAGAAGACACAGGGATGATTAGACAAACTTATAGATCAGAGATGAGAGAAGTGTCAGTTTTGCTATTAGAAAGAGAGAAAGCAATTAGGGACCATTTCCAAGCTGCATCTGGATTTTCTTTTTCAAGACGTCCTCTCATTCCTCTCCAGAATTAAGAGCTGGTTCACATTAGATCTATTGATCGTTTGTTTGTTTGTTGTTTGTTTGTTTGAAACCAAACAAACCCAAATCTCAAGCATCCTGTGAACCCCAGCTGTGTCACGCTTAGCTTCAAGTGAAAACAGGGCAGTGTAGACATCAGCAATTTTAATCTTGATTTAAGTCCACAATAAAAAGCTGAACTGCTCTTAAGATTTGTTCTTTAGTTTATTTTTACTAATCAGATATTCCCAGTAGGTCAATCAGGGTTTATAGGAGGTGCAACAAATAAAACATGCCTTGCTGAGATAGCTGGGCTCTCTATGGCATTTATTTGGATTTTCTCATCTTTACAATGGGTTTATAAAAGTGACCTATTGTTACATTTGCAATATATGTCAATTCCCACCTCTCCCCCCCCCCCGCCACTTTACCATTGCATCCATGCAGCTGAGCCAAAAGACCTCTTCAACATAAGAGTCTGTGCGTGCCTTTAGCAGTGCTCCTGCAGATAGAATTTACTTTTGACATCCCATGAGAAGTGACATAATGTCTCCATCAGTACAATCTTATCCTTAAAACTTATCCTTTAAAAGTGTTTAAAACTGGGGGGGGGGGGGGAGACACATTTGTAAGTGCAATTTCAGTTGTGGATGCATGATTGTTGTGGACATGTACTGTGAGTTTCATTGGCCTAATTTCATGTGGCCCTTAGCCTAAATTTCAAAGGGAAAGAGCACAAAAGGAAGGGAAAGAATATGGCTGAATGCCAAAGTAGACACTGATGGAAAGATGTGAGAAGCCCCCTGCAAGTGATCAATTCAGATCTTGGTCCATTCCCCAACAGTCTGCTAGGTGGGGAGGAAGAATGTTGGGAATGGGAGAGAAGAGGAAGACAGAAAAGTGTGGCCCCACCCACTTTGGCCTTTGGCCTGTCCACTTGGCTTTAGCCCTGCCTGCTGCCTGCATGTGACCCCAGACAGATTACCCCAGAGTGAATGTGGTACTCAAAAGCTTGCCCACCTCTGGTTTAGATGTTGGGTTCTCTCCTCTTCCACCCTCAACTTGTACAAAGGAGTGCACATTTCAGGTGGCTTTTTAAAGGAGGTGACAAACAGTAGCAAGATTATCTCTGCAGCCTACCTCTTCCACTTAAATCTGTTGTGTGTGGACAGGATAGTGCACTACTGTTGCTGAAGCATCACTTGTGCAATTACTGTGGAATGGATAATATGCAGTTAGGGAGGCATGCTTTGATTCTCCTTAGGGAGATTGTCTGGTCCAGGATTCTGTAGCTGACAAAAGAATAATCTTTATTTATATCTAAACCTTGTGTATTTTTTCAAACTTTAGTAGCTCCCCTTCCACTTTGATTCCTCCACGATTATAGTAAATGAATTGTACATTATGTGTGATTATTATGTTATTCAAGTTAGTTAAGTTACTTGAATAAGATAATCATTGCACATGATTTACAATTCAACTTAACTTCCAGGCAAAAATGTGTGAGGTTGAAACTTTGAGTGAATGAGTACCGGTAC
The DNA here is from genome assembly GCA_021292165.1 of Shinisaurus crocodilurus. Classification (NCBI taxonomy): domain Eukaryota; kingdom Metazoa; phylum Chordata; class Lepidosauria; order Squamata; family Shinisauridae; genus Shinisaurus; species Shinisaurus crocodilurus. The sequence goes on from CM037876.1 coordinate 267,235,699, forward strand.
ATGATGCACTAGGCAAGAAAAGCCAAAGGAAGCAGGATGTGGGCCCTGCCACTTCCTTGTAAGCTGTCAAAGTTGCTGAAACTAAACCATGGATTAGCTGCCACGGGCTGTATGACTGAAGGGTGGAGGTTTAACATTCTAACATTGCAATGCTTCAACACTTTAATGTAATCAGGGTCACGTCTGTCTTTTGAGAGAGGTACTAGGATTGCATACAGATGCTGATGTTCAAGTATGAACCTGAAGATTTCATGGCTCATCCCAAGACCAGCTAAGTATTATTTTCCCATGGGTGGAAACACTGAAGCAGTTTTTGTAAACTATGCTGACACTGAGTTGGACGCAGAGAGAGGGCAATCAGGGGGGGGGGGGACCTGACTTGCTAGGTTTCTGTGCACAGGGAGCAGTGGTGGCTCCGATGTCTGTGAGACAGTGTATCCGCTCCAGGGTTTAGTCTGAACTTTTAAGGAGCTATCCATAGTGTTGAACCCTAGCCCCAAAATAGGTTCAGCACCATGGGTAGCTCCTCTAAAGTTCAGACTGAAAACTGGAGTGGATACACTACTCCACTGGCATTGAAGCCACCAGCCAATGCTTACAGGGAGTTTCTCACCCAGACACACACACAGTCACAGCCTGAAGTGGCGCAGTCCAGGAAAAGCCATGCCACTTGATTTTGTTTGATTTTGTATATACCAGGGGTGGGGAAACTCAGTCCTGCAGGCCAAATCCAGCCTTCTTGAGGTCCCATTCTGGACCTCCAAGAATTCCCCGTATGGCCCACCCATATGCAGTAGTAGTAGTAGTAGTAGTAGTAGTAGTAGGTGATCACTCGTGACCGAGTAAGATTGTCTTCCAGCCCCAGGATAAAATTACAAAAGAAAATTATATAAAGAGGAAATTGTATAAAATTGTGTAGACTCTAGCGATGGGTCCATAAGTGACTGTGGAGGCCAATTCTAGATCCACACAGCTTCCCACAGTGAGGACACAGGTTACCAGATGGAAGGTGGTCCTGTAAAGGATTCATTTGACGTGCTTTTCGCTTAGCGCGTTTCTCCCTTTCACCTTGCACTCGGGTTTCTTCAAAGTCCATAGAACCTTTGTGTAAGGCCAAGCTCCAGTTAAAACGTTCATGCGCCAGAGCTTCCCAGTTCTCAATGTTTATATTGCATTTTTTTAGATTAGCCTTAAGAACATCTTTAAACCTCTTATACTGACCACCGATATTCCGCTTTCCATCCTTGAATTGGGAATAAAGTAACTGCTTTGGGAGACGGCAGTCAGACATTCGAACAACATGACCATCCTGCCAATGCCAATGAAGTTGGCATTGAAGGATCATTTTTTCAATGCTAGTAGTCTTTGCTTCTTCCAGTACACTGACATTTGTTCGCCTATCTTCCCAAGTAATTCACAGGATTTTCTGGAGGCAACGTTGATGAAATCTTTCAAGGAGGTGGAAATGACGTTTATACATAGTCCATGTTTCGCAGGCATACAATAAAGTTGGTAATACAATGGCTTTATAAACTAGCGTTTTGGTCTCCCTACAGATATCCCGATCCTCGAACACTCTACGCTTCATTTGAGAAAATGCAGCACTTGCGGAGCTCAAACGATGCTGGATTTCAGTGTCAATGTTGGCTGTAACAGAAAGATAGCTGCCAAGATAGAGAAAAATGATTGACATTTTCCAGTATTGCCCCGCCAAGCTGGATAGATGGCATCACCAAAGGGTTAACTTGCACTTGCTGATGAAGCACTTGCTGATAAAGCACTTTGGGTTTTTTGATGTTAAGTGAGAGGCCAAGTTTTTCGTATGCTTCTGCAAAAGCATTTAGGATAGTTTGGAGATCATCCTCTGAATGTGCGAAGACCACATTATCATCAGCATACTGAAGTCCCACAGCGGAAGTTGTAATTACCTTACTTTTTGCTTTCAGCCTACTGAGATTAAAAAGCTTTTCATCTGTTCGACATATAATTCCCACACCAGTGGGAAGTTTCCCCTTGACAAGATGTAAAATCATAGCGGTGAAAATAGCAAATAATGTTGGGGCGATAACACATCCCTGTTTAACACCTGATCCCACTTTAAATGGAGCACCATGAGAGCCGTTGTTGTCCAAAACCGTTGCCGTCATGTTGTCATGGAGAAGTCGCAAGATATTCACAAATTTATTGGGGCATCCAATTTTCATAAGGATAGTCCAGAGAGCCGTTCGGTCTACAGTATCAAAGGCCTTAGCCAAATCCATAAATGCCATATAAAGGGTTTGATTTTGCTCCCGGCATTTTTCTTGGAGCTGACGAGCAGTAAAAATCATGTCTAATGTCCCTCTAGAGGGGTGGAAACCATACTGAGATTCAGGGAGGATCTCTTCTGAAATAGATAGAAGACAGTTTGCGAGAATCCTAGCAAATATTTTACCTGCAGTAGCTAAGAAAAAAAAATGCCCCGATAGTTTCCACAGTCTGTTCTATCATCCTTCTTAAAGAGGGTGATAATTATGGCATCCCTGAAGTCTTCTGGGATCTCTTCTCTTATCCAGATTTTTTCGATGATTTTATGAAGATGTACAAGTTTGGGGGGGCCTTCTTTAAAGATTTCAGCAGGAATCCCATCTGGTCCACTAGCTTTGTTATTCTTCATTTAATTAATGGCTTTTATAACTTCATCCAAAGTGGGGAGTATTGCAAGTTCCTCTCTAATTTGTTTTTGCGGGATTTGTGAAAAAATCTCATTATCCACCTTAGATTTACGATTTACCCACATGCAGTGAAGTGGCTGGAGAGGGAAGCAAGGAACCTCGCCTCCCTGCTTGCAGTGGTCATAGCCCAAATGCTTACTTTGGAGTAAACAAAATGCTAAGTAATTAACATGAAGTGTAGTTCGAACTTCAGACCACAAAGAGAACAAGTAACTTGCTGAAGGACACACAAAGCAGAGATAGCCTGGCCACAGTTATAAATGCCTTGGTAGATTAGACTACTGCAATGTGTTGTGCACAGGGCTGCCTTTGAAGAATTTTTGGAAACTTCAGTTAGTGCAGATGCTGGGTTTCAGGGTCAGCAGCTACACTGGTTGCCAGTCTACTTCCACACAGAATCCAAATTGTTGTGAACCGCACAGAGAGCTTTGGCTATTGGGCGGTATAGGAATATAATAAATAAATGAAGCACAAGTGATTACCGGGCAGCACAATCCAATGTGGCTGCGCGTAACCCTCCGAACTCAGAGAATTACAGGCATCCTATTGAGGGCGGAAGGAGCATAGAGGTGAAGGTCACATCCACACTTCTCCCACCCTGCAAAAGACTTAGACAGCTGATTTTGATCGCCCAAGTCTTTTACCTTGGCTTGCAAAGAGGAACGGCTGAGGCACTGCCAGGATACATCATATCCCAGTGGAGCCTCACTCCTCCCATCCCCACCCCCCACTCCACCCACCCAACATTGTCTCTGAGGACAGTCTTGTGACCTCAGAGCCGCAGCCAGCACAGAAAGAACCATGCCGGCTGTGAGGGCAGAGGGAGGGCGCTCCGAGGGCAGAGTTCCAGCTCTGACCTCAGAGCATGTTTCTGAGGTCGGAGCTGGGACTCCGACCTCGCCTATGGCCATCCAGGACAGTGTCTAGTGGTCATAGGATCGTGCCCTAAATGGCTTGGGATCTGGGTACCTGAAAGGCCACCTTCTACCTACCCCATAGACCTGCACAGATTTGTCATTGGATGCCCTCCTTTGGTTCTCCCTGCCAGGTGAAATTAGGCAGGTGGTGACTGAGGAAAGGGCCTTCCCAGTCATGGTGCCATGAAACATATCCTCTCCTGGGAAGCTTGCCTGATGCCAACTTTGATGTCCTTTTGACACCAGACAAGGATTTTTTTTTTAAAGTTGCCCAGGCATTCCAGCATATAGCATAAGCTACTTTAGATATGTTTTTATCTATTTTGATTAATTGTATTGCTCTGTTTATCACTGCTTTCTGCTATTTTTTATACATTATATGATTTTTTTAAAAAAAAAAATCTATTGATTGTATAATTTTATATATGTGGCCCTGAAAGATTGGTACTGAAGGGCAGCATACATATTTTTAAAAGAAGGAAACATACGTGTTGATAGAAGAGATTCTGTTAGAGTGGCCACATGAATCGCAGAAAAAGAGGAAATGCATCACCAAAAACAGAGGACCAAAGAGGACACATATTTGCGTGAAAAATGCATGTATATGTATAGATGCAAATTTAGAAATATTTTGTATAATTTAAATAGAAATACAGTACGTCTCACCATGATGTGGAACACTGTGACCAGGTGACCTGTCTGCCTTGCTCAGTCTGCTGCTGTCCAGACACATGGCCACCCTTGACACATATCTAAACACATTCGAATATTCAAATAAACAGACTCATCACTTCTGAAGGCATTGCTTTACATGATATTTCTTTATAGCATCCATGTCTGTATAAAAGATAAAAGCAATCCCTGTTTTACATTCCAGAAGATTCAGTAAGACAACTATGTATGCACAACTCCATTGCAGATCTAGCCTTTCCTGCTAGTTCACAGCACCATCTACAGGCCACCCTGTTTCCAAAGTAGCATTCTTCTATCTGCTCCATAGTGTTGGCCATTATATATGGTGATACTAATTATGTGCCTCCTGTTTAATCTTGTTCAGAATAACCAGACTGATGAGATACCTTTAGGTTTGTAGAGTAAAATGAGCACAAAATATTGGTAAATTTCGGGTGGGGGGGAACATATTTTAAATAAGATATAAATATTTTAAATGTCAGCAGTTGCAGTTACTGAATATATACATGGATTCCAATGGTTGTAATATGAAATGAATTGATGAAAGATTTATGAAGAAGTTAAACTAAAAATTAAGAATGCAATTTCAAAAGACGTTAATCTTGTTGATTTTATAAAATAAAGTACAGCAGCAGATTTTTATAAAATACAATATTGTGACAGATTAACACAATGTTTAAAGAAAACTGTTCAGAAAGACTAGCACAGTATTTGTGGAAAACTCTACCAAGTTATGGAGAAAATGGATTCTTGCTATAGTGGTGCAAATGTTAACTATGGCTTGCTTCGATCCATGGAGCATTATACAGGAAATAGCTGCAGGAGCTGCACTGCATCAATTGGGTTTACCCTTATGTTGTAGGAGCTAAGCATAATGAATGCTCTAGCACTGGGGTGCCTACAATATAGCTTAAAATCCCACAGCCACTTTTATATCGCAAGATGTGATACAGAGCTGGTAGCTGAGAGGAGTGGCGATTCCCCTGCTTTGAAGGCGACGAGGAGTATTTATTTATTTATTATATTTATACCCCGCCTTTTTTCCTGCAAGGAACTCAAGGCGGCTTACATAATCCTCCTTCTCTTCTCTGTTTTATCCTCACAACAACCCTGTGAGGTAGGTTAGGCTGGGGGTCAGTGGCTGGCCCAAAGTCACCCAGTGAGTTTCATGGCCAAGCAGGGACTAGAACCCGGATCTCCCGAGTCACAGTCCAACACTCAAACCACTATGCCACACTGGCTCATATCTACATATCTTTATGGCCTACATCAACTCTTATCTTTCTTCTCCATCCCAGTCTAAAGAGGCCATGGAGGTTCTGAATTGATGGTTGAGATCAGGGATGGAGTGGATGTGGGCTAATGAATCAAAGTTTACTCCAAAGAAGTGCTCCTGGTCAGCAGGAGAACCACCTCAGCTATAGGAATGCAGCCTGCTTTGGATGGAATTGCGCTTCCCTTAAAATGGAAAGTTTGTAGGTAGGAGTGTTCCTGGATCTGGATTTTCTCCTGCATTATCAGGTAGCTGCTATACTACCTGGTGTGCTTTTGCCCAGCTTCAGCTGATGTGCCAACTGCACACATTTCTGGAGAAGGTGGATCTGGCCACGGTCATGCATTCCTTAGTTAAATCAAAGCTGAGCGATTGAAATGTGCTCTACTTGGGGCTGCCTTTGAAGTTTGTCCAGAAACTTCAGCTAGTGCAGAATGCAGCTGCTAAAGTGCTGAGCCAGTTGTTCAGAGAATGTGACTCCTCTTTTACATCAATTTAACTGGATTTCAGAATAGATCCAAGCTGAGTTCAAAGGGTTGATTATTACAACAGCATACTTGCAGAGCAACCCCACAGTGTAGTTGGAGCGCTCCAACATTTCCAAAGCCCTGCAAGTTTCCTGCCGGCAGGGTAGAAGAGAGGAGCATTTTTCCCCTTTGCATATTTCCCTCCCATTGATGGGAGGGAAATCATTTAGCTCAGTCCAGCTCCACCCACTCTGCCCACACCACCACCCTGCTGCTCCCCCTTTCCTGGACGTTGGAGCTCTGACATTGGGAGGCTGAAGTGCACCGATCTTTCCGCAGGCACAGGAAAGGGGTTATCAATAGAGTTGGAAGGGGCCTACAAGGCCATCAAGTCCAACCCCCTGCTCAATGCGGGAAACTAGAGGGGTCCCCCATCCAAGTAATAACCAGGCCTGACCCTGCTTAGCTTTCCACGCTTAGACAAGCTGAGCCAGCATGAGCCACAGGCCTGTATCCGAGGTTGATTTCCCCATCCAAGGTTGTAGTTCTGTTTCCAACCTTGGTGGGGGAGATCGAATCAGGGATTATAAGATTGCACCTTTAAAAGTTTGTTTCCTCCCATATGAGTTTATCCATCCACTGAGATTATCTGGGGCAGCCTTTCAGTGCATCCAACTGCCATCTGAAGTATAGTTGGTGGAAATACAGGAAAGGCTCTTCTCTGTTGCTACTCCTGGATTGTGAAACTCTTTACCCCCAGAAGTTCTGTCTCATCTTATGGCTTTTCACCACATGCTGAAGGCTATATTATTATCATCATCATCATCATCATCATCATCATCATCATCATTATTATTATTACTATTATTATTATTCTGACGGGTATTTGGTCTGGTCAGTAGATTATTTTTTTTTGCTGCCTGCTCTCAGTTTCCTGGTGTCCTTCCCCTTCTACTTGAGCTTGTAATCTGCTGCGTCTTATTGCTTTTAATGTTTCTTTAAATGATTATTGTTACGTTTTGACATGAGCTGCCTTGAGCATTTCATTCTATTTTTAAAACATAAAGACAGGATATAATTTTTTAAAATAAATTCATTAAAAAGGCCAATGTAAATTTGCATTAGTCACATTGAACTAGAAGAGAAGGAATCAAATGTTACTGTCTTGTTGGGCAGAGCCAACTACGATATCAATGCTTGTGCGCCCCTCTTATAATATCAGGATGCTACATAAACTCGTAGCCATGGGTAGGGAGGAATGTCATGTTAATACAATGTTAATGAAGGAAATTACAGCATTTTAAAAGCATGGACAGGAAGGGGCTGCACCTGGTTAGTCTGCACCTACCTTTACAAAGCTGACTACCATTACTTGTATGCTGGAATTAAGACTGAGCCAAATGTAGAAGTATGGTCAAAGCTAGTATTGATGTTATAGCAGAATAATTGATTGGACTAAAAGATAAATACATGTCATCTTATATGTATGTCTGTTATATAGAGACAGGACTGCGCATGTGGGTATATATGTGTATTGTTATCTTTCTACCTAAGTCAAGATTTACAGATTGAGAGTCCTGAAGAATAATCATATATGGTCTAAACAACAGGAGAGAAGATCAGCCCCCTTCCTATAAGAAGAGCCATGCTGGATCAGACCAAGAGTCCATCTAGTCCAGCATTCTGTTCACACAGTGGACAACCGAGCTGCCCATGGGATCCCACAAGCTGAACATGGGTGCAACAGCACCCTGCCACCCATGTTCCCCTGCAACTAGTGTACATAGCCATATTGCCTCTGATACTGGAGGTAACATATAGCCAATCAGGACTAGTAGCCATTGATAGCCTTCTCTTCCATAAATTTGTTTAATCCTCTTTTAAAGCTGTCCAAATTGGTGGCCATCACCACATACTGTGGAAGTGAATTCCATAGTTTAACTATGTGCTGTTTGAAGAAGTACTTCCCTTTATCTGTCCTGAATCTCCCACCAATCAGCTTCTTGGGATGACTCTGGGTTCTAGTATTATGAGAGCAGGAGAAAAATGTCTCCCTATCCACTTTCTCCACACCATGCTAATTCTGTGCATCTCGGTCATGTCTCCGCTTACTCACCTTTTTTCTAAGCTAAACAATCCCACCTTTTGTAACCTTTCCTCATACAGGAGTTACTCCGGCCCCTTGATCATTTTAGTTGCCCTTTTCTGCACTTTTTCCAACTCTGAACTCCTTTTACAAAGCACCATGTCCCCATCTTCTCTTTAACAAACAGGTCTGTATTGTATGGTTGCTATGTACTACCAGGCTCTTGTTGACAGAAAGAATACAAGCATCATAATGTCGCTGGGGTGCAGATGTGCAGTAGCATCTTACATATGCGGACCTCTTTGGATTAATTGCACCTTGCAAAGCTGATTTCTTTGGGGAAAAGTCTTGCGTGCCAGAGAAGGATCATTCATTTGACTTGAAGTGATTCCCACACAGGATATGGAGCCTCTAACAAGCTCTTAGGGCTCTGCCAATTGTTTAGTGCAGGTGTTTAATCCGAGTGCTCAACGGCACGTAGGGGGCAGTCATTTTGCAAAGGAGGAGCTCTGCCTTCCAAGTGTCACGAGCTGCAAGGGGTTGATTCCTCAAAATCAGCAGAAACCTTGGGAGGCAGCTAATTCTTGTCAACAAGAGCCTGGATTTTATGGAGCAAAACCAAGCAGAACTCACTGACGCACACGAGAACTGAGCCACTTCTGCCAAAACCTCTTTTATTACAGCACTGAAGCACTAAAACTTGCCATAAATAAGCTGATTGCTCATTTCTACCTCTCTCTGCGTCTGTAGCCAGGAAAAAGCAGCAGCAGCCTTAAGTGGAGCTTACTGGGATAGGAAATCTCTCTTGAAGGTCATGCTCAATTTTATTTTTAGTCTGATTTGAATTTCTTTATTCACATGGAAAAGAAAACAATGTATACATATTTAGGATGAAAGCTGTATTAGAGGCACCGGAAATGGTGGTGTACACAATGCAGACAAATCCGTCCTTGGCTTTGATAAGGCAGTTTTGTTCACATAAGCTGCTACAGTGGGAGCAGAAATGTAAATGACTTTCAGGTACTGTAAGGGTACAGAATCCTTGTGTGGCTCCTGTTGAACTTTTGAACCCATTGGAAGGTAGATAGAAGTATCATGGGGCAATGCTGTTGGGCCCCGTCCGCCTGCACTGGAGCAATCAAGCCTAGATAATCATACATAGCTTTTCCTCAGAAATCCTGGGAATTGTAGTTTCTTAGAGGTGCTGAGCATTTTCTAAGAACATAAGAAGAGCCCTGCTGGATCAGACCAAGGGTCCATCTAGTCCAGCATTCTGTTCACACAGTGGTCAACCAGCTGCCCATGGGATCCCACAAGCAGGACATGAGCGCAACAGCACCTTCCTGCCCATGTTCCCCAGCAACTAGAGTACATAGGCATCATGCCTCTTATACTGCCTCTGATCTGAATTCTTTCAGATTCCTTGCCTCCTCACATAACTAATGTTCCCAAGGAGGGGCCTACTGGAAAAGTCATATAATTCAAATGGTTTAAAGTTGTTGTAGAGACCTGTCCTAAGAGATCTCAGGACCATCCAGAAAATAACTATAGCCTAGTGCTGGCGTGGGCAACTTGTAGCCCTCCAACTCCCATTAGCCCTAGCCCACATAGCCAATGGTGAGGAATGATGGGAATTGTAGGCCAAAACATCTGGAGGGCCACATGTTGCCCACCCCTGATCTAGTGGCTGGTACCCTCTAGATCAGGGCTCTCCAACCCTGGGTCCCCAGATGTTGCTGGACTACAGCTCCCAGAACCCCTTGCCATTAGCCATGCTGGCTGGGTATGCTGGGAGCTGTAGGCCAGCAACATCTGGGGACCCAAGGTTGGAGAGCCCTGCTCTAGATGTTTTGGACTACAACTCCCAATCACCTCCAACCAACACTTCCAATGGCCATGATGGCTGGGCATGAAGGGAGTTGTAGTATAACACATCTGGAGGGCTTTGGGAAAGGCTGGTTTAGAGACATTCTATGCAGAAGGCATCCCCAGAATTCATCATTTTGGGCCACAATTGAGAGACACTTGGTCCTGGGTGAAGAAAAACATTATCTTCACAGATATGTGTAGACCAGACATCCCCAGCCTGGGCCCTGCACAAAAGTCAGGAAACCACCAAATGATTGATGGTTTAGGGAAAGAGGAAGGGTGTGTGGCCTTATGGGGGAGCCCCAGAGTGCTGGATTTGGCCCCCAGGCCTAAACACCCCTGGCTTATAGGATATGGAGGAATAAATGCAGAAATGTTGCATGATAAGGTCCAAAAAATACACAAACCAACAACTGGCACATAACTGTTCTCAAGTGCGACGACACAGTCTTTACACTTTAGGACCCGCCGCATAAACCCTTCTCAGGCTAAGCACCAACACTTAAAAACCTGAGGGGAGGGTCAAATGAAACCTTTCCCCTACCAATGAGGGAAAAGATTAATATAGGTCATTAAGGATCTATTTTAGATTTATGATACTGTGGGTACAAAGGTGTGTATGTGTGTGTGTGTATAGATTTAAAAGTAATGTAGGTTAATAATGCCAAGCTGACACGTAGGATTTGGGTAGCAAACAAAATAAAAACAAGTTTATTTTAATTCTCAAAATCTTAGTTCCAGAAAATAACTTTAAACCTGCCTACACCAAACACTTTGTAATTAACCTAAGTCCCTATAACTCTAAATACTTTCACTCCTCATACCAGCACTGATTTCTCTTAAAACTCCTGACAAGACACGAATAACCCAACTAACCTAACTCCCCAACTCTCCACACACTCTACACTCAACTCCTAACACAATTACTCTGACATCACTCAAACACTCCTTATATACTCCTCCCCCCACCCTTTCAGGACATCACAAACCACACCCACTCAGTTCAACATTCTATACTCACTAAACATACTAATGCAGACATACACCAGGGAACTGAATTGTGGGGTTACGCCACATCAAGAGATGTAACATATATTTGTAAAATGTACAGTAGCTCTCAAGACCCACATCATTTCCTAAAAAGTGAAGTTTGGTCTCCCTGCAGAGCTGGGGGACCTATTAAGATGGTCCACCCCCAGGGACTTATGGAATCTGAGGGATTCCTGAATGCTCTAGGGGGATTTTTCAGTAGCCAGGGCTAGTGATTCTATTGAGGCCCTTGTCACAATATGGAATGGCAAGGTGCAACGGACCATTGACACAATTGCTCCTGAGTGCCCTCTTCAGCTCTGTGGAGTTTGGATGCCCCCCTAGTTTACCAGGGAGCTCCAGACAATGAAACAGGTAGGAAGACAGCTGGAGTGCAAGTGGCATAAGACTCATCATGAAGGTGATCAAGCATGCATAAGAACACATAATCATGCCTACTGAGTGGTGGTGAAGATGGAAAAGAAGGCTTACTTTGCTGCTTCCATCACATCCTCAATTAGCTGTCCAGCTGAGCTTTTCCAAGTGGGATGGGGGCTGTTTTCATCTCCCCCAGTGAACCCAATACTGGAACTCTTGGAAGTTCACTGTGATGAGCTTGCAAAACACGTTGAGGACAAAATCAACCACCTTCATGCTGACTTGAATGCTGCTATTGATACAGTGTCTGTTGAAGTGTCCAATGTATTGCCTTATCCTGTGTTATGGGATCAGTTTCCATTTTTGAAGCCTGAGGATGTAGACAAGACCCACCACATGCTCTCTTGAACCTTGTCCATCATGGCTTGTTCGAGCTGGCCTCAGGGGATTGGCTGGATGGAGTGGTGAACACATCATTACATAATGGAGTGGTTTCCATGACTACCTTGAAGGAGGAAGTGGTGCAGCCACTTCTGAAAAAACCTCCCTGGATCCAGAGAACTATACTAACTATTGTCCAGTCACAAATACCCCATATCTGAGCAAGGTGTTGGAAAGGGTTTGGAGATACAGCTGCAGGCATTCTTGAATAAAACTACTTACCTTGATCTATTCCAGTCTGGGTTCAGGTCTGCTTTTGGAATGGAATTGGCCTTGGTCACCTTGATGGATGGCCCTCTTAGGGAGAGGGACAGGGAAGTGCGACTCTGTTACTTCTTCTCAATCTCTCAGCAGCTTTTGATACCAGTGCAGAACCAAGGTATTGACCATGGTATCCTTCTGGACTGTCTCCATGAGTGGTGCACCATTTTATGGTGGTTCAGCTCTTACTTATGGGGTCAGTTCCAGAGAATAATATTGGGGACTATCCCTCAACTCCCTGGCAGTTGCTATTGGGTGTTACCAGACACTATTTTGTCCCCAGTGTTGTTCAACATCTATTCTATGTGAAGCCATTGGGAGTGGTCATTAGGAGACTTGGGGCAAGATGTCATCAGTATGCTGATGATGCCCAGCTCTATTTCTCTGTAACATCTGAGTCAGGAGAGACAATGCACATTCTGAACCGGATGTAGTTATGGGCTGGATGAGGGCCAATAAATTGAAGCTGAATAAGATAAGAGACCCTATGGGTGGGTGATTACCAGGTCCAGGAATTGGAATGTTTACCTGTTCTGGATGGGGATGCACACCCTCTGGAGGAGCAGGTCTGTAGTTTCGGGGTGCTCCTAAATCCATATTTGTCACTGGAGGCCCAGGTGACCTCAGTGGCTTGGAGGCTGAGTGCCCATTACCAACATTGACTAGTGTGACAACAATGCACATTCCTGGCTAGGGATAGCCTAGCCCCTGTGGTTCATGCACTGGTAACCTCACATCTAGATTACTGTAATGCACTATATGTGGGGCTGCCCTTGCACCTAGTTTGAAAGCTGCAGCTAGTGCAGAATGCAGCAGCAAGGGTGCTCAGTGGAACACCCAGCCATGTTCACATTACACCTGTGTTAAAAGAACTGCCCTGGCTGCCTATTAACTACCGAGCCATGTTCAAGGTTATGTTATTGTCATACAAAGCCCTAAACAACGTGGGACCAGGATATCTAGCAGATCACCTTCCTCTCTCTCTCTCTCTCCCCCCCCTCCCTCTCTCTCTCTCTCTCTCTCTAGGTTGTTGGTTGTTCTGTGACCAACAGAATGTTGCCACAAAATATCTCAAAGGCAGGCCTTCTCGGTGGTGGCGCCCACCCTCTGCAACACCCTCCCCTGTGCAGTTTGGGAGGCAGAAAATGTGGTATGTTTTAAATGCTTCCAGAAAATGCACTTGTTCATCCAGGTTTACTCTGACTTATAATTGCAATTAAGCATATGCTGCTCCATCTTACTGTTCCTTGTATTGCTTTTATTGTTATTGTAGTTGAAATTGTTTTTAATAGTGTATTTTATATGTGATTTTAATATTTATATGTAAACCACTTACGGAGCAATCCTATGGTCCCTAGACAGTGTCTAGAAGGCCATGGGATTTTGTTCGTATTCCCAGATCTGAGGTCAGAAAAGAGCTCCAACCTTGGAGCTGGGGGATCCACACTCGGATCCCCCTCCCCCCTCGCAACCAGCACGAAAAGAACCACGCCAGCTGTTTCTCTGAGGCCGCAAAAGAAACCTCAGACAAGGGGTTTAGGGGGAAGGGAGAGAGCAGGGAGGGGAGGAAACCAGCACCACCAAGATATGACGTATCCTGGTGGCTCTTCAGCCTCCTTCCCTCCTGCTCCAAAGCGCCACAGTTAGACAGTCGAAATCACCCATCTAGTTGTTTTGCAGAGTGGAAGGAGCAGAGAGGCGACCCTCGCCTCCACGCTCCTCCCGATCTTCATAGGATGCCCGCCGTAACCCTCTGAGTTCAGAGGGTTACGGGCACCCCCATAGGATTGGGCCCTTAGAGACTTTATTATATTAAGCAGCATATTAGCATTATTAATAAATAAGCAATAATAAATTTGTGGCATATCTACTACACAAAAGGGAGAAAAAAAGAACAAATTTTCATCCCATATAAAGGACCTTCCCTGCCACCTCACTTGGACACAGTACTTACTCAGCATTTGGCAACTGAAGGGAGTTGGCTATTTTACAAGCCCACCAACTCTTAGTTCCCTTTGCTTATGTTGTTATTAGGAAAAAGGCAATGCAAAACACAACATGCAAATGCCCATGATTTCCCACAAATCATAGCTCTAACTGTGGAAGGAAAAATATGTCAGAGCAAGGCAAGATGGAAATGTATATCCAACTATATGGCTGTTGACAACCAGGTGAGACTGTTAAAAAGTGATGCACAGGCTTAGCCAAGAAGATGCTTGCATTTGACCTATAGGTCAACCCTTAGGCATAAAGGTTTAAAAACTGGTTTGAAGGATTGAGTCCTATTTACACATAACATGTACAGCCAAGGAAGACAGGCACACAAGATTAGTACCTTATTCACGTACAACAGGAATAAATAAATGGTAAAGAATCTGATATCAATCTCACTCTGGCTTTAAAAAAAACACATGCACAAGGGAACATCATTCAAATGCTTCTGTGCAGAGTCATTATGTACAAAGCCAAGTTGAGCTACCACTTATTAAAGAATATTTAGGACTCCTTACACAGAAACACTGAGATCAATGGAGTCCCCTATTCTTAATCTCACACTGCTCTTCCTAACAACGTTGTTACTATAAGGCTGCCCCTAATCCTCAAAGAAGAGAGGATATTGGAGTGGAAGCTGATGGTTGGTAATGAAATCTGATGTAATAAATCTCCGTTTCCAGCAAAGCGAGCGCTTATGCACTGTCATGAAATCTGAGGCTCAAATGTGATTTCTAAAATAAACTCTGTGATCATTCAAACGTCACAACATCAGGTTTGGCCGCACGAAGACTGAAGACATGTTATCAGACACAACATGCAGTGACGTTGATCCTGCAAGGAAATATAGCTATTAGACAATGCACTTACCTATCAGGAAGCAGTTCCTGTGCCCTGAACATTTTAGAATGAACTGTAAATAAATAAAATAATTCAGTGTCTCATTATCTTTTACAAAATTAATAAGCAGAAGCAGAACATAAAGCCTTACATCTGCACACCCTAAAGTGCCAGGAGAGGTTTTATTTAGAGATGAATTATAAACGAGTAAGAACATGTTTACACCACAGTAATAGTAGCTTCTTCTCCCCAGGGAAACCTAGTAAAAGAAGTTCTGTGAGGGCCACTGAGGGGTGTTAGGAAAGGGATCTCTGCAGAGAATTCTTAACGTCCTTTGCAAACTACAATTCCCAGGATTCTCTGGAGGAAGTCAAGCAGAGAAAGTTAAAATGGTATAAAGTTGATGACAGTTTGTACAGTAGACAAGCACGAAGACAGCATGATCAAGAGAAAAAGAGTAAAATATCTATGCAGTTTAAACCAAAAGGCTCATCGCAGGTGGAATCCAGGATCTGACTTCTGTGAGAGGAAGGGCTCTGCTCATGGAAGGTCCCGCTGCCCGATTTTGGGGGGGGGGTCCCGCTGCCCGATTTTGGGGGGGGGTCCCGCTGCCCGATTTTGGGGGGATTCCCCCTTCCCCTCCACACCACAGCTCACCCCATTCAGCAAGACCTCCTCCCTCTCTGTGTAGCATTTTCAGGGGTCTGGAGCGGCTGCCGTGGGAAGGATGGGGCGGGGAAGTCCACGTGTGCAAGACATTGAAAAGGTGCTCACCTACAGGTATTATAATGCAGGCAACGTATCTGGTGTAATGCAATTCAATTAGCTGAAACCCCTTTCAACCAAATGTTATGTGAGTTGAAACGAACTGCTGTAGAGGCAAAATGTGAATAAGGGCTTTTCTACATGAGGCATTTATTGTGTGCTCATCATTACATGAGGCATTTATCTACATGAGGCATTTATCATGCACTCGTAAATAACTCAGTTGTTTGTTTCTGGGTTCTTTAGATGACGATGTGAGCGTCCAGTTATGCGTCTGTGTCTAACCAGCACTTTCGGTGAGTTTTTTTAAAGCAGAGAAAATGCAGCATTTAATAGTGAAGCGAAAGAAAGCACAATTTCCTTTTGTGTATTTGCACTATTCCGCTATAGCACAGCGCCACCTAGAGCTTATGAGGCAGAAAAGCAGGAAAGGAAATGCTCTTTATGTAGTGCTCCTCAACAGAACTGCAACAGAACTGAAAGTAGATACAGCAGATTAACAGCTGATTAACAACCTGATTAACTGTGTAGAAAAGCTCTAAGAGTGCTACCAGATGAGGCTTTTATTGTGCAATCACCCTGCCTCATTCACGGAATTTTACCAGGTGGGGAGGGGAGATGGCCAGATGACATTGTCTCCCATTTGTAATCCGCCCATGTTTTCCCACAGCTTCTTCCATCTTTTTTCTTAACCACAGAATATCTGTTAAGGAAGGAAAGTCAGAATAGCATGTCTTGATTGGAGCTGCCCAGCTGGAAGCACCTTAAGTCCCTTTTTAGTGTCGCTGGTTTAGCAGGGAATCTCCAGCCTTTGCCTTGATGCTTTAGCTGGAGTCAGCTGCCAAAGGGAAATTGACAAGGGGCTTCCCCATGCTTTGCCTTAAGAACAGTTAGCTTCCGCTCCCATGCAAATTCCTTCTTCGTAGGCTTAGGGCCTAACTACACATTAAATTAATTCCGTGGCATGTCCGGAGATTTAAAATAAATAAATCCTAGGGGAGCTGTTTCCATCAGGATTGCAGCACGTGGGGAGGGGAGTATTGCCAGTGTGGCGTAGTAGTGGCGAGAGCGTTGGACTGGGACTCGGGAGATCCGGGTTCTAGTCCCCGCTCGGCCATGAAACTCACTGGGTGACTTTGGGCCAGTCACGGACTCTCAGCCTAACCTGCCTCACAGGGTTATTGTGAGGATAAAATGGAGAGGAGGAGGAGGACTATGTAAGCCGCCTTGGGTTCCTTGCAGGGAAAAAAGGCGGAGTATGAATATAATAAATAACCTTTTCTTCCCCAGCTGCAATCCCATCAAACACCACCACCCCCGCCCCTCCCACACTGCATTTAGCAATACATCATGTGCTGCGGTTCCAGTGGAAATCACCTACCCACTGTGTTGCCTAGGATTAAATGTAGGAATCCCCTGCAAGCCACACAGCTAACATAAAGCATAGTTAGTTAAACCCTAAATGCCATCCCTTATCTCATGCATGAGACGAGAGCACACCGTATCCAGCCTTTTTAAGAGGAGTGTGTTTACACCAGGGGGAGGCACCCTTCTTAGTGCCCTCCAGACATTTTGAACTACAGCTCCCATCAGGCCCAGCCAGCATAGCCAATTGTCAGGGATTATGGAAGTTGTGGCCCAAAACAACTGGGTGCCTACCCCTGGTCTATACTTATTCTCCCTACAGCAAGCCTACATGTGGATCAGATATGGCACTTTTGAACTACCCAATCAAGCAAAATAGTTCACAGAGTCAGAAGGTGCATAGTGATAGCAGGGCCGGCGCTACCGCTAGGCAAACTAGGCGGTTGCCTAGGGCGCATAGCTGAAGAGGGTGCGGAAACGCTGCGCTTCTCTTCGCTGCCGGCGCGCTCCTGCCCCGCCCGGCTGCCTCGCTGACAAAGGCACCACCAGGTCAGTGCGGGGGGATTGCGCCCGGAGGTAGTGGTGGGGCCGAGCCTGGGCGCTGCTGCCGCCGCCCCGCACAGCCGCCGGACCCCACGCCACCCCCCGCACCCGCTGGACCCCCGCCAACTACCTTCTCCACGCCGCTTCCGGAGCCCCGCCTGCGCTCTGTTTTGGCGGGAGGAACCAGGGCAACAGGGCTTAAACAGCCCTGTTGCCCTGGTTTCCCCGGCCAAAAACAGAGCGCAGGGGTCCCGTCGCGTCACTTTCTTCTCGGAGGAGGAGGCGGCCAGGGCGGGGGGAAGGTAGGTGGCGGGGGGGAAGGTAGGGGGGGCTGTGGGGGTGGCGGCTGCGGGGGGGGGGGGTCCGGCGGCTGCGGGGGGTGGTTTGCAGAGCAGGGCTGCTTTGCTCCGGAGCCCCCCCCACGGCACGAGAGGGGGGCGCTAAATATAATTTCGCCTAGGGCGCCAAACTGCCCTGCACCGGTCCTGAGTGATAGGACGGTAGCAATTAGTGTGATTAAAACAAGAAGTTCTTTTTGATTGCTTTGTGTTTGACAATGGTTAAGGTCTGTCTATACGAGATGAAGAGTGAACTGATTAAATTATCATCTGAATCAGGTTCCTTCCTGTAGCTCCTCAAAAACTTATCCTAAGATTCCCTGCATGAGTTTAGGATGGGATATATCAACAGTCACATTCAGTGCAATATTACAAAACATTTTGTTATGTTGCTCTGAAGAAATGTTGACAATGGACGCACAAGAAAATTGACACACATTTTTAAGTTGAGATTCCAGCCACTTAAAAGGCCAAAACACTGGTCCTGTACCAAAGAAGTATGAAACTGATACTGTGGACCCAAGAGGGCTTTGGGATAGTGAGAGCAGCCCCCATATGCCATATGGAAAATCATTCTTGAAACTGAAGGAATTTTCAAAAGCAGATTGTAATGTGGGATGGAGACCACCTACCCAAAGGGGGGGGGGAGACAATACTCTGGACATGCCCAAACCCTTGAGCGCACCTAAAATAGCACTTTGGATCCCAGGCAATTTTGGAACAATTAAAAAGGGGTAAACCATAGAAAATATATTTGTATAAAACCACATTTTAATTTTTTTATTATCCCAAAGTAGTCCAACACGTATTTTCATTTGCACAGTTTGACTCTTCAATTATCCTGCTTTGTGTTCTGAAAGCACTAGTCGGGTTTTTAACAGGAACCCTCACCCCCAAAAAGAAGGTTCTGCTAAAGAGTCTCCAAAAGCAAAAGAGCAGCACAATCATTTCAAATCATGACCAAAAAAACCACAGTTCTGAATCACTGTGATTGTCAAAAGGCTTGATTAGCATATAAATCCGTAAAACAAGAAAGAGAGCAGGTTCTCTGTTTTGAAACTGCAGCATCAGAGAAGGGCAAAGCAAGACAAATGTTGCAAGACAAAGGAATGTTTGGAAATCATGATGCAGGAAATCATGGGGATGTAGAATTCGTATGCCATTGCCCTATCTAGAGCTTGATAAGTAAGCAAATGGCAAGATGGAACAATCTGAATAACAGGCCAATATTTATTTATTTATTTATTTATTATATTTATACCCCACCTTTTTTCCTGCAAGGAACCCAAGGCGGCTTACATAATCCTCCTCCTTCTCCTCTCCATTTTATCCTCACAACAACCCTGTGAGGTAGGTTAGGCTGAGAGTCAGTGACTAGCCCAAAGTCACCCAGTGAGTTTCATGGCCAAGCGGAGACTAGAACCTGGATCTCCCGAGTCCCAGTGCAACACCCTAACCACTATGCTACACTGGCTCTGTATGCAGCTAGAATAAGAATACTATGCATGTATGCAAAAATATGGCTTAACTGCTTTCAGTTTCTGATTAGGACTCATTTTGCAGTTCTATAAAGCTAGCAAAAAATGCTGTGAAGGACTGTCTCCACATTCTAACAGCCAGACTTCAGGAATGGTATAGTACCTTGGGTGGCAACATGCATCCCAGAGGCCGAATGCAGCCTCCATCGCAGCCAAATTCTGGTGAGGGGGATTCAGGAAAAATGGCAATTGTAGCAGCTAAAGAGCTCCAAAAGGGTCAAATTTAGCTTGTTTGTGAGCTAAATATGACCTTTTTGGTGCTCTGTAGCTGCTACAGACCCCATTTAAATAAATTAGAATAGAAAATTCAGTACCTGCAAAGGGGGTGGGGGTCTGGTTGGCGAAAATGGCCCCCAGACCTTCTGCAGTTGCCCTTCCCTGTTATAGCACCATCAGTAGACCATGTCACATGCTAAAAAGAGGTAACTGGTATGAGCTGCTTCCTTCCGATGGGAATCCCCTCAAGATTTTAACTAGATAGCCTTTGGCATGTCACAGAGGTGCATTTTAGCTACTCTTCTCTTTGTCATGCTAACTTTCCATGGACAAACATTCGAACTTGCAATCCTCCTTGTATACTGAAGTGGGACAGTCTGGGAAGGACTATACTATATGTTGTTTTTGCAAGTTTGAACTGGCCTGAAAAAAGAAGCCCAGCGGCAGTCTCTTACATGTTTAATGGTATCTAATCTGACTATGTGAACTCTCCCCCAGACCAAAAACAACAACGCCTTGATCAAGGTGCAGTCTGCTTTTGGGAAGAAGAATTGTGCCAAATGGAACTGCAAGAACTGCAAAGGACTATGATGTTGCTTAGATCCAAATTGGCTTCCAGCAAGGGGGTGGGAACACACACAAAAATGACCATGCTCTAAATCTGAAGACTGGAAAATTCAATTCAAATCTGAATTGAATCTACAGTGCAATGAAAATCTATTAAAGGTGCAATCCTATGGAAGTTCAGACAAGAAACTTGCAGACAGGAAACTTGCTGGGGCATGCTGGGAGTTGCAGGCCTTTTTTTCTGCCTAACTTGCATAGGATTATGCCCTAAACATTTCATAGAAATGCTTAACACAGTTGCCTGCATGTGTTAGGTGTGTGCGTGACCACATTCATTTTGATTTTGAATTAGCAGTTGTTTTTACTAACTTATATGCCTGATAAGAAGCCGTACTCACCCTTCTTTTTCCAAAAACACAACCAGTTACATAAAGCCTCTTACACAATCAGCCGCAATGGATCTGAGCCATAAAAACAAACATTTGAGAAAGCAGGTGTCTTCTGGAGAGACTGGTGTTTCACAGATGGGAGAAATGATTAAGCCTACCAGGAAGTGCTATCTTGCCCTACAACAAAATGTAGTGACAGGTTGATCATTGTGCTATTCTCATGAGAAAAGCGAGGTCATTATTAAATGGATGGAAACTGTTGCTCATAAAAGGCCTCGGCACAAACGCTTTCTTACAGGCACGTTAAGTTTATCACAAAACAAAGAGCTGATCACTCTTCTCATTTCCTCCCCTTCAATATACACCCTCGTGCACTTCACCACCCATTTAAAACAGTAGATATTAACTGTGGAAGAGTTGGCTGAAACTGATACAGTCGTCCACTACTCAGAAAAAGCAACCACTCTTACTGCCACGATGTAATTCCACCTCCCAGTTCTGTGGGATTCCTGCATAAGATAACTGCAGCAATCAAAAATAAGTTCAGGTATGAAATTGAATAAGGCTGGCTTCTTACTTTGCACATCTGTTTGTATATCCGTATCGTGCATGCTACAAATGTGATGTGTACTGCATACTATATATCTGCCCCTCAAACGCCTCCCCTTGGCTTCCAACTGCATTGCTTGCAAAGCTATATGCTGGTTAGGGAAATCTGCCACCTAGAGACTGAAGATGGTACTGCAGGCTATCTATCTATCTATCTATCATAATAAGAGGATGTGTCCCTCTCTGTTTGTACCATAGCTACAAGACTGTGAAACTTGGCGTGCATACTAAAGGGACCCTAGGGGTGTGCTCCTCAGAATTATTTGATTGTTTAAAAAATGCATTAATTAATTTCAATTAATTTGAATATGTCTGTGTTTGAAGCCTGCAGTACTACCTTCAATCATTAGATGGCAGATTTCCCTAGTTAGCACATAGCTTTGCACTGCAGTCAGTACAATTTGAAGCCAGGGGGCGTAGTCCAAGGGACAGAGATATCACTGTCCCCTTCCCCTTCTGTTGGGGCAGCCCCACTCCCCGGGAAATAGTGTGGAGAGACCACTTTCTCAGGGGTGCATCCAGGGCCGGATTAAGATAGGGGCTATTGGAGCTGCAGCCCCAGGTCCCTACCAGAAAATAGGCCCACAATATAGGGACTCGCGGTGCGATTTTTTCCCCCTTCGAGTTAGCTCTGATCGTTATCATTCAGCATAATTAATGATTTTTTCAAGATTAGAAAGGTGTTCTAAGCACATCTGCATTACAGGCTTGAGGCAAGACCTAGCAAGAACTGTTGTTCTCAAATTAGCATTTCGGTAGCTTTTTGCATTTCAATCACTGTTACTACATTTCTTTGTGTGAGAACTTCTTGCTGAAGCACATGGGGGGCTTGCTAGGGTCTGTAATATTCAGATTTAGAAGGGACCTCTCTCTCCAACCTCGAGCAAAAGATCTTTCTGATTCGCAGCTCAATTGTTCAAATGCTAGTTTAACAAAAAAACAAAAACAAAAACAAAACAAAGCAACAAGAACAACACAATTATTCTTGGTCAAGCAAAGCTTCCTGGCTTTTTGTTGTGGCTGCTTTTTTTTTTTTTAATAAATAATTTGGGGGAAATTGGGAAGACCCTTACTGATGAGCTGCCGGAGTTTTTGAGTTTTTGCTCCGTCAAGCGACCCCTCTCTGCCCACCCGCCTCCAAAATCTCCACCAAGACTTCTGCTTGCTATGGGACAAACCTCTGGGATGGTCTTTACCTGCCACTGGTCCTGATGGCCCTGCTCTGCACAGGTAAGGTTCAAAAGTTTGACTCTTTTGATCTGCAAGTTCTCCTTCTCCTTCTCCTTTTTTTCTGTAAAAGGGCTTTCCCTCTTTTGTGAGCCAAACTGAACGTAAGAGAGGGCTGTGTGTTTGTGGGTGTGTGTGTCTGCCTTTTGGGGGTGTTGATCCTCCTGCCACCTGCAAAATGTCACCTGCTTGGCTAATACTGTGTGTGTGTGTGTGTGTGTGTGTGTGTGTGTGCGTGCACGTGCGCTTTCATGGGGAATTGTGTGGCATTTTAAGTTTTATTTTGAAAAACCCCAGAGAACAGAGTTCACCAAATATCCCTCTTGGATATTTTGGACTACAGTTCTCATTTGCCTCAGGCAGCATGGCCAGTGGCTGGGGAAGATGGGAGCTGGGGCCCCAAACATTTGGAAGGGCCCCGGTTGGGGAAGACTGCCCTAGAGGTTAAAAAACGTGGAGGTGCTTATCATCAACGATATGTGATGATGAGTTTATTGAACTGATTGGTCAGCAAGTGCTGCAGCAAATCATAAACGAGATAAAAGAAGCCAAATATCATTCAATTTCTGTTGACTCCACCCCTGACATAGCACATTGTGATCAACTATTATATTTCGCTATGTACTACCTAGTGGTCCAGTGGAGCGTTTTACGAAATTCATTCCAATGCACGGACACATTGGTATGGAGCTAGCAAACATTATTTTGCAGTTCATGGATGAAAATGGAATTTCCATCAAAGACTGCAGGGGTCAGTCTTATGATAACGGATCTAATATGAGTGGCAAATATAATGGTATGCAGGCCTTAATTTGGGGGGGAAAAACCCACTTGCTGAATACATTCCTTGTTGTGCACATTCACTTAATCTTGTTGGACAAAATGCCGTAAACAGCTGTCCAGTTGCAGTTTCGTTCTTTAATTTTGTGCAGCAGTTGTATTGTTTTTTTTTCTGCTTCAACTCATCGATGGAATCTGTTAACAGATAGTTTCAAACTATGTGGTATACCGACATTAAAAAGGTTATCTGATACACGTTGGTCTGCTCACCATGATGCTGTGAATGCCTTACAAAAAGGCTATAGTACTATCAGAGATGTCCTTTCAAATATTATGAATGATGAATCCACAAAGGGAGAGGTCTGTTTACAAGCAAAGGGCCTAAATAATGTCATGGATCAATTGGAAACTGGAATAATGATTGTTGAAGTATGGTCTGTCATTTTACCAAGGTTTCACAGAACCAGTCAGTGTCTCCAAGATGCAAAATTAGATCTGCATACAGCAACAGACATGCTGAACTCTCTAAAGGATTTTGTGCAGTCTCTCCGTTCTAGATTCTCTGAATTTGAACAGCAGGGTAAAAATATTTCCGGCTGCGAGGAGTACCAGCTACAACGTGGAAGGAAAGTGAAAAGAAATAGGAGGTGGGACTATGGCAGTGCTTCTCAAATAGTGGGGTGGGGCCCCCAGGGGGGGTGCGAGGCTCCGTAAAGGGGGGCTCGTTTGACCTCAGTTAAAAGTTTTTTTTAATATTGTGTTCCTTTAAATCCTGTGCTCCTTTAAATCTTTTCTGCTACAGTTAATAAAGCTATTCTTTGTTGTAAATTGATCCACATTTCTTTCTTTTTTTATTCTCTTATACGTTAATAAGGATACAGTGTTATGCAGAGGTGTACTTATAACAATTTTATAGACAAATGATACTATTTACAGTCGCGCAGGGGGCGCGAAATGTTTTCTTCTTCCTAGGGGGGGCATGACAGAAAATAATTGAGAAGCACTGGACTATGGTGATGCAGAATATGCTAATGCTGATATGACACCCTCTGAGAGGTTTAAAGTGCATACCTTTTATCCTATAATTGACCAATTGACAGAATCACTGAGGCACAGGCAAACAGCATACAATATAATTCAAGAAAGATTTGGATTTCTATCAGAAATATGCACTCTAGCAGCTGATAGTCTACGTTCCAGAGCCACTACACTAGTGTCAAAATATCCTGAAGATCTTGAACCCCTGTTTGCAGACGAAATTGTACAGTTTTCATCTATTTTCAAAATGTACCAATCTTCCACTGCAAATCAAGACATTCATGGGAGTCAAGAAACACAAATGTACAAGTTTATGATTGCACAATCTCTAGTCGGTGCATTTCCAAATACATTTGTGACCCTCCGCATGTATTTGTGTTTAATGGTCAGCAACTGCAGTGGTGAGCGTTCATTTTCAGCATTAAAACGTGTGAAAAATGAATTAAGGTCTTCCATGGGTCAGGAGCGTTTAAATGCGCTCTCTCTGTTGTGCATTGAAAATGGTTTGCTGAACGAGCTTAATCTTGATTCTACAATTGAGGAATTTGCAAGTAAAAAAGCAAGAAAAGTTAATGTGTAATTTTATTTTAATCTACCAGCTTGATTCATTTAGTTTAAATGCAGGTTAGAGTTCAGTGAATAACCTGTTTGTGTGTTTAAAACTAGTGGTTGCTATTTATTTCAAGAGTTACTCTCTGCACCATAATCATAACACTGGCTGTATTGATTATGATGCTTTAATAATAATAATAATAATAATAATAATACTTCTTTAAGGAACAAATTTTTATGAGCCAAACATCATACACTTATATTTAAATTGTTTATATGGTTTATGTTTATTTAAAAATGGTTGTTGTGAATGTTCTATTTATAACGGTTTTATTGAGTTAACAAGCTTATTGTTTACAAAAAAAGAAATATTTTCAATATGTTTCTGTTTTGGCACTTTAATGGTAATTAAAATATTTAATTTGTTTTAATATAAAATTGCGTCTTCATTTTATTTATTTCCATAAAAAGGCCCACCAAAATCCTCAGCACCAGGCCCATAATGCTCTTAATCCGGCCCTGGGTGCATCATGGCATGGGCCGAGTCTCGGGGTTCCAGCTGTAGCTTTGCTTAGACAGAGTAGGCACAATGTGTCCAACTCTGACAGCTGTGTTACTTCTGCCCCGGTCTCAAAAAGCAGCTGAGGAGGAAGAAGCAAGAGGGAGCAGGAGCTTGGCAGGCTGGAGCAGGTTGTGGCTAGGGTAGCCATGCGTCCTACTTTACAGAGGACAGTCCTCTGTTTGAAGGCATCCTGTATTTGAAGGGCTGTCCAGTCTAAGCCTGACTTAAAGATAAAGAACTATAAGAAGCAAGAGCAGGGCAACCTTGAAGTTGTCCAACACTTAGCACCTGAACATCAGACTGAGCAGGCAGATGCACGGGTCACCCGGTCACAGTCTTCCCCACCATGGTATCATATTTCCATTTAAATCATAGCAATTATTTCTAAATATATTAATTAGTTTATGCAAATGCTATGCAAATCTTTTGTCTACTGTTTTGGTGATGCATTTCCACTTTTTTATGATGTGTAAGTGGCCACCCTAGTTGTGGCTTGGTCCAGCGTACCCGCCCCATGGACTAAGGGGCACAACAATTCCCTGCACTAATGGAGTAAGGAGTGGTTTGATCATCTGGGGCACGGGCAAGCATCCGGACTGAGTCAGAATCTAGTTCCAGTGCCTGCCTGATCTTTGGGGGCAGGGTCCTGCTGGGGGTTTATTTACTAGTGGAACTAGCACAACAAATTCATCTTTATTATTTATTTAAAATTATTTTTAGAGTGCTTTTACGGGTGGAAACTTTAAGGATGTAGAACAAAGACAACATACTTTGGCAACATACTTAGTCTGTTGGCTCATTTGCAGTGCCACAGAGTTGAAAGGCCAACCCCAGATCATACACACCAGCATTATCATCCACACCGAGGGCCAGCGTGGTGCAGTGGTGAGAGTGTTGGATTGGGACTCGGGAGATACGGGTTCTAGACTCCACTCAGCCATGAAGCTCACTGGGTGACTTTGGGCCATCCACTGACTCTCAGCCTAACCTACCTCACAGGGTTGTTGTGAGGATAAAAAGAGAGGGGAGGAGGACCATGTAAGCCACCTTGGGTTCCTTGCAAGAGGAAACAAGGCAGGATATAAATGTAATTAAATTAAATTAAATTTTAAAAAATTATACTGTTGATCACTCTGTATTGTTGTTGTGCACCTGACCAGGAATGTGACCATCAAACATGGGTTACTAATTGCAGATAAACACATAATCAAATATGACTTCTGTTGGAGGATATGGAATGGAGTCGGTCCTATACTGGTTAGGACAAAGCAGAGTTTTCCCCCTTATGCACAGCCTAGTTATTAAAACTGGATATCACCATGTGGGTTGGTAAACCCTTGTCTTTTTAAGGCTCTTAAAAGGAAACGGATTGTCCAAACAGGGTTTAAAACTAATAAAGACATTTATTAGTTTTACTTACCATTTGCTTATTCATACATGCAGGATGCATACAGTACAGGTAGATTAGAGTCTTTGGTGTTAAGAGTCTGCTTCATTGGAGATCACTGGCTGGAAGCCAGCTCAGACCGTGTGTCCATCAGGTTGGAGAGGGAGGGAGGGAGAGAGATCACTGGCCACAGAGAGGCTAGAGGGAGGGAGGAGGGGTTACAAAACATGCACCCTGGGGATTGCTCAATTAACCCTTTCCTCCCACTGTAACTAGTGGTTACATTACCTTGTTGATTTAAGCAGGCAATATTATAATTTCCATCAACTTCGGTGAATTCATTCAAAGAATATGAATATTTTACTCTTTTCAGGTCTTTCATGAGACGATTCCTGTGAAGGACGGCTGCTTACGTCCATTCTGCAAGGTAGGCTACAGTACCAGTTTACCCCTGGGCTGCCACCCACCTCCCTGGTTCCCTTACACGGTGTAGCAGCCCAGCCTTACAGACCAAAAAGGAACACACACAGATTTTAAGATGGAGACTTTATTAAAACAAAAATTAAGAATTAAGTAGTGCAGGGTCTCCAATGGTCCAATACATAAAAAATAACCCCTTATAAGAAAGGGCTAAAAGAGGGTAGGGAAAAGGGGGTGAGGTAGGTTGTGAGGAAAGGGGAATGGGAATAAAAAGGGACTCTAAAAGGATATCTAAAACAAACCCCAAAAGTCTGCAAAGAACTGCTTGAGCCAAACCAGGCCTAGCTTCCCCAGCTGTCCTGCAAATCCGGCATACCTGCCCAAGATGGAACTTCCACAGCGTCGAGGCCCGAAGGAAGAACCCTGTGCCTTCCCCACCCAACTCCTTTATCCAAAACCAGGGACCTCTTTCCCGCCCAGCCTCCAGCAACCCCGTCTTCCTGCCGTCTGAAGGAGGGCCCCCCACCCTTTCCCAGCTGTGGGCACTTTCTCATGATTTCATCCTAATTAACTTCTGGCCTTGCTACACAGCTCTGCAGATAACTTGCTATCTCCCAGGTGCCACTAACTATCTCACACTACTCAAGGACTCCCAGGCCCAACGCATTCCAAAGAAGAGCAAGAGAACAAGGGTGAAATAATTCAAAAATCAGAGGAGGGGGAACGGGGGAACCCAGCTTAACCTCCGCCATGTCCCATCTTCACAATTCCCATCAAACATTTACATACCTTTCACTATCTTATACAAAGATATAATCATCAGGCATGAGAAGAGGACATATCACAGATATAACACATCAGTTGAATTTTGAAACATAGTGAGGTGCTATGAGTCAGAGAAGTAGAAATAAATAAATAGCAGAGATATTCTCTCTCTCCCTCCCTTGCGCGCACGCGCGCGGGAAGCATAGTCTCCCCAGAAGCAACCTTTTTCAATTTGGTATTCCCTGACAAGTTCCTTTTGTACCATTCTTGTCACTCAGAATATTCTATACACTAACATATACCTTTCTCCTACTACATCCTGTCTCCTCTGTATCCAGGAAGGATCAGCTTATTTTCCCCCCCACCACAGCATGTACCAAGATGTGCTAACATTTCCCATAACGTTCACCCTCATATATAAATTCCCTCTTTGCAATGTTCTGACTTCAAATATATTGCTTTCTTCTCACCTGCAGATGACTTAAACCAGTGATGGCGAACCTTTTTGAGCCCGAGTGCCCAAACTGCAACACAAAACCAACTTATTTATTTCAAAGTGCCAACACTGCAATTAAACCTGAATACCGAGATTTTAGTTTTAGAAAAACAACTCATACAGTTGTCCGAACTAATTAACATCTTTTGTCTTAAAAGAAAAACACAATAACAGAGCTTTCAATGATACAAACAGTTTTTTGTTGGGAAAAAAATCAACTCAAAAAATTATTATAGTACTACATTGTACACATAGCCTGAAGGGAATTTATACAAACTTTTTAAATAATTAGGCACATGTATTTTTGGATAAGGGATTCTCAACTCGTAATATGATTATATGCCAGACTGAAATTGTATGGGGCAAGCTTTACCCCGGGTCCTTTCCCTGCTTCTACAGGTGTCAGATTAGTAAAAGTAAAAGTCAACCTGTACTAGGATGAGCAAGATAAACAAGAAAACTAAACGTGCTTAACACATTTTAAACACTTTATGTCTTGGACTGCAAACACTGCATTAGGTAAAAGTTTGCATTGGGCATGCTTTTGCACAATTAATGTGATTTTTGCTATTGCATGCATGCTGATAATTTGTCAAACCTTGGCTCATACTCCGTTAGTTTGAGAGCAACACATGCAGCACTCAGGTCAACTGTTAGGGCTTTACATCCAAGCCATGCTCTGTGCATCAGTGCTTTTTTTCTGGAGAAAAAGGTACCTCTTGGATTACATTTCCTCCGGAGTAGATGGCGATTAATTTGTAATGCAATTAATAGAAGAAAAGGTGCTGGAACTCAGTTCCGGTGAGTTCCACCAGAAAAAAAGCCCTGCTGTGCATCATTCTTCAAAATCTTTTAAATGTGATAACAATTTAGAAAAGAATTCTGTAACAGGAATTCTAGAATAAAATCATTCTGTTCCACACTGTGAGAAAGAACAAGATCATTAGTGTTTTGCAGAAGGGGACAGTCTTTGCGCGATCCGGTGACCAATGGCTCAAGTGCCCACAAAGAGGTCCCTGCGTGCCAGCTGTGGCACCCGTGCCATAAGTTCACCATCACTGACTTAAACCATGATGTGGCCCCACTAATGTGGATTGATCTGTGACGGGTTGATGGATGAAGGATCCTGTTAGGAAGGTGGGCTTATTTTTCTTTATTTCCTTATATTTAAAACATTTCCATATTGCCCTTTATGCAGCACAGTGTACAGCAATTTAGATAATAAATGATTTAAAACCTAATACAATATCATAAAACATTATTGTACATTAACAACCATAATAAAAGACATCAGACTTAAAAAATTACAAGGCAGACTGATGGATTATACAAATTTAAATGCCTGGGCAAATGCCTTGGTGCTGAAAATATTTATTTATTTTATTTATTTATTATATTTATACCCCACCTTTTTTTCCTATTGCAAGGAACCCAAGGTGGCTTACATAATCCTCCTCCTCCTCCTCCTCCTCCTCCTCCTCCTCCTCCTCCTCCTCCTCCTCTCCATTTTGTCCTCACAACGACCCTGTGAGGTAGGTTAGACTGAGAGTCAGTGACTGGCCCAAAATCACCCAGTGAGCTTCATGGCTGAGTGGGGACTAGATCTCCCAAGTCCCAGTCCAACACTCTAACCACTACACCACCCTGGCTCTGTAAACATTGTAAAGTAGATGCCAGGTGTACCTCTTTAGGGAGGGCATTCCAAAGCCGGTGCACCACCTCTGAGAAAGTCCTTTCCTTTGCCATTACAATAAGGAAGGCACTTGGAATAGGGACTCAACAGAAGATCTCAAGACATGGACAGAGTGCTTGAACCTGGCAGCCTACTGGCCTCCTCTGGTTTCTAGGATGTTATGATCCTTTATGTGTTGTGCTCACCAATTTGCAGTGCAATCCTATGGCCGCTAAACAGAGTCTAGATGGCCATTAGATTTTTCGGAGTCCCAGCTCTGACCTTGGAACCTTGCTCCGAGGGTGGAGCTGGGACTCCAGACTTGGAGCGCCTGCCCCCACAGCCGGTGCAAAAAGAACCGCACCGGCTGTGGCTCCGAGGTTGCAGGAGTGACCTCAGAGATGGGCTTTTGGGGGCGGGGAGGGGACAGGATTCGCCATCATATGAAGTATCCTGGTGGCACCTCGCATTCCCTCCTGCCTGCTCCGAGCTCAAACACTTAGACTGGCAAAATTGGCCACTTAAGTGTTTTGCATGACGGGAGGAGCGCAGAAGCGACCTTCGCCTCCGTACACCTTCTATCCTCCATAGGATTCCTGTAATCCTCCGAGTTTGGAGGGTTTCAATTCAGGCAGCCCCATTGGACTGTGCCCTTAAAGACATACTTTAGGCAGTTTCTTCACCTGAATCGAAGTGTGTATCAAATTACAGTGCACAAATGAGAGCAAACTAAGACATCTAGCATTTATCAACAAAGTTTTCCACCTTTTCTCCTGGCCTGCACATAATCTCTTCTAAGGACAATCACCAATTCAGCCCACAGTCATGGGTGTCTAAATCCCATTGACTTTAGTGGTACGTATAAATATACAAAGCTGTGGGTTGGGCTGCAGCCATATGGGGAAATTGTATTTTGTGTGTATTTTAAATAGATACTCATTGGCAGAGAGACCTTTGCTGGGGGAAAATATGATTACTATGGAAATGAATCTGGCACTAGTTGGATTGTACAAATATTTTTCAATGCAAACATGGCCATTTTCCCCAAAGTTATTTCACCAACAAAAAGATAAACAGAAACAAGCTGACCTTGAATTGTTAGAATATAATGTTCCATGAAATTCAGTTTTTTAAAAAAGTGTTTCATAGATAATTTTTGCTGTAGAAAATAAATCTTCATTTATCTCAATGCATCAAAGTGTAGCAACTCAACATCTTCACTTAAAACCCAATTGTCTTTCTAGCCCTGTTACTTTCCAGATGCTAATTAAATTTATACCCAGAAAGGTATCTGTTTAGCATGCACGGCTGGCTTGTCACTCAATAGCCACTCATTGTACTTTCCAATGTTTTTACATACTGCTGTTTTGTTTCTCTGTCTTTGTTTAAATCTCCAAACCATCCATTTGGATTCTACACAAATAGTCTTTACTGCAGCCGCTCAACGTGTGGCCCACTGGTGACCATTTGGGTGCTCCCAGACAAAAGAACGAATAGAGGCACACAATGCCTTTTGACTGGCACCACTAAAAGCTGTCTGGAAGCATCCCTCAGGATTGTCTGACCAGCCTATCAACCAGCTCTTTGCCTCTTGCCCTCCCTTAGCACCACTTCCATAGACACACGTCCCTTGCTGCTCTCAGTGGTCCTACTATTCCAGTTCTGAGTACCATGTTTCCTAATGTAGTTTAGGAAAAAATTGCCACCACATGTATACAAACATGGAAGCTGCTGGCATCAGGGTTTGACATGGTCAGGCTACTCACTCTCAGCAGGGGCTCACTAGCTTTGCCTTGCTGTTTGCTTTGGCGGTGGGCTTGCTGCTGTGATCTGGCCTGCGGGAGGAGGTTTCGGGCATGGGGAATCAGGAGTCCTTCCACTCATCAGCTGTAAGGTGACTGGGGGAGAGGAGGACACAGGTGCAGTCAATTAGTGTGGTGAGGGAGGAGCCCCGCAAGCAAAGAGCAATGTAACTGGCATGGTGCACCGCACAGGTACTGGGGGGGGAACTGAATGTGCAGGCAAGAGAGAGAGCACAATGTGGACCTGCGCTGGGAGATTCTGAAGCACTGAGCACTCTCTCGGTGATGAGAAAAAGATCCATCCTGATCCGAGGAGCAAGTGAGCCTGTCGTAATTTGCCTGCCGCCTGGTGTCTCGGTCGCTGACTGATGAGGCCTTGTTTGGATGTGGGGGAGGAGAGGCCTAAAAAGGCCTCCAGCTGAGTCTGGTGCACAATGTTGTGGTTTCACCGGGGGCGGGGAGTGCTCCCCCTGGCCTGGGAAAGGCCCCTAAGTCACCTCGGTGGTAGTGCCTAGAGTCAAAGTGGCAACTGCTTGAAAAATAGTTAAAATCATGACTGCACATGCATAATAGAGTAACATATCCCATACTGGACTGCCATCATTAACAGCAGGGACTGCCATAGATAGGTGACAGCCCCAAACCAATAAGTAGATCATAGTATAACTTGCCTGACAATCTGATTAATGTTGTTCTAGTCTTTCTGTTCCAGTCTTTGATGATTGGATAATAAACCTAGGGTGCAATCCTATGCATGTTGAGACAGAAAAAAGTCCTACAGCTACCAGCATGGCCAGTTAGCCTTGCTGGCTGGGGAATGCTGGGAGTTGCAGTTGTTTTTTCTGCCCAAACAAGCATAGGATTGCTCCCTTAGTCTCAACTTAGTCTTAACCTTGAGGACTCCTGGAGAACTGAAAGACAGTACATAAATATAAATAATTCTACAGAAAGGTGATTTACAAACAATTGCATGAATATTTATTTATTTATTTATTATATTTATACCCCGCCTTTTTTCCTGCAAGGAACCCAAGGTGACTTACATACTACTACTCCTCTCCATTTTATCCTCACAACAACCCTGTGAGGTAGGTTAGGCTGAGAGTCAGTGACTGGCTGGCCCAAAGTCACCCAGTGAGTTTCATGGCTGAGCGGGGAATAGAACCCGGATCTCCCAAGTCCCAGTCCAACATTCTCACCACTATGCCACACTGGCTCAGATTATATAGCTGCAGGAAGAGAAACAATACAGTCATGCCTTGGATTGAGAGCATAATTCGTTCCGGAAACGTGCTTGTAATCCAAAACACTCTTATATCAAAACGAAATTCCCCCAAAAAAATTTGTACAGAGATTTTTAATTTAAGCCGTACTACAGTACTTGTATTGCAAGACGTCGCTTGTATATCAAGTAAAAACAAATTAAATAAATATTTAAAAATTTGCTTGTTTTGCAAAACGCTCTCAAACCAAGTTACTTGTAATCCAAGGTATTACTGTAGTGTGAAAAATAATGTTTCAGTATTTATTATTATTATTATTATTATTATTATTTTGCAACAACATAGATTTTAACAGTAAGATAAATAAAGGGGAGAAAGTTACAAGATAAAAACAATGTATAAATAAAAAGATAGAATTTCCTGAGGATTGACATTATATACGTGAAGAGAGTTCATAAGGCTGTATATTTTCTTGATAATTTGTATTCCAGTGATATATAAATAAATTCCATTTTTCAATCATTGGTTTAGGTGCGCATCCTTCTTTATATCTTTTATAATAAGTAAGCTTAGCTTAAACAGCTGCTGTCTGGATGCTCTCCTACCATTCTAAAACTGATAAGGGCCAAGTTAGAAGAGTTCTAGTTTAAAGCAATTACCTATCTAATTGCTATTAACAAAGGAGTAGAACAGTCTAGGCCTTCTTCATTTACAATTTCTTTTAAATAGCCTGAGGGCACAGTCCTATGGGTTGTGCTCCCAACAGAGAGAGGGCTCTGAGTTTGGAGCCCTCTCCCTATGCCTTGCAAGAGCCAGGCAGGGCGAGTGGAGGACAGAGCTGAGTTCATCTCTGTTCCTCCATTTAAAATGCAAAAAGGTAGGTAGGCCTCTGAGCCCAGCCAGCTAACTTACCTTTCAGTGGGTGAGGAGGAGACTGGAGAGCCCATAGGATATTGTATATCGTGGCCTCTCCCCTCCGGGGCCTCCCCTCTCCTCCCCTCCCCTCCCACCAGTACACCCCCTTTTCTCCCTCTCCGACTTCTCTTACGAGGTCGTAATTGCTCTGTCTACAGATGTGGAGGACATGATCGACAGCTTTCTATGGTGCCTCAGATGCTGTCTAGGGGCCACAGGATTGCTCTTCCCAAGAGCATTCTTAGGGCTTGGAGGGATATCATACCCAGTTATATCTTTTATTATATTGACTGGTTCCGCACGACACACTAAGCCTCAGTAAGTTAATTACTACTGAGGCTTAGTGTGTTGTGCGAACCTAGGAAGGGTTTGTCAGGGTGGTTAAGGAGAGTCTCCTTAACCACCCTGCTAAGCTACGGGTTGTTCTAGGGTTTAGAAAACCCTAGTAGGCTTAGCATGTTGTCCGAACCTAGACAACACGCTAACCCTCTAACAACCCAGAAAGGCACAGAACCCCTTGACAAGAGCGGCAAAAAGGACTGCTGCTCTGGCCAAGGGGCTCTGACCGATGACAGCTGTCAAAGTGCCCAAGCGTCACTTGGCGCGGCTGTCATTGGCTCCCCCCCCCCCCGCGATCCTGCCGATGTCCTGCATCGGCAGGAGCACGGGGGGAAGCCCAAAAGGACTGCAGTGGTGGTTGCGCTCCAGGCATCCAGCTGCGGTTGCTCGGGAACAAGTGCTGTGGGGCACCTGGCTCCTGCCTGCTGCCACAGTCCTTCCCCCACGTGGTGCTGTCAGAGAGAATCACCCCCCACACACACCTGCAGGACTAGCAAGCAAGCATCTTGCTAGCCCTGCAGGGAGGGGGGACTTATTATCTCCATCAGCGCTCCGTGTATGCATGGCACTGTCAGAGAGAATCAGTGTGTGTGTGTGTGTGTCCCCAACTCCAGGACTCTTGGAGTGCAGGGGAACTGATTCTTTCTGACAGTGCCATGCACGCATGTGGTGCTGGCAGAAAGAATCACTCCCCCTCCCTCCAGGACTAACAAGATGGTTGCTCCTCGCTAATCCTGGAGGGAGGGGGAACTGAGCAGGGCTTCCTCTGCTCAGTGCTCCCACACGGTGTCCCCTGGGATACCAGCGGGAGGACTGAGGTGAGGAAGAGGCGAGAGGCGGTGCCTCCAGACCCCTGCTGTGCCCGATCATTAGTCAGGCACAGCCTTGGGCCCCAGACAACTTTAAGCCCACAGAAGCTACAGAGCCTCTGTGGGCTTAAAGTGTCATGCAAACCCACCCATTGAGTATTTCTTGCCAAGATAGTTGTTGTACTTGAGACCATGACCAATCATTATGTCATATGTCTGCCCTCCCAAAGCCTCACACCTCCAATATTAATCCTCTTACAGATTTTCTTCAGATGGTGAAATACCATCTGAATTTTAGCCTTCATCAGGACCTGGCATCAAGTCAGGGACAGGGAACCGGCAGCCCTCCAGATTATCCCTGATCAAAGGATGCCCCTCTTTCAAGATTGATGTCCATAGCTAATGTATTGCAACAAAAGGGTACCAAAAAGTCTCTCCACATGAGATAGGGAAGTGATAGGAAATGGATGGGTTTTCCCTAGCAGTTGGGAGAACCACGTTTGATTCTCATTTCTATGCTTGTGTTGCTGTTGGGAGTACAAAAACAAACAACACCCAATATACTCATGGTCTTTTAATAAAGGAATTCCTTCCATTATCCAACTGCTAAAATACATGAGTTATCTGAGCAGCTGCTGTTTAAAACAAATCTAGGTTGGTTCTCATCACCTGGACCACAGAAGAAGGTAAACCACAATGAAGAATCTTAAAATTCAAAGGCACAAAATGAATAGGTGAAAAACACATAAGCTCACATCTTCTCTCCTTAATACACACACAATTGGGGTCAATGGGAGTTTTGCCCTTGACTGTAATGGGAAGAGTAGCAGATCCATCAGTTTGTGTGTCTGTTGTATCATAGTGTATGCTATATACCGCATTCCCCAGGCTGGCATTCTTGCCTCTTGGTCCCTTTATAGCCACAATAGGAAGTGGAGTGACACCAATTTAAACTTGCCTCAGCATGAATGATTTATTTGTACGGCAGAGCCAGGAGGCCAAGAAGGCTGTTCCTGGCTTGTAAATATCCAATAGTTCCTCAGCTAGTGCTTGTGATTCTTTCTCACCCATGTGCATTTCAGTACTTTACACTGCCTCTTAATACTATGGAAGTAAGTGAATATGGCCAAAGTTATTTCATTTCCAAAGCCTTGTCAGAGGGTATGGTGGTGGGGTGTTCCCGGTAGGGATGGGAGAACCATGGATGTTTGAGCTCGCCGAAATTCTCTGATACATCATTTTGAAAATCAGTTCAGCTTGTTCCAGTTTTTTCTGAACATCATTTTGAAAATCAGTTCAGCTTGCTCCAGTTTTTTTTATTTGCTATCTGTTTTTTGCTTCATTCAAATGGGAAAAGTGCACATTTCAAGCAGGGAAAATGTGCATTTCTGTGCACGTTTATCCCCCACTTTGACTAAACTGTGAAAATGCCTTTAAAAAGAATGTGCTTTTTTTTAAAAAAAATGTGCATTTTAAAAACACAGTCATAAGTTCAAAAAGAAAATTTGCATTTGCATTCTGGGTTGTGAACAGGGCAAGTTCGGATCATTTGCAAACTGGAACTAAATTCTCGTACACCCCTAGCTGCTGCATTCCAGTGTTTTCTGTGTTGTCCTCCCATGTTTTTCCAGACCTGATTTGCAGTGGTTTTGGTGGTGTGTGTATGGTAACAAAATGAGATTAGAGCACCAGTCTTTTAGTGTGGACAGTCTTTTTCCTCTACATAGTCTACAATATACCAAATAAACACAAAATAGAACATCAGAAGCATCTGATGTCCAGTGTCTACTGTAAACTGCTATTAAGGTTTTTAAGGGCTCCTTTACTTTTAATTAAATGTTTCCTGTTTGCAGGTTCAGCCCATTTTATTGCTTCTTCCTGTGTGTAAGTGGAAGGATTAGTGATGAATGCCCTGTTTATTGCCTTTAAATAGCCTTAATTGTCCTAATAAATAATATCAGTTACTGCTCCCACAGGAGGAGAAGCTTTAATTACTGACTACCTCTCCTTATCACTTTTTTCCTTCTTGTTTTATTTTTTACAGCAAAGTTTTTATATTCTGGTCTTTTAAAAAATGAAAAGAAACAAAAATAATGAGAGGAAATCAGTAAGTAAAGCCTCTCCTCTCCCTCACCCTGCGAGGGAACAGCAACGGACACTGGGGCAACTATTCAAGGGGCCATTAATATGACATCCATCCCTATTTCCCCCATCTACTCTCATCAAGATGCAATAAAATGGGCTGAATATACCAGCAGGAATCTTTTAATTAATGTTGCTGGGAATCTCTGTTGAATGGGACTTAATTGTTGTAAACATTATAGGAGGATCTTGGCCTTGAAGAAGGGCATTGCTGGATAAATTCACTATATTAAGTGACTGTATGGAATCTCAGTTTTAATTCTGCTTCTGGCTAATTACAGGAAAATGTTGCCTCAGCAGAGCTAAAGGGCTCTAGCATGGAAGCAAACCTACTTAGCCACCTGCTCAGACCCAACCCTGCAAAGCCTCTATATCCCGGATGCCTGTATCCCTCTGCTCCCAGATGTCTACTAATAACTTGGCCTTGCAGGCTCCATCCCAGACAATTTCTATGTCCCAGCTTGCTTTACAAAGAAAAAAACACTGCTATTGCAAAAGAGAATTAGCCTGCTGGCTAGCTTGCCCACCACAGGATCAATAATTTCCTTTGGCTCAGACTCTGCAGTTATGTCTCATTTTCTCTAACACAGACAATCATTATCTGCATGTGGGTGCAGAGGGGAACGAGGTGGATGCTTGGAACTCAAGGTCAAGGAAAGAAAAACTAACTAATTTTTTTGTCCTGTAGACCAGTTATTTTATTCTGCAATAAGTTGGGGATAACAAATAATGTAATAAAGACTGGCATGCTGCCAGGCTGGCTGAATTGATTCCTGTGCTGCACAGCACAAATCTCTTGATCTCAACATAAAGAATGGGAAATTATAGCCAGAGAGGATACCTCACAGGAAAAGCATATAAAAATGAAATGAACATTTCTAGCAGTTTTGACCTTGCTTTGGGGAATACTGCTTTAAATTTGATTGCCCTGCCCACTTATTATTTCACTAGAAGACCCCATCAAGTAACAAAGTGCGTCTTATTTCTTTCTTTCACATGAGTAGTCTTTCACATGAGCTAGACAAATTCTGCACTTCTGTTTTTCCTTCCTTCCAGTGTGTGTGGTGTGTGTGTGTGTGTGTGTGTGTGTTACAATACTCAGCAGAATGGATCTTATCTAGGCTTTGATTTGATTTTCATGATTTCTGGTGAGAAAATCCTTACAGCAGATCCATTTGCTTCCAGTAGGGCTTACGAAGCTGTCTAATT
This sequence comes from Shinisaurus crocodilurus, assembly GCA_021292165.1. Taxonomy (NCBI): domain Eukaryota; kingdom Metazoa; phylum Chordata; class Lepidosauria; order Squamata; family Shinisauridae; genus Shinisaurus; species Shinisaurus crocodilurus. The sequence continues at coordinate 267,274,327 of CM037876.1, forward strand.
ATTTTTGGCATTTTGCCCATCAAATTGTGAGTTTCTTCAAAGAAATGAAAGATGGGAGGCCTTCTTTCAAGCAATCAATTGTTGGTGTTTGAATCTTGTTGTCTTGGAAACAAGCTAGTTCTTGTCATTGAATATATTCATAAAAATAATGTCTGGGGGGGAACCCAGATAATTGTGCACTCGCTTGTCAAAAAATAGGACTTTTGAGGAATGTTGCATCCAGAAGTACTGTGGAAGTTTCAACACACATTGCAATCACATTTTGGCTTTCTGGATGACTGTTGGCTAGCAGGGCTGGCCCTACTGTTGGGGAGAGTGAGGCAGCTGCCCTGAGGGGTAGATGCTGTGGGGCAAGGTGTTGGCACCTCCTGCTCTCCCCCCCCCCCAGCTAGCCTACTGCTCTCAGGTGTTGTGGAGGACACTGTCCTGTTGCCAGTGTTGAAGTAAGATTCAACTGCCAGTCCGGTCAGATTTTGTACATGGAATGGGAGGGGGGCTGCCATCTTGTCCTCACCTCAGGCAGCAAAATATCTTGGACAGGTGCTGCTGGCTGGCATAGAGAGCACCAGAAATGGCCTTTGGAGTCCTCCATGTCACAAGTCAACCTGCAACTAGGTTTGCAATTAAACTAAGGATGGGGGCAATTCTGTGTAGCAACATCTTGAGCAATTTTGATTTTGGACCTTACTGGAGCAGAGGAAGCATACAGGAATAATAATAATAATAATAATAATAATAATAATATTTTATTTATTACCCGCCTCTCCATCTAGATCGAGGCGGGGAACAACAGAAAATATAAAATACCTAAACTAAAACAACACAATATATACTATTAAACATCTTAAAACATCCTAAAAACATCTTAAAACATCTTAAAAACATCCTTAAAACATCTTAAAAACATCTTTAAAACATCCTAAAAGGAAGACTCCCTTGAAGAAGCAACCATCTTTTTTGCTGCTGCTTCAAATAGGGAAGCAAACCATTGTGCAGACCACAAAGATGAGTTTTGATTGCTCTGTCTTATTGCCTTTTTCAGAAGTATTGCTTTAGGGCAATTATTCCCATTATTGTTGGCCACCTTGACTGCCATGGGGGGGGGTGTTTATATAAATCAAATAAACAAACAAACACAGCCTACTCAGAAGTAACACTGAGAAGCAGCACAGTACAAAAATCTAGTGTATACATTTATATTCACAAGTAAGGACTGGATTACTCAGGAGTAAGCATGGGCAAAAAGTTCTGAGCATCCAAAAGCTTTACATGAGTTGTTCCTGCTGCTGCTACCTTTGCTGCAAAATCAATGTAATATGTTCTGCTTTGCTCAAGGAAGAAGGGGAAGAACAGTACAACAACCACCCTCGCACCCACCCATTTCCTCCCTCTGTGCACACATGGCAACCTAAAGAAATTGCTCCTCTGTTTAGCTGCAGGCATTCTCCTTGCTCCCCATTTCTTTGCTGAATCCCTTGGACCCTGAGTCTCTGGGGTAGTGGTGGTGGTATGCCCTTGCCTGGCAGCCAGGCAGTGCAGGAGAACCCAATGAACTGCCTGGTATGCCGGGGACTGACAAAGGGAAAGGAACATGTGCTAACCTTTTCTTCCTGTGCATGCTGAAGTTGGAGTGACAGAGAAATAACTGGGGAGCATTGCAGGTGGTGCAGTACATGCCGCACTGCAATATACAGACAAAATAGACCCTGTGTGACTTGTCATTAATGGGGAACATAGGCTCTTTTGGGGGCATTGCTGCAGGGGGGTCACCACTGCACCCCGCCCTTACAATAACACCAACGTTAGGTCCAGATAAGTATATGCGAGAGGAGTATGGCTCCTTCCTGTGTCATTCGTGTAATATCAAAAATCCTCACAAGAAACTGGGACAATGGCTGGCATGGGAATTTGAAGGAGTCACATTGTTGATGCCTCCCATGTGGTCCGGGGCAACCCTTGAAGGAGCCATACTGCAGCAGCTCCCATGCCAAAAAGATAAGATTCAAAAGGGTCCCCAGTTTCTGCAACATCATCTCATGGACATAGGATAGGTGGCCACTTACACATCATCAAAAAAGAGGACATATATCACCAAAATAAGAGGACAAAGAGGGCACAGATTCGCATAAATTTGCATATGCTACTTTATATGTAGAGATGCATATTTAGAAGTAATCACTAATTTAAATATACAATACATCTCAGCAGAGTGGGGAAGACTGTGGCCAGGGGAGCCTTATGCCTGCTCAGTCTGCTGACCAGGTGTTCATTGTTGATGGGCAGCGTCAAGGCACAACCCTCAATTCTGATGGTTCTTTACCTTTAAACTGGACTTGAACTGGACAGCTCTTCAAATAGAGGGCGCCTTCAAATAGAGGACAGTCCTCTTACAGACCTTCAGACAGAGGACTGTCCTCTGTAAAGTAGGACATATGGTCACCCTAACACAAAAATCTGAGCTAGGCAAAGGGAAAAGCTAAATTGGTAGCCAACTATTCATAAGTGATTGGTGTTTGATGGCACAAATATAGGTTCTGTCCTGGGCCTTTCCAGAGAGCTTTTGAAACAAAACAGATTTTTTTCTGTTTATTGTGGGAGTGTCTCAAAGTGCTCTGCTGTCCTCACCACACAATATTGATTTTGCACCTTCTTATGGTGTAAGCTACCAGACATCATCATCATCATCATCATCATCATCATCATCATCATCATCGTTATTATTATTTGTATCCCGCCTTTCTCCCAACACTGGGACCTAAGGCGGCTATAAGTAGAAGTATTTCCATGTGTGTTTACTTCAAGGTTTAGAAGGGCACTAAATGCACTCATTCAAAACCTCTATTCAGATATGACCTGTGTATATACAAGCAGTACTGATAGGGTAATAACACCGAAAGTGGCATCTTTCAGGTGTTTGTGCTGCAAGACCTCCAGGGCTTTAAAGGTAGGCACCAGCACCTTAAATGTATGGGTGAGCTCATCCATCAGCTAGTGATCCCAAAGGCACCATACAGAAGCACATTTAGATGAGTGAGTTACTGCAGAAGAATAGTGGTGATATTCCACCTCACATTGAAGTTTTCCCACCAAAAATTGTTTAGCCTCATCCAAAGTAAGCTGCAGAATTAAACTGGGGCTTCTGCTGTGGTGTTGTTACCCGAAAGGATCTCAGTGAAGCCCATCCTGTGTGCCTTCCACTGAGCTCCTTTAAAATCTCTTGCCAAAGATAGTGGTTTTTCACTAGGCAGGTAAGACTAGTTGCCTTGTTTGGTGTCAGCCCCAAGTTTTTGCAGGCCCTTAGGCAACACACCTTCAGTGGGGCCCCCTCCCACACTGAGTCTTCCTTCTCACTGCCATTGTCACCAGCTGCTATTGCTCTTCAGCCTCTTTCTCATCATTGCTACCACTTGCTTGCTTGGCAGGCAGAGAGACAGTAGGCAAGTAGCAGTGGCATCTGTTGGAATATGGCGTCTGCATATTCTAAGGTTTGCCTTCAAGCTAGAAGGATCTGCCTGGAAACAGCAGATCTGTCCCAAGGTCACTGGGATGAAAGCATGTCACCTTTGGCCCAGTGTAGAAGGGCGTACAGTTTTTTCCTTGTTGGCTCCAAGGTTACATTGGTGCCAGGTCCAGTAGATTGGTTTCAGCTGGCATTACATCATTCTGTGGGGTGCAGCTGGCATTACATCATCTATGGGTACAGATATGTATAAAAGGTGGTCAATGTCTCTATGTTCTTGTTGGGGGGGAAATGAGTTTATTGTAAGAAGGATTTATTGGTTATATGAGTAGAGCATTGTGTAAGTATAGAGATAGTTTATGTATGTCCAGACTGTACATTATTTTTGTCTGACATACTGTTCTCTTGCACTTTTTGTAATTAGCACTCTGTATATGTTCTGTTCCTGTTTTACAAGTCTTAGTTTTAGTAAACCTTTTGCTAAAGAAACAGACGTGTTTTGCTTTTTACCTACTGGACTAGCATTATCCACACCACGTTCTCAACGCTGCTACACCTGCAGCTACTGGGGTACATAGTTGCTGTACTTTGTTCCCCCCCCCCCAGCGGCGCAGAATTCCAACAGGTTATGGGCCCAGGATTGTGAACATTGTTTTTGTGAACGTGGTAATTTTTTGCTAAGTCCAGTAAGGTTTTTTGGGGTGCAGAGAAGTTTTTAATTGCTGCAAAGTACCTGGCTAGGGCTTTGTATCGCTGGTCCTTCTCTGGCAGAATACCCTGCAACGCTGGAGGAACAGCTGGCTGAGGAGGTGAAATCCGAGCCAGAGCTACAGAGTGATCCTCTGGAGGAGGAGGAAGAAAGAATTCCTGTGCCAGCTCCCACTATGCAGCCTGTGGACAGTGATCCGATGGCGGCTATGCAGCAGTATCCGGAAGTGGTGGTGGAAAAGCTGACGGAGCAAAATTACCTAGCTTAGGAATTCAAAACAAAAATCCTACTCATGCAGGAGGATCTGTGGGACATTGCTATTGTCGATCCCCCAGAAGACCCAACCCCTGAGGAGAGCCAGCGGCTGCAGAGAGCGCATGCTATGATTGTTTTGTCTTTGTCAGACTCACAACTTATGCATGTGCGGTCTTTTTTGAATGCAGCGGATTGCTGGCAGGCACTCAGGAAGATCCATGTAAGAGACACTGCGAGCTCTAAAATCCTGTTGGCACGGCAACTCTACAAGAAGCAGTTGCTGCCCGGTGAGAAAGTGTCTGATCATCTGCAAGTTATCCAGGAGTTGCTAATGAAACTTGCAGAGAGGGGTCAGGAATATCAACCAATCCACCAAGCCCAGATAGTGTTGTCATCCCTGGATGAAAGCTGGGACTTGCTGGTGTCAAGTGTTGTGTCGCTACCGGAGGAAGACCTGACGATGGAATATCTGTCTGGCCGGCTTCTCGAAGAAGAGGAACGGAAAGAAGTTAAGCAGCAGGAGAAACAAACATCAGCTCCCTCCAGCCGAAGGAATTCAAGCCGAGGAGGGGCAGGAGTGTCGAATTATGGAGCAGCAGCACAGCCGAGGTTTGCTGGAGAAGGAACGGAGAGAGCCATGTACGTGAGGAAGTGCTACAGATGCGGAAAACCGGGACACATTAAGAGAAACAGTAAAGTGGACTTACAGAAGGGCTATCAGAAGAAGAAGCATCGAGATGATGGACAATCTAGTAATTCTGTGTCAGCCACTGTAAGGGTGAATGTGAGTCAAGCCACGTCAAGATGGATTCTTGACAGTGGGAGTTCTAAGACCATATCTAATTCCTCTTTACCGTTTGTGTCATTTGGTCAAGTGTCTAAGCAAAATAGTAGTCATACTGTTACATTGGCAGATGGGAGCACGTGTCCTATTGTGGGTGAGGGGAAATGTAAAGTACCCTGTTTAGATACAGAATTTGAGAATGTTCTGTGTGTCCCCAATTTAGATTACAGCCTGCTATCTGTGTCATGTCTTACCGGTGAAGGGTATGCAGTGTTGTTCACAAAATCTGGTTGTGAAATCCAGAAAGGTGGGAAGCTTGCAGCAAGAGCCTCCCTAGTAAACGGACTATACGTGTTGTCTCCAAGCATTGCCATGGTTAAAAATACAGCACTTCACGAAAAATGCATACACGTGTTTCACAGAAGGATAGGGAATTCAGGGTTCAAGGTTGTGCAGAAGACTGCTGAGTCTTCTTGCACAGGTGTAACATTGCAAGGGTGTGGAAAATTCCTAAATTGTTCAGTGTGCAAGCAGGCAAAGTCACAGGTGCAACCTATAAGCAGGAAATCAAACAGACAAACGAGTGAACTGTTTGAGCTGGTGCATTCTGATGTGTGTGGTCCCTTCAAGCCCAGTGAAGGTGGTGAGAAATATGTATTGCTGATCATGGATGAATTTTCCAAATTTACTTGGTTATATCTTTTAAAAAATAAGGCTCAGTGTTTTTCTGCCTTTCGAGATTGGGTTGCGTATGCAGAGAGGCAATTTAAACACAAGGTGCAAACTCTACAGACAGACCGGGGTGGAGAGTATCTGAGCAATGAGTTCCAAAGGTTCATGGAACAAAATGGTATTGTGCACAAAGTTTCAAACCCATATTCCCCATGGGAAAATGGAACAGCTGAATGTAAATTACGCTCATTACAACAGATAATGGGGTGTTTGTTGACTGATGCTGGTCTGGGTACTGACTCACATTTTTGGGGTGAGCCAATCCTGGCAGCCAATTATTTGTGCAACAGGACCTGGTCTGCAGTGATTGACGATATACCTTATGCAAAGCTGTTTGGGAAGACGCCTGATCTTGGCCACCTCCGAGTCTGGGGCAGTTTTGCATATTCCGAAATCACTGAGAAGGAAGGGAGAGCCAAAGTCACAGAAGCTGCGTTTTGTTGGGTACGCAGGCACTGGAAAAACATGGAGGTTTTCCTGTGGGAATGGGAAGGTGGTGATATCCCAGAACACTGTATTTGTTGAAGAAAGTTGGCAACAAATACATGCAAACCCAGAAGTGTTAATTCCACTAGAAGCCTCTCCGCCAGTTCAGTCAAAGCAGCCGGCGAGAGAGGGGGGTGAAAGAGGCCCAGGAAATTCAAAACACTCCTCAACTGGGGAAGGGCAAGAGCCAGGGCTTGCTGGGCAAGGTACTGAAATGGAGATACGCAGGTCTCAAAGAAGTACAAAAGGAATTCCACCCCAGAGATTTCTTGTAGGTGGTATTAAAGTCTGCAATGTAAATTATGGTGAGCCAGAGAATTTGGAAGATGTTAAAAGATTGCCAAATGCAGAGAAACAAATGTGGTTTGGGGCAATGCAAAATGAAATGGATTCTTTTGAGAAGAATGATGTATATTTGTTGCAGAAATTGCCTCTTCTGCCCAGGGGCCTGCTTGCCCCAATACCCCAATTAGGACACAGGGCCAGGTGGATTTGGGAAGGAAAGCTTTATTTTGTCGACAAAAGGTTCAGAGCAATAGCTTGCCAAATATCTGAACAAAGGGATTACAACTGGTGGGTGGTCTTTATACCTTTCTAACACGTGGTTTCTGACTGCCCCTTTTCTATAGCGATACCTATGCATTTGGTCACGTACAGAGACTCCATATATGGTCATGTTTCTTGTCTTTGTCTGTTGTTTGACTCTATTCCTTATATGGTCATACTCCCTTTCACACCTGGCCTTTCGAAACCTGTACAAAGTTCATGGAAGACCCTTAAGGGGAGGGGTCTTGCCTTTGTGCTCTGCCTCATTTCCCCCCTTTGAGACTCTCATTCATTATGCAATTGAGTCTCACAATTTGGGATTTAGTGATATTTTTACATTGCTATCACTTGGGCAGCAGCACGTCGCTCGGCCAACTTTTATGATTAACAGTTCTCTGAGTAACTTTACTTTTTCTTAACACAATTAACTGTTGGCTCAACAGGGTTACTTTCAACAAGTCATGAGATGTCAAGAGGCCCTGAAATTAGCATTTCAATCTTAGTGTTACATTTCTTTGTGTGAGATAGAACTTCTTGCATACAGAGTTAGAACAGCAACTTAGTGTATGTAAGCTATAGGATTGCATTCAAGCAGAATAATAGTAGTAAATATTGGTTACAGGTTATGTGATTATACAATATAGAGATCACATTTTGAAACTACACTTTACCACATTCTTCCCTTTTGATTCTAAGTGAATACACACTGAGGGTCACTTCTAATTAAGGGCTGATAGGTAAGGCTGGTTCAGACTGAGCTGGAGCTGACATCTGTTCATCTCATCCAATCCTCTGGGTGTCTTTGTCCCGTCCGAGGTCTGAGATGATTAGCGTTGATGTCTTGGCACAAATTTTCTATTTCAGGGGAGAGGTTACTAGCACGTTCACCCCGAATCGGTGGAGGCGTTATTATGTCCTCATTCTTGTTAGGGGGTGGAGGCCTTTTATGGCTGAAGTCTTTGGCACTTCACAGCGTTAAGTACACTTTGAATCCAGAGATAATTTTTTTCGCTGTACTTGAATATGAATCCAGTCACCCGGGACAGAGTGTCCTTCCGTGCTGGGCTAGTGCTGAGCTGCCTTCACCCGTGAATGAAAAGTCTTTACATATCTCACCAGGGCCTCGCAGTAATTCTGAATTGAATGTCTCATCAACATTTCACAAGGGGTCTAGTCCCGCCACTCGATCTGGCCTGGATCTCACATGCACGAGGGCCATGGGAGGTGCATCTGGCCACTTCAGTCTCATCTCTGTGCATACTTTGGCCAGCTCGTCTTTTAATATTCTAGCAAAAAGGATTTTTTTCTTTGCCCGCTGCTGTGGCGTCAGCTCTCACACAGGGGCATGCTCTATTTACCCAGAATACATACAAACAACTACAAACACATATTGATAGGAACAATACTTAGGCATTTCAACAAAATCAAATTGTACACTACAAAAAGGTTTTCAGGGTGAGGCTGTATGCTCACCCTGTCTTTCACCGGTTTTCCAGTATTTTGAGCCTGGCATACCGCACACTGGGCAAAGAACTGAGTCACTGCAGATGCAAAAATAAATTCAAACCACTCTTTTTGTTAACAATCAAACCAATAACCAAACCTGCTTTTCTGAATGACGCTGTACAGAGTCTTTAGTAGGAAAGCAACTTGCTAATTTGTGACATTGCTATAAAGAATGCAGGAAAATCTGACTTGTTTTTGCCTATCTTTTGCCAGGAAATCGGGAGGGGTTAACAAAAATCTTTTATAGGATTTTAGAGTTGGAAGGGACTCACAAGGCCATCAAGTTTAACCCCCCCCCACTCAATGCAGGAAACCAGAGGAGGGGTTTCTTATTTAAGTAATACCCAGGCCTGACCTTGCTCAGCCTTCTACACTCAGATAAGCTGAGAGCCAGCATGAGCCACAGACTTTTATCTTTAGCAAGGCAAACTAAGCTTTTGAAAATCACATAAAACACAACAAGTATAGAAATAAGGCATTTGTGCAACTTTTTGAAAATTAACTTAACAACAGAAGAATTGCAATTCTTTTGGTATCTTGGTGCTATTGTGTTATGCTACACTTAAATGCTTATTTTACAAAAGTGCTCTGTTAGCTTGCTATAAAAGCCACTAGACAAGCATACATTTTGCAACTAAACTGTTCAAATTTACCAAAGCTGCCCTGTTGGTTTGCCTTTGGCAAAAACTAACTAAGCATACGTCTTTAAAAAAGACAATAAAGAGGGTAAAATTTCAGGAAAGCCCATTTCAACAAAACTGGGCACTAAAACGTACAAAAACTGAGTTAGTAGTTTAGATTTATCTTTGTTACAGTTCTTTTATTGCTTGTAAATAATCATGCCCCCCCTCTTTGCCTACCCTTCCCTTCTGTTGGGAGCAGCAGCAAGGTGGCAAGGTTTTAAGTGACACAGCATTTTACCATTTTTTCTGGATTTTTCTCTTTACAACAACCCTTTGAGGTAGGTACAGCTGAGAGTCTGTGACTGACTCAAAGTTACCTAATGAGCCTTATAGCATTTATTGCTTCTCGAGGGAGGGGATATTGCAGCATATCTCTTTTTACTTCTATTTGAACCAGAGAAGCAGACTTTAAGAGTCTCACTTCTTTTTAGTTTTCTGCCTAGTATTCTGCTGGTACCAAAGCCAATACTGGCGGAAAGCCCTGTTTTCTTCATTCTCCAGAGACTCAGCAAATGCTAGGAGACTGCCAAATGGCATTGAGACCCAGATTTCATTGGGACTACCTTCTATTGTAGCCCTTAGTTTACACAATCAATCACGACTTAACAGAACCATTCCTCAGTTTTCTCAGGAAGTCAAGAAGACTTTTGATTTCTAATCTGCCTTGTTAAGAACAGAACTGCACATTACTTATATATATATATATATATATATATATATATATATAATACGCATTCTCCTTTTTGTTCATGTTTTTGGCACTGCTTCACACAACTTTCTTTCAAATAGCTTTTTTCAAAATTCTTACTTCTTATCACACCTTCTACAACTTTCTTTTGCCTGCATACCTTGGGCAGAGAGGGTTTTCTCGTTTGCAATACCTGCACCAGTCTCGTCTCAATGCCCCTCTTGCAACTGCTTTTGTCTAACTTTTCTTTTATCCAGTCTTTCTTCTCTATATCTTTTCTAAACTTTTTACTTGCCATTTCTCCCTCTGCGCCCCCTGTCCGCCTCCCCCCTCGGGGCAGAGGGGACAGTCTACATGCCTTTAAATAATCATCTCTTTTCTCTCCTTTCAAAAACCTTTTGGCTCCACTCTTGAATCTTCTGCGAAAAATAGTTAACCATTTCTTTTTGAGCTTATCTTGCATCAGCTGTAGTCTAAGAGAAAAAACCTGCCTTGATCAGGGGCAGACTCTTTCTGACCTTTTAAAGCTAACACAGTTCAATTCCCAAAAGGCACTAACACTTTGCTTATGCTCAGAAAACCTGCATTCTCAATACTCAAACTCTCTCAATGACAGTTCTTAAAAAACACTTTAGTATTGTTTTTCGCTCTAATGGTTAGCTGCTGATTCTCTGGGAGCGTGATTGGCCAATTCTTGCTTACCAGGGAAACCTGCAGTCACTTGAGAGTTTTTGTTTGTTCGTTCGTTTTCGAGGTGCAACGGAGAAATCTCTTTCTCAACCTTCTTTTCCACCTTAAAATCTTTGCAATTCGTGGCTGCTACCTTAATCTTCTCACATCTCCAGTTGCTTTTGCCATACAAGAGGAAGCAACCTCGCAATTGCATAACCAAGAGCAACATTTTTTTTTCATCTTTGCTTACTTCAGAGATTCAACACACACCCAAAACAAAATAAAAACCTTTTTCAGTTTACACAATCAACTAGCCCCACTTGGAAAAATAAACATTTAACTTGAACATAAACCTTCTTTTTTCTTTTGGCTACACGTGGCTTGCAGTAGCCAGAATCTCATTTACGTGTTTTTCTTCCCCCTTTGAGAATGTTTTACAAATGGATATCACTAAAGGCTCATTTTGCTGGGCCCTCAGGATCTACCCCTCCAAACAAGCGGATTTGTTGTTTTGACCGGTACAGAAATTGTGCTGGAGATTCTGCTGACAACTGCAAGCATTCTTTAAATGTTTTCAATTGCTTGAGTTCTTAAAGCATCATTTACCATTTACGAGTATCTGGTTGAAGAAGCACTTTTTGTCTGGTGAACCTACTTCGGAAGGCTTAAGGTAGCCCTTTTGAAATGTCACTTCTGTCTAAACATACCAATAATCCAATTGTCCTGGGAATTTGTCCTCTAGGGCCACCCGAAGGTCCCTTAGGATCTGTTTTTCTCAGGACCCATTTTTGGGCCAAGTACTTCTCCCTATGCATGGCCATTCCTCTTCAGTACAAAGAGTTTGCCACCATGTTTTTGACAAAGTCTTACTTCTAGGTAAAGAGGCAAATTCTTGGAGTACTATTGCTAAAGGTGCCCCTTTTGGAGCATTTTGGTTCCCACCCATGATGTACTGTGGCACAGAATCTTACCTTTTTGAGCTCCTCACTCTGTGTGTGTGTAGTGCTTTGGTTCAATTCACAAGCAGCACCCAGCACTCACACGTCACTGGATCATGGGGGGGGGGGGTCAATCAGGCCCACTTGCTTTTGAAACTCTGCCGCAACAGAGATCAGGGCGTCTTGACCTGATTTAGTCCCAGATCTTGTTCAGTGATTCATCAGCAGGGAGGTTTGGAAGGGGGGGGGTCCCTGTCTGTTGACTCTGGTGGGACTCGAACCCACAACCTTTGTTTCAACAGCTCATGAATTCTAATAAGCGAAGGAGAGAGAGATGGGCCTGTCTGTCTTTCAACAGCTCATAAATCTAATAACATTCATGCACACACATATACATTTTCACACGCACATGTATACTACCCTTATTGAAGGTTTCCCTCTTTTCTAAATCTTAAACCTTTCAACATCAATAACAATAACACAATATCAATAACACAATGCAATAATCAAGAACCAGAAGAAAATGAAAAGGAGGTATTTCAATTCATTTTTGCCCATATCCTTGGAGAACTGTTTTGACAAGAGGCGTCCCTCTTGAAAACCTTGCTGTTCTCTAGTTTGGGAACCTCATCTCCTGTCACCAAGCCCCACTGCCTGGATTCACACAGAAGTTCTTGGTCTCCCCCCAGTGACTGAACCTCTGTCAGTCAACTTCCTAGGTACTTTTACCAGACCAGAATTCAGTTTTTGACCGTCTTTGGGTCTTCTTGTGGACACACAGGGGTGACTCCTTTCACTCTCCACTGACCCACGGAGCCGGACTTTCCACGGCCTCTCTTATGGGAACTGCAGTGGACACTCACTCTCACAACAAGCACACACAAATGCCTTCCCCTCCTCCCTTTTCCACCTAAAGGGACAAATCTCCAGTTCAGACCTCGAGTCTGCCTTGTAGGAGAAGTCCCACAGGAGGGTGATCAGGTCTCCTCTTCCAGCCTATTACTGGCTGGGCCTATTAACCCTTTGTGCACATACTTGCCTGCAGGCGTGGTTCCTCCTGGTCCGGACAATCCTCAATCCTTTCATTCCGAATCCGACCTTGTTGGTTGGTTCTTGGGTCAGCCATCCGCTCGCCTCCCAGCCAGCGCCTCTGATTGGAGATCCCCAGAGAGAAGTCTCTCTGTGGCGCCCGGGATGTCCGCAAAGCCTCACTAGCCACATTAAGGTGGGGAGGGCCGACCCAGAGAGCTTCAAAAAACTCCCTGCGTCCTGCCGCAGTCGCCAGAAAATGTTGCAGAAATTGCCTCTTCTGCCCAGGGGCCTGCTTGCCCCAATACCCCAATTAGGACACAGGAGGACCAGGCGGATTTGGGAAGGAAAGCTTTATTTTGTCGACAAAAGGTTCAGAGCAATAGCTTGCCAAATATCTGAACAAAGGGATTACAACTGGTGGGTGGTCTTTATACCTTTCTAACACGTGGTTTCTGACTGCCCCCTTTCTATAGCGATACCTATGCATTTGGTCACGTACAGAGACTCCATATATGGTCATGTTTCTTGTCTTTGTCTGTTGTTTGACTCTATTCCTTATATGGTCATACTCCCTTTCACACCTGGCCTTTCGGAACCTGTACAAAGTTCATGGAAGACCCTTAAGGGGAGGGGTCTTGCCTTTGTGCTCTGCCTCATATTCAGAGTTTGTTGCACCAGCAGGGGTGAAAGTAACTGGCAGCAGATGGGTATTCAAACGAAAAGTTTCAATTTCGGGTGAACCTGTTTACAAAGCAAGATGTGTGGCCAGGGGTTTTTCACAAATAAAGGAGCAGAATTATGATGAATTATTCTCTCCCACTGCAAAAGCTGAAACAGTTCGACTGCTACTGTCGTTGGCTGCAAAGCGTAATTTATTGGTGCACCATTTAGATTTCACCATGGCATATCTAAATGCTCCTCTGGAGGAGGAAATATACATGCAGCTGGCTCCAGGTTTTGAGAGTGAGCTGGGAAAGGTCTGGCTTCTAAAGAAAGCGGTATATGGCTTGAAACAGTCTGCCAGAGCTTGGAACATGTGTCTAAATGAAACACTGATAAGGTTTGGGTTCAAACGTGGTATAGCTGACCCGTGTGTGTATACAAAGGGTTCAGGGAATGATTTCATGGTGCTACTCACGTTTGTGGATGATATTTTTGTGTACTGGGTCAAACAGCAGTCAAATATTACAGTTTGCACAGCAATTGGGTAAAGAGTACAAAGTCAAATCTTTGGGTGAGGTATCACAATATCTGGGTGTACAGGTTGTGAGAACAAAGGAGTCTATTTGTCTCAACCAAAAGCACAAAGTGTTGGCATTGCTGGAGAATTATGGTATGCTGGAGTGTGCACCTGTACAGACATCAATGACAACAGACTTTGTGAAGTCTGTGAGTGCAACAGATGAGTTGTTTCCTAATACTGAGGTTTATCAATCATTGATTGGGAGTTTGTTATATCTGGCACAATGGTCACGGCTAGATTTGGCAGCCAGTGTGGGAGTTTTGTGCAGGTTTACGTCACAACCCACTGTTCCGGCATGGAATGCTGCAAAGAGAATTTTGAGATATCTAAACGGCACCCTGGATATTTGTTTACAGCTACCGGCACAAGGTTCTGAAATTTTTCAAATATGGGTGGATGCTGACTGGGGAAATTGTGTGCTAAGCAGAAAGTCAGTCGGCGGTATGGTGATGCAGTTTGGAAATACAGTTATCAATTGGGTATCAAAGAAACAGACGAGTGTGGCCACGTCTAGTTGCCAGGCTGAAATGGCAGCGGTTTCTTTGGCATGTGGAGAGACAATATGGTTCATTCAGTTGCTAAAAGATATGGGGATTGCTCAAAAGTTACCGGTTGAGGTATTTTGTGACAGCACGGCTTGCATATCATTAGCAAATTCAGAAAATTTAAAGTCTCAAACTAAACATGTAGCGGTAAAGTTTGGAAATGTTAGAGACCACATACAAACAGGAATAATAAAACTGGTGTACAGTCCATCAGAAGGGAATCTGGCAGATGTGATGACAAAGGCTCTGCCCAGGCCAAAATTCCATGAAATGATTACACAGTTGGGAATGATGCTCTAATGTATGCATATGTTTAGTTTTGTATATCAATAAAGTTTTCTAGTTGCTCAGGCAAACCTTAGAATATGCAGATGCCGTATTCCAACAGCATCTATACCTCCTCCTTCTCACCGCCACTGTTGTCTGGGCCAGAGCGAGAGGCAGGTGAACAAGAAGGTTGCAATGGTGAAGAGGAGGAACAACTCCAGGGGTTCTTGTCAGTGGGCCCCTCCTGGTGTGTGGGCTCTCAGCAGGTGCCCAAGCATGCCTACCCTTGAAGCCAGCCTTAGTCTTGCTCATAGCTGTAGGGAAATGTACAGTATTCCCAGTGTTTGAAGCTGTGTTTGAATTAAGCTGCCTTTGTATATGAATGCTTTCTTGACTGAGTGTTGTTGTAGGAACTGTCACACATGGTTTGTCTTGGGGACACCAAACCGTGCCCTTGAAATCAGACCTGGTTCCATATATATTAATGAACAGATATAGATAGATAGATAGATAGATAGATTCATATTCATTAAAAAGAATTACATTAGATTAGATACTATTTAGCCACTCCTCAAAAACAGACTAAAAAGCTGGCTACCTACCAGCCTCCTTGTAGCTGAGCCTTAAAGGCACATATTATTACTGCTCTGTTTCTCAACAGTTCTGCACCAGATGGCCCGGGATCATCAGAATGGCACCCAGCATGGATAATTCTGTTTGAACTGTGCCCATTAAGGGGAGGATGTATATTTCAGTCTATACAGATTCCTAGTTGGCATGTAGGGCATTCGTAGTCTTTGCCAAGGGGTTGCACCAGTTTCACAGCAGGTACCAAGCTTTTACAAACAGATGGATATTTATTGACAAATGCAAGCCAGAAACTAAGTGCAGCATGAAGTATGACTTTCAGCAAAGCTGCTTGAAAGAGGATCCTTGCTGCTTCTGTTCATTTTGAGTTTCTATATGGTCAGTCTTTGGTCCTGTCTCAGTTGCTTTATAGTGACAGAGCATTGGCCCATCTAGCCCAATATGTATTTATTTGTTTATTAATTATTCTTCTAGACCTCCCAATAACCCACATTCTCTGGGTGGTGTGCAATACAGTGTCAACTGCTCCAAGGTTGGGCAAAAGGTAGATCTCCAAATGTTTTGGTCTTCAAGCCCCAGAAGTCCCTGCCAGCATTGCCAATGGTCAGGGGGAGTGCTGGGAGTTGAAATCCAAAACACCTGGAGATTTACTTTCTGTCAACCACTAGTCTATTCTACTCTGACTAGCTAGCAGCAATTTATTTATTTATGTATTATTTATTAATAATACTAATATACTGCTTAATATATAAAAAAAATCTCTAAGCAGTTAACATATAAATATTAAAACATTCATTTAAATACACTATTAAAACCCTTTTAAAATGATTTTAATTACAAAAATAATACAAATACATTTAAAATACACCATTAAAATGATTTAAAACTACAATAACAATACAGAGTAGTACAAGGAGCAGCAAGGTCTCCAGGGCCACAGGCAGAGATCTTTCCCAGAACCTTTTACCTACAATCCTTTACTTGGAGATGCCAGGAACAGAATCTCATACCTTTTGCATGCAAAGTACATGATCTAATACTGAGCTATGGCGTCTTCACACTGTGGTGGAGTGACAGGCAGAAGCCTAGGGAGAGGCCAACCTGAACATTCCAGAGGCTCTGATTGGTTGAAGCAGAGAGCATAGAACCCCAGGGAGTTGGCAGTTAAAGGGAGTCGGTTGTCAGTTGGGGAGAGAGTGGGTTGGAGTGAGAGAGGCAGTGGGAGGTTAATAGAGTAGGTAGGGAAAGGTGGTACTGAAGAGAAGAGTTCAGACAGGAAATCTAGTACTAAGTTGTGAGAAAGCAAACGTGAAGGTGTTAGTATAGAACAGTTCACAGGAGTCTCCACTTAGGGAGTGAAGGACCTTCTTTCTGTCTGAGGAAGAAGGTGAAGCTCTGGACTAGTGAGAGGGACAGTTAAGTTCCCTGGTCTGATACTGTAACTTCAAGTAACCAAGCTAAGTTGATACAAAGAGCACTGTATAACATCTGCCTGCCTTTAACCTGAATCTAAGCAAAGAACAAGTCTGAATTAACTGTTGAAAATCCAAGTTATCTATGCCTGAGTTGAATATCAGTTTAGAGACTTTGTTAGAACAATAAATCAATCTTTTTATTCAAAGTTCTAAGTGTCCAGAGGGAGGAGAGGATTGTTCAATTAACCCCTCCCACTATAACTAGTGGTTACATTATCCTCATTGATTTAAGCAGGCAATATTACAATTTCCAACAGAAGTAACTGCCAATCTAGTCAGGTTATGTACACGGAATTGGAGGGAAGAGGTGCCATCTTGTCCTTTGCCTCTCAGACAGAAAAAGGCCACCCCTGAACTATATCTTACAGATACACTCATGAGAGAGCCTAGTCTGGCTACAGCTCTCCATCAAGTCTATATTAGGTTACTATAGAACAGGATAAGTCTGAATTTGAAATACAATTGTGTACAGGTGATGATCATGTAATTGCAAAAATGTATAAATTTTTGTTGAAGTTTGGGACAGAGGAAGAACAAGTTAAGGATTGTATGGTTAAATGGGCAAGGAACTTTGGATATAATATAATGATGGAACAATGGGAACGCATGTGGACTAAAGGTATAAAATTTACATTGTGTTCTGATCTCAGAGAGAATTTTTACAAGATGATGTATCGTTGGTACCTAACTCCTGTGAAATTGGCTAAGATGTATAATAATGTGTCAAATGTATGTTGGAAATGTCAAAATCATGAAGGAACATTTTATCATATTTGGTGGACATGTAAAAAAGTGAAAACATATTGGGTACAAATACACACATGGATACAAAAGATTTTAAAAGTGAATATTAAACTGAAACCAGAAATGTTTTTATCGGGTATAATGGACTTACAACTTGAGAAAGACTATGGAACATTATTACAATATATGATGACGGCAGCAAGAATAATCTATGCTCAAAAATGGAAAGAAGCAACAATACCAACTGTAGAAGACTGGCTGTTGAAAATGTTGGACTTAGCAGAGATGGCAAAACTGACTTGTTTAATTAGAGGAAAAAAATTAACTTCATTCAAGAAAGACTGGAAACCTCTGGTGGACTTCTTGGGGAGGAGGGAAAGTGACTTAATAACTTTGGGTTTTGATTTCTGAATATTGGTAAGGTGATAGAATTTTTTTCTGTGAAAATAGAAGAAACTTAGATTGGATAAGGATTGGTAATGTTTGTCAGACAATGAGGCGGAAGCCAAATGTTGTTTTGGAAAATTCAATTAATTTTTTTTAAAAAAAAAGTCTATATTAGGTTACAAAACAGGTTTTGCTGCCAGGTAATGTGTGGAGAGGCCCCTAAATGGGTTTTGAAATTAAGTTGTGCATTGTAACGATGCACTCATATTAGAGACAGAATTGACTGTAGCTCCCTGTTGACCATGTAGCAGTGAGTCCGACCTGGTTCCTGTTCCTCTATCTGGCTCACTTCCACCTGGCCTGGCAGGGCGAGGCCTTGACTGACCCCAGCTACAAAGGCTGCTCC
Source organism: Shinisaurus crocodilurus (assembly GCA_021292165.1). NCBI lineage: Eukaryota > Metazoa > Chordata > Lepidosauria > Squamata > Shinisauridae > Shinisaurus > Shinisaurus crocodilurus. The sequence goes on from CM037876.1 coordinate 267,292,473, forward strand.
TACTGCTGAAGGTGCCTACATACCATCTTGTTTAAACTTTGTGGCTGGGTAACATTTAGCTTTATCGAGAACTGGGAAGCTCTGGCCCATGAACGATCTAACTGGAGGTTGGCCTTTCACAAAGGTTCTATGGACTTTGAAGAAGCCCGAGTGCAAGGTGAAAGGGAGAAACGTGCTAAGCGAAAAGCACATCAAACGAATCCTTTACAGCACCATCTTCCATCTGGCAACCTGTGTCCCCACTGTGGGAAGCTGTGTGGATCTAGAATAGGCCTCCACAGTCACTTACGGACCCATCGCTAGAGTCTACACAATTTTTTTACAATTTCCTCTTTACTGTGTATAATTTTCTTTTTGTAATTTTATCCTGGAAGACAATCTTACTCGGTCACGAGTGATCACCTACTATTATTATTTTTCCTGCTATTTAGATTTATTTTATTTGTATTTTTCTTTTGTTAGGCCTTAGTATGAATTATTAGTGGATTATTTAATCTCAGTGTATATTTATTATGAGATATTTAGCCTGCTTGCATGATTATTTAAATCTTATTATGACTTGTAATTGTTAATGAATTATCTGGAAATGTTGCTGTATTTTATTACATATTTTTTTTCTGATGTTGCTATAAGCTACTTTGAGCATGGTTTTACCACGGAAAAGCAGCATACAAATAAACTGATGCTGATGATGGTGCCAAACACGGGTTTGTCACTGCATGATATTTGAAATGGACACAAATACAGCTTCTGCTTTGCTTTCATATGTTCAAATTGCACCAAAGCACCAGCTGTAGTTTCCAAATGATACTGAGTTAAATCTGGCTGAGGACCACACAGAATGTGATTGGCTCATTCTCCTCATGGCTTCTGCCAAGAGACACCTGTGGGATACGCCATAAAAAGTCTCTACGCTGCCAACTTTTGTAGGAATCATTTAGCCGAGTACAGCAAGCCTGTGGGACAACAGAGGAAATTAAAACCCTAAATTATTACTGCTGGGACTAGCTATAATAGATCTGCTGTGAGTATCCTACCACTGAGATTTAGAGGTTTTGTTCTTTTGCACACCATTGCATGATGATCCTCAGAAGCCTTACAAGGCCTTTTCATACAGCTTACAGAGCAGGTGTGTTTTTCTTGTGGAATTTCATTCTTTAGCATGAAGGTTCTGCAAATGACTAATCGGTTTAATGATATCTATATAACTTCTCTGAGGGTTGTTTCAGAAGAAGCCCTGTGCATACCCGTAACTCGGGCAGGGAACCTGCAGCTCTCCAGATGTTGTTGGACCACCACTTCCATTGGTAAAATGCTGACCATTGGTAAAATGCTGGCTGGGGCTGATGGGAGCTGTAGTCCAATAGCATCTGGAGGGCCACAGGTCCCCCAGCCTGGGTATAGCTAAGCAGGTTTAAGGCTGAGATCCAAATGAAGTTGCATGACTAATTCTATGCACCCAAGGTGCGCTGGGGTTATTTTTCTCGGACAGCATCTCCCTCCCATGGCAGCACCACCCCATGGCCAACTGAGGAGGCTTTCAAAAGTAGATTGTGTTTTAGCATAGAAATGTGCTTTTTCAAGGGGGAGAAAAGTAAAAATAAATCCTTGGGTGTGTCTAAACCAGGGGTGAGCAACTTGCAGGCCAAAACACCTGGAGGGCCACAATTTCCATCAGCCCTAGCCAGCATAGCCATTGGTGAGGGATCATGGGAGTTGTAAGTGCAACATCTGGAGGGCCATAAGTTGGCCATCCCTAGTCTAAACTAAGTAGCTCTTTGAATTTAGGCCCTTGCTGTTTTTGAGTAGCCCCACTGGTCAAAATTGCCCAGGATCCTGCCTTGAAAGCTCAGATGACTAGGCTTTGGATCCAGATTTATGCTGGATCAACTGCACCGATGGAAGTGGACTTTCCTGCCCCATCCTTCCCACAGCAGCCGCTCCAGACCCCTGAAAATGCTACACAGAGTTAGGAGATCCTGCTGAATGGGGTGATCTGTGGTGTGTGTGGGGAGGGGTATCCCCAAAAATTGGGTGGAGGGACCTTCCATGAGTGGAGCCCTTCCTCTTGCAGAAGGTTCCTTCCTCTTGTGGAAGGCAGATTCTGTATCCAACCCAAGGTATTATATGATCAATATTAGGCACATTCCCACATTCTTTTGTCTTGCTCCAGTTGTATTGAAATTTCAACATGTGCTTGTGTATAGGACGCTCCCAGTTATCTGTGCCCATCCTCAGCAGCATCAACCACAGCTCTATAACTCTGAAGTCAGAATGAAATTATGAGGGTGGGAGGGGAGAACTCTTTTTTCTGTTCTTTAGTCAATGAGGTATCCTACACGAGGCATTTATTGTGCACTTGTGATTCCTTATTTATGGTTGTTTCTGGGTTCTTTAGATGACATCGTCATCCTCCTGTGTCTCTTCTTTTTTAAGAGCACTTTCCTGTTTCTTTTTAGAGCAAGGAAAATGGAATGTTATTTCAGAAAGCTAAAGAAAACATATTTTCCTACATGTAATTGCATTATTCCACTATAGCACAGAACCACCTAGAGGTTATGTAGCAGAAAAGCTCTTTGAGTAGAGCTCAGATCTCAATTCTGCGATGAAACTGAACAGTGATTAACAACAGCCTCATGTGGAAAAGCTTGATGATTATGAATCAGATATGTAATGAAGCAGTAATAGGAATGCTAACTAAGTAAAGTAGCGAATAAAGCTGAGTTATGTGAAGCTGAATTTTTTCAGTGCTGTGCATTAACGCAGGCATAGTAGCCCAGCATAGTGGAGATGATGAGGTTAGTCATGCTTCCGGCATTTAGAAATGATCATGGTATTAGGTGTGCCGAGTTCCTGGATCACAGATAAAGACCTCTTTTCCTTAGTGATGATGAAGGAAGGAATTCCCTGCCATGCTCTGGCCACCCTCACCTCAAACTACCTCTGCATGGTTCAGGTAAGGAGGAAAAATCAAGAGGGGGAAGTTTGACAAATGACTTACTTCTTACTTTGTATGTGTAGACCAGCTTATCCTAAGAGCGCAGGATTCATAACCATGTTGTACAAAATAGCTCAAGAGGCCCATGTTCCAAAGACTCACAGCTTAAAGCTGAAATCCTATACCCACTGACCCCTGAGTAAGGCCAATTGAACTCAACAGGACTTACTTTTGAATAGCGATATATAGGATTTCAATGTAAGGGTGCAATCCTAAACACACTAACTGAACACAGTGGGAATTACTTCATGCATAGGCTTGTGTTGTAAGGCTGCAATCGTATAGAAATGTACTTGATACTAAGTTCTATTGAATTTGAGGCACAGATGTGTATATACACCATTAGAAAAGATAGAGAATAATTTGCATCAATCATCTGTAGCAGTAACTAAAAAAAAAAGCAGGCATTTCAAATATTTTGGGTGGCCTACTCAGTTCTCTACTTTGGAGAGCTGTCAGAGGACAGTCCTCTATTTGAAGGTGTCCTGTATTTGATGGGCTGTCCAGTCCAAGTTTGGTTTGAAGTCAAAGAACTGTAAGAAGGGAGCAGGGGGCCTTGAAGTTCCCATCAGTAGTTAGTACCTGGGCAGCAGACTGAGCGGGCACACAGATCAAGATGCACTGTATTTCTATTTAAATTATAGCAATTGTTTATAAATGTGCATCATCTATACATATAAATTACTGTATTCAAATATTATCCAGACTGGTGCCCTTTCCCCCTCTTTCTTTGGTGATGCATTCATTTCCTCTTTTTTGGCTATATGTACGTGGCCACCCTACAAACATTAGATCAGGGAAGTGGCATGAGAGAAAGGGTGAGCCCCCTTGTCTCCCAGCGCCACCACTTTGATCACAGAGTCCTCAGTGGCTGCTTTGAAGTTCTTTAAAAGCCAGTAAATTTGGTAACACATCATTTTTTAATTTCTCCAATTCCCCCCATTTTGGGGGGGAGCCCCCCCCCCCGCCCCAGGCCTTCACTTCTCTAGGTGTGTGTCACCATGCTGTGAACAGTGAACAAGAAGTTGCAACTGAGTAAGGGCACACTCCTATGGCTGCTATACACTGTCTAGATGGCCATAGCATAATTCAGAGTCCCTGCTCCAACCTCGGAAAAGTACTCCAAGGTCAGAGCTGGGACTCCGAATTCGGAGCACCACCACCCCTTCTGCCCTCGCAGCCGGCATGGTTCTTTCTGCACTGGCTGTGGCTCCGAGGCTAGAAGACCAAGCCAGTGTTGGGTGGGCCTTCTGGGTGTCAGGGAGGGGAGGAGTGAGACTTGTAGCCAGTGTTGGGTGGAGCCAGTGTTGGGTGGAGCCAGTGTTGGGTGGGCCTTCCGGGGGTCAGGGAGGGGAGGAGTGAGGCTTGGAGCCAGTGTTGGGTGGAGCCAATGTTGGGTGGGCCTTCCAGGGGTCAGGGAGGAGTGGGGCTTGGAGCCAGTGTTGGGTGGAGCCAGTGTTGGATGGAACCAGTGTTGGGTGGAGCCAGTGTTGGGTGGGCCTTCCAGGGGTCAGGGAGGAGTGGGGCTTGGAGCCAGTGTTGGGTGGAACCAGTGTTGGGTGGAGCCAGTGTTGGGTGGGCCTTCCAGGGGTCAGGGAGGGGAGGAGTGGGGCTTGGAGCCAGTGTTGGGTGGAGCCAGTGTTGGATAGAACCAGTGTTGGGTGGAGCCAGTGTTGGGTGGAGCCAGTGTTGGGTGGGCCTTCCAGGGGTCAGGGAGGGGAGGAGTGGGGCTTGGAGCCAGTGTTGGGTGGAGCCAGTGTTGGATAGAACCAGTGTTGGGTGGAGCCAGTGTTGGGTGGGCCTTCCTCCGGGGGTCAGGGAGGGGAGGAGTGAGGCTTGGAGCCAGTGTTGGGTGGAGCCAGTGTTGGGTGGAGCCAGTGTTGGGTGGGCCTTCCGGGAGTCAGGGAGGGGAGGAGTGGGGCTTGTAGCCAGTGTTGAGTGGAGCCAGTGTTGGGTGGAGCCAGTGTTGGGTGGGCCTTCCGGGGGTCAGGGAGGGGAGGAGTGAGGCTTGGAGCCAGTGTTGGGTGGAGCCAGTGTTGGGTGGGCCTTCCGGGGGTCAGGGAGGGGAGGAGTGAGGCTTGGAGCCAGTGTTGGATGGAACCAGTGTTGGGTGGAGCCAGTGTTGGGTGGGTCTTCCTCCGGGGGTCAGGGAGGGGAGGAGTGAGGCTTGGAGCCAGTGTTGGGTGGAGCCAGTGTTGGATGGAACCAGTGTTGGGTGGAGCCAGTGTTGGGTGGGCCTTCCAGGGGTCAGGGAGGAGTGGGGCTTGGAGCCAGTGTTGGGTGGAGCCAGTGTTGGGTGGAGCCAGTGTTGGGTGGGCCTTCCAGGGGTCAGGGAGGGGAGGAGTGGGGCTTGGAGCCAGTGTTGGGTGGAGCCAGTGTTGGATGGAACCAGTGTTGGGTGGAGCCAGTGGGTGGGCCTTCCTCGGGGGTCAGGGAGGGGAGGAGTGAGGCTTGGAGCCAGTGTTGGGTGGAGCCAGTGTTGGGTGGAGCCAGTGTTGGGTGGGCCTTCCGGGGGTCAGGGAGGGGAGGAGTGAGGCTTGGAGCCAGTGTTGGGTGGAGCCAGTGTTGGGTGGGCCTTCCAGGGGTCAGGGAGGGGAGGAGTGAGGCTTGGAGCCAGTTGGGTGGAGCCAGTGTGGATGGAACCAGTGTTGGGTGGAGCCAGTGTTGGGTGGGCCTTCCAGGGGTCAGGGAGGAGTGGGGCTTGGAGCCAGTGTTGGGTGGAGCCAGTGTTGGGTGGGCCTTCCAGGGGTCAGGGAGGGGAGGAGTGGGGCTTGGAACCAGTGTTGGGTGGAGCCAGTGTTGGATAGAACCAGTGTTGGGTGGAGCCAGTGTTGGGTGGGGCTTCCTCCGGGGGTCAGGGAGGGGAGGAGTGAGGCTTGGAGCCAGTGTTGGGTGGAGCCAGTGTTGGGTGGATCCAGTGTTGGGTGGGCCTTCCAGGGGTCAGGGAGGGGAGGAGTGGGGCTTGGAGCCAGTGTTGGGTGGAGCCAGTGTTGGGTGGGCCTTCCAGGGGTCAGGGAGGGGAGGGGTGAGGCTTGGAGCCAGTGTTGGGTGGAGCCAATGTTGGGTGGGCCTTCCTCCGGGGGTCAGGGAGGGGAGGAGTGAGGCTTGGAGCCAGTGTTGGGGGAGCCAGTGTTGGGTGGGCCTTCCAGGGGTCAGGGAGGGAGGAGTGAGGCTTGTAGCCAGTGTTGGGTGGAGCCAGTGTTGGGTGGGCCTTCCTCCGGGGGTCAGGGAGGGGAGGAGTGAGGCTTGGAGCCAGTGTTGGGTGGAGCCAGTGTTGGGTGGGCCTTTCCTCGGGGGTCCGGGAGGGGAGGAGTGAGGATGGAGCCAGTGTTGGGTGGAGCCAGTGTGGGTGGAGCCAGTTTTGGGTGGAGCCAGTGTTGGGTGGGCCTTCTGGGGGGGATTCCAGAGGTCAGGGAGGGGGGAGGAGGTTGTTCCGTGTTGGGTGGAGCCAGTGTTGGGTGGGCCTTCTCCAGGGTCAGGGAGGGGAGGAGTGAGGCTTGGAGCCAGTGTTGGGTGGATCCAGTTGGGTGGGCTTCTCCGGGGTGGGAGGGGAGGGCTGGAGGTGGGGTGAGCAGTGTGGTGGGCCGTGTTGTGAGGCTGGAGCCAGTGTTGTGGTGGTGGAGCAGGTGGTGGAGCCAGTGGGTGGGCCAGTTGGGTGGGCTTCCTAGTGTCAGGGGGGGAGGAGTATGAGGCTTGGAGCCAGTGTTGGGGGAGCCAGTTGGGTGGAGCCAGTGTTGGTGGAGCCAGTGTTGTGGGCCTTCCAGAGGTCAGGGAGGGGAGGAGTGGTGCTTGTAGCCAGTGTTGGGTGGAGCCAGTGTTGGGTGGGCCTTCCTCCGGGGTCAGGGAGGGGAGGAGTGAGGCTTGGAGCCAGTGTTGGGTGGAGCCAGTGTTGGGTGAGCCAGTGTTGGTGGGCCTTCCAGAGGTCAGGGAGGGGAGAGTGAGGCTTGAGCCAGTGTTGGGTGGAGCCAGTGTTGGGTGGGCCTTCCTCCGGGGGTCAGGGAGGGGAGGAGTGAGGCTTGGAGCCAGTGTTGGGGGAGCCAGTGTTGGGTGGAGCCTGTTGGGTGGGCCTTCCTCCGGGGGTCAGGGAGGGGAGGAGTGAGGCTTGGAGCCAGTGTTGGGTGGAGCCAGTGTTGGGTGGAGCCAGTGTTGGGTGGAGCCAGTGTTGGGTGGAGCCGGTGTTGGGTGGAGCCGGTGTTGGGTGGAGCCAGTGTTGGGTGGAGCCAGTGTTGGGTGGAGCCAGTGTTGGGTGGGCATTCCAAGGGTCAGGGAGGGGAGGGGTGAGGCTCTGCCAGGATACGATGTATCCTAGCAGCACCTCAGAACTGTCCTCCTCATGAGCAGGCACAAAAGACTTAGATGGCCGAACTTGCAGGGCGGGAGAAGCACGGAGGCAGCCTTCGTCTCTGTTCTCCTTCCGTCCTCGATAGGATGCCTGTAATCTTCCGAGTTTGGAGGGTCGCGCTGCCCGTCTCATTAAATTCTGTAGAAAATACTTACAAGTAAACATGCACAGTACTGGGTTGTTTGGAATATGGACAGTGAGCAAGAATCTGGGCCCCATACAGCTCTTCACCAGTGGATCTCTCATCTTAGAAGCTCAGCTGCAGTATCATATCACTTACACTGTTACTTAAATGATTACAAATCACTTTTAATGCAATTTCTTCTTTTTCTTTCTTTTTTCTCCCCCCCCCCCTTCTTTCAGGGATTCAGAAAATTAATAGACATAAACAGGCTTGCCAGAAAGTTTGAAAGCAAAGACAAATTAAGGGCCTTGGAGCCAGAACACATGCTACCGAGCTACCAAGCTGATTATGTGCTTCTGAGAGAGGAAATATATAGTGTGATAGATTTGTTCACTGTGACCAGCAGGAAGCTCTGCCAAAACAGTCTGGGGAGTTTGGCTTCAGCTCAAGTTTTTCATCAGACACAAAGTCAAACCAAGCCGGGCACACACCGCTTCACGCTGTCATTGGCTTGACCACTGCTGGAGACAAGGACATGGTTTTGACAAATCATAAATATCAATTAAGGAGAAACCTATGCAACTCTGATTGCCAGGCACAGGTTTTGAGCAGAATTGGCATGGCAGCGCCCCTCTCCATCACAGAAGTCAAACTATTTCACATTCTGCCAAACCAGGCAAGAATGTTCAAACAAAGGCTGATCCATGTGTTAGCTGCTCCATGCAAGCGTGGCTCTATGCAGGAACTCTTCCTGGGCCCAGCTGGAAGTTCGGGAAGTGCCTGCCACAAGAAATTGCCCAATAAGCTAGTGTGGACATGGAAACTCTTCACACAGTGAGGAGAATCCGCAACAGCTGATGAGGGTGGCCACCTTTACAGAGGTCAGTCCTCTGCTTGAAGGCATCTTCTGTTTGAAGGGCTGGCCAGTCCAGTCTGGTTTAAAAATACAGAACCATCAGAAGGAAGAGTTGGGCCTTGAAGTTGCCCATCAAAAGCACCTGGACAGCCGGCTGAGTTGGTGCACAGGTCACCTGGACACAGTCTTCCCCACTATGGTATTGTATTTCCATTTAAATTATAGTAATTATTTCTAAATTTGCATCTATACATACAACTAGTAAGAATGCACATTAGATTTGCCTGAAGCTTGAAACGTGAGCTGAATGGGGCCCTTTCAGACCATTTCTGGTGCTTCTCAAGGCAAAGCAGGCTTCCCTCTGAACTGACCAGAATCAAAGCTGGGCCCTTGTTGTCACTGGCTGTTCACCGGTCAGCTCTGCATGTCTGAGCAGAGACAAGAGTGAGAGAAGCACAAGTAGCCTCCACTTGCCTTGCCTACTCCCTCTGGGCCCATAAGGAGAAAACAAAGGGAAGGCAGTCATGACCATGGCAAGAAGGATGTGGACCGACTCAAAGACCGTGTTTGCACCATCACAGCAGGGGAAATAAGCCACAGTGGCATATTTCCCCCACCGCGCACACCAGTCTGATTTGCAGAATCACCCTTCCCAGCACGGCTTGCTGTGTCGTGCAGATCTGGCAACAGTGGCTTGTTGCCATGGTTAACAAGCTACTCAGGACCCCATGGGCTTTCTGGGGTGGCATGTTAACCATGGCAACAAGCCATCCTGGCTGGGTTCGCACGATACAGCAAGCCATGATGGTGAGGGTGATTCTGCAAATCCTCCCGGCTCATGCAGCAGGGGAAATAAGCCATGGTGCGTGGCTTATTTCCCCCTACGTGTTCACGCGAACAGGCCAAAACCTGGAGCCTGGTACTGACCAAAGCAGTAGTCTTCAACACAACGAGCTCGCTTATATATTGAAAGGAAGGAAGAAAGGAAGATCTATAACCCAATTAAGCCAGAGCTCTTAAATCTAAGCTAAATCTCAGTTTTAGGACCATTGGATCAATAGGACTTGGTTTGCTTAAATTCAAGACCTATTTCATGCAAACAATAGATGAGGTAATAAAACTGTTCCTGGACTGTACCACTTCTGTCTGCAAGTGAGAGAATCACATGATTGTATTCTCTCTCTCTCTCTCTCCCCCTCCCTCTCCAAACCCCTATTTGTCCATCAAAAACGAAATGACAGGCTAAACGGTTCCAGCCACATCTTGTCCAAGTTGTGGATCCGTAGGAAGGTTTCATGAGGAAACACTGAACCACACAATTCCCAATGTGGTATACTCCAGATGGGATTGTCAACCAACTGGAAAACAACTGGCCTGGACAGTTTGGGGGCTTCCTTCAGCCCCATGGTGAGGCAGGTGAAAGCTAATTTTCCTTGTACATTGCATGCACAAACACGCATACAGAGGTGGGAGAGACCCAGAAGCCTCTGTGTATGGGTGTGTGCACAGCACTGGGAGAAATTCAGACTACCTCTATATGCCACAGCCACACCAATCTCCTGGGTTGGGCTGGGTCTCCCCATTGAAAGTGACAACAAGAAGAAGCTTGGTTGGCGGCCTCATTCACATTGTGGGCTTCAGTCCCATTCCAGCACAGCTGAGACCAATGACTGGCTAAGCCATTACTGGGGACCCTGCACAAATGTGGAATATTCCATTCAAAAACAGAATTTGGAATGGAGAGCATTGCAATGCATTCTCTTCATTGATCCTAAATCAACCTCCCAAAAATAACAAACACGGAGAGAGGCCAGAGAACCTAAGGAACAAAGGCAAGGAAGGCAAGCTAGTAAAGTGATCCAAGGTTCTGCGAAAGCCTCTAACACAGCCTTTCCCAACCTGGTGCCCCCTGGGTGTTTTGGACTACAACTCCCAGCATTCCAGATCATTGGCCCAGTTGGCTGGGGCTGATGGGAGCTGAAGTCCAAAACATCTGAAGGCACCAGGTTGGAGAAGGCTGCCCTTGCAGTAGGCGAACACTCATGACCGAGTAAGATTGTCTTCCAGGATAAAGTTACAACACAACACCCTTGACTCTTAGCTTGGCTACAGGAGGAATAAACCACTGTGCTGTGTGAGTCAACACGACTGTAGCAGCCACATCGCTTTCTCTCTCTGCAAGGTATGGCTCCCTGAGATTCCGAGGGGTCTGCAGGAGGTCAGTGGCCCCAGTATTATGGCCATCAACCCAAAACAGGAGGTCCTTAGGTATCCCAGACAGACAGTTTTGAGGTCACAGTGGAATTGGGTGGCCACACTGAAATGGCAGTGGCTTGAAGGCAGCAACGGGTGCTTTACAGGGGTGAAGCTCTATCTGGGCTTACAATGCAGCCTGGTCTCCATCCAGGTATACCAGGTAGCAGTCAAAAAAGAAAAGCTCTGGCCCTGGGAAGATGAGTTTGGCATCAGAGGAGGAGAAAGGAATGTGCTAGAAATGGATGGCAGCAAGCCAGGCGAACCCCGGGCCGATCGTGGAGCTCTGTGACAGACGGTCTGTCCACGACAAGTCCCTTAGTCAAAAAAAAGTGCACAGGGTGGCCAGCCCCAAGCGTAGCTGTAGATTTCATGCTGGGAACACAAAGAGACAACCATTTTGGAGGGATTCGTGGTGAAGTTGATCAAAGGGTATAATAATGTGGCTCTGAGGATGAATAGGAGCCTTCTTTTGGACTCCTGGCTCCTCGCCCGAGTTAGGGCTGGCTGACTAAGCATTACAAAAGCTACCCTTCCACAAGACAATTCGGTAGAGGGACTTAGAACAAAGGGGACCATGAGGGGTGCTACTTTAACCTGCTGCTCTATCCTGATGTGAGGACACTTCAGAATAGAACCATGTCTCTTGCCAATGCTTCAGATCAATCGATGTACAGATGCCCTCATGAGTTGCTTGACCAGGATCGTGACCTGGTCGTCAGAAAAGCATTTGCATGTCTCCGACGTTCCCAAGCTTTGCATACTGCAAGAGGGCAACTCCTCTTAATTCAATCAAGGTAGAGGACATACAGGTCATGAACTAGCTAGCCTAGCATATTCCTCTTGCTCCCAGCTGCCATGAGACTGTTGCCCATACAGCCTTTCCCAGAACAAAAGACATATTAGACAAGGTGCTAGAGCAGTGGTGGGCAATGTCTGGGGGTTGGGGAGCCACATTACCCTCCCCCCTGAAGCCCACCAGAGGCCACGACCTGCTGCACTGAATTTGCTGCTAAATTTATTTGCTGCTGCCATGGCAGCAGTCAAAATTGCAGAGATTTGGCACAGACTGAAACCCATTGTTTCGATTGCGCGCCTTGTTTACAAGCACAATTGCACTTCTGGGAGGCTTCTGGAAGAGCGATTCTGCTTGCTGCTAACAGGGCACGTGCACTCCGCGCCCCTTCTTTCAATGCAAAATCGCTGCAAAGATGGCTGCTGCCACAATTTCAGCAGCCACGGTGGCGGCAGCAGGGGAAGAGGCAGGAGGCACAAAAATGGCAGGGTGTGTGCACTGCCCAGCCCAGCCCAGCCCTTTGCTAGGGTGATGCCAACACAAATATAAAATCCAAACTGCTCATGTACAAATGCCATTAGCGTTGAGCTTCTCAGAAATGTGGGGCTTTGCTACTATCAGATGTATTTGGGAAAGTCAGGCATTAAATTTCAAGCTGGAACAAACCGGAATGAAAGGCTCATGTTAAGTCGTAATTTAGCTATACTGCAGCTGTACCACAGCGCCACCTTGTGCTTTGATAATGAAATACATAGAAAGGCTGAGGAAGACAAACCCCGGGGCGGGGGAAACTGTGTAAAGGATGCACTCTTCCTCCCACAAAGAACACAGAAGAAGAAGCCTCAGTAAAGCAACAGTTTAAACCCTTCATGTAGAGAAAGCCTTTGGGTCTTGGAGCAGAACTACACATTAGCTTGAGAGACATGTGTTCCCGAGCTTGGTTTGGGGGATATTTGTGGGGCAAAATCAGCAGTGTGGCACTTGAACCTTTGCACCAATGCTCTCCTAGGCCATTCCCCTTTTTCTCTTCCCTGCTTGACCCATTAGTCCCATTTCTGGTCTCAAAGCCAGCTGGTGTGAGGGACAGAATGAATGATTTAAAACAGGTCCCAGGATGCATTTGCAAGGAAGAATCAATAAGTGGAGGAGGGTTGAAGCCTGTATTTGTCTCATAACATGTCGTTCTACCCTCATGTGTGACGTAGCCCTAAAGTCAGCTGTATGGCACCAATAGCCTGTGGAAAGAGAAGAATCCAGCTTTTCTTGAAAGAAGACTCTTAGGCTTCTCTACATGAGGCTTTTAACCCACCACTTTACGAAGGCTTCTCTGCTATCAGATTCTTTGCAGGATTAAGATCAGCTCCTTTACAAGTGTTTTCCCCTCCAGGGTTTTTCTTTCTCTGCCTTTCTATTTGTTCTATTACACAACCACAAGATGGCGCTGTGGTATAGCAGAGTTGCGAAAATACGCACGCTTCTCATTGCAGTTCATTCTGCCATTTCCAGATAATACTACACTTTCCTTGCTCTAAAATAAAGCTGCGGAAATGCTTGCAAAGAACGGGAGAGGCCCTGGAGGATGACAACATCATGTAAAGCACCAACAAACTACTGTGAATGTGGAATCATGAGCGCACAATAAATGCCTCATGTGGAGAAGCCCCTTTAGTGGGGGCAGAAGATGGATTGCTAGATGGGGCTTTTTCAGCCTCTCCAGCTCCCACAGCAGAAGAGGAGTCTGTTGTATATTTCTGGTTGATATACATTTCTGGTCAGTTCTAAACTAGTTTGATGTCTGGAGGTGTGCGTGTGTGAGCGCGCGTGTGCGTATGTGTTTAAAATCAGCTTCCATGCGAAGCAAAATGCCCTTTTAAAACTACTTACATTTAAATGAATAAACACATGCACAGGAACGACTTTCCAATCACAACTGCTCCCTTTGAGAGTGGCAGCCTCCTTATTAGCAAGTAAATTTAATAAGTATCTCACCATCCAAAATGATGTCACCTTGATTAAGATGCAATTCAGAGGCAGGAATCATACGCCAGAGGCATTTCCTGGCTAATATTTCTGAACACACAGGCATTTTATCACTTATATCATTCTCTCTCCCCACTCCCAAGCACTTTCCCCTCACCCCACCCCCATCTCTGGTTCTGTCTTAGAGCCTCCTCTCCATGAAATTGAAAGATTTCTAGTAGAAATGCCTTTGTTGTATTGGGATACTATTGGAAATATGGATTACAGTATTCTGTGAAAAACATTTATTACTCTGAACTGTGACTCAGACATTGTTGCATTTCTTAGGTTATAGATTTTCTTTCAGCTAAACTAAGGCTGTAAGTCACTGTGACAGCTGTAATGTGTGTAGAACTATAGTACCAGATTCTATTACATACATATTTTTGCTAGAGGTTTATGATGTTAAGAATGTTTCTTCTCCCTCCCCCCCCCCCAATACCTTTCTGTCCCTGTTGTGTAAATATATATAGGATACTACAAACAACACTGAAGTCAATTTCCAGATGAAATCTTCTCAGGAACACTAGTTTGTCCTTTAAAAAAGAAGACGAAGACGGGGGTGGGGGTGGGAACACAGCACACAAACTAATTATATTCAACCACAATATTGAATTGTAATAAAAGATGAATGACAGAAAGTCTGTGTCATTGTGAGGAATGGAGAAGGTTACAGAAAGCTGAGGCTAGGAAAAGGATTTATCATGTGCCGTGGCTCCGGGCATTGTGTCGAAAGATCTGCGGGCTTATTTGCAAGGGTGTTTGACGGGAAAATAGAGCAGGCTCCACTAGAAAGAATAGTGATAGATTTTTATCCTTTATATACAGCAAAGATAGAAAGATGAATCAGGTTTTCTTTTTCAAAGAAAATCTATGGGAAATTGCAAGGCAGAGAAAGCAGGGTGGGGGAGAGTCTTCAAACTCCTACGCCCCAAGCCCCAGCAATTCCCTAAATTCAGAGAATAGACAGTTGCTAAAGTGCAACTGATCCATATATATATATATATATATATATTCTCATTGTAAACATAATAGGTTCTGTTGGGTTTGAAAGAAGAAGAACAACAACAACAAAAGCCCCAACAATTGGGGAATACAGAAAGATCTCAAGCTTTGCTTGCGAAAGCTTCTGTGCTGCATGTCTATGCAAACAAACCTTTTAGCTAGTCCTTAGAATTCAGATCTAGTACTACAGTCATAACGCAGCTGGGGAAAGTAATGGCTTTCGGGGTGTATTAGAATGCAAAACAATGTGTCAACAGCCCTACTTTGTTTCCAGAATTTCTATTTCTAGCCAGCACAGATAGTATTTCAATCTAAGCAAGCTTTAAGATCTATTAGGTCAAGAGCAGTCAACATGTTTTCTTCCATTATTGCTCTTTGCCATAACGCAGTAGGTTGGACGTGAATGGATTTGTGGTCCTTTTCATATTAAAATTTCTGGCTCAGGCATGAAGCTTGCTGAGTGACCTTGGGCCAGCTGTTCTCAGCTTTACTTACCTTGGACGGTTGTTTTGAGGATAAAATTGGACAATTCCCATGTCTGGAAGGATGGGATACACATATGAGGAATGATGGGATACACATATGGACAGATAATTTGGGGGGGTTTTTGTTTTTTTTTAATGATCCCTGCCATCTCCGGGTAGTGCTCAGAAAGACCCCTGTCTGAAATCCTGGAAAAACTCTGCTGCCAGTCAGTGTAGACAACACAGAGATAGACAATCATCTGACATAGTATAAGGCAGCTTCCTATGACCCTATGTACTTCTCAATCCTTTGATCATACCATACACAAGGCCACAACAACAACAACAACAGACTATTTCCAATTTATTCAGGTGCCAGAATTAACTTGTGCCTCCTAATGTTGCCTCTGATGGGATGGGAATTATTATTAGTGATTATATTTGTCGTAAATCCGTCCAGTTCAAAGATAAGCCGTAGTCAGTTATCACAGTCCGAGGGTCAAAGCCAAAATATATCAGTCCAAAACAGAGCAAACATAAACCAGTTTGGGATCAGGCAAAGTCGTGGTCAAGGTCGTTCCAAGGATCAAAGGTACAGAAGTCTGAGGTCAGGAATGTCAGGAGCGTCCGGCTGTAGCTGTATTAGCAAACAATTGCTTCCAGCCTCTGAGTGTGTTTGGGACCTGCCTTTTGAGCAGGCGCTGATTGGTAAGGCTGCCCAGCTGGGTCAGGCTGCACGTAGGCTGGCCCCACCCCAAACACACTCCGGCACGGCTGGTCTCTGTCTGACCTACTGGAGGCACAACAACAATATTTAGCTTTTTCTTGTACTTCTGTGTTGCTAAACTGTCACAAGATGACATAAGTACTATTTGCATTGCATTGACATCTGCTTATCTCAGAAGGGTCTAGAAAGAACACACAGTAAGTAGAAGATGCCCTTAATGGACATAATTATCAGTGAGGGGATAATTGACTTGATTCTGACTGATAGGGAAGAATTAGTAGATGAGGTGAAAGTAGCAGGCACTGGGGGGGGGGAGTGGCTGTGTAATGCTCGAGTTCTTGACTTTAAGGAAAACTAAAGCAGAGTGTAGTCAAACGTGTACCTTGGACTTCAGGAAAGCTGATTTTAATAAACTCAGGGCAATGATAGGTAGGATTCCATGGCAAGAAAAACAGGAAGAAGAGTTCAAGGGGGGGGGGAGTTCCTAAAAAAGGAGGTACTAAAGGCTTAATCAGAATCCATCCCAATGAGGGGGGAAATGGAAGACAACAGAAGTAGCCAATGTGGCTACACAAAAAGCTTAGCAATGATCTGAAAATAAAAGAGGACACATATAGGAGGTGGAAGGAGAGACAGGTCACTAGCAGAGCAATCCTATGGCCCCTGGACAGCATCGGGGGGGGGGGGGGATAGGATTCTTCAGATTCCCAGATCCAAGGTCCGAAACAAAGCTCCAACCTTGGAGCAAAGGATCCACGCTTGGATCCTCCCCCCCCACACACACACACACAGCCAGTATGGAAAGAACCACACTAGCTGCTTCTCCAAGGTCGGAAAAGTGACCTTGGAGAAGGGGCTAAAGGCGGCATTTCAGGGGAGGGGAGGAGACCAGGGCTGTCAGGATACAAGGTATTCTGGTGGCGCTTTAGCCTCCTTCCCTCCCCTCTGAAGTGCCTCAGCTAGATAGCCAAAATTGGCCACTTAGCTGACTTGTAAAGCAGAAGGAGTGGGTAGGAGGATGTTGCCTATGCCACTTCCCCCGCTCGGCATAGGATGCAGAGCAGGGGAGGCAAGAAGGAAGATCCTTTCTGGAAAAGGCAAAAAAGAAGATCCAAGGAATTATAGACTAGTCCGTTTGACATCCCTACCTGGGAAGATTCTAGAGCAGATTATAAAGCACTCAATCTGCAGGCACCTTGACACTAATGCAGTGATCACTGGAAGCCAGCATGGGTTTGTCAAGAACAAGTCCTGCCAGACTAATCTTATTTCATTTTTCCATTGGGAAACTTCCTTAGTAGATCATGGAAATGCTGTAGGCATAATATATCTGGGTGGCCGGGTGACCGGCACCGGCCAGATGGGCAATTAGCAAATGTAATAAATAAATAATAAATAAATATCTTGACTTCAGCAAGGCATTTGACAAAGCACCCCATGATATTTTGATTAGCAAGCTAGTTAAGTGTGGGCTGGATGGCACTACTACTAGAGAGATCCAGAGGAGATGAGAACCATACTCAAAGAGTGTCATCAGTGGGTCCTCATCAAACTGGGGGGAGGTATCGAGTGGGGTACAGTAGGGTTGGTCCTGGGCCCTAGTGCTCTTCAACGTTTTTATTAATGACTTTGAGGAAGAGGTGGAGAGAATGCTTACCAAATCTGTAGATGACACAAAATTGGGTGGGATAGCTAATACAGAAGACAGAAACAAAATTCAAAATGATCTTGATAGGTTAGAAAACTGGGCAGAAAATAACAGAATGGGATGTAACAGAGACAAGTGCAAAGTTCTTCATTTAAGAAAGAGAAATCAAATGCACAGGTATAAGATGGGGCATACCTGGCTTGACCAAAGTATGTGTGAAAAGAATCTTGCAGTTGTAGTCGATCACAAGCTGAATATGAGTCAGCAGTGGGATGTGGCTGCAAAAAAGGCAAATGCAATTTTAAGTTACATCAATGGAAGTATTGTTTTTAAATCATTGAAAGTAATAGTTCCACTCTCCCCTGCACTGGTCATACCTCACCTCGAATACTGTGTCCCTTTCAGGACATCACACTTTAAGGATTCAGAGAAGTTGAAATGAGTTCAGAGAAGGGCAATAAAGATTATCGAGGGACTAGAACCTAAGTCCTATGAGGAAAGACTGGAGGAACTGGGTATGTTTAGCCTTGAGAAGAGAAGACTGAGGGGGGATATGATAGCACTTTTCAAGTACCTGTCACACAGAAGAGAGCCACAAGTTGTTATCTGTCATCCAAGACTGTAGGACATGAAATAATGGAATTAGGTTACAGGAAAGTAGAACATCAGGAAAAACTTCTTAAAGGTCAGAGCAGTCAGACCATGAAACCAACTGCCTAGGGATGTGGTGGGCTCTCCTCACTGGAGATATTCAAGCAAAGACTGGACAGCCATCTGCCAGGGATGCTTGAAACTGGATCCTTCACAGAGCAAGGGGTTGGACTTGGTGGACTAAATGGCCCCTTCCAACTCTATGGTGCTATAAATGCTAAAATATAAAACCTGTTTCATCTGCCTATCTCAGCCACATAAAATCCCATCTGCCTCAGGATGATACCATGCTTCCTTGGAATTTCAAACACTCCTTTTCAGATGTCCCACATCCCTACCCAGGTGGGTCTAACCCAGCATGTGAGAAGCACTGTCTTAATTGTGCTGATTTCTGAATCACAGGCCCAGCTTCTTCTCTTTATGCCACAAGTTGATAATTTGAGCCCTCTAGAGCAGGGGTGGGCCAATCTGTGGTCCTCCCGGTATTGTTGGACTACAGCTCCCATCATTATTATTTATTTATTCATTCATTCATTTCTATACCGCCCAATAGCCAAAGCTCTCTGGGTAGTTCACAACAATTCATAAAAAATTACAAAGCACAAATGCAGATCATCTCACACCATTGGCTATGCTGGCTAGGGCCAATGGGCGTTGCAGTCCAACAACCTCTGGTAGGCCACAAGTTGCCCAACCCTGCTCTACAGGTTGTTGGACTCCAACTCCCATCAACCCCAGACAGAATGGTCAATGGTTAGGGATGATGGAAGTTGTAGCTCAACATCTGGAGGGACACTGGTTCCCTGCCCTACTTTATATACTATTATTCAAGCCATTCAGTTTGCCCATGCAAGCTACAGTTTGTCTCTCCCGACAGAAAATCAGTCAGTAAATGTCAGCACATTTCCAGGCAGTTCCTTGTACTACAGTGTGTGCTTACTGTAGCCTTTCAAATAATTCAGAATAAGGACATCTCTAATGCTTCAGATAAGCCTCATGCTTCACCTTTATGACTGATATCAGCTCGGTAAAGTGTGGTTCAAGCTAGTCCTGTTTGCACTTGCTCTTGCAGCCAAAGACCTTCGCGGCAGATTGGTAAACTTAGCAGTTTCCATCATCAAGCCGACATTCATAGAGACATTGGGCACCTCTAATGCACTCCACATAGTGGAGGAAGCTTCTTCTGTGATCTTTTATCCTGAGCATTAGAAAGATTTCTTGTCGATTTTTTTTGTCAGTGTTTACACACAGAATCTTAACCAGCTCTGATTTGAATCCTACCACGTGCCAAAAATTAATCTGTGTTAATTAAGGTGAAAAGTGTGGGTGTGCAACACCTTCTTGTGATTTTTCATATGATTAATGATCAAATAGAGAGCCTGTGTGGTTAGAGTTGAACCGGGACTCTGGAGATCTGGCTTCTAGTCCCCGCTCAGCCATGAAGCTCACTGGGTGACTTTGGGCCAGTCACTGACTCTCAGCCTAACCTAGGGATGTCACCGTTCCGGTTTTTTTGCATTCAGAAATCGTGAGCCGGTCTGAGCGAAAGGAGAACGTTCGCGATCAGACTCGCGTGAGCCGAACAAGGCGAGTTCGCATTTGCTGAACGGTTCTCCAAAAATTCTCACACAACCGTTCTGTGTTTTTGCAGTTCGCAAATGGTGCAGCCGAACAGAGCTAAAAGGAGAACGATCGCGAACAGACTCGAATGAGCCGAACAAGGCGAGTTCGCTACTGTTCGCACTTGCTTGCTGAACGGTTCCCCAAAAATTCTCACACATCCCTACGGTGTGAGGATAAAATGGAGAGGAGGAGGAGGATTAAGTAAGCCACCTTGGGTTCCTTGCAGGAAAAAAGGCAGGATATAAATATAATAAATGCATAAATAAATAAAGTTGGTGCCAGTGACCAGTTCACACATGTGTCCCTGACACTTTGTGACAAATACGGCCACCTAAGCTAGTGCTTATGATGCATAAAACTGTTGTAAAACAGTATTCAGAAAACCTTTGTCCATTTGCGTTCATCCTCCCAATGTCCGGCTGACCGAGGCAAAATGGACAAGAGCCACAATCTGCACCAACAGTTTTGTTAAAATCACCAAGCCAATAAAATGGTCCTCGCATGGCTCAACCACAGATAAAAACTGATCTTATCCACAGGTGGCACCAGCAATAAATTTATTTTTATGTATTTATTTAAAGTATTTATATATCACATTTCTGCCCACCAGGGCTGTCAAAGCGATGTACAGTAAAAATCCAATCAAATCACAACATAACAACAACAACAACAACAACAGAGCATTCTTTAAAAACAGACAAAATACCACTTCAAAAGCCAAAGGGCTGGTAAAACAATACAGTTTTTATTGCCTATCTAAACTTTAAAAGGGATAGAGCTAGCCCAACCTCCCTTGGGAGACAGCTGCACAGTTGAGGTGCTGCTACAGAAAAGGCCCTGTCTCATTGGTGGTAGAGCACATAACAGGCCCTCTAAAAGCTCAGCAAAGGTGCTCCTGGCCACAACCTGGCCCTCACGGAGCAACAATGGGCTTCTCTACACAAGGTATTTATTGTGCACCCATGATCCCTCACTCACGGAAGTGTTTGGGTCCTTTACATGACATCCTCTTCCTCCGGGACCTCTCCCATGTTTTCCAGCCATTTTTGCATAGCTATTTTAGAGCGAGGAAAGTCAAGCATATCCTGGATGCCACCATGATGCACTATCCAAGCCTTGTGTGTATTGGTAATTCCACTCTATACCACAGTGCCACCTTGTGTTGTGTACATAGAAACATATAGAAAGGCAGAGAGGAAAACCACGGGTGGGGGGGGACCCTCATGTAAATGGACATTCTTCCTCCTGCAAAGAAAGTGGAAGAAGCCCCAGTAAAGCCCTAGGTTAAATGCCTCCATGTAGCCATGTAGGCCCACTAGGTCCAAGAGTACCCCCAAACTGTGAACCTGCCTGGTCCTTCAGAGGGAGTGCAACGACATCCAGAACAGGTTATACCCCCAAACCCACGACAGCTTGTCTACTGACCAACAGAACATCAGTCTTGTCTGGAGTGAGCCTCAATTTGTTCACCCACATCCAATCCCTCACTGCATCCAGACAACACCTCAGGACTTCCACATCCTCCTTGGCATCAGTTGAAAAAGAGAGATAGAGTCTGGTATCATCAGCATAGTGATGAGAACCAACCCCAAGCTCTGAATGAACTCTGTGGCTTACGCTGGCTCAGCTTGAGTGTGGAAAGCTAAGCAGGGTCAGGCCTGGTTATTACTTGGATGGGAGACCCCTCCTCTAGTTTCCTGCATTGAGCAGGGGGTTGGACTCGATAGCCTTGTAGGCTCCTTCCAACTCTATGAAGTCCCCCAGCGGCTTCATGTAAATGTTAAAAAGAATAGGGGACAATATTGAGCACTGAGGAACCCCATAAGCTAATAGATATGGGACTGGATAATAATCTGTCAGCACCGCCTTCTGAGAACGTTCATCCAAAAAGACTAGAACCGCCACAAAACGGTGCCCTCAAGTCCCATATGAGCCAAACAGCCCAGAAGGATATCATAATCCATGGTATTGAATGCTGCCAAGAGGTCCAGACTCCAGCAGAACCAACAGGGATGCACTTTCCCTTGTCCAGTTCCTCGCATAGGTCATCCACTAATGCAACCAAAGATGTTTCTGTCCCAAAATCAGGCCTGAATCCAGATTGGAATGGATCAAGAAAGCTTGGAGTTTTGCTGCCACTGCTTGCTCTGAGACCTTATTTAAAAAGGGAAGATTGGAAACTGATTAGTAGTTAACTAGGGTGTTAGGATCCAATGAAGGCTTCTTTAGCGAAGATCTTATGACTGCTTCTTTTAGAGGAATTGGAATATAACCCTCTAAAGAAGCATTTACAACCTCCACCACTCAATTGGCCAGCCCTCCTCTGGCAGCTCTTAGCCAAGATGGACATGGTCCAAAGAACAAGTGGTTGCCTCACTCCTCTAAGCAACTTGTCCATATCCTCAGATTGAACAAACTGAAACTCAGCCATCAAAACTGGATGAGCGGTTGCCTCAGTTACCTCACCAAAACCCATCATGTCGGAGCAGATATGAGCTATTTTATCAACAACGTGTTTTGTAAATTCATCACAGCCAGTTTCTGAGAAGTAAATGCACTGATTCTAGTTAGCTACCCTTCAGTAAAGGTTAGATGAACAGATATTGTTTGGCTGTTGTGTCACCCATATTTACAAGAAGCACGCTGTTTACAACATATCTTACATATCTGTGCACATATGCCGCCATGAAAGTCTGCCATGCCAAAAACAAACATAATGGCTCAATCTTAATCCCATTTACCAGGGAGTAAATCCCAAGGAACTCAGTTGGATGTACTTTTCAGTAGACATACTTAGGTTCATTGGGATTTAAATTTTTATTTCTATATAAAACAAACACATAATATGGACAGTCAGCTAGAAGGAAGGTATGGAACTTTATTTTTATACATGACAACGGCAGCGAGACTACTATATGCACAGAAATGGAAAGGTCCAGCAGTGCCTACGACAGAAGAATGGTTGGTCAAGATGCTGGAGCTGGCAGAGATGGCCAAACTCACATCATTAATCAGAGAAAATACAAGATCCATGTTTATTATTGAGTGGAAACCTCTAATTGACTTTTTGCAGAGACTGGAAAATAATGATTTGTTTGTTTGTGGATTTATGGAATAATAAGTGAATTTGGGACAATGGGAAGAAGGAGATTTCTCATTCTGATTATCGAGTAAGAAAAATTATTGTTACCTATATTTGCTGTAGAAGAAAATCGGAGGTCTATTTTGTTTTGTTAATTGTTACATACTTAGGTTCATGAATACAATTTGTACTGGGGAAATTGCTGTGAATAGTGTTGCATTGGCAATACCTATGTTTTGCCGAGAAAGCGAAACATGCAGATGACTAAAATACAGCTGGTGCATGCAATGTCTTCCAGGTTAAAAAAATAATAATCTTAATAGGTGTGTGTTACACATGTTGGCAGAAATCTTCATGTTGGCCATGAAAATCTTGAGGTCATATGTTTAGGTGGAACCTAGATTCCACCTAAACATCAGGAAAAAATTCCTGACTGTCAGAGCAATAAGACAATGGAATCAACTACCTAGGGAGGTGGTGGGCTCTCCCACTCTAGAGGCATTCAAGGTGCAGCTGGACAGCCATCTGTCAGGGATGCTTTGACCTGGATTCCTGCATTGAGCAGGGGGTTGGACTCGATGGCCTTGTAGGCCCCTTCCAACTCTACTTTTCTATGATTTCTATGATTCTATATATTCCGCAGATAGTCTCTGAATATTCACAGAGCTTTTCAGACTGGTATTTGACACGCAAAGTTATTTGATACTGGACATTTTGGGGGGAGCTGACATTCAATGCTCCTTAATATTCAATAGTATTTGATGACTTCTGTACAATAGTATTTAGTATTTGACTGTATTTGATAGCCAGCATATCGTAATAGTTAGGGCTAATCATATATCTCAATCTAGCCCACCACATGACAAACAGCCCCAAGGAATTACTCATGAATGTCACACAGAGCCCCTTAGAAGGACAGGATACAAATGTGATGTAAAATGAATGAAAAACACTTCAAAGCTAGAGTTTTTCTATGCCAACAGTAGTACAACACTCAGAACAAACACTGATGTCTGCATAGAACAGAAGAATGCCAAAGAAAAAATACCAATAGATCTCTACTCCAGCATTTGCATTTCTAGTGGATTAGTTAATTCATCCAGCCTTCCCCAACCTGGTGCCTTCCAGACATTTTGGACTACAACTCCTAGCATTCTTTAGCATTGGCTGTGCTGGCTGGGCCTGATGGGAGTTGGTCCAAAACATCTGGAGGGCACCAGATTGGGAAAGGCCAAACTAATCCACATCCGTAGGGATAGGGCTATGGAAATGCTTGAAGAAATTCCACTGCTCCAGACAAGAGAGGGATTGTTGAGAGACCACAATCTCACGAGGTGTTTGCTATTGCCAGAACTGCTACTGTTCCATTCCAACTCACTTTCCATGAAGAGAGCAATATTATTTGTTACAGTTTTCAGTGGGGAGTGATCGCCAGACACCTTATTACAAACTACTGCAGTGGGACAGTCTTTGCTGAAAAGATTTTCCATTTCTTCCACCTTCCCACCTTTCTTGTTCTTCACACATCATTTTCTTTTACCAGAGAGAATGGAGGTATTGAAACTGAAAGGAAGCAGGAGATGTTAAAATAACATACCTAGGTGGATTCTTATTTTTTAATTACTTCACTTTGTTTGATTCAAAAACCAGGACTGAATAATAAGCAATAGTGTATAATAGCACATTAAAAATACATATAGTTTACACAGTTTAGAAAACATCTTTCCCTTTCAGGTACTAGAAGGGGACAGATGGCCAAAAGTCCAAGGACACAATACTTCCCATCATGCCTGTTTGGACTTTGACATTGCAACTGCTTCCCAAGGACTGAAACATTACACTACCTCATTGTGGTCAAAGAAGCCACATTTATTCAAATATAAATCAAGACTTCCCACTGGCTATTTGTGTTTTATATCCCAAATGATGATTGGGTTTCTAAAGTCTCAACGCATACACAGTGCTGCTAATAAATACATGTCTTGTCTTACTTCATTCTGTACTTCACATCCTGTCCATGTCAACTTCCAGGCATGATGCCCATAGCAAAAAGCCTTAAATCTTACAGGGAGTAACTGGTGGGTACATTTATCCTTCTTAAGGTCATTTCAAAATGTTCAACATCTGGATGAGCATTTATTCCCTAAAAATAGCTGAATTGAAAGAGAACCCATTCAATAACAGGCAAATATATATATATATAGAGAGAGAGAGAGAGAGAGAGAGAGAGAGAGAGAGAGAGAGAGAGAGAGTCATTGTTGTGGACCTTAAACCAGAAAGTAAAATAATTAAAATTCAAGGCAATTGAAATTATTGTCTAGATGTGCAGATGTACATTAGTGAATCAATGTACATAAATTTAAATCCCATTTAGGTGTTTTTAAGCAAAATTATTTTGATATTTTTAGTAGAAAGGTAATGTAGACAATACATAATACTTTGGTGTTAAATGAAATTCCTTTACTTAAGTGCATGCAGTGCTAATCATTAGTGCTCTAATGCAGGGACGTCTTGTATATGGCTGGGGATGGCAGCTCCAGACTCCGGTACACATGCAGTGATCCTGCAAGGGCTCTCCCATTTCACTAAGTGTAATAAAGGAGCTAGCTCTGTGCATACATTAATTGCACACATAGATCTTCCCCACCTATTGAGTTGAATGAGGAGGCTCACACATGCAAGAACTCTATGTGTACATCACAGAATATGAAGTTCTGGACAGTATAATGGCACACATTATACCAAGTTCACATATTTTTATTCAGGTATGGTTTATTAAGGATTTAATTAGCAAACAAGTCATGCAAATATTCAAACAGCGTAAAATAGAATACCAAGACCTCTTAATGAATATTAATCTTCAGATCAAGAGGGCCAAATTCATTTCACCCTTAGTGATTTCTCCAGTGACCTTTTATGATAGAGGCATACATAAATTTGGGGCAAGAAGAATGAACATATGCTAACAGCAATTAATAATGAAGAATATGCTATCTTTTCTTACATAATACTTCACCCAACTACCATTTAAATCAAGTGTCAACCAGGTGAACTCTCTGTCGCCATCATATCCATAATTCTATCTTGGATTGGTAATCTGTCCCTGCCTTCCTATGGTGCTATTAGTGATTGTTCTACATCAGAGGTAGGTAGAAGGTAGATCTCCAAATGTTTTGGACTTCAACTCCCAGAAGCCCCTGCCAGCATGGTCAATGGTCAGGAATGCTGGGAGTTGAAGTATAAAGCATCTGAAGACCAACTTTCTGCCCACCCCAGGCTCTACGTAATTTATTTGCTAACCCCCCGACCCCACCCCAACTACAGTTAAACCTTGCTGGTATATTTTACCTGCTAATATACAGAACAGCTGGTAACACTGATGGAGTTCTTAACAAAATGGTACACTGGTTGGGTTCTGTCCATATTGCTAAACATATTCTGTAATCAGTGGCTAATGATGTATCCATGACTGGAGAGGCTTTGCAGATAACTCCAATTAGTGTTTGACCATTCACTTTATTAAATAGGCCAGCATTTTCTAAGTGATCAATCGATATGAATAATAATTTACATTTATTTATTTGATTTGTACCCAGAAAAATGGCACTCAAGTTGGCTATTTTAAGCTTTTAAAGAGTTTTGCATACATCCCCTCAGGAATCCTTAGAAGAGTCCTGTAAGGTAGATTGTACATATTAAAGATGGGGGAGGGGCTAACAGGGGTTTGCCTAAGGCTGCCTCGTAAATTTATGGTCTATTACCAAATGTCAATGACTGGATCCTTGTGGGTCATCTTCTTAGGTTGTTGACAATGGGCAACACACAATAAAACAGACAATGAAAACAGCTAAGGGGGTTTCATTGCCTTGTAGGCAATGGAGCTATGTGGGTCCAGATGAAAGACAAAGGGTGGAAAAGGTGCAGGACACTGACAACAGTCAGGTCCAACCCAAAAAAAACCTGGAGAATCTTGCCATGAAGGGGGTGATCTCATCTACTTGCCACCTCCTTTCGTGAGCAAAGATCCCTCACATCCTTGCTTTCCCTTGACAGCCTACTTTTTGACAGCTGTCAGGAGAGCACAAAGTAAAAAAACCAAACCTATTTGCAGCCTCTCTGGATCAGTGTCTATAGTTGGTCCCTGGTGCACTTTGACAGCAGACATCTCCCAGCGCACTGCCCAGCTGAGGCTTCCCATTCCGAACCCCTGCAAGTGCACACTTCCACACTTGCGCAAGACTGACTAAAAAAATATAAAACCAAAAACAACATAGTTGCGCAAAGTTCTTGTGCCTAAAAAATAATATTTTAAAAGGTGTGGCAAACCAGTGACAGCCTCTCTAATGTGCCACTTGGGCACTTTGGAGAGGCTATCATCTTGGAGATTGCGAAAAGCAATCTCCGGAAGGGGAAAAGGGGGGGGGGGACAAGTTAAACAGGGCTCACTATTGTAATGGGGAGAGGAGAGAAGGCAGCTTTAGCTGCCAAACCCCTGGGATACCAGGTGGAGAACCAAGGGGAAGGAGCAGGGGACAACACACAGTGAGCTCAACAGTCCGTTGGGCGCACCGTGAGTTGTTCTGTGAACACCAACCCACTGTTGGTTATTCGCAGGGTAGCTTACCGTGATGTGCGAACCCACGCTATATGTTAACTGGATGATGTTGGTTGGTGACAGCGACACACATCCTTCAAAACGTCTCCTTAGGCCCTCCCCCGACGCACTGACAGGGTTTTACAGCACATAGTTTGGTATCTGAAAGATTATTTTAGTACAACATAAATATGACATAAAGGAGAGCTGCTCCTCATCTTACAATTTGTTATTACTTTTATTAAGCACAAGGTAGAATTTGGGCCTTTGTTGTGAAAGGACGCTGGTCAGTCTAACTATAGGTAAGAATTCAGATTTCATTGTGTTGCACTGCCCTCTAGAGTTAAAGCTGAATTTTCTCATTGCTTCCTTATTGATCTTTCATGTATAAAAGCAACATGCAGAGCGCTGATCCTAACAAAATATGTTATGATCATTTAATGAAGTTTTTTCTTTCTTTCTTTCAGGCAATAACTACAGAAAGCCAATTTGTTGGTATCAAAATTCCCAAGTTTTGATTAAGCTGCCAGAGCAGAGAGGAAAGCATCTATATTTTTTAAAATGTTTATTTACAAATATATATTTTGTTAGCCTTTGTCAGTTGCCAAACATCTTTCTCCAGAGATTCTTCCTCTCTTCATGAGAAACAAACTTGAGTCATGAAATATTTGCTAACCTACCAAGCAAAGGGAAACAGCATTACGAAGTAGCTGTCAAAGAACAGCAGTATCGCTACTCACTTCAAAGATGCTGCTTCCCAGTAAGATAATGCATGCAGCGTCAAGGGCCAAACAAAAAAGTAGAGAGCATGGACTCCACACACAGCAAATTACACAAGCACAGCTGCCATTTTGTGTAGCAACAGACAGAATAGAGTCTCACCAACGTGAAGAGTAATGATGACAAATTTCAAATTGATCAGGGCAACTCCAGAATAATAATTTGAGGAATGAAGGGGAAGCGAATATGGTTATTGGGACAGCAAGATTATTATTTTGTTCTGTATGCACTATTAAGGGGGGATACAAATCATACAATGCTCCTAATATTTACGTTCAAGATAAATCTTAACAAGGCTACATGGAAGGTACAGCCAAAATGGATAATGAAAAATATTTTGAACCAATAGGGCCCTCCAGGCACCTGGCTGCTATTCCTGCAAAGGTCCCTCCCGGCACTGGGATGGCCGCTACTCATTGCCAAAAGAGAGGAAACGCATCACCAAAAAAGAGGACAAAGGGGGGTAGAGATTTTCATAACAGTTGCCTATGTTAATGTGTGCGTATGGATACAAATTAGAAATAATGACTATCATTTAAATAGAAATACAGTTCCTCTCATAGTAGTGGGGAGGCGTGTGACCCACTCAGTCTGCTGCCCAGGTGTTGACGGGAAGCTTCAAGGCTCCTCCCTGGTCTCCCTTCTTACCGTTTCTTATGGTTCTGTACCTTTCAATCAGACTTGGACTGGACAGCCCTTCAAACAGAGGGCTGACCTACGTAAAGCAGGACACATGGCCACTCTACCTGGCAATAAGACGAAATAAGAGGTGAATGAGGTGAGTATAGTTGCATTTTAGCAAATCTGGAGCTTCAGCTGGAGCTTTGGCATCATAAGAACAGTATCAGAGGCGGTATGCCTATGTACACCAGTTGCTGGGGAACATGGTGGGGAGGGTGCTGTTGTGGGATTCTGTGGGCAGCTGGTTGGCCACTGTGTGAACAGAATGCTGGACTAGATGGACCCTTGGTCTGATCCACCATGGCTCTTCTTATGCTCTTAAACTGAGCCAGACCCTTGGTCCATCTAGCTCAGTATTGGTGATACTGACTGGCAGTGGCTCTCCAGGGTTTCAGGCAGGATTCCTTCCTAGCAGGGCCGGCGCTACCGCTAGGCAAACTAGGCGGCTGCCTAGGGCGCGTGGCTGAAGAGGGCGCAGAAACGCTGCGCTCCTTCCGGTTGGCTCTTCCTCGCCACCGGCGCGCTCCTGCCCCACCTCGCTGACAAAGGCAGCACCAGGTCAGTGCGGGGGAGATTGCGGGCGCCGGGCAGGCTCAGGGTCACGCTCGGCTTTCCTCGGCGCCCGGAGCTAGGCCGGGTCAGGAGCACGCGTGGCGGCAGCAACCAGTCCGAAGATGCTGCGTGGTGGGCGAGGCCGGCTTGGCAGCGGGGAAAGCGGCTGCCGAAGGCGGCCGGCAGGCGGGGGGGACATTGGGCAAGCAGGCATTTCCCAGCTGCTTTGCTCCGGAGCCCCCCCCGGCACGAGGAGGGGCGCTAAATATAACTTTGCCTAGGGCACCAAACTGCCCTGCACCAGTCCTGCTTCCTAGCCCTACCTGGAGACGCTGCCGGGGATTGAACCGGGGACCTCCTGCATGCAAAGCAGGTGCTCTACCACTGAGCCATGGCCCCTCCCCAGTCTGCAGCTGGAACCTACCTTGGTGACCAGTGTAAGAGGACTATATGTGCTCAGGCATCAGAGCCCTCTCCATTTGCAGAAGGGAATATGGGTGCTCACCATCAAGGGGTTGGTAGGCAGTATTGAAGCCTCTGGCCTGGCCAAACCTGATTCACAGTGCACTTACCTCCTGCTTGCTGCAGCTTCCAGCTTCTCCAGTTCAAGCCACTGACTCCAAAGATTCTTCAGCTGGAGATGCTCCAGGCCTAGTCTAGAATCTGCCTTTAGCCCTGGGTTGGTCCTGATACTATTTGTTGGAGGGAACGTGTAGAGAGCATCCTTACCTGCCCAGTTCTTGGGTACAGTAATACCTTGGATTGCAAGTAACTTGGTTTGAGAGCATTTTGCAAGACAAGCAAATTTTTAAATATTTATTTAATATTTTTTTTACTTGATATACAAGCGACGTCTTGCAATACAAGTACTGTAATACGGCTTAAATTAAAAATCTCTGTACACATTTTTGGGGGGGGGATTTCGTTTTGATATAAGAGTGTTTTGGATTACAAGCACGTTTCTGGAACGAATTATGCTCTCAATCCAAGGCATGACTGTACATGGTATATGCCTTATCATAGTAGGTGACAAATGATGCTCATCGTCTGCTTCACTGCATGTTCCTGTTGCATGTAAACGCAGAAAAATAGACATGCCTGTGTGTTTGTCATGTGTAATTTACCTACAAAGAAGCACTAAGATGCTATTTCCTAGTCTTTATGAACATATTATGCCTGTGCTATGCCAACTGCACTGGCTCCCAGTCCAATTCTGGGCCTAGTTCAAAGTGTGGTATTGAGCTAAAGCCCTTCATGGCTTAAGATCAGGAAACTTGAAGGATGGCCTATCTCCATATGTCAGGGGTGCAGAACCTCTTTCAGCCCAAAGGCCTCATTCCATTTCAGAGAAGCTCTCGAGGGCCACATTCCAGCAAATGCCAGTAACTAAACCTTAGGAGAGGCATTTCAACCCTTTAGAATGGGGGGAAATGCACAAAAGCCAGGAAACCACCAAATGGTCAGTGGTTGGGGAAGGCCAGTGGTGGGGCCATGGGAAGGAGGCATGGCTTTCTGGGGAACCCTGGAGGGCCAGATTGGGACATTTGGCCCCCAGGCCTGAAGTTCTGCTCTCCTGCCATATGTACTACCTGTACATTAAGATTTTCAGTGGAGGATGCAGGGCAGGCGAAACACTCCCAAATCCAATTGGGAGGACATGTGGCATGCTAAGCAAAGGGAATCCCCGTTATCTCCACTCAACAATCAGAGATAACAGGAGGATTTCCCCTCCCTGCCCCTCCCCAAGCCCCTTGGGGAGGGAGTGGAAGGGGCCCACAGTGGAAGCCAAAGCCTCTGCAGGCAAGACGAGAAGTTCCATGGGTTGGATTAGGCCTACAGGCTAGAGGTTCCCCATCCCTGATCTAAGCAATGGTGGACGGGTACCAGAGAGAGGGCTATCTCCATTGTGGCACCCCAGTTGAGGAATGCTCTCCTCAGAGCAGTTTTTCCTGGTGCCTACTTTGGTGCCAGGCAAATACTATTTTAGAAATAGTCTTAATCTTGCTGACTATTTTATCCTGCTTTTGTGGCCTTTTAGAGTGTAATCCTACGCACGTTTAGGCAGAAAAAAGTCTTCCAACACCCAGCATGCCCCAGCCACCTATGGCTGGCTGGGGCATGCCGGGAGATGTAGCACTTTTTTCTGTCTGAACATGCATAGGATTGCACCCTTAATTATGTTTTTTGGATTTTTACATTTTAGAGCACAATCTAATCAGGATGCCCGTCACCCTCCAAACTCAGAGGATGATAGGCATCCTATGGGGGGCAGGAGCAGCGCAGAGGCAAAGGTCGCCTCTGTGCTCCTCCCACGCTGCAACTCAGCTAGACAGCTGATTTTGGCCACCTAGCTGAGGCACTTCAGAGCGGGAAGGGAGGAGGCTGACGCACCACCTGGATACCTCGTATCTTGGCAGTGCCTGTCTCAGCCCCTCCCAGCCACCCGGAATACCCCATAAATCCCTTCTTGGAGGTCGCTCTTGCAACTTCGGAGGCGCAGCAGCCAGTGCAATTCCTTCCATGCCAGCTGTGGGGAGGGGGAAGAAGGGGATCTGAGCATAGGTCCCCAAATCCAAGGTCGGAGCTCTTTTCCGACCTTGGATCTGGGAATCCAAAAAATCCTATGGCCATCTTGACGCTGTCCAGTGGCCATGGAATTATGCTGTTAATTGTTTTATTCTTTCTTGCAAGCCACCCTGGAAATATGATTGGAGGGTGGTATAACAATACCTATAATAAATAAATAATAAATAAAATACATTTGAGTAAGTGGCATAATGGGACTTCAATTGAATGACCAGGGAGAGACAACTTCTCTGTGAATCCAGGCGTTCGCCTGGTGATACATAATGTACATGCCGTTGCCCCTGCAATGCAATGCAAAGAGCGTAGCAGGAATTTTGTTTAGATTAATACAATCAGGATAACTTTTGGGATGCCGGTTTTATGAACAAGTGACAAGGATCATTATACTCACAGTACCACCTATGATACTCGTCTCTCCAGCCCAGTTCAGAAGCACCACATTATCTTCTGCAGTGGGAACACTGATATTGCTTCTGAAGAAGAGATATTTTGCCTTCAATAAAAAACACAGAAGACTTTTAATAACAACTGTAGCTATATAGAAATTGAAAGATGCCTCACCTCATCCGCTTACTGAAACCTAACAGACAGATGACTATACAAATATGAGCGTGTAGCTGGGAGCTATATCTTTTCTTGAACAGGGAAGCGTTCTATATTAGGTGTCCTCGAGGCTTTCTGTTCCACTATTTATTTGTTGCATGTTATTAGCAATATGCTCACAGTGTGCATGGCTCAACCCTATCTGCTTTCTCGATCCCTAAAACAGGATTGTGTCCTTCAGAGCTGACTAAAGACTGTTGTATTTTCACATTTTCAGTGGCCTAAAGACTATTGTATTTTTTAAAACCAGATACGGCCCCTTGTAAGAATCATGTACATAGATGGTATAATAATCATCCTTGTCATCCCATAAATGAAAGGAGCAATATGCTTATAGCAGGGGCTATGTTGGTTTCCTTGCCAAAGACATTTCCTTCTTCAGTGCTACAGTGGTTGTGCCTCTGATGAAATAAAAAAATATTTCACTTCCAGTAGGAATATTCTTTCTCCCATAGTTCAGTGGGGCTTTTTGCTTTGGTTACTGGAGGCTCTGCTTCCCTCTATAAAGAGAGAGGTCATAGATTCATAGATTCATAGATATAGAGTTGGAAGGAGCCTACAAGGCTATCAAGTCCAACCCCCTGCTCAATGCATGTTGCTGCTTGTAGGCTTTCCTTGTTATGACATCGCTGCCAATATTTCCCTGTGTTTACAGGGCTTTCCCATATAGTTGATATAATGTGGCCCTGGAGGAGAGTGGTTAGGTGGGTGGGTCCATGGGACAGGACCTCTTCAGCCAGTGTCCCAAGGCTTAGGGTGGCCAGTTACACATTGCAAAAGAGGACACTGGGTTGCACGAAAATTGCATATGCTAAGTGTGAAGGATCACTAACAGGATCCTTTGCGTGAGTTCGGCACTTAACGGGTTAACCGGCACTGAGTTACAGCCCGTACAAGCGCTGGAGACCGCCTGGGAGGCTCGCGCACACAAGAGGAAACCAAAGCCCTTTAAATGACCAAATAAGGCTTTTATTTGTTTACACAAGACACGGAGCGGAACTAACAGCTTTCCAGGAATACTACAATGTCAACACAACCTTAGTTGACCCCTGCGTTTATCAATGAAACAGGCTCTTAGGCGCTTGAAACTGGTCAGTTACCTCAGATCAGAGACGTTACGCTAGTCAATTTCAGCCTGGCTCCGAATCGGCCGATCCGGGGATGGGAATGGCTTAGTCCAGCGGCTGCCTGGAGAACAAATCTGGTTCCGACGTACCCTGGGTTCCCTTCCTTTACCGGAAGGGAGAGGGGTTTTCTACCCCTGAGTTCCCGCTCTCCCCACCCTCCAGGTCAGGTGGGGGCTTATTCCTGCCCGGGAAGAAGGTGACGTACTGGTACTTTACAGCTCTTTGAGACTGCCCTGATAGTTTGATGGTTCTTGATGGTCAGGGACAGTCACCTTGTTTATTTTTCGGTAATCCACACAGAACCGAACACCCCCATCCTTCTTGGCTACTAACACTATAGGGGAGGACCAGGGGCTAGAGCTGGGGACAATGACTCCAAGATCCAACATGGCTTGGACTTCATCGGCAATGACCTGGGCATGGGGCTCCACCGCCCGGTAGGGTAGGGACTGTATAGGGGGGCTATTCCCCGTGTCAATGGTATGTTGCGTGAGTGTGGTGCATCCCGGACGGTCAGAG
Source organism: Shinisaurus crocodilurus (assembly GCA_021292165.1). Lineage (NCBI taxonomy): Eukaryota > Metazoa > Chordata > Lepidosauria > Squamata > Shinisauridae > Shinisaurus > Shinisaurus crocodilurus. The sequence continues at coordinate 267,326,503 of CM037876.1, forward strand.
AACATAGGCTGGAAGTCCTCTAAGACCTGGGTAATCTGCCTCCGCTGCTGTTCCGACAGAGAGGGAGACAATTGGACCTCATCCATTCCTCCCCCTTCCCCCCATTCGGCTAACAAATCCCTATCAGAGGTTCCGTGGTCCACACATTCCTGCACTCCCCCCACCTTCGTCCCCCGTTCTACATACAATTTTAACATATTCACGTGAAATACCCTTTGCCTCCCCGGCTGTCCAGGAAAAGCCACTTGATAGTTCACCTCCCCCAACCTTCCAATCACGGTCCCCGGACCCTCCCATTTCAAACACAATTTGTCTGTTTTTGGGGGGGCGCAGTATCAACACCTGGTCCCCCACTTCAAAAGTCGGTGGCACAGCTGTCCGGTTGTACCACGCGCTCTGCCGCTGTTGTGCTGCTCCGAGATGCTGTTGTGCCGTCTCCCGCACCTCCCGAAGGACAGTCTGGAGGTGTTGCATGAAGGTATGCACCGGCATGGAGGATTCTGCTGCAACCCCCTCCCATTCCGCCCGTAAAAGAGCCAAAGGTCCCCTTAGCTCCCTCCCAAACATCAGTTCATTGGGGGAGAATCCCAGGCTCTCCTGGGGGGAGTCCCGGTACGCGAACAACAGGTAGGGGAGAGCTTGATCCCAAGTCCCGGGGTGCTTAGCCGCATAAGCTTTGATCATTTTCTCAAGAGTCTGATTGAAACGCTCCACCAGCCCATTTGTCTCGTGATGATATGGCACCGAAGTCAGATGCTCCACACACCCCAATTCCCACATTTTTAAAAACAATTTGGACACGAATCCCGTGCCACAGTCCGAAACCACCGTGTGGGGCATTCCTAGGCGGGCGAAAAGAGAAAGGAGAGTCTTAGCCAGGCTGGTAGCGGAGATGGAGGCGAGGGCAAAAGCCTCGGCATAGCGAGTGGCAAAGTCAACAACAGTCAGTATAAACTTCTTCCCCGTCTTGGTGGGGGGATTCAAGGGTCCCACAATGTCCAACCCTATCCTTTCAAAAGGGGTGCCCACAATGGGTAGGGGTTGAAGGGGGCTTTCGGGTGGTCCCGGTTATGCCCCACCCGCTGGCAGACATCGCAGGACCGGCAATATTCTCGGACTTCATTTGCCACCATGGGCCAGTAAAACCCCTCTGTCACCCTGGCTAATGTCCGTTTCTGTCCCAAGTGACCCCCCCACGCTACGTCGTGGGCCAACTGCAGTACAGCCTGGCGGTACCTTGCAGGCACAACTAATTGTCTTTTCTTTGGCTGGGGACCCAGTTCGGTTTTTGGACAGAACTCTCGGTAAAGGGCTCCTGCTTCCCACAAAAACCGTTCTGCCTGGTCCCCTGCCCCCAACACTTGACCGGCCCGATCCCGGCATTCTCGGAGGGACGGGTCGCGCTGCTGCTCTTCCTGGAACACCTTTTGAGTCCCAAAATCTCGGGCCATTGGGGCGAACCCCCCTTGGTCCTCCTCCCTCACCGAAGTAGAGGGGAGCGGCGGAGAACAGTCGGTTGCCGGGGTCACTTTACCGCGACCGGGATGGGGAGTCGGGGGGCTGGGAGGCTGTGGGGCAGGGGCTTGTTTGGCCTGACGTCATGTCACCACCCGCACCTTGACCTGGGCAGCCCGGAACGCAATGTCGTTCCCAATGATGACCCCCCATTCTTGCTGTCCATGTACTATAACATCCACCTTCCCTTCCCATCCCTTGTACTTGACCCAGACCCGGGCAAGGGGAACAGCTATGTTGGGGGAGTTATAGGGCTTTATGGCACAGGTACACCCTTTTAACAGCTGTCTCTTCTTTACCTTACTCCGAGGTAAAGCAGTTATGTCCGCCCCGGTGTCCCTATACCCCACATGGGAAACATTGTTCACAGAGATGGACTCACAGAATTTGCTCTGGCTCCAACGCAGTTGCTCCGGCAAGGCAATGCGCATCAGGGATGCTTGCGATATGGCCCCAAGGGAATGCTGTCCTCCGCTCATCAGGGGCCGCGCTGCATCCTCTACTTCTTCCTCTAGGGACGAGACCAATTGCTGATCCTCTTCGTGTTCCTCCGGTTCACGGGACTCTGGAGCGAGCATCCTTCCCACCTTGCCCCGGGCTGTTTTGGAGTTGCGGTTCTTTGCGAGGAGCTTGGGGCAAATCCTCTTGAGGTGACCCGGTTCTTTGCAGTAAAAACAGCCACTGGCGCTGGGGCTCTCTTTGGGCTTGCTTGGGGCTCCCTCCCGAGGTTTGGGGTTGCCCTTCTCCGCGCTCCCTCTGGCCCCGCCACGACTGAGGTTGCCCCCCTTCACTCCTTTGGGCTGCCGATACAGCCCCATTTGGTCTGCCAACTTGCCCATCTCCCAACAGTTTGGGGGGTCCCGGTCCCTCACCGCCGTAGCCAAATCCTCTGGGATAGTGGCACAAAATTGTTCCTGGATTAGGAGCTCCTGCACCTCCGCCAAGGTGGTTCTCCCGGTGGCCCCAATCCACGCATCCCAGACCTGCCCCAGGTGCGCCATCCAGGAGGCATACGTGTCCCCTGGGGAAGGCTGCCCGTAACGAAATTTACAGCGACAGTGTTCGGCTGTGAGGGCAAACCGCTCCCTCACAGCCTCCTTAAATGCAACATAGTCCAAAGGGGCAGTTTGGGTGTGAATGCCCAAGAGATCAGCCAGTTCCCCGCTGACCTGAGTCCTCAAGGCGGACATTCGCAAATTGTCCGGCACCTTCTGCTCCAGGCAGGCAGCTTCGAACAGGGTGAAGAAGATCAACACGTCCTGCCCGGGCTTGTAGGTGGGGAATTGTTTCCGGTCCCATTTAGGGGTCGGAGTGCTCCCACTCTGGGGTATAGGGGGTCCCCCCTGTCCGGCGCTCGCAGTCAGCCTTGCCAACTCTAGCTGCATCTGCAGCGCCGCTTGCTGATGCTGGATCATTTCTTGTTGATGTCGCATCACCTCCCTGGTCTGCTGCCAATTAAGTTGGGGGAAGAGGGCATCTAAACCTCCTCCTCCTATGGCTCCACCAGCAACCCCTCCGTTGAGGTCTTCCTCTAACTCGGGGTCCCTCCTCTCGCTTCTCCTGAGGCTACTCGTAAGGCTGGGGCTACCCCATTGCTTGGGTTCCTGCCCCGCCAGCGAGGATGAGGGGGCTCCCTCCCCCTCCTGGTGTGTAATCTTCGGCCGCACTACCCACTCCATTGTGGAGACCTGGCTCCCCTCTCTGGTTGGGGTCTCTGGACTGCTCCCTAGCTCCAGCTGTTCCTGGCTCAGGCTATTCATTACTTTGGTCTGAGCACTTTCCAGCAATCCGCTAGCCTGCCCTAGACCCTATTAGTTCCGTCCATTAATTGTGGTTTCCAATTGTCCCGTCATCTGCCACCATGTGAAGGATCACTAACAGGATCATTTGCGTGAGTTCGGCGCTTAACGGGTTAACCGGCACTGAGTTACAGCCCGTACAAACGCTGGAGACCGCCTGGGAAGCTCGCGCACACAAGAGGAAGCCAAAGCCCTTTAAATGACCAAATAAGGCTTTTATTTGTTTACACAAGACACGGAGCGGAACTAACAGCTTTCCAGGAATACTACAATGTCAACACAACCTTAGTTGACCCCTGCATTTATCAATGAAACAGGCTCTTAGGCTAGCCGCTAGCGCATTGAAACTGGTCAGTTACCTCAGATCAGAGACGTTACGCTAGTCAATTTCAGCCTGGCTCCGAATCGGCCGATCTGGGGATGGAAATGGCTTAGTCCAGCGGCTGCCTGGAGAACAAATCTGGTTCCGAAGTACCCTGGGTTCCCAACAACCCTTTACCGGAAAGGAGAGGGGTTTTCTACCCCTGAGTTCCCGCTCTCCCCACCCTCCAGGTCAGGTGGGGGCTTATTCCTGCCCGGGAAGAAGGTGACGTACTGGTACTTTACAGCTCTTTGAGACTGCCCTGATAGTTTGATGGTTCTTGATGGTCCTTCCTTGGGTTTTGTGGATCTCCACCGAGACTCTTCTTTGTTGGGGATGACGGTCTGTCTGGCTACTTCTCCTGTGACTTCATCCCCCCTTCCTCGCCCCCCTCCCTTGGGCGGAGGCTGTGTGTGTGTGTGTGTGTGCGTGCAGACTCGTGTCAGGCTTTCTCCACACTAAGATAGATAGATAGATAGATAGATTCCAATTTCAAAACAATTACTATAACTTAAATAGAAATACCATAGTGGGGAAGTCTGTGGTCAGGTGATCTGTGTCCCTCCTCAGTCTGCTGAACAGGAGCTAACTGCTGATGGGAAACGTGAAGGCCTAGCTCTCCCTTCTTACAGTTTCTTATGGTTCTTTATCTTTAAACCTGACTTGGACTGGACGGCCTTCAAACAGAGGACGCCTTCGAACAGAGGATTGTAAAGTAGGACAACTGGCCATCCTACGCAGCTGCAGAGCTGGCATACCTTTTTGGCTTTATATGGGCATGGCACGGGAAGAGGGAGACTTTGAATCTAGCAGTTCCAAGGCCTCCCCTGACATGCCCCAGAATGCCCCACTACTAGTTGCCGAACACCACGCTCAGTACAGCAACAGCAGTGGAGCCTGCCACCATGGCACTGAGAGCATACCCTCCAATTGCCCCGAATTTGCTGGGACAGTCCCGCAAACACTTTGTTATGCAGAGCCACGAATTCCCCTGCCTCCTCCCGCAAGCTGTTCAGCTTATCTGCGATTTTGCCCATGGCCCCTTTAAGCAGGAAGGGAACAGACCGAGGATGCCTGCGCATACACACAGAGGTGTGCTCGCTCACTCGCTCTACCTGCTGCCTCTGACCAGGCCCCCGGCATAAGGAAGACCCATTGAAGACATTTGTACTTACTTCCGAGTAACTGTGCGTAGGATTGCACTGTTTGTTTTAACTTAATTCAAGTTAGTTAAATTCTGTAAGATTATTCCAGTTTAAGTGTTTCTTTAAATCTAAATTGTGTGAATAGAACACAAAAATTTAAGTGTTTCTTTAAATCTAAATTGTGTGAATAGAACACAAAAATGCTTTAAACTGGGGCCTTTCCACAATAACAAACAACAACAAAGCTGTCCAGCCCCTCAAAGTTACTCCTTGTGCTTAAAAACCAGAGCTGTAGAGGGGTTGGAGCAAAACACTGAAGGGGCTCAAAACCCCAATGTGTCTTTTTGTATTTCCCCCCACCGAAAAGCTCCCCCTCCTCCACATCTCCTTTTCTTCTCCTTCTCCAACTGCGCTGAAAATGCCGGGACCAATCCTGACAATTTTAAAACAAAAAGAGATTGCCCTGCAAGCACTGACACCCACCCCCCATGAAAAACACCAGATATCAACAATTAAAGGTTTAAGTAAGGTAAAAAAAATGTTTTACAAAAGCCACTAATAAAATATTATAAAATAATGTATAATATAATAATTATAATATATAAGATTTTATGTGTTTCCTCTAATAACTTTTGCACTTGACCATGCCCTTTGGTTGCCTGGCCATACCCTTGGCCACCTCCTCATGTTGCCTGGCCATGCCCTCTTGATCACACCTTCATGTATGTTGCTTAACCATACCTCTTACAAATTCACATATGTGTCTCTATTTTCATCCGTTAAATGTTGGAGGGTATGTGAGAGGTCTCTAGTGACAGACTTCCCTCCAGTGGTTCTAGGGCTGGACCTCGAGGTCAAAGTCTAGGGCCCCCGCAGCCCAGGGGGACCCCAAATGACCATCCAGAGAGCAGCAGGTGATGGGGGGGTGGTGGTGGCAAAAAGGCCCTGTGTCGACACCTGCACTGACATGGGCATGCCAGGTATCACGAGGGCTGAGGCTTCTCGCTGCAGCATCCTTTCTCATTTTCAAACATTTTAGTATTATGGAGTAGCCATATCTAACATATCAGAAATGTAGAACCAGTTGTGAGGCATGGAATGGTATAGAGGTGAGAAGAGAAATGTACATGGTGTGCTTCACACCTACACAAAGTTGTGTAGTTGTCATTTAAATTAAGTTGTGCAAAAGTACGGCTGTATCTCTCTGAAATGTCTGGGAGTTACTCTTGCACAATTGCAAGAGTAGGGGCTTTCACAAAGAAAGTGTGACAGCAACCATGCTCTGTAGCATTAGTGGGTATAAGGGTGCATTCCTATTCATGTTTAGACAGAAAAAAGTCCCACAACTCCCAGCATTCCCCAGCAAGTATGGAGAATTGCCAGGACTTTTTTTTCTGTCTAAACATGATAGGATTGTGCCTTAAGTCGTGTCTGATCAAATGAGATCTGTAAAGTTCTTTAGATTTTGATGGAGAAGAAATGCTGCTTTATGGGAGTAGCCACATTTTCTGTGATGGTGCCTTGTGTCAGCACTGTCAAATCCTTCCAAATTCAATTAACATCCCTTAAATAGCTTTGCCTTGAAACAACAGAACTTTTTCTGCCATGTACACACTGCTTCTTACAGAGGAAAAAAGATACCCCACCACCACCAAAAAAAAGCTTCAGGCATTCTTAAGCAAAAGAAATAACCAAATACCTCTGAATATTTAATTATCTATGCTGGAAATGAGAAACAGGTGTAATTAAACTAACACTTTTTAAATTAAGTGACCCCTCTTGACCAGCCATCTGTGAATAATTCAGATCCCCCCCCCTCCATTATTACTGTAAAATTAAAACTAGGGCATATAAATGGCTAGATCCTCTTTAAATATCTTTAAGCACCAGCAATATATATTTTCCACCAGTTAAAATCCTTAATGATACCAAAAAATCTGTCAAGCATAACTCCCCCAATTCATTTGCCTGAAACCATCAATATTTTATCATGCACTTGCAGTTGGCTTTAATTTAACAGTCCAGGTTACTAATCAAACAAAACACCCAAGTCATTAAAAGTTAGCGTGCCATTTAGAAAGTGCATTTCACGTTTATTAAAATATCTTTCATGGAGCCATTAGAAGGCTAAAGTTTTAATTACAATCAGATATTTAGTTCTACTTCAGTTATGCTTTTGGCACTCTCTTGCAACTGCCTTGATTAATCTTCCGGACAGAGCTCATCCATTACCTCCTGAAATTATTTTCCTCTTTACTTCTTCATAATTCATCTCTTTTGCCCCCCCCGCCCAACACCGACTTTTCTCCAAACATGTAAATTGTATTAAGGTGTGTACCATACTTAGCTGGGAAATAAGTCACTAGGAAAGATTTCATTTCAAATGTAATTTAGCCTCAAAAATAAGAAATATAATTTGGAGAGGGGTGCAGAAACTGAAACACAGATGCAAGTTCTCTTTGTTGCTGTTTTTAATTTTGTAAACTATTTTCTAATTGACAAAATACTAATAGGAGCTTCCCCATATCTCTTGTTATTTTTCCGTTCATATTTCTCTGGCTTATTCAAAGAACGTCTTGAATTCCAGCTTGCCTCTCATCTTCACTTTCCACTTAAATATAACCCTAATAGAATCCTAGCTCTACAATCCATTCAGCGCCAAGTTAAGACTGCCCTCTATGTTGAGGCTTTTAACAACTCTAAATAGTGCATGGTGGGGTGGTTTTTTAAAATCTTTTTTATGGGTCACATTGCATTAATTTGTTTTAGCTATTTGTGTCATTTTAAACTTGGTTTTAAATTTTTATCATGTTTTTATTGTGTATATTTTATATTGTATTGTTGTGTCTTTTATTGATTGTTGTGAACTGCCCAGAGAGCTTCAGCTGTTGGGTGGTGTGTGTGTATATATATATACACATACACCACCCAGCAGCTGAAGCTCTCTGGGCAGTTCACATCAATCAATAAAAGACACACACATATATATACACACACACATATATATACACACACACACACTACCCAACAGCTGAAGCTCTCTGGGCAGTTCACAACAACAATCAATAAAAGACACATTATATATATATATATATATATATATACACATATACATACACACTATATATATATATATATATATATATATAATAAAATAAAATAAAATAATAATACTACATTTACAGCAATCCTAGGTCAGGGGTGGGCAAGAATCCTTAGAGCAGTGATGGCGAACCTTTTTGAGCCCGAGTGCCCAAACTGCAACACAAAACCAACTTATTTATTTCAAAGTGCCAACACTGCAATTAAACCTGAATACCGAGGTTTTCGTTTTAGAAAAACAACTCATACAGTTGTCCAATGAGCAAGATAAACAAGAAAACTAAACGTGCTTAACACATTTTAAACACTTTATGTCTTGGACTGCAAACACTGCATTAGGTAAAAGTTTGCATTGGGCATGCTTTTGCACAATTAATGTGATTTTTGCTATTGCATGCATGCTGATAATTTGTCAAACCTTGGCTCATACTCCGTTGGTTTGAGAGCAACACATGCAGCACTCAGGTCAACTGTTAGGGCTTTACATCCAAGCCATGCTCTGTGCATCATTCTTCAAAATCTTTTAAATGTGATAACAATGTAGAAAAGAATTCTGTAACAGGAATTCTAGAATAAAATCATTTCGTTCCACACACTGTGAGAAAGAAACAAATCATTAGTGTTTTGCAGAAGGGGACAGTTCATTTTCGCGATCTGGTGACCAATGGCTCGAGTGCCCACAGAGAGGTCCCTGCGTGCCAGCTGTGGCACCCGTGCCATAGGTTCGCCATCACTGCCTTAGAGGAAGAACCACAACTTCCTCAGCCTGGCTTGCTCCTGCTGGCTCCTGTTGTGTACCCCACAAATGAAGAAAAACAGCTTTTTTCTTAATTTCTCTCACATTGGCAGCAGGGCTGGTGTAGCTCCTGGCCCTTGTTTTCAGCATGTTGGGGGAATGAGGAGGCACAGGGCTTCTCTACATGAAGCATTTATTGTGCACTCGTGATTTTTCACTCATGGTACTTTGCGGGTGTTTTACACGATGTCGTCATCCTCCAGGGCCTCTCCCGTGCTTTCCAAGCATTTCCATGCTTTTTTTTAGAGTGAGGAAAGTGAGCTATCATCTGGTTATCACGTTAAATTGCACTACAACAAACACGTGTATTTCCGCCATTGTGCTATACCACAGTGCCACCTTGTGCTTGTGTAAGAGAATATATAGGAAGGCAGAGAAAGAAAACCATGGGGGGGTGGGGGGAAGCACATGTAAAGGAGCTGATCTTCTTAATCCCGCAAAGAATCCGGAAACAGAAGCCTTGGTAAAGTGGCGTATTAACAGCCTCCTGTAGAGAAGTCCTGTGAATCCATGCTGACACAACCCAGAGACATCCCTGGGACGCCCCATTCAATCCTGGCCTCATCCCTTGGCAGAGCAGCACTGGTGGAGCAGCACCGGTGGCAGAGTTTTTTGCCGCCACATCAGGGAAGCCTCCATGTGTGGACCTCCCTCTCTGGCTGCGCTAAGGGAAATCCACAGCACCCTATGGCCCCTCAGCCACCCTCTTAGGGAGCACAGGATTGCTCTCCTAAACAGTGTTTATCATTTGGACTCTTTTCTTTCCAACTAAACAAATAACCAATAACACAGCAGACAAAATAGGGTGTAAACTAGCTTGTCTAAATGGCCTGGGCAATGTGGAAAATTGTCCAGTAAGTCCAACGCAGTGCTTTCTCTCTCTCTCTCTCTCTCTCTCTCTCTATATATATATATATATATATATATATATATATTCAAAAGGGGTGGGTTACTTGAAGCCAAAAGATACAGTTAGGAAGGTCAAGTCCCTCCAGGAGTCTATTTAAAAACCATGGCAATAGAGGTTCTAATAAAATGTATGGCACTCATCAGAAAGGACACAAGTCCAAAAGGGTGCCAGCACGGCTAAGCAGTATCTCCAACGACATATATATGTCATGCCCAAAAGAAAGAGAATTTTATAAGAGCACGAACTCTAGCACACCAGAAGCAAGTTTATAATAAGGCAAGTCAAGAAGGAATTTGAGTAAGTTACTACCCTACGGGGGGGGGGGGGGGATCTAACATTAAACATTTACTGGAAGCAAGAAACCTGCCAGAAAGATTATCGGAGTGCTGGATAACAAAGGGGTATAAGGAGTACTGAAAGAAGACGGGCAAATTGTGGTGGCATTAAGGGCGCAATCCGATGCATGCTTAGACAGAAAAAAAAGTCCTACAAGTAGCAGCCTGTTTTCTGTCTAAACATGCATAGGATTGTGTCAGACCTCACTACAGATGTTGGATACAGACTCACAGTTGAACATTTGTTTTCATACAGTGCTTCTGAAAAATTCTGCTATATGGAAGTGATAACGGCGGAGGTTTTATGGCTAAAAGATAAACATGAGCTTCTCTACATGAGGCATGTATTGGGCGCTTGTGATTCTTCACTCACGGCAGTTTGTGGGTGCTTTACACGACGTCGTCTTCCTCCAAGGCCTTTTCTGTGCTTTCCAAGCATTTCTGCTTTTTTTTTTTTTTTAGAGCGAGGAAATGTAGTATTATCTGGAAATGGTGGGATGAACATGAATGAGAAGCACATGTATTTTTGCAATTCTGCTATACCGCAGCAGCACCTTGTGGTTGTGTAATAGAACATATAGAAAGAACACACATACCCCGCCCCCGGGGGGAAAAACACGTGTAAAGGAGCCGATCTTAATTCCGCAGAGAATCCAGAAGTAGAAGACTCGGTAAAGTGGCAGGTTAAACGCCTCATGTAGAGAAGCCCCAAGTCTCCAGGTCTAGATGGCATTTACCCAAGCATTGTCCAATAACTCAAATGTGAAACTGGTGTTCTTTTAAATGAAATACATATATGCAGTGTCAGCCACCATACCAAAGGGCAGGAAAATAGCTAACATAACACCCTTTAAAAAGGGGGAGGGGGTCCCAAGGAAAGCCAGCAAATGATGGACCTATGAGCCTAATTCCACATCATTTACACCCTGGAACTAGAAAGGCCTTTTCTAGACAGTGGGCGGTATCCAACAGGGCCGCTGAGCTTACACAACTGATGTAACACTGGAGTAAGTAACCTCTAGTGCAACACCCATAGCGTAAGCTGGCAAAATGGGTTTCTATGAAAAACCTGCCGTGCCAGTTTATGCTATTAGTGTTAGATTAGAGCAGTGTTCTCCAACCTTGGGTCCCCAGATGTTTTTGGCCTACAACTCCAGCATGCCCCAGCCAGCATAGCTGGCTGGGGCATGCTGGGAGTTGTAGGCTAAAAACATAATAGATTTCATAATCATAGAGTTGGAAGGAGCCTACAAGGCTATCGAGTCCAACCCCCTGCTCAGTGCAGGAAACTAGAGGCGGGGTCTCCCATCCAAGTAATAGCCAGGCTTGACCCTGCTTAGCTTTCCACACTCAGACAAGCTGAGCCAGCATGAGCCTTGGAGAACACTGGATTAGAGGTTGCTCACGCTAGTGTTACATCAGTTGCATACATGCAGTGGCCCTGTTGGGTTCTACCCAATATTGTACTCTCTTTGAAAGATGGGGTTTTAGAATCCCACCCTCCCCACATCTTTTCTCCCACCTATCAATCATCTTTTCCACTGGGGGCAATGGAGGACTACATAAGCACTAGTTTTCTCATACACCTCTTGGCTACAATGATTTTTTTAATACATGCCATCATGTATTAAGCACCCATATTATCAGTGCTCATGATATGCATTACAGTATCAGCTGAACGTTTGATTCAAACGGAAAGGATTCAACATAGGTATAGGCTGTGCTTTGCTGATATAACTGAAAATATAGTGTCATCTAGTGTTGACTGCAAGAATAACATTCATTTGTTGGGTCATTTCACTGGTTGCTTTTGTGCTGGCCAGGAAGCGGAAGGAGGAGGGAAGGCACCAATATGTTTTTTAAAAAAAACAGAAGCACACACAGGATTGGGGGGGGGGGAACCAATGAGAAAGCAGTACAGCTTTAGGAAAAGTTAAAACAGCCTTTCCCATCCTGGTGTCTTCCCAATGTGCTGAGCTATCACTCAGCCACACTGGTTGTGGGTGCTGGGAGTTGTAGTCCAACACATCTGGAGTGAACCCAGTTGCATTAAAGGAAAGCAGAACTGTCTTCCACAATAATAAGACATCCTGGTGTCGGCTCAGGGCGAGAGGGCTTTTGATGCACGGCCTACTCCTTCTAAGTCCCACAAATCAAAATGTTATTTATTTCAAATTAGCACACACAGGATTGTAGCCTGATTCTATGCATGTTTACTTGGAAGGAAGTACCATTGAATTCAATGGGGCTTACTTACTCACAAGTTAAGTCTGCATGGAATTGCAGAGTCAGACTTTCTGCTTGTCCCTTGATTTCACGAAATCTGGTTAATGCTTTCACTGGAGGCAGATTAATTTAACAAGCAACCCATTGACATGGTGCCAAATCTCATCCTGCTTAAAGCTTTCCTTCTACTGACTGCTACTACTCTTGGAAGATGAAAAGGCTATTTTGCAGTGCCACCAAATGAAAGATACAACTGGCCAAGGTTCTGTGAGACTGCAAGAATTTAGAGTCAACATGGCGTACTAGTTAGACTGCTAAACTCAATCTAACATATTGTTAGTGGGCATTCTTGTACTTTTTAGGAGGTCTTTGCCCTCCTTGGGTTGAATCCAGAGTGTTTATTCTGCCAGTGGAGTGCACTCAAGCAAAGTTCCACTTAGAATGGTCTCGGAGGGAGGGAGGCAATTTTCAGCAATTCACCCTCCCTCTGCAGCCCCTAGTGCCACCTCCCCACCACTGTTCCAGGGGGTCCCCCAACCCTCCAGAACATATTTTTCAGGGAGATAGGGAATTGCAATACAATGCAACATTTTCCCGAAAATCACTGGCTTCAGGGGGTGACTTTGGACCAGTCACTATTTTTCAGCCTGATGTACCTCATGGGGTTGTTGTTAGGATAAAATGAGAGAGGGGAGACCCATGTATATCCCCTTGAGTTCCTTGGAGAAAATGATAGATACACACAGAGAGAGCGCATGGTAATCTGAATCACAGAGTGCTTACAGATGGAGGGCTATGAGTGGAAGACGACATCTGGACTCCCCATAAAATTCTGTGACTTAGGCAATAAATGCCTAGTCTGGAAGCACCCATAGAGTAGGTTTACTCACTCCTGCCTTGCCTTCTGTAACCTGGCTTTATCTCAGTAGCTGTTGTGGGGTGGGGGGTTGTTTTTTTAAGGGAAGGGGATGGCGTGCAGCCAGCCAGCCAGCAGCAAAAGAATAAAGTACCACTGGGAAAGACTATTGGGAAGAATGGTTACCAGCTGTTCCACTGACGTCTGAATGGGCCCTGAGCTTCAGCAGGTGGCAGTGTTTGCTCTCCCAGCATAGCCCTTAGCAAACAGCCACAGGAGTGATTCTAGGCCCAGATTAGAAATGTTCGCCTTGATTAATGTGCACTGACACTCTGCAGCCGTTGGTGTATTGGAAAACGTTACAGTAATACCTTGGATTGCAAGTAACTTGGTTTGAGAGCGTTTTGCAAGACAAGCAAATTTTTAAATATTTATTTATTTATTTTTTACTTGATATACAAGCGACATTTTGCAATACAACTACTGTAGTACGGCTTAAATTAAAAGTCTCTGTACAAATTTTTTGGGGGGGATTTCATTTTGATATAAGAGTGTTTTGGATTACAAACACATTTCCAAAACGAATTATGCTCTCAATCCAAGGCATGACTGTATTATTCAGCGGATATTATGATGAGGTATGTAAGCATTGATCTATGTGAGGGGTGTGTGTGTGTGTGTGTGTGTGTGTGTGTGTGGTCACCTCCAAATGAATAAACTGGGAAGAAGAGCTTGGTTCCTTGGCAAAAGCAATTGCTTGGCTGCTTTTGTGAAAGGCTGAGGTGGTGCTCCAACAAAGCAAGTCCACCTACACAGAGAGTTCAGATGAATGGTGCCTCTGGTCCTCAAAGCCTTGTTCTGAAGCCTTCCTCTGATATTTCTGCCAGCCAGCTATTATAGCAGCATGCTGAGGAGGAGGAGGAGGAGTCTGAAAAAGCCTGAGGAAAGCTGCAGCACAAGGGCAAAATTCAGCTTTTGAACTAGGAATGAATGTTGTTGTTTAGAAGACTAGGAAAGGGGGAGGTGAGGAGGAGGTTAGGTTGCTTAAAGAAACATCCATGAAATGTTGAGGAGCAGGAGAGAATGTGTCCAGGACTAAGGAAATCTGTTATAATAGAGCAGAATTGTTCATGGCATGCACTCCATGGGGGCAGGTACCGATCACAATGCATGAGCTCCCCTACATCTGTAAAAATATTCAGAGAAACAGAAATGTCAAAACCCAGTATTCTTTAATTTTATGGCACATGTCGCACTTTTACAGCACTATCAGCGAACACAAAACTCCGTCTAAGACAGACATCTTATAGAAACGCTGACTTAAAATACCATATCAAAACATATCAATATGGCCTCATGAAGGTGATCAAGCTGAGCTCCTTGGAATGGGTACAAGCAGATGGTGAAGGCCTAGTGGGCTAGTTTGGGATGAAAGGTCATTTTTCTGGGTTAACAGCAGGAGTTCCACTTTGAACACAGCCCAAACTCCAAAGGGCTGCAATAATCCTCAGCCTTTCGCAACTCAGACGATTGTTGTTGTTAAACATCTTTCTAATTCCAATCGAACTGCTGCACTAATTATAATTTATGCTGTGCTGTACCTACAAGTTACTTGGCCTTCTTCAGCTAGTCACTCGAAGAGCCCAGGAAGTTGATTAGGACCAGATAAGGATGTACAGCAACCCATGAGAAGATCCTGGCAATAATCCTGTACTGAACGAGCATTTCATTTTTCATCCAGAAGGTGCAGAATTCCACTGTATGAGAGGAAGTTTACCCTTACCTGATCCTTCAACAGTGGTTTCCAAATGTTCCAGTATGAGGACTCAACTTTACGGCACCAATTTAGAGAGACTTACACTGAGCTGTGACAATTCCCATTGCTGAGGAAGAACTTCAATACCCAGTGCCCAGTTTCTAAGATTCTTAGTGCTAGTGGGAAAAGGCATGGAGGCTCCTGTACCTGGATTGACCACAGGCCCTTAGCTGAACACTCAGGATACCTCCATCCCTTCATGGGGGAGGAGAATGCCCAAAGAAGGGTACATGTTATGAGTGTGTGGTGTGTGTGTAGAGGTGAGAAATGTGCGGTTCTCCAGATGTTGGTGGATTGCAACTCCCATCAGCCACAGCCAGCATAGACAATGGTGAGGGATGCAGGCATTTGCAGTCCAACAAAATCTGGAGAGCCACACATTCCCCATCCCGGGGGTAGTGAGTATGAGAGAGACGGGTTGAGCGATGAGTGGTGCATATGAGTAAAGAGGAGGTCGGTAGGAGAGTTTGTATATGTAAAAAGGAAAGAATGGAATGTGTATGTGCATAAGATGAGAGTATGTTTGTGATGCATGCAACTGGTGCATGAGGGAGGGAGGGAGGGAAGGGTATATGCAAATATAACAGATGCTATGTGTGTACATGCATGCAAATGGTTTGTGGGAATGGATGGGATCCACAAATGTTCAGCGGCCTCCATTTGTAACATACATAAGGTAGAAAAAACCAAAGGAAATGCATGAGTCGTGTTTTTTCTGTTCTCCTCCCAAACAAAACTTACAATCCTGATATAATAAAACCGGTAGTAATCCTTCTGTAGTAATCCTCTGTCACTTTGACAGAGACCCTGTAAATTGGTTAGCTGCCTGGGCTGCACAACCGACACTAGAAATTTTGACACAAGGACTACCACAGATGACCTGTCGTGTGGAGAACCTTCACATACCTGATCATTTACCGTTTGATTGGACTAGGTACTGAGAAACATGATGTAGGAACAACTCTAATTACCTGGCATGGGGGCAGGGACACAGAAGGCGCAGATGACTTGAGGTTCTTCCCATCTCTAAACTGGATTCTAGCAATGAGAGAATGACAGAGTTGTCCCTTGCTGAATGATTAGAAGAATACGGCAACAGTGCTTCCCGAATTCAGACAACATGTGGGTAAAAGGTATACTTGATGGAAAAGGGGTGATGAGCTACCAGCGGGCAGCCTGACAAATTGGATCATTTAATCCCAGCAAATACCTCCTGTCTGAGGACTCTTATTTTGGGGCCTCTGAGCTGTAGGGGATTTGGCTGAAGTATTTGATTAAGCTAAAGGGAGTCAAAGATTGTGTACGAGTGTCAAAGAAGTAGAAGATATTATTTTTTTAAAGGTCAGAAAGGTTTCTGAAAACTTGCAGAGAAGTCAAAAGCTGGATGAGGCAAGAGGAGGAGATACAGAAAGCAGCACCAGCTCCAGGTTTTTGAGAGCCCTTGGGCAAGACACCCTCAATGGGCCTCCTCCCTCAGTGAGTCCACCTTCTCACCACCATTGTCACCAGCTGCTATGTCTCCTCACCCTCTTTCTCATCCTTGCTACCCTTTGCTTGCTTGACAGGCAGAGAGCCAGCAAGCAAGTAGGCAGTGGCACCTACTGCATCGGTCACAGTAGACAATATTGGGCTAGATGGACCAAATACTTAGCAGAGGAGAGCCAAAGCCATCAAGCTTCATGCAGAAAAGCATTTCTGCTAGTCCTTTACCCCTTTAGAAAATGGGGTTGCAGTAACCTCATCAGCAGTACTGTGATGGAGCCGGAAAGCCTACAAGCAAGAGTGGGAAAACCAGTGGCACTGCAGATGTTGCTGGACTACAATTCCCATCAGTCCTAACCACCATGGCCTATGGTCAATCATGATGGGAACTGCAGTCCATCAACATCTGGAGGGCCACATCTGCCCTACAGGAGCCACCACAGTGCCACCCCAGAGGCCATGAGCTCTGCTTTTATGTCCTGCAGGGTTAAGAATTGTTGTGGCCTCACCATGCCACTGGCCAGCAGGTGCTGCTGAAGTTAGGTGCTGGGGCCAGCATGAGAGCACCTGTTGCACTGTAAAGATCCCAGTACTTAGTACTTGAGTTGCAGCTGCCATACTTTTCCTAAATGGTAAAGAATGTATAGGGGAATAAAGAAAAAAAATACTTTTAAGGACGGGCAAAAGTACATAGATTAGATGAAAAAAGATATGAATAGATTAACACTGATGGAAACGTATAGAAAATTGTGGGATTCTTGAAAAAAGAAGTTTATAAAGAACTGAAACAGGATAATTTAATACGGATTAAGTTGGTGGAGGGATTGGGGTGAGTTTATGTATTAGTATTGATATGTTTTATGTGGGTTTTTCTGCATGTTTTTTTTTTTTTTTTTTTTTGGAAAATGTAATAAAAATTAAAATGGTACAATCGAAGTCAGTGAGAAAACATTTCAGTGGAGAAGCTCAGCCAGTAACATCTGTAGGGATAGCAGCAATCTCATCACTAGTGTATATAAACATCCTTGGACAGATTATTTAAAAAGTTGCCTATTCTCTGGAACACAGACAATGAAATTAAGAAGTGCTACGGGCAGTGCAATCCTATGGCTGCTAGACAGCATCTAGATGGCCAATTGGCCATAGGATTTTTCGGAGTCCCACCTCCAACCTTGGAAACTCGCTCCAAGGCCGGAGCTGGGACTCCCAAACTTGGCACACCTTTCCCCCACCCCTCGCAGCCAGCATGGAAAGAACCACACCAGCTGCTTCTTTGAGGTCGCAAACGTGACCTCAGAAAAAGGAGTTTGTGGGTATTCCATGGGTCAGGGAGGGGAGGAGACTGATTCCGCCATTATACGAGGTATCCTGGTGCTGCCCCAGCCTCCTTCCCTCCCGCTCCGAAGTGCTGCACTTAAGATAGCCAAAATTGGCCATCTGTGTTTTGAAGGGCGGGAAGAGCGCAGAGGTGACTTTCGCCTCCACGCTCCTTCCGCCCTGCATAGGATGCCTGTAATCCTCCGAGTTTGGAGGGCTACAGGCATCTGGAATGGATTGTGCCCTAAATGTAAGTTCTAATTCAACAAATTCAGATTCAGTTCTAATTCCACAGAACTGAAATAAACTGTTGTTTATCTAGAACTGAGGACAAGAAAGCAAGGCAATACTTCCTTTATTACAAAGGCGTGCTATTAATGCTGATGCTGTGCCATGTACTTTACAAGAGACATCACGGCGCACATTCACTGATCTTTTTTTTTAAAAAAAGAGAGTAAGAGGTGGCATAGTGGCACCATTTTTCATGGGTCTGTATCCAATGGGGTCTTTCTACCAGCAGAAGGGAACCAGTGGCGGAACAGAATTCCCCTGCCCTGCAGCCCCATGCGTCCCCCAAATCTTCTCCAGAGCAGATTTGTGGCATGAGGGGTTGCAGGGGGAGGGCAGGACAGGGAAATCTTATCACCTGAATGGAAGCCCAGCTGTGTGAATTCAACCCACTTTGCACACATTGTCTTCTTTTGTCACTGTTTCTTGTTAAAATAGATTTTGCAGGTTTGTGAAGCATTACAAAAACCTACTGAACCTGTTTACCAGGTCTGTACCCCACATGAAACAATGCCTCTACCACCCTAAGCTCTCTGGAAATAATTGTCCCCTGGTTTCCAGCCAAATCAATGTTTTCATGGAGAAACCACTTGTTTTCTGAATTGCAGAATAACTTATACGAGCATACAAGGCCTTGTATCATTTTAGAAACCATTTGCGGGATAACTTAAAATGCAAGAATTTATTTCCCTGAGAGAAACACTTCTGGCTAACAATTTTCACCCTCTCATATGAACCTTATACCAAATCAGACCATTGGCCTACCATCTAGTTTAGTACCATCTACAAAGGGCAGTAGCAGCTCTCCAGAGGCAGATCTACATTACACTGTATATTGTCAAGTTAGCAGAACAGTACGGCTATATTCACATTCTGCAGTCACTACTCCAGGGCACACTCTTGTTAAATGTACTGCACTCATTCCGGTTTGACACCCCATACCAAACTCCATAGCGGTAGAACTGAGCATTGCCTTGAACAGGGCTTTTTTTTTTTTTTAATTGCTTTGTCATCTCTACGCAGGTGCAAATGAGCGCAGGAGCGATCTTTAAAAAGAGAAAGGAAGAAAAAGCTCTTCCAGCCCCTCACAAAAAAGGAGAAGGGCGGCGGCTGCCGCCGCCGCCGCCACCGCCGCCGCCACCACCCTCCCACAGGGTCGGGGTGAAGCCAGCAGGATGAGCACACCCCTCTCCTCCACCCAAATTATTAATTATTATTATTAATTTTATTTCTATACCACCCAATAGCTGAAGCTCTCTGGGCGGTTTACAACAATCGATTAAAAAATACAATACAAAAGATACACAAATGCAGTTTCCCAAAGCAGTGTTCCTCCCGTTCTGAGTTTCCCGAGCACAAGGCTCCTGTTAAATCAATGTGATTCGCTTGGGAATAAGGGCATTGGAGAGAATATGATTTACTTCTGAGCAGACATGCCTTTTGGCTAATTTACAGCTCCCTGTTCTTTGGGCAAGGGGGCGAACGCGGCTGTTAAAAGAGGGGGGGGGAAGCCTCCCGCAACTGTCCCCTATATTGTTTGCATTAGTGATGGAAATACTAGCAAATGTAATAAGAGAAGATAGAAATATTACAGGGTTGGGGGTTGGAGACCAAACTAAAATAAACCTTTTTGCAGATGATACTTTATTAACAATTAAAAATCCTATTGAAACAATGGATAGACTGGAGAACCACTTAAAGGAATTTGGAGAAATAACAAGGCTTCAGATGAATTGGGGTAAATCCAAGATTTTATTGTTTCATTGTCGTAGAAAAGAGGAGAATGAAATGTTAAAGAAAAAACATAACATTAAAATTACAAATGTAATTAAATATTTAGGAATAGAAATTACACAAGATATTGATAAATTAGGAGAACAAAATTTTAGAAAGTTAAAGATGGAGATTAAACATAAAATAGAGAAGTATAAAAAAAAAAAGGACTTTCATGGTTTGGTAGAATAGCGCTGGTAAAAATGAAGATATTGCCTAAGATAAACTTTTTGTTTAGGATGTTACCAGAAAGATTACAAAAAAAGAAATTAAAGATTGGCAATTCATTATTAATGAATATTGTAATGGAAGGAAAAAAATCAAGCATTAATAAATTCAGTTGGTATAAAGCTCAAAAAATAGGTGGTTTAGGTCTTCCTCACATAAAGTGGTATTATTTAGCCAACCAATTAAGGCATATTTTGGATATTATAGCAGGGAAAGACAAAATGTGGTTGGAATTAGAATCACAAGAATTAGGAAACATGATGGTGAACATACTATTTAAGAAAAATATAAATAATATTATAGAAGGACTAGAAAATCCCTTTTTGAGGAGTATGTTAGAGAGTTGGAATAGCACGAGGAAATTTTTTATACCAGAGGTATCCCCGTTAACTCCGGTAGTGGTAATGGAAGATTTTCCAGAACATGTAAGACATTTAGAAGCTATAAGGTGATTAAATTAATGGATTGGGTGGAAAAATTGAAGACTAGAGAACATATAATAGAAACAGTAGGAAGAGGAAGAATTTCATGGTTAAATTTCATGCAACTGGAACTGTGGTTAAAAAAAGTGGAGGACAAGATATGATAGTGAAAGAGAATTACCGGTAACCAATTTTGAAAAGACAGTTTTGACTAGAGAAGCTATAGAAGGTAATGTTTCAACAAGCGGTACAACAAATGTTTTATATATAATGTTACAAAAAGAAGAAGAACATAAAGATTCTCTTAAATTGTCATGGGATAATGAATTTGATGAGGAAATATCGAAACAAAGTTGGAAAAATATTTGGGAAAGACGTATTGTAAGAGTTATGTCAACTAGGATAAAAGAGAATTTCTATAAAGTGGTATGGAGATGGTATCTAACTACAGTGAGATTAAATCGGATAGATAACAACTGTTCCACAATGTGCTGGAGAGGGTGTAATGTGAAAGGTATATATGCCCACATGTAGTGGAGTTGTAAAAATTTTCTAGAATTTTGGCAGAAAGTGTTTGCAGAAATATCAGAAATAATTGAAATGGAATTAGAGGTCTGCCCAAAATTAGCATTGTTAACAATAACAGAAAAAGTAGTTTGTTTAAAAAATACTAAAGAATTAATTGTGAATTTCTTAACAGCAGCTAAATTAATGATAGCTAGGAAATGGAAAGTTCAACATGTTTTCTCAATTACTGAGTGGTATAAAGAGGTATGGGATATATCGCGCTAAATGATAAATTAACTTGCAATATTAAATGCCAAAAAGGACAATTGGAGAAAAACACTTTTGTGAACATTTGGGGTAAATTTCTGGATTATGTTGATGAAGGGGAAGGGGAACGAACCTTGTTAAGATTTGTTACATTTTTGGAATATAGAATAATATCCTATATATTGGGGGGGGGATATAACTTGGTCCCAAGAGGTGGGGGGTGCACAATGTTTACGTTGTATTTCTTTTTATTTGTTATTAGTTGTATGATTGGAAAAATTCAATAAAACTTATATTAAAAAAACAAAAACAAGAAGGGTTTTTTTCTGATCCGCTATCTATGCAGAGGTGTGCATGTGTGCAGGAGCAAAATTGTGTTTTTTTTAAAGCACCCAAATGCAGTTGCCCGAAGCAGCCTCTCAGAAGTGCAGAAATGCGCAGGAACATTTACAAACAAAAAATTAATACGCTTCCGGGGAAGAAGGCGAACCGCCACACAACAACAAATGGCGGATACCTCTTTTCACCACCAGTTTGGGAGACACATGTAATGCCACATTTCCCCCACTCCTCGAAAACTATTAGCTAACTCCAGTGACGACACTTTCGTGGCCACACCTCGACGGGCAATGACAGCACAAGTTTAGCACACACTAGCCACGTACTGCACAAGTGAAACCCCAATAACTGAAAAAGCTATGATAAACCTAGTCCAGGAAATTCCAAGAAACAAAGAACGATTACACAGGACTAGCGCAACCAGCACTGAAAAGTGTGTGCATCGTGTTCCCCGCAAGTCACAGTAGCAGTACAGTACTGCAATAAACCTAAGGTGTAGATCCGGCCCAGGTTTCCAACAGGAATCTTTCCCAGTCCTGCCCGGAGATGGAATGGAACCTGGGACCTCTTGCACACAAAGCATGTGCTCTGACACTGAGCTATGGCCCTTCCCTTAATTGTCTTGTCAGTTGCCTTTTTGAATGCAAGAAACTCTTTGCACTGCCTGAAATAACTGTATCCAGGTCCTTTTGTAGGTTTCTCCACAGCACTCTCCAAACCTCCCTCCACCTGCTCCCAGCAGAAACAGCTCCTGCTGTTTTTAAGCAGAACTGCCAATTTTATACAAAGTCCTGCTGCTGATACGACCTTTCAAAGATGTTGCAATTGAAGTCAATTACAGGAGAGTACATTGGGCTTTCAGCACTCGATGGGAGCAGAGCTAGTTAAGCGGATGCTTTGGGCTGCAGAGAAATGCCATTATGTATCTGCCTCTCCAGAATCCATTCCTTCATCTTCCTTTAGCCGCAGGACCTTCTAGCTTTTGTCAGCTCTATATAGGTGCACACACACAACATTTATAATTTAATCCATAGCGGACTTACTTGGAAGCAAGCCCCATTGATTTAAGTGAAACCTATTCCAAGTATGGATGCTCTAATCATAAGGGTGACCAACAAGAGAGAGACAGACAGACAGAGAAATTTTGAGCCAAACTTTATTCTGTTTCTCTGGATTATGATTAGTTGCCTACAAATATTCTGAGACGCATCACAACTCTTTCTCTACGCAGCAGTCAATTAAGCAAGCTGCACCCCCTTCCGGTGAGATCTGACCTGGTCACAGGCATGTATGTCTTGGTAACATCCAAGCTGAAGTGCTGTAATTGCCTTTGACAAGTATTTGGACCGAAAGCTAAAATTGCTACAAAAGGCAGCAGCAAGAGTTCTAAACAGAACCAGCTCCAGGAACATATAAAATGGATCCTGTGTCCACTGCATTGGCTCCCCATTTGCTTCCAGGCCCTATTCAAAGTGCTGCTGCTATTGATCTTTAAAACCTTAAACAGCCTGGGATCAGGCTATCTTCAGGATCAGCTTCTTCTCCCATAAGATCCTGCCCATTGTTGGGTTGTCAGCTGAGGCCCTGCTCTGTGTGGCTAGGCCTAGTCCATGGCTAGGTGGGTGGGTCCATAGGACAGGGACCTCTTCAGTCATTGCACCCAGGATTTCCTAAGAACATAAGAAGAGTTCTGTTGAATCAGGCCAAAGGCCTATTGTATTACTCAGGGGCCTGGTCCAGCCAAGGCACCTCACATTAGATTCAGGGATACTCAGAAAGAATCAAAACCACTTGTTGTGTCGAAGATAATATACAATTTACTGATTACATATATATTGATGGAAAATAATAATAATAATAATAATAATAATAATAATAATAATAATAATAATAATAATAATAATAAAAAACGTTTATTTATAACGCCCATTATACCAAAGGGCGGGACAAATAACATATACAGTAAACATAACAATACAATAAAATAACCAACACCAACCACTTACTATGCAGTATCAAATCCCAGCAACCACCACATTAGCCCAACCACTCATTCTGGCTGACTAAAAAGATAAGTCTTTAATCCCGTTCGAAAGCGGGAAAGATCCTCCTCCAATCGGAGGTCCATGGGAAGCCTGTTCCACAAAAGTGGAACCAGGTCCTGAAAGGTTCGCAGTCTTGACAAGGCAGAGCGTGTCGGTGGGACCGCTAATAATCCCTGGCCCACTGATCTTAAATTCCTACCAGGAACATACCAGGAAAGCCTAGATGCTAAGTAATGAGGGACATTAGAACGCAAAGCCTTGAAGGCAAGAACCAATAATTTAAATTGGGCCCTAGTCCGAATGGGTAGCCAATGAAGATTCCTACGGGCCATAGTAATATGGGAGTATCGGGGCAAGTTCAGAACAACACGAACAGCGCTGTTCTGAACCAGAACCAGTGGAAGAAGCACAGAAGAGGGCAAGCCAGCTATTAAGCTATTACAATAGTCCAAGCGGGATACCACCAAAGCCTGAACAAGCAGATGGGCTGTTTCAGGAGACAAAAACTTGCGAATCCTGCGAATGTTCAAAAGGTGAAAATCACATGCCTTAGCAGTCCTATTAATAAAAGGACGCAAGGACAAACGATCATCCAGCAAAACACCAAGGCTCTTGGCAGCTGAAACCGGGGCCACCAATGAGGCCTGGATATGCAAAGAAGGACATAATAAGGGAGCTGACACACGATCAGGTTGAAATACCAGAATTTCAGTCTTATCCATGTTCAATTTCAGATGATGTGCGGTCATCCATGAGGAAACGCCTGACAGGCATTCCGTCACGGACTGCCACACTGCAGTATCAATGGATGCAAAGCTTCGATATATCTGTGTATCATCTGCATAGGTGTGATACTGAAAACCCCGATCAGAAACCAAACATCCAAGAGGACAAGTATACAATGAAAAAAGAAGAGGACCTAAGACTGAACCCTGTGGAACTCCCACTAATAACGGGAAAACATCTGAAACTGAACCCTGAAACAAAACAGAACAAGAGCGATTAGAAAGGAAGGAACCAAACCAAGATAAAGCATTGCCCTTGATTCCCAGTGATGCCAACCTTGAAAGCAGAATATGGTGGTCGAGTGTGTCAAAAGCTGCCGTAGGATCCAGCAGAATCAACACAGATGTTTGACGCTGAGCTTTCGCCACTAAGATATCATTCATCACATAAGTTAAGGCTGTTTCTGTGGAGTGGCCTGAACGAAACCCTGATTGAAAAGAATCTAGGAGATTAAATCTAATTAAATAAGTCATCAACTGGGAGAGAACTACTCTTTCTAAAATCTTAGAAAGAAAAGGAAGAAGTGATAGGGCGGTAATTAACACAAGCTGAAGGGTCTAAATTAGGCTTTTTTAACAAGGGGCGTACAAAAGCATGCTTGAAATATTCCGGAAAAATACCCAGTGAAAGTGAAGAATTCACCAGATAAGTTATATGAGGCAAAAACAAAGGTAAAAGTGTCAAATAAAGAAAGGACGGGAAAGGGTCAGCAGGACACGAGTTAGGAGGAGAAGAGGAAATAAACTGTGCCACAGTTGACTCAGTAACTGGAACAAAGTCAAACCCAGTCTGAAGAGACGGGTCTGCAAACTGAGCTGAAGGCTGTGGCAAACCTGCTGACAAAAATGGTGGTGAAGACCCATCCAGCGAAAATGAATTTACAATTGTAGACACTTTCTGAACAAAAAAGGGAGCCAAGTCGCTTGCTTTAAGATCACAAATTGCATGATTCTCATCACAACCAGCCGATGGATTCAATAAGGTATTAAATGTAGCAAATAGCTGACGTGGCATAGAGGCTTGGGACTGAATCTTCCTTTGCAGATAACCCTCCCGAGATTCATCTACATGACAATAATAAGTAGTAAGGGCAGATCTCAAATTCAGACGCAGTTCATCTGATAGGATTCCGCTTCCATCGCCTCTCTAACTGGCGGACTGAGGCTCGCTCCAGTCGCAACTCTACATGCATCCATGGCTGAGGATGACGCTGTGTTACCAGACGAGTTTTAGATGGTGCCACCACTTCAAGGGCAGCTTCAGTTATTATATTAAATTGGTGGGCCAGGACATTTGGGTCCAAGGCCCCACCAGCAGATGACTGATCTTCTACTTCTTCAGGCTCCATAACTCCTATTATTATTGCAGATTATCAATAAACAAGTGAAGCAAGGCTTACACACAGTTCTGGTCACAGGGCTTCCTGGTGCGATGGATGTGACAGTCACCCCAGGGGGCACTCAACTGCTTGGACACCTGTGCATGCCTAGTCCCAAGTGGAAAGCCAAAGCTCTAACAAACTAGCTACGGATTTTACAAAGTTGGAATATGGATGCAGAATATAAACAAGCAAAAAAAATCTTACACTCTCTTATCTGTGGCTGTATTAGATCCTGAATATGCCCGGGGGATGCTCTGTCGGCCTCCAAAGTTGCCTGGGCGAGCAACATGTCAATTCCTCTCCCCAAGCCAAGAACAGAGGGGAAAGGTGTCTGCCAGGGATCTTATACAGTAGTACCTTGGATTACGAGCATAATTCGTTCCAGAACCATGCTCGTAATCCAAAAAACTCGCATATCAAAGCGAGTTTCCCCATTAGAAATAATGGGAACTCAGATGATGCGTTCCACAAGCATTTAATCTCTGCTTTGCCGGCTCCCTGGCAGGGAGCCCCATGGAGGGAGCCAGCAAAGCAGTGATTAAATGCTTGTGGAGTGAATTCCCGGGAGCCAGCACAGCAGTGCGAGGCGCCTGCAGAGCAAGCGACCGCACTGCGCCGCACCTCCACTCGCTCTGCGGGCGCCTCCCGCGCTGCCGTGCCGGCTCCCAGGCAGGGAAACGGCACCGCAGCACGAGGAGCCAGCAGAGCGAGCGACCGCGCCTGGCCTCCGCGGCTCCCTGCCAGGGAGCCGGAAAAGCACTGCTGCCTCCATGCGTGGAGGCGCTCCCACCGCTCCCCACCTTTTCTTTTCCAGCGGCGGCTCGCCTCTCTGCGGCGAGCCGCCCGCGCTGCCATACCCGGTCCCATCACATCTTGAAGCGGCTCCCTTTTCTCTAATCATGTGGCTCCCTTTTCTTTTCCAGTGGCGGCTCGCCTCTCCGCGGCGAGCCGCCCGCGCTGCCATTACCGGTCCCGTCACATCCAGAAGTGACGCGACTGGACCAGCACCAGCGGCGCAGGCGGCTCACCGCGGAGAGGCGAGCCGCTGCTGGAAAAGCGGCTCCCTTTTCTCTTCTATGTGGCTCCCTTTTATTTTCCAGCAGAGAGGCGAGCCGCCGCTGGAAAAGAAAAGGGAGCCACATGATTAGAGAAAAGGGAGCCGCTTCAGGATACGACGGGACCGGGTATGGCAGCGCGGGCGGCTCGCCGCAGAGAGGCGAGCCGCCGCTGGAAAAGAAAAGGTGGGGAGCGGCGGGAGCGCCTCCACACATGGAGCCGGCAGTGCTTTACCGGCTCCCTGGCAGGGAGCCGCGGAGGCCAGGCGTGGGCGCTCACTCTGCGCCGGCTCCCAAGAGGCTCCACGTAGCGTGGAGCCGCCCAGAGCCGGCAGCGAGTAACCCGGTGTGCTCGTTTTGCAAGACCTCGCTCATTTAGCAAGTCAAAATTTTTGCAAAATTTTTGCTCATCTTTCAAAATGCTCGCACACCGGGTTACTCGTAATCCAAGGTATTACTGTACGTTCTTCTCTCCCTGTTTCAGGGGCTGTCAATAAGTCACAAGCTAACCCCATTTCCTGAGAGTCAAGGAGGAATGAAGCTGCTTCAGTCAGCTCTCACAGAAAAGCAGCCCTAATCTAAGGAATATAATTGGGGAAAATAGCTTCAAGGCAACTAACTATCTCTGGTGCTCTTCTTAACAATCTGAAGGCTAATGCCCTGGCATGACTCCAAGAAACTATCCTGGCTTTTGGATGCTGCAAAAGTTCACTACACTACCTGTTGAACCTTAATAATCTCCTTGCCATTCTTCTGATACAGCCCATCCAATACACCTATTTTGTCCAGCATTCTGTTCACACAGTGGCCAACCAGATGCCTGTGGGAAGCCCACAGAAAAGGTATGAGTGAAACAGCAGCCCTCCCACTTGTGTGCCCTAGCAATACTGAAGGTAATATTGTAGCCATTTCTAACTCCCACTACCTATCACTCCTGGCCTTCTAGCATTATGATAAGATTCGTTTTATTTTGGAGAACTTTGGGGATAGAAGGTTAATCCTTTATTTGGTAAGTTCTCTCCTACTGGGTTGTGTCTTTGTTTTTCTTTTTTATTCTTTCAGCTGTTTTAGTTATATTTTTATTATTGTTTTGACTATATTTTATTGCTTTTATGTCTATCTTTTAAGCCACTTTGGATGTTTCCTTTTTCATACAGAAGTGGGTTCTAAATATTTTAAAATAAGTAAAAATACTTCAGAATCAGTAAGCATTCTCTAACCTTTGCAGATGAGGAAAAAACACTTTCCCTGAGGCAGACATTCTGCCTTTTTTTTTTTTAAGTTGTTTTTTTTAAAGAAAACCTCTTACTTCTGCATTCACCTAAACCAGTGCTTCTCAATTATTTTCTGTCATGCCCCCCCTAGGAAGAAGAAAACATTTCGCGCCCCCGCGCGACTGTAAATAGTATCATTTGTCTATAAAATTGTTATAAGTACACCTCTGCATAACACTGTATCCTTATTAACGTATAAGAGAATAAAAAAAGAAAGAAATGTGGATCAATTTACAACAAAGAATAGCTTTATTAACTGTAGCAGAAAAGATTTAAAGGAGCACAGGATTTAAAGGAACACAATATTAAAAAAAACTTTTAACTGAGGTCAAACGAGCCCCCCTTTACGGAGCCTCGCGCCCCCCCTGGGGGGCCCGCCCCACTATTTGAGAAGCACTGACCTAAACCAACCTGTTGGAGCAGCATAAAGATTTTGTGAGGGAAGAGACAAGACACACCTTGCCCAATAAAAGGCTCTTTGCAACACTGGGACTAGTTGGAGAACATTCTTCTTCCCTCACTGTCAATCAGTCCCAACCTTTCTAAAATAGCTTCATTGGCAGAGTTTACTTTTTAGCTAGATGCATGCCCCCCCCTGAACTGTAGCAATTGCCATCAGGGAGTGGGGACAGTTGGGGTTTTCTTGGGCCTCTTTGATGCCAATCTCGCGATGACCTAGGGTGGCCATGTGTCCTCTTCTACAGAGGACATTCATCTATTTGAAGGGCTGTCAGGAGACTGTCCTCTATTCTGAAGGTATCCTCTGTTTGAGGGGCTGTCCTGTCCAAGTCCGGTTTAAAGATGAAGAACTGTCAGAAGGGAGAGCAGGGGCCTTGAAGCTGCCCGTCAAGAGCACCTGGACAGCACACTGACCAAGGCACAGAGGTCACCAGGTCACAGTCTTCCACACTCCGGTGAGATGTACTGTGTTTCTATTTAAATTATAGTAATTATTTCTAAATTTGTACATATAAATTAGCATATGCAATTTATATCTATATATATAAATTAGCATATGCAACATATGCCCTCTTTTCTCTTTTGTCCTCTTTTCTGGCAATTCACAAGTGGCCACCCTGCAATGGCTAGAGCAGTGTTCTCCAACCTTGGGTCCCCAGATGTTTTTGGCCTACAACTCCCAGCATGCCCCAGCCAGCGTAGCTGGCTGGGGCATGCTGGGAGTTGTAGGCCAAAAACATCTGGGGACTCAAGGTTGGAGAACACTGGGCTAGAGGATCCCTAGCCAACAGGTCTTATCAGGGCCAGATGTCTGGCATTATATATCATTACTTTGGGGTGTGGCCTGGGCAAGCGACTGACCCTTTCCCGTGGCAGGTGAGACCATATGAGGGGGGGAGGTGTAAGGCTCCTACACTTGCTATATACTCCTGTCTTAGGGTTGCAAAGAAAGAGGACATGCTTTGCCAAAAAAAGAAGACATTAAGAGGACACAGGGCTGCCCAAAATTGCACATGCTAATTTATATCCATAGATGCAAAATTAAAAAATAATTACTATAATTGAAATACAATACATCTCACCACAGTGGGAAAGAATGTGGCCAGGGGGGGGGGGGGGAGCTGTATGCCTGCTCAGTCTGCTGACCAGGTGCTAACTGTTGGTGGGCAACCTCTTATGGTTTGTTTGTTGTTTGTTTACAGCATTTGTATCCCACTCCGTATCTAGACAGATTCCAGAACGTGAACAATAAAAAGATAAAACAGATAAAAGAATAAAAACAATGGTTACCGTCTTTAAACCAGACTTGGACTGGGCAGCCCTTCAAACAGAAGACAGTCCTCTGCAAAGCAGGGCACATGGCCACCCTAGTTCTAGTCACCAAGGGGCAAAAGGGCTGCCTGCAGTTAAATGGAGTTGCCTGTACTCAGCTAGAGGGTGGTGCAGTGGGGCAATGGCTTGCCAGCTGCTGATCTTGGCAGCAGTTCGAGATGGCACCTGCTCACCACCTATCACACAATGCTGAAGGCTTCACTTACAGGGTTTCAGGCTGAAGTGTGAGCACAGCACCTGAGGGACCCACATGCCATGGACAGCCAGGCAGGTCCCTCAGTAGTGAATGCCCCTCTACACACACACACACACACACACACACACTTTTTCATCCACCCTAGTATTTCATGCACTTGTATTTAATAAAAGTTGTATTGGCATTTCATCCAACATCAGCATCCACCTTTTTTGTGTGACTTCAGCCTTGTGCCTCAAGTTAACCTGTACCCTTGGTCTCTTGATTTCCTTGTCATTTCCGACTAGCAATTTCGCTATAGCCCTGGGACACTCCTACCCACCTCATTTCAAGTGCCCTGTAGGGGGACAAGGGTTAACACTTGAGTCAATAACACTTTATTGACTGTTTCAGTACCTAGATTTCCATGTCTGATTCTTCCTATATAGTGAGCATTCTTTGTGTCCCCTTTCCTATTGGAGATACCTATTTCCTTAAGATTCCCCTCTATTCTGACACAAAGCCCATTCAAAAAAGAAATGTCTTTCAACAGTATGTAGCATGCTAGGTTATAGACTCATACGCATGAAGGCTCCAGGGCAGCAAAGCAAATAGCCTTCAAAGATAAAATTCCCTTCTGTATTCAGAAGTAAGTAAGTCTCACTAGGTTCAATGGGATTTACTCCCATGCAAGTGTGCGTAGGACTGTAGCCTTAAAATAGAATAAGCCATCATTAAATAAACAATTCTAGACTTCCTACCTATACCTATTGAAGTGGAGGACATAATCTCCATATATATATATATGGATACTATTTCCTCATTCTGTGTCAAGGAAGGGGATTTGGAAATTGTCCGTTTGATGTCTCAACTTAATCAAGATGTTTAAAACATGACTAGTACAGCGGGGAGAAGATGGACTATAAAACCAGTTTTGATTAGAATAGCTAACATTCAGAGGAAACTTTGAAGCTTCATTATATGAGAAATTGGAGATTGTGTTGTAAGGTGATAGGGGCTTGTAGGATGTGGAGCGCTTTGAAGTTACCCTTTCTGTGAAACTCTACATTCTCCACTCACGACATTGAATTACTCAAGAGCATTATCTAGTGCAGTATAGATGCAAGAGAATTTTATTCCCTAAACTTTTTGAAAGGTTCCCTTCTCTATACTATCTGAATTTCTTTTCTCAGATTTTTCTTTCAGTTTAGTTATTTTCTGTCGGTGGTAGGTTACCTATTCTCTAGTGCAACTGTATTATATATTTTATGTAATAAAACAATGGGCCAGTTCACATGACACTGCCAGGCTCATTGGGGGTTGTTTAATCCCCCAGTGAGGGTTCAGAGGAGGGCAACAAAGATGATTAAGGGACTGGAAACAAGGCCCTATGAGGAGAGACTGAAAGAACTGGGCATGTTTAGCCTTCAGAAGAGGAGACTGAGGGGAGATATGATCGCACTTCTTCCAGTACTTGAAGGGTTGTCACACAGAGGAGGGCCAGGATCTCTTCTCGATCATCCCAGTTTGCAGGACACGGAATAATGAGCTCAAGTAACGGGAACCCAGATTCCACATAAACATCAGGAAAAATTTCCTGACTGTTAGAGCAATAAGACAATGGAACCAACTACCTAGGGAGGTGGTGGTGAGCTCTCCCACTCTGGAAGCATTCAAGGTGCAGCTGGATGGCCATCTGTCAGGGATGCTTTGACCTGGATTCCTGCATTGAGCAGGGGGTTGGACTTGATGGCCTTGTAGGCCCCTTCCAACTCTACTTTTCTATGATTCTATGTTTCTATTATTCTAATCCCTGATGAGCCACAGCGCGTGCTGGGCACCATTTTCAGATTTCCATCAGCAGTTGTTTAACCCTCAAATAACCCTCGGTGGCCAGGTTTACACGGCAACCCGAGTGGGGCAGAAACAAACTCTCAGCACTGGTCCCCAGCTGATTCCACTCTTTCCCTCAAGGTCCCAGGCAAACACACCCAGCCACTTCCCAGCTCTTGTCCAGCAAGACAGAGGCTTGATATACCTGCAGAAAGTGCAGTGGCAATGAGGGCAGCAAGGAAACAACATCTCACTGCCTCTGTTGAATCCCCTATTTGCTGTCCAGAGAAGCTTTTCAGGGTTGTCTGGGGCCTATTACATGCTGGGCCCTATGGACAGGGCAGACCTATATGAAACCTGTTGGGGATTGCTAAAAGATCTGGGAGAGGATATTAAGAGTTATTATCTCTCCCCTCTTGCGTGTGCAAGTTCAGCAGAGCTTACCCCAACTGCAGCGGAAAAGCGTGGATATGTGTGGAGCTGCCGGTTAAGGCAGTAGCAGCAATTGGTAATTACACAGTCTGTCCCTTTGAGGGGGCAGACTGGGGCTTTTCACCTGGTTTCCTCCCCTTTATACTACCAACAAGACAAACAGTCTTTTGGAGGTTAAAAATATACTTTACTCACTCAGATCTTGCAGATTGGTTACAGGCAGGCTTAAGAAAGTATTTACACACATGTAGGAATCATTTGGTAGCTGCTGTGTTCTGAACTTAGGAAAAGTTCAGGACTCTCCTCGAGCTACATCTTCACAACATGCTTCTCATTCAAGTTCATGGCGCAGACTCTTTTCCCAGGGAGGAAGAGAAGGCGACTGGCAACGCCCACATCCTGCCCCAGGAGGTCTGGGTAACATTCCACAGAGTGTCTGCTCTAGGATGCAGAGACTCTGTGGTCCCAATTACATCATGCACTTATGCAAGGCTTGAGGTTTTGACTGCTCACCCCCAACAAAACCCGCTATAACACATTTGCTAGGCAATTCCAGGATAAAATCTCCTGCACCCACCGGG
Organism: Shinisaurus crocodilurus; assembly: GCA_021292165.1. Taxonomy (NCBI): domain Eukaryota; kingdom Metazoa; phylum Chordata; class Lepidosauria; order Squamata; family Shinisauridae; genus Shinisaurus; species Shinisaurus crocodilurus. The sequence continues at coordinate 267,359,340 of CM037876.1, forward strand.
ACTTAGACTCCAGTGATACAGCAGGTGAATCAGGTGAGGTATCCAGAGCACAGCCTGGTCCAGTTTTCTTGGATGAGTTTCAGTTGGTACAGCTCGAAGACATTGATAAGGTGCTTTGACAGGTTCGTGCAACCACTTCTGTACTGGATCTTTGCCAGCTAGCAGGGAGGGAATGGCTAGCTGGGCCAGGGAGATGATTAATGCCTCCTTGTGAGAGGGAGTAGTCCCATGCCCTCTGAAAGAGACGATGGTGAGACCCCTACGATGGTGAGACCCCTCCTGAAGAAATCCTCTCTGGACCCAGAAGATCTTAACGTAAGATTGTGGTTAGGAACATAAGAGTGTGGTTAGGAACATCAGAAGATCTGGGTGTTGTCACACTTGATTTTGTGCTGGAAGAAAAGGTGTGCCTCCACCTCCTCTTACAGACACCCCATCCTCCAGTTATGCATCCCACTCCTTGAACGAGAAGTTTGGCTCCAGCGAAACACAACCTTCATAGATTTCATAGATCATAGAGTTGGAAGGAGCCTGCAAGGCTATTGAGTCCAACCCCCTGCTCAATGCAGGAAACAAGAGGAGGGGTCTCCCATCCAAGTAATAACCAGGCCTGACCCTGCTTAGCTTTCCACGCTCAGACAAGCTGAGCCAGCGTAAGCCACAGGCCTGTATTGAGAAAGGTGTTCTGAGCAAAAACCAGCTTTAGATTCATGGCTGAAAAGCAGTGTGTGTATGGGGGGGGGGGGAGGAGGGGAGAAATCCACACAGTAACACAGAAAACAAGTCTTTGTCAGCCACAGCAACCAGCAAGTCATACCACAGCAAGAGGATGCTGGAGCTCATGAACATCTAGATCATGAATGCAAAGCACAAGATGATAATAACAATGACATCAACAATAATGATAATGCCCTGGGAGCAACACAGAAACCATTCTTAAACCACAGCAGCCAGTAATGTTGGATTTTAGATGCCTGCTTAAAGTCCTGTGGTTTTACCTGTGTGCCTGCTACGTGCTATTTTGCTTTAGCTTCCAGCAAACATAGAGTAAATTCCTCCCACAGTCCGACTTTTAGTTCTCCTGCTCTGTTGCAGCAATCAGGAAACAGAAGCCTTTCTATTCTAATTGTTTTATTATATTCATAAAACAATTACACACTACAAACTAATACAGAGTCAGTTCAGAGAACGTAACATAACATAGACATCCAAATTAGAAGAAGAGGCAATGAAGAAGCAAGCACAGCAAACATACACACCCAGCTGTGCTTGAGAGCCAATGGGAATCAGGACAGGCATATGACAGTATAGCAACTGTCATATTACGTGGCACCCACTTTCTCCTACTAGATGGCCAAGGGCATCTAGATATGGGAACGAGGAACACCTGTTCCAAAGACCTTCAGTATTGCAATGCTGAAGTGCCAACTGCTAAGTTTTACTGAAAGAAAAACCTTTAAGCAAGCTCATATTGATTCATAATCCAACAAGTAAGCCATACCACAGGAACAGAAAAACGGGGTACATGAAATTCGAGATCATGAATGCACAGCACATCATGATGATGATGATGATGATGATAACGACGACGACGACTTGATAACAGTAAGTCTTCAAGAGTTTTTTTTTAACACAAAAACAAACAGTGCCAGGCATTGTCCCCACCCCACCCCACAAGCATTCTTTTTAAAAGTTAATTGCCAGACACAGCCCCCATAAGCATTTTTTAAAATAGCTATTTTTTAAGTTAAAAAAAAACAACACACATAAGCAGTTCAGCAACAAGAAAGAAAGAAAGAAGCCAGGTGCATAGCCCCCATAAGCAGTTCAAAAACAACAAATACCAGACAGGACAGCTCTTCAAAAAATAAAAATAAAAAAATAACTAGGCAAGCAAGCACAGCCGTGTGTGTGTGTGTGTGTGTGTGTGTGTGTATTGATGGATGGATGGATGGATGGGTGGATTGCCAGGCATGCACAGCCCCCACAAGCAGTTCAAACAATGTTTTAATGCCAACCAAGTACAGCAGTTAACAACAACAACAAATCCGAGAACCTACCTTCAATCAGTTGAGCTGGGAGGTCTGTACCTGCTGAGCAGGTTACTGGACCCTGTGGCTGCACAGGCATTACTGCTACAATTTCTACACACATGCATTCTTTCAGAACAGTCACACTAGCCCTGTTCAGGCGTTCACCTGAACATGCGAGGGCTTAAAGTGGGTAGACTGTCCAGCTGTGCATGCTGGCCCTGGTCCCTACGCCTCCAGGTGCACCCAAGCCACCCTCCTCACTGCAGACCTTGCCATGCTGAATCAGCAAGGCCTGAAAGGGAGTTCTGATAAGGCAGGGTTCCCGATCACGTGGAGTTCTACTCCCATTCAAGTGAACAGGAGTAGAATTCCCTTTGAGACCTTGCCAGTTGAACACAGCAAGGTCTGAAATGAGGGGGGCCGGGGCGGTGCGCCTGGAAACATAGGGGTGGGGGTGGCATGCATGGCCCCATCAAAATCACTCTACCCACTTTAAGCCCTCACACATTCAGACGAATGCATCTCTACTGGACTCCGTTTGTTTTTGTACTCTTTTTTTTTTTAATTGTGAGTTTCAATAAATCAAAACAAAAACAAAATTAAAAAAACATAATTCAGGCAGACCCCGAGTTAAGAACGTCCAATTTACAGACAACCCATACTTAAGAACGGACTTCTGGGTTCCCCGGCGCTACGTCGTTTACATAGAGTACATAGCGTAGTATACTTCGCAATTTGTGTAATTTACGCAATTTGCGTAAGTGCCTATTTTAATGTATAGAACGCTATGCTGTTCTGACTTACATACAAATTCGACTTTAAGACATTCTTAAGAATGGAACTCGTTTGTAACCTGGGGACTGCCTGTACAGTAAAATAGCCTGCTTTGTTTGTTTTTGTACTCGTAGCATGTGCATTGCTGCAATTGGCTGTGGTGGCCCCCCTTATGAGAATAGCATAATCTCATGTTTATCCCGGACTACCAAATTCCTGCCCTAAACTAAGAGCACAATCCTATGCATGTTTAGACAGAAAAAAGTCCTACAATTTCCAGCATTTCTCCATGGGGAAGGCTGTAAACATGTGAAGGATTGCACCTTAAATCAATTTAATAAAGCACTTACTTCAGAATATATGTATGTAAAGCCGTCGTTCTTTCAGTAATAACTCAAATTGTCCAGATTGCCTTTCTGTAGTTAATATAAATTCAGCTGAAAACATACACTTTGCTACATATCATGCATTGGATTTTGTGTGGGACACCTGGAGCCAACATATGGTTGGTTAGTTCAAATCAAAAGGTGAAATTGCTCTCTCCCCTAATGCCTCTTTCCCTCTTTTATTCCCTGATCTGTGGTCACCCAGCTAGTTTCTTTGCCTGCTTAGCCCATGCATGGCAACAACAGCCCATGCTTTCACTTGAGTAAGGTTTTTCCCAAACCCATCTTTCCACAACTCCATGGCTCCTCCCCCCACCCCCATCAAGCTTCTGCCTTCTTCAACCAATGCTCCCTCTGGTCTTAGCTTTTGAGTCTACTACTTATCCTACCCCCTTCCTTCTATCAACCTAACTCTGTTCTCTTTTTCCATTCAGTTTCCCAGCTGTCAGCATCTCTCTCCTCTGACACTTCCAACACAGAACACAGCTCCTTCTACTTGCAGACCCCAGGACTGGGGTGCAGAACCTCTTTCAGCCTGAAGGCTGAATTACATTTTGGAGAAGCTGCATTCCAGCGTGGGTGAGGCTAAAGGCAAGAGGGGCAAGGCCAGAACATTTTAGCTTAGAGATCTTATTGCCAGTAAGCAAGCCGTAGGAGAGGCATTGCAACCTTTTAGAATGAGGGAGAAACTAAACAGTCAGGAAACCACCAAACTATTGGAGATTGGGGGGAAAGGTGAGGCATGGGGAAGGGGCATGCCCACCTGGGTATTTTAGTTTCCTTTTTCTGTTCCAGAAAAATTAAGCTATCTACTGTCTGAGACAGATGCTTATGTGACCCACAGAGTCTCCCTGCAAGCCGTGGCATCATCAGGAACCCAAGCAAAAACTACTTTAGACTCAGCAGTTAATTATTATGATGTTGCTTTAATTCGATGAACCCATCAGCTTATTTGGCCAGTAATATGAAAACAAACTGCAGGTGTCTGTTGTGTTTATAATCTTGTTTAATAATATGTTAACATAGTGATAAAAAAAGGAGAGGTTTTATTTGAGAAGTTCGGTCAGATCTGATTGTGTGCATCACACACTCCCATAACAACCTAATCAAAAGCTAATAATGAAACTGAGAATGTATGTACCTTGAGAAAGTTAAGAAATAGTAGCATAAGAGAAACATAGCCTTTGTAAAACTGACAAGTCAGCATATTTCAACTAGAGTAAGCATTGTTGCATTGCCAGAATAATGATCAAGAAGGTTAAATTGAATGGAATAAAGGCAACTTCCCAAGTTCTCCTTACCCGACATCTTAATGACTGGGGAGCACTAATCATGGGGTGCGTGTGTGTAAAACTTTTTACAATTTGCTAGCTGAGAGGTTCCCCACCCACAAATCTACATTACAGGGCAGGCTGGCTGGATTACTTGCCTGTACAAACAGACTCATGAGCCTCACAAAGTTTGGAAGTGAAGCATTACTCAACAACTGCACTTCAGATGGAATGTGTATTTGCTCCAACCTTTTCCTGACATATCCTGGGGGAGAAAAAGTGGGTACAGACACATTGCTGCAGATTAGGCTGGAAGAGGCAAGTATGGAGGACAAGAAGTGATCTTAAAAGTTTAACTTATCCCACATCTGAAAATTGAATGAAAAACCACACTGCCTAGAACACATTTGTTTCCATTCGTCTGCTTTCTGTACCACATTAATGTTCAAAAGCTGCATTTTCCAGACCAAAAAAATATTGCTCTATATGATGCTTTAAAGGAGAAAATTGCTGCAGGGTGGGGGAGCATAGGGAAGTAAAAGGCCACAGAGGAATGAAGCAAAGGATGAGTACCATAGGATTCAAGGCAAGAAGTGTTTCTCTACATGCCTGTGTGTTTGAACAGAACACACATCGTAGAGTTGTACTATAAAGCCTCGGTGGGGCAGAACAAGGCTTTACCCTTGAATACATTGCTAACATATGGTGTCAAGATACTCCCATCTGATCATAAAGGCTGAAGCAGGACAAAGAGAGAGATAGTTACATTACATAGGGACAAGCTGCAAATATTTATGCATGCCCAGAACATAATGGGAAGCTAGTTGAGGTACTCCTGTAAACATGCCCTTGGTAACCTATCCTTGTTAGGAGGCAGGCATGTCAGGTTCAGCACTAAATGAAATTTCCAGTCATCAAAGGCAACCCATACAGCACATTACAGTAGTCTAGCCTCTAATTTAAAAGGGCATGAATGTCCACCACAAATCCTCACTGGATAGAAAGGGCCACAACCTTCTCACCATCTTGTGAGAAGGTTGTGGCCCTTTCTATTCAGTCAGGATAGAGCTGTTAAAAGGCATATCTAACCTTGGTTGCAACCTATGCTTTCAAATGCAGCTGTGGATCATAAGACCTACCTATTGTCATTACCTCCAAGCATTCTGGGTTTATCATCTTCAAGCAGTTTGTGTACATGCTAATTGTTATTAGGGCAAAACATGGGGTAAATGTGCTTTTAAATCCTTTTATTTTTATATTAAGATTTTGGTTGGATAACTTGTTTATTGAGTATGTTTATGCTTCACGCATTGCTGTGAACACTTAGGAAAACTGAAAGGCAATTCATCGATTTTAAATAGTGTATTATATTACAACCACACAGTGTGGGAAGTTATTGGGCAGGGTCAAACTGAACATGAAAGATCTGTGAATTATCTCACATTTTTAAGTAGCAGCCATAGGAGCTTCAGATCAGAACCATAGTGCTGGGAGAAGAGGACTTTAACTCTTTCCCTCTCAACTGTTTTTCTACAAGCTTACAAGCTATTTGCCCCGGGGGAGGGCAACATTACTATGAAGGGGAGATTTAAGAACATGGAGAACAGGCAGAGCTTTCGAGAGCATTTTTTCAAGCTTCCCCCCCCCCCCCAATGGGAAGTTAGTCCCAGTTGTTCCCAGATTGCCAAGAAAAACACGGGGGGGGGGGGGAAGAGTTCGGCTCCCCCCCCACATCTGCATACCCATGCTGCATTTTAAAGCTCCTTCTCCCTACCCTATAAGGAATCCCATCCTGACATACAGATCTCCTGCTATCACATCTAGTTGTGCCCAATTTTCCAACTGAATGTATCCCTGTGCCTTTTACCTACATATTAAAGTGAGCTAAAGTTAGTTGTCACTAAATTCCATAGAAAGCAATGGGACATGCAACTGACCAGTTCCACTGATTTCAACAATCACTAATTTTAGCTGGATTAGCTAAAGTATTTGTATTGCCAATTTGCCTAAATGCTTGAAATCCTTCACATACAGTGTTTAGGCAGTCCTCCCAATAAGCCTACAAAGAAGGTCAGCATTATCCTAGCACTGGAAATTGAGGGCTGAAGACAAGAGGGAGTGGCTTGCTTTCTTAAGGCAATCTATTGAGGGCAGGTAGATGAAGTGATATTTGACCAGGGACTTCCCAGCTCACAACATAACTGCTAGCCTATACTATCTGTCCCACCAAATTATTTGATTAATGAGTATTTTGTGTCTTTCTATAGCATTGTTGAAGTATTTTCCAATACAATCTCCTAAAATTAAGGAGACACATTAGGCATCAACTCTGCTTTCAGCTTTTATTTTTTGGGGGGGAAATAACCCCCACCTTAAAAATTGCCATCTTACACTTCAGAATACAAATCTGAAAAAAGCTATAAAAACTAAGACAAGACTTAAGCCCCTTATTGCTGCTGGTTTTAACTCAAGTCCACGTCAAACCTTATATTTTGGTCATTTGGTCTAAGTATTCAAAGGAGTTGGAACAACAGTTACAACAATGGGTTCACAATACAGACATGATTATAGTATAGACAACAGCTATAGCCACAGTCTTTTAACTCAGTCTATATTAAAATATGCTCCTGGGGAAATAAACATATACAAGTACAGTTCACTTAGAAGCTATAATAGCAGCATTATGGTGCTATCACAAAACTCCATTTGGCATGCATAAAACAAACTAAATCTTTCATGTGCAGACAAGGGTTGGGTCCAGCACTTTTCGTTTACACAATGTTGTTCCATATAAACAGTACTAAATTGTCACATTCTTCTCTAAATGGAACATAAAAGGCTTTCCATTTATTGTTAAAGCAAAATAGATACCAAATATTTTGTTGAACAGTCCAGATAGCAATTGAAGCACCTGAGTTAGGTCTTACAAACAAGGTTTTGTAAGAAAGATTCCATGAATATATCCACATCTCTATATGAATCTAAACACTTTTTTCTTACAAAATGTGTTACTAGAAATATACCCAGATGAACATATAACTTATACAATAGCAAAAGCTTTAAGCCCCATTTAATAAGATGATTTTTGATTAAAAAAAGAAGGCAAAATGTACTCAGTTACATTAAGAAAAGCTTTCACAGTGTAATACTGAGACTGTCACAAAGTTAAGAAAATACTGATATCAAAGGTACAAACAATCACAACGTTAATAGACAAAAATTACTATACAAGGGAATTTCGTCAAGAAAATGCCACCAGAACACAAGGCATGTTGCATCTCTGTGTGTGCACAACTGGCAATCACCACCACCATGTCTTGCTTGTCATCTGTAGAAATCCTTAATTGTAGATGGTTAGTTCTTCTTAGCAGTCTGGTCCTTAGCTTCTGACTGGTCACTGCTTGACATTCTTCATCACTGCACGATTTCAAAATAGTGTAATATGGCCATAATATGCTGAGGCATGAAAACATAGCCAGTGTAAAGAGCCATTCCGAGGATGGACACTAACATGGAATCTGAATGACAGTAAAGGAAACCACATGTTGACAGCACACTAAAGCCACAATGAAAGGCACATGTTGAGTGATACAACACAATCCTATACATGTCTAGAGAAGTCTCACTTGAGTTAAATGGGGCATACTCCCAGGTAAGTGGGTATAGGACTGCAGCTAAGTTTAGCTGTAGATAGTTGCACTCCCCTCACCTTCAAAAACTTATAGATGGCCGATTTCGGCTGTCTAGATGTTTTTCCTCTCCTCACGAGGAGAGGCTGAGACACCACCTGGATTCCTCGGAATTCAGCGGTGCCTCACTCCTCCCCTCCCCGCGCCAAGGAACACCCCCCCCCCATGGAACCGAACATGGTCTTCTATGTTCAGTTCCCTGCCGACATGGAACTGCGCCAGCTACGAGGTGTGGGAGGTGGGCACTCCACAGCACTGTGACCTCAGAAGAGATTTCCAAGGTTGCAGCGCCGTCCAGGCCCAATCCTATGTCCCCCAGACAAGGTCAGAGGGACTACAGGATTGTGCCCTAAAAGATTTCGTTTCTGATTGGACTCAAAGCCTACAAATCCCAAATTTGCTTACCACTGGCAAGGCAATAGACGAATGAGCTCATTCACAAGAAGAGAAACTTAACTTTCTTGTGTCACTTTTTCTTTTTGCACAAGTTTTTAAGAGTCTGACAGTGCAATCCCATACTTAAAGACTCATAACTAAGTCCTACTGAGTGCAATGGAGCTTACTTCCAGGTAAGTGGGGATAAGATTGCAGATTAAACAAACCAGCTCCCAAGCTAAATGTAAGTTGATGCAGTTACAGGACCTTGCTTAACTTAGGCTAAAAGTGGGGGCCATGGTAAGCCGTCAATTACTAGTTTGTAATTTGTTTTCCCAGCAGGAGAAGTTTCTCCTACCCCGATAGTGACCTATCAAAAAGCCATCAGGAACTACATTAAGCAAGCAGAACCAGGTGTGTGTGGGCAAAGAGTTATGTGGCAGTATTGATTGGGAGTTACAGAACAGTGGGAATTAGGATGTATAGTGCAAAGTGTGGGAGGAGAGAGGGGCACACAAATAATAGAGGGGCACCCCCGCCTTTTCCATTCCCAGATTGATTTCAGGAATGATGACAAAAATAGAGTAAGTAGGGCTCCTCACTCCACAGGATTCTCTGAGCCATTCCAGGAAGAATAGGAGGAGACATTGAGATTTAGCGTCAGGAGAGGGAGCAGATACCACTGGGATAACTGCCAGTTTCTGACCAATACACTAATTCACAATTCTGACCAATGCAAACAATACACAATACAGTGAATGTTTAACAATATTAGTTAGTCTCATCATTTGCCAGTTAGCAGCAGTAAGTAGAAAATACTCCCTGGTGACCAGAACAGGTGGACCCAGAAATATAGTATGTTGGCCGCACATGCAACCATGTCTTTTGTCTGGCCAGTTGTGTACCAGTTGCAGCATAGTCCACACATTGGATCATGTTTTTTGCAAGTAAATATCATACTAGCTTGACAAGGTAATGCTGATAATATGATCCCAGATAGCAATTTATGACATTGCACCAGTGCATAATTACCTTGATGAGAGGTTAGACTGCTAGAAGCATGGAGTACCTGACTTACACCTAAGCCATATTATATTTGATTTAATGGACCACTTGAACATTTGTCAGTAAAAAGCACAAATCCTTGGCTGAATGAAATGGTGATCCAGTATCAAAAAGGTAACTTAGCTGAAGCAAAGACTCTAACCAAGTGATGGCGAACCTTTTTGAGCCCGAGTGCCCAAACTGCAACACAAAACCAACTTATTTCAAAGTGCCAACGCTGCAATTAAACCTGAATTTTTAGTTTTAGTTTAGTAAAAACAACTCATACAGTTGTCCGAACTAATTAACATATTTTGTCTTAAAAGAAAAACACAATAACAGAGCTTTCAATGATACGAACAGTTTTTTATTGAAAAAAACATCAACTCAATTTTTTTTATAGTACTAGAATGTACACATAGCCTGAAGGTAATTTAGATAAACTTTTTAAATAATTAGGTGCATGTATTTTTGGGTAAGGGATTCTCAACTTGTAATATGATTATATGCCAGACTGAAATTGTATGGGGCAAGCTTTACTCTGGGTCTTTCCCTGCTTCTACAGGTGCTGGATTAGTAAAAGTAAAAGTCAACCTGTACTAGGATGAGCAAGATAAACAAGAAAACTAAACGTGCTTAACACATTTTAAACAACCTTTATGTCTTGGACTGCAAACACCTGCAAGGAACCCAAAGTGGCTTACATAATCCTCCTGCTGTCCATTTCATCCTCACAACAACCCTTTGAGGTAGGTTAGGCCGAGAGTCAGTGACTGGCCCAGTCCAACACTCCCAGTCCCAGTCCAACACATATATTATTTATATATGATAAAATAAATAATGAACATAATAAACAATAAATATAATATTAATAATGATAAAAATAATGATAAAAGAGGATAATCCAGACAATAAAAATGATTTGATTGATTAAAAAAAGTTCCAACAATTGATCATGAGATAATTAGGGACCTAGATACAAAATAATTAGGGACCTAGATACAAAACGGGGGAGGGAGAGAAGGAATCTGGAGGGGAAAGGAGAAGACCTCAAGCGTTTGGGGGAAAGAGGGGGGGGATTGTGATGAAGCCAGGGAGAATGTGGGGGTCGCCAAGAGAGAAGAAGGGAAGCCAAGAGAGAAGAGGGAAAAGGCAACTGAGGCGAAGGTGCTGGCTAGGACGGAACTAAGAGAACTTAGTTACAGAGAACTAAGGGTGGGGGGCAAGGGAGGGAAGAGGAGGAAGCGCAATGGGGGGGGAAGAAAATATTAGTAACATTGGCTGCAGGGAGCACAAGAAGGGAAGGGAAGCAATATCGAGAAGGGGAGGCTGATAGGAAGAAGGCAATGCGGGGGGAGGGGGAGAAGCGACTATTAAGGTGGCGGGTAGATAATATTCTGGCACCCGGACCGAGGCAGCCTCCTCAGGCCACGCCCCCCACCCCCAGACGCCGCCTCCGGAGCTCGCGCTGCTCGCTCTGCCCCGCTCCCGGCCCTCACCATCGCTCGATTCCAAAGCTGGGGCGGCCCCGGGCTGGGCCATGACAGAGCCGGTTCCTGGTCGCCGTCACACCAAGGCCGGGTCCGCTCCGTTAGGCGCCGAACCCAGCGCCGCCGCATCCTGACAGGCGAAGGGGCGGGCGGTTGGCAGAGGCGGTGGCCTGAGGCTGAAGAGAGGGAGGTGGGCAGAGGGGGTCGGAAAGGGTCAGAGCTGGACTCCAAGCAAGTGGAGGCCATCATGGTAAGAAGAGACCCTCTCACCCTTCCGATAAACTACCAAAATGGGGGAAGGACGGGCAGATGGGACGTGCCACGCGCCTGCCCTGCCTCCCTTCTCCTGCTTCCCCTCCTCCTCCTCCCCCTCCTGCAGAAAATAGGCCTGCCTGTCTGCCTCAGGTCCGCTCCTCTGCTGGACACCGGCGGGGCTGTGGCTCCTCTCCCTTCTCTTCTTCCTCCTCTGCCGTCAGCGCCTCGTTGGGAGGGAGTGCGGGCGCGTGGTGTGATGCTGCCGCCGGGCGGTGACTCTCCAGGCCCGGCCCGCCCTGGGAGGACCTTCTCGGTCCTTCCCCGGCAGAGGAGGTGGCCTGCGGGATGCCGGGCGACATGCGGCAGGCAGGAGCGGCCACTTCGCCCCCCTGCTCTCGAGCTCTGTGCCCCTGGCGACCTATGGCTTGCGTGCCGGCAGAGCTGTCCCCACGTGCCAGCTGTGGCACGCGTGCCATAGGTTCGCCTATCACTGCTCTAACCCAAGAGCATCACAGTTAATTAATGGACAGAAATCTGAAACTTTTAAGCTAAGCAGAGGAACTACACAAGGCTGCCTGATGTCAGCATTATTATTCGAAATTTCACTTGAACCTTTCACAACAATGATACGACAGGAAAACCAGATTAAAGGAATCTAAATTGCAGGAGGTAGAGAACAAATTGAGTTTATATGCCAATGAGATTATATGTGACGCGCACACACAAACAGAATGAGAATGTGTGTCTAATTCAAAATTATGGGGAAATAGCTGGTTTCAAAGTAACAACAAGTCTGAACCTCTGCACCTTTTTTATTTTTAAAAAGGAAATCCCAATAGCTGAATGTGTAAAATCTGCACAAAAAAGGCAACTAAATACCTGGGGGTAAATACTGATGGCAGTGCTAGACACATATAAAAATAGTTATGCCCAATTTTTAAAAAATCAGTACAGAAAACTTTGGATGAATTGGAAAATTTAACACTATCCTTAATGAGGAAAGTTAATACAATAAAAATGATGATCTTACCAAAATTGAATTTATTTCAAAATGTACCTTTTACAATACGTGACAAAACCCTACAAGAATGGCAAAATATAAATGAATTTGAGATGGAAGGAAAGCCAGAATATGAACAAAAAGAGCAAGCAAACCTTGGGAAAGGGGAGTACTGTTAATTATGGTACATTACAAGCAAATTGGTATGGCTTTTCAATGGCTGAAAAATGAACACAGGGTATATTTTATTCCCAAACAGAAGTGGCTTCAAGTAAAATTAAACAAGTCAGTTGATGATATTTTTAAAAATGAGGAAAATATTATAACAATTCCAAACACTTGTCTTGACATTTGGGGTAAAATAATGACAGAAATTAGTTTCTAGTATTTCACCTTTAGCATCTATAATTAAAGAATGAAATTTCAATTAGATGGGACACTGTAATTTTAGAGTGTGGCAACCAAATATAATGGGTAAATATCAAGATTGGTTGAATAATATTTCTATTGTAACACACGAACAAGTCTGAACAAAGGCAAGAAAGCTCACTTATCAGTATACAGTAATACCTTGGATTGCAAGTAACTTGGTTTGAGAGCGTTTTGCAAGACAAGCAAATTTTTAAATATTTATTTTAAAAAAATTTTACTTGATATACAAGCGATGTCTTGCAATACAAGTACTGTAGTACAGCTTAAATTAAAAATCTCTGTACAAATTTGGGGGGGGGGATTTCGTTTTGATATATGAGTGTTTTGGATTACAAGCATGTTTCCAGAACGAATTATGCTCTCAATCCAAGGCATGACTGTATTAAGATCAAACCGTTTTTAAGCAAAGACAAAAATATGATTTAAGTCAGTGGTGGGGAACGTCTGGTAAATGGGCCAAATTTGACCCAAGTAGGTTTCAAATCTGGCCCATGGGGGAAGTTGAAGTTTGATTAGGACAATGAAATTTTGGTATTATAAATCATAATACTGGTTTAAATACAAATGTTAAGAGACTGGGAATTAATATTTTTGTAACAGACAAAAACAAATATTTTTATATTTTTTGTAATAAGCCTTTTAAATGATGTACATAAATGTGAGAAAACAAACATATATAGCACTGGATATATAGGAAATGGATACAGAACCGCACACATTATCACATGCAGCAAACATTCTGTAAAAGCATAGATGTAGCAACAGGTATACAGTCTTCTATAGTCCTCTGGTTAGGGGCGTTAATGTTTATTTTATGAGAGCCACTGCATAGTTAAAATGAACCACTGATTGAAAAATCAGGAAAATACACTAGGTCAGGGGGTCTATGTCTATTCAAATGGCCACCTTTGGCACTGATTAGAGGAAAACAGTTATATTTAATTTTATTTATTATACTTATATCCCTCCTTTTTTCCTGCAAGGAACCCAAGGCGGCTTACATAATCCTCTTCCTCTTCTTCATTTTATCCTCACAACATTCCTGTGAGGTAGGTTAGGCTGAGAATCAGTGACTGGCCCAAAGTCACCCAGTGAGCTTCATGGCCGAATGGGGACTAGAACCTAGGTCTCCGAGTCCCAGTTCAACACTCTAACCACTATGCCACACTGGCTCTCAATATATTAAATATCCTGGAGCAATTTAATATGTTTGGCATAAGCAAGCCAAAAAGTTCTGAAACAAAGAAAACTCCAAATTCTAACAGCATCTTCTAGAAATGAAAGAAAACAATAGATGTTCAGTAGTGAAGAGTCAGTAGGGAGAAATGTAGAAATATACTGCCAATGATATGAAAATAAAATTTACTGGGAAGCCCTAACAGACACTCTTATACTCCAGCCAAAGGCAGACAGACAAAGTTTAAAAAATCAAGAATATAGAAATAAATTAGCTACCACTGAATGGGAAACACAATTAAAGACCAAGTAGTACCATGAAATGGATACTAAGTGAGTATGTGATACCATACATTGCTCTTGGCAGGCACACAATGTTGTTTCGCTTTAAACTGGGGCAACATTTGTTAAGAGTCCTTATGATGAAACCATGCCAAATAGTGGGCAGGCGAGGACATTTATTTATTTATTATATTTATACCCCGCCTTTTTTCCTGCAAGGAATCCAAGGCGGCTTACATAATCCTCCTCATCCTCCCCTCCATTTTATCCTCAAACAACCCTGTGAGGTAGGTTAGGCTGAGAGTCAGTGACTGGCCCAAAGTCACCCAGTGAGTTTCATGGCCGAGCGGGGAATAGAACCCGGATCTCCTGAGTCCCAGTCCAACACTCTCACCACTACGCCACACTGGCTCTTTTGGCCAGCGGTACAGAAATTGTTTTTCTTATTTCTGGTACATAAATAGTACCAGACTACTAGCGTTGGAAAAAATGATCCTTCAACGCCAACTTCAATGGACCAGTCATGTTGTTCGAATGTCTGACTGCCGTCTCCCAAAGCAGTTACTTTATTCCCAACTCAAGGATGGAAAGCGGAATATTGGTGGTCAGTATAAGAGGTTTAAAGATGTTCTTAAGGCTAATCTAAAAAAATGCAATATAAACATCGAGAACTGGGAAGCTCTGGCCCATGAACGATCTAACTGGAGGTTGGCCTTTCACAAAGGTTCTATGGAGCCCTTATTACTGTGGGGCCCTTATTGAGTAGAGGCTGTGAGTGGGTGGTGTATATTTGAGGGTTAAAATTGCTGTGGTTTGGGTCTATGGATCATGAAGGTTTGGAGGACTGTGTTTCAGAGAGAGGGAGAGTTGTGCAGCAGGTTGTAACTCAGGGGTCCTCAACCATTTGGGCCTGTGGTCACATTTGGGAATTTGTGAAACGGAGAAAGGTGAAAGGGAGAAACGTGCTAAGCAAAAAGCACGTCAAACGAATCTTTTACAGCCTCATCTTCCATCTGGTAACCTGTGTCCTCACTGTGGGAAGCTGTGTGGATCTAGAATTGGCCTCCACAGTCACTTACGGACCCATCGCTAGAGTCTACACATTTTTTTTAGAATTTCCTCTTTACTGTATATAATTTTCTTTTTGTAATTTTATCCTGGAAGACAATCTTACTCGGTCACAAGTGATCGCCTACTACTACATAAATAGTAGCATATAAAGAAACATTCCCTTCAATAACTTGTTTTGATCCCTAATTGGACTGCACAAAAGTTATCATGGGAAACAATAGCTTTTCTTTCCAGCATGATTTCTCAGCTGTTTTAAAATGAAACCTGCACAGGAAACCATGGAAGCAGTCACAGCTCCAATTGCTCATCACACTGCCTTGAGGAGCCACCCTCAGATCCCTTCAGGATCAGCTACAACACTGGCCCCCAATGCGGCACCCACAGGTGCAATTATGCCCATGGGGGACCTCCAATGGTGCCCACGAGCTCTCTACTCCCTGTCCCCTTCAAAAAATTATTTTTAATTTTAAAAAATTGAAAAACTTGGTTTAGGGCACCAGATTCTTCTTCCTCTTCCTGAACCTGCTGCTGCTAAGCTGTTTGATGGGCAGGAAGAGAAGGAAAGAATTGCTTCCTGGCCCCACCCACTCTTCCACCCACAGTTACCTTTCCCCTTTGTGCTCATGTGCTCTCTTGCACTCTCTCTCCCCACTCCCACCCTCAGTACTTCTCGCCCCAACCCCTTTCCTCACCATTTCTCTCCCTTCCCCATCCCTAGCTGCCTTCTTCCTCTCCCTTCCTAGCCTCTAGCCTTGCTCTTTCTCTCCCACTCACCCCTTTATCTCGCTGTTTCTCTACCCTTCCATTCTCTAGCTCACTACTTCTCCTCGCCCACAACACCACACCCACACCCCTCTTTTGACTAACCAGCCCTCTATGGCAGCTATTATATGACTAGCCCTTTCCCGTCCTTTCTTTATTTGACGCTTTTACCTTTGTTTTTGCCTCATATAACTTATCTGGTGAATTCTTCACTTTCACTGGGTATTTTTCCGGAATGTTTCAAGCATGCTTTTGTACACCCCTTGTTAAAAAAGCCTAATTTAGACCCTTCAGCTTGTGTTAATTACCGCCCTATCACTTCTTCCTTTTCTTTCTAAGATTTTAGAAAGAGTAGTTCTCTCCCAGTTGATGACTTATTTAATTAGATTTAATCTCCTAGATTCTTTTCAATCAGGGTTTCGTTCAGGCCACTCCACAGAAACAGCCTTAACTTATGTGATGAATGATATCTTAGTGGCAAAAGCTCAGCGTCAAACATCTGTGTTGATTCTGCTGGATCTTACGGCAGCTTTTGACACACTCGACCACCATATTCTGCTTTCAAGGTTGGCATCACTGGGAATCAAGGGCAATGCTTTATCTTGGTTTGGTTCCTTCCTTTCTAATCGTTCTTGTTCTGTTTTGTTTCAGGGTTCAGTTTCAGATGTTTTCCCGTTATTAGTGGGAGTTCCACAGGGTTCAGTCTTAGGTCCTCTTCTTTTTTCATTGTATACTTGTCCTCTTGGACGTTTGGTTTCTGATCGGGGTTTTCAGTATCACACCTATGCAGATGATACACAGATATATCGAAGCTTTGCATCCATTGATACTGCAGTGTGGCAGTCCGTGACGGAATGCCTGTCAGGCGTTTCCTCATGGATGACCGCACATCATCTGAAATTGAACATGGATAAGACTGAAATTCTGGTATTTCAACCTGATCGTGTGTCAGCTCCCTTATTATATCCTTCTTTGCATATCCAGGCCTCATTGGTGGCCCCGGTTTCAGCTGCCAAGAGCCTTGGTGTTTTCCTGGATGATCGTTTGTCCTTGCGTCCTTTTATTAATAGGACTGCTAAGGCATGTGATTTTCACCTTTTGAACATTCGCAGGATTCGCAAGTTTTTGTCTCCTGAAACAGCCCATCTGCTTGTTCAGGCTTTGGTGGTATCCCGCTTGGACTATTGTAATAGCTTAATAGCTGGCTTGCCCTCTTCTGTGCTTCTTCCACTGGTTCTGGTTCAGAACAGCGCTGTTCGTGTTGTTCTGAACTTGCCCCGATACTCCCATATTACTATGGCCCGTAGGAATCTTCATTGGCTACCCATTCGGACTAGGGCCCAATTTAAATTATTGGTTCTTGCCTTCAAGGCTTTGCGTTCTAATGTCCCTCATTACTTAGCATCTAGGCTTTCCTGGTATGTTCCTGGTAGGAATCTAAGATCAGTGGGCCAGGGATTATTAGCGGTCCCACCGACACGCTCTGCCTTGTCAAGACTGCGAACCTTTCAGGACCTGGTTCCACTTTTGTGGAACAGGCTTCCCATGGACCTCCGATTGGAGGAGGATCTTTCCCGCTTTCGAACGGGATTAAAGACTTATCTTTTTAGTCAGCCAGAATGAGTGGTTGGGCTAATGTGGTGGTTGCTGGGATTTGATACTGCATAGTAAGTGGTTGGTGTTGGTTATTTTATTGTATTGTTATGTTTACTGTATATGTTATTTGTCCCGCCCTTTGGTATAAGGGGCGTTATAAATAAACGTTTATTATTATTATTATTATTATTATTATAGCCACATCCTCCATGGGAGTCATTTTGTGGCAGTGCCCACAGCAGTTTCTCAAATTCCCAAATGTGACCACAGGCCCAAATGGTTGAGGACCCGAGTTACAACCTGCTGCACAACTCTCCCTCTCTCTGAAACACAGTCCTCCAAACCTTCATGATCCATAGACCCAAACCACAGCAATTTTAACCCTCAAATATACACCACCCACCCACAGCCTCCACTCAATAAGGGCCCCACAGTGACCCAATAAGGCCCTTTTAAAATTCCCCCAAAATATATATTATCCCAAGCTATATGCACTTGAAGTCTCTTACCCTCAAACCCCCTCTCCATTTTATTTCCATGTCAGCCACTAAGAAAATGAGGAGGGCACAAAGGTCCTCTTACTCAAGCACTCCAGAGTATACACACTCAGAGGCCATCCCAAGTACCCTCAAAACTGGATTTCCCCAGCATCACGGACTAGGTAGAACTCTGATATAACTCACACAGTCCCCTTAGGCTCACAATCCGAAGTACACAATACAAGATGCCGCTGCTAAATAAATATCGCTCAGGAAACCCACAGTGAAGGCTTCCCATCTTGGCAGAGAATCCACCCTTAACAGCTAAGTGAAGAGGCCAAGTGCCACTTGTTGGTTCCAAGTTCCACCCCACACACCTCCCCTTCCACCGCCAAACCCAGTGATTAGCCCTGGAGTACCTAATGCCACAGCAATGGCAAAGCTCAAGTTGAGTAACCATGATCAGTACCTGGATGAGAAAAATATGGGAGCTGCTCTGAACTGGCACAGGGGGAGAGGAGGAATGGGAAGAAGGAAGAATGAGATAGAAGTATAATAAACGTATATTTAAAAGCCACACCTTAAGCTTAGCCATGACCTTCCCGCCAGGAAGGAGCAGGCCTGGCTGACAATCCAAGATATATTCACTCCCAAACATCCCAGGGGTCTTGTGGTACCTTAAAGACCAACGAATTTATTATGGCATGAGCTTTTGGGTATTAGTTTACTTCACCACTTGCATCTTCGTTGTTTCGGCTGCAGCACACGAACGCGGCTACCCTAACGTGAATTACAACTCCCACCACTTTGCTCTCAAGCCCAGCCCCTCAAAGCTAACTGTGCGCGCACACCCTATCCCCAGGAGGAGGGAACCCAGCAGCGGCCTTCTTCCTCGTCCAAAGCCAGGCGGCTAACCCCGCTCCTCCTGTTCGCCCTCTGCCTTCCAGTTCCGTCGCGCCCTGCCCTGCTCACCGAGCACGGCCGCGGCGCACCGCACCCAGTTTAAACGGGACTGCCGTGGTGCTGGCAGCCAACCCTTCCCTCCCGGGTCCCCTCAGTTGAAGACGCGAAAGGATACTGAACACCGTCCGCTCCCAGGGCTCTAGCATGTAGAGCGCGGTGACCAAGAGATATTGGTAATAAAGCCACGACATTTGCTTCCAGGCCGAGCTCAGCGCCATCTCGCCGGCAGCGCCTCGGTGCGTAAGAGTTGCGCCAGACAGACAGGCAGTTAACGCAGCCAAGCCGAGGCAGAAAGACGGCCGGGGGGAGGCGGTAAAGCGGAAGGGAGCTTTGACGCCAGCTTCTTCGCGGATTGGTTGAGCTTCTTCCCGCCCTTCCCCGGTAGGCCGGACCAATCCCCCCGGGGGTAGCCGACGCGAAGTTCCCCTGTGTGGATTCAGAACCCTTGAGGGTTGTTCCTTTCGCTTGAGCTGTGCAGTAGGCTGAGGCGACAGGCCTGTGCCTGTCAGTAGGGATGAGCGGAGGAGAGAAAAGGCGCTTGAGGCCCCAGCCGTGAATGTTCCTCTAAACTTTTGTGACTGTCATGGACTAACTAGTTTCTTGGGTCTGGAGCCAGAAGATTCACGTTCAGAGCGCTGCTCAGGCTCGAAGCTTACTGTCTGGCTCTTGGGAGCCTCCATCTCAAAGAGTCGTTGTTACAAGCACAAAACATCCCTACGCAGAAACGTTTCCGTTTATTATCTGGGGGGTGGGAGTACTTCAGACGTTGCTGGACTACAGCTCCTAGCGTCCCTCACCATTAGCCGTGCTGACTTGGGCTGATGGGAGTTGGAGTCCAACAAGTTCTGGCTGGACTCGATGGCCTTATAGGCCCCTTCCAACTCTATTTTTCTATGATTAACCACAGGTTCCTCAACACTGCCCCATGGCAAACGAAATCATTTCTTTAACTGAAAGGAGACTCCGAAACAGTTTGTGATACAGATACGGCATGGGGACCTATTCTTCAAATAAAAACCACACGAGGAGACATTTTATTTAGGGCGCAATCTCATGCATGTTTATACAGAAAGTCCTACAATTCTCAGCTGGCTGGGGAATGCTGGGAGTTGTAGACTTTTTTGTCTAAACATGGATAGGAAGGATTGTGCCCTTAAGATACAGGAATACCTTGGATTGCAAGCATAATTCGTTCCGGAACCGTGTTTGTAATCCAAAACACTCATATCAAAGCGAGTCTTTGGTGGGCGTGAGCGAGGCCGATTTCGGCCCGCTGCGCCCGCTGGAGGCGAGGGGTTACAGTTACATCCCTTTGTATTTGTTAGCCACTCCGAGAGCACTTGAGGTGAAGGGCGGGATGAAAGAAGGTTAAATAAAATAACTATTAGGGCAGGATGGAAATACAGTAATACCTTGGATTGCAAGTAACTTGGTCTGAGAGCGTTTTGCAAGACAAGTAAAAAATTTTGACTTGATAAACAAGCAAGGTCTGTCCCTTTTATTATAAGAACCTTGTGAGGGTGGTTTGGCTGAAAAATAGTGACTCGCTCAGTCACCCAGTGAGCTTCATGGCTGAGTGGGGATCTGAACTTGGGTTTCCCGTCATAGTCCGGTACTCTAACCACTACACTGAATGTAACCTCTTAAATGAAGCTATTACAAGGCAACATTTTTTTTTGACAAAACCATCCAGAGATTGCATCCAATTTTACGAATGACTTCTTTCCTGTCTTTTAGAACAAAACGGAAAAGCACAAGCAGAACTCTGCTAAGTGGTAATGTGGATCCAATCTAATGATAAAAATGCTAGCAGCATTCTGGGATCAGTACTAACATTTTGTTTTATTACTTTTAAAGATCCTATCCCAGAATTTGGCCTCTACCTCACAACTGCACCACATATAGTAAGAAAGCTTTCCCTTACTTCCTGACCAACAGAAGGGGAAAGATGGCATCTTCAAACTCCGCCATATGACATTAGGATGTCAGTGCTGAATAAGCTTTAAAACTTCTCTTTTAGTGATTGTATGAAGAATAACAAAGCTAGTGGACCAGATCAGATTCCTGCTGAAATCTTTAAAGAAGGCCCCCCCGAACTTGTACATCATCTTCATAAACTCATCGAAAAAATCTGGATAAGAGAAGAGATCCCAGAAGACTTCAGGGATGCCATAATTATCACCCCCTTTAAGAAGGGTGATAGAACAGACTGTGGAAACTATCGGGGTATTTCTCTCTTAGCTACCGCAGGTAAAATATTTGCCAGGATTCTCGCAAACCGTCTTCTATCTATTTCAGAAGAGATCCTCCCTGAAACTCAATATGGTTTCTGCCCCTCTAGAGGGACAGTAGACATGATTTTTACTGCACGTCAGCTCCAAGAAAAATGCCGGGAGCAAAATCAACCCCTTTATATGGCATTTATTGATCTTGCTAAGGCCTTTGATACTGTAGACCGAACAGCTCTCTGAACTATCCTTATGAAAATTGGATGCCCCAATAAATTTGTGAATATCTTGCGACTTCTCCATGACATGACGGCTACGGTCTTGGACAACAACAGCTCTCATGGTGCTCCATTTAAAGTGGGATCAGGTGTTAAACAGGAATGTGTTATTGCCCCAACATTATTTGCTATTTTCATCGCCATGATTTTACATCTTGTCGAGGGGAAACTTCCCACTGGTGTGGGAATTATATATCGAACAGATGGAAAGCTTTTTAATCTCAGCAGGCTGAAAGCAAAAAGTAAGGTAATTACAACCTCCGTTGTGGAACTACAGTATGCTGATGATAATGTGGTCTCCGCACATTCAGAGGATGATCTCCAAACTATCCTAAATGCTTTTGCAGAAGCATACGGAACACTTGGTCTCTCACTTAACATCAAAAAAACCAAAGTGCTTCATCAGCAAGTGAAAGCTAACCCTTTGGTGATGCCATCTATCCAGCTTGGCGGGACAATACTGGAAAATGTCGATCATTTTCTCTATCTTGGTAGCTATCTTTCTGTTACAGCTAACATCGACAGTGAAATCCAGCATCGTCTGAGCTCCGCAAGTGCCGCGTTTTCTCGAATGAAACAGAGTGTTCAAGGATCGGGATATTTGTAAGAAGACCAAAACACTGGTTTATGAAGCCATTGTATTACCAACTTTATAATGTATGCCTGCGAAACATGGACTATCTATAAACGTCACCTCCAACTCCTTGAAAGATTTCATCAACGTTGCCTCCGGAAAATCCTGCGAATTACTTGGGAAGATAGGCGAACAAATGTCAGTGTACTGGAAGCAGCAAAGACTACTAGCATTGAAAAAATGATCCTTCAACGCCAAGCAGTAGACCGGTCATGTTGTTCGAATGCCTGACTGCCGTCTCCCAAAGCAGTTACTTTATTCCCAATTCAAGGATGGAAAGCGGAATATCGGTGGTCAATATAAGAGGTTTAAAGATGTTCTTAAGGCTAATCTAAAAAAATGCAATATAAACATCAAAAACTGGGAAGCTCTGGCCCATGAACGATCTAACTGGAGGTTGGCCTTTCACAAAGGTTCTATGGACTTTGAAGAAGCTCGAGTGCAAGGTGAAAGGGAGAAACGTGCTAAGCGAAAAGCACGTCAAATGAATCCTTTACAAGACCATCTTCCATCTGGTAACCTGTGTCCTCACTGTGGGAAGCTGTGTGGATCTAGAATTGGCCTCCACAGTCACTTACGGACCCATCGCTAGAGTCTACACAATTTTCTTTAGAATTTTCCTCCTTTTAAAATCTCCTTTTTGTAAATTTTCTTTTTTATCCTGGAAGACAATCTTACTCGGTCACGAGTGATCGCCTGACTGACTGACAGATGTAGGACTGAAGGAGAGGTGATCTAAACCAACCAATCACTGTCTGCTTGCCATGAAGTTCACAGATTTTGTTTTGTTTTGTTTTATTGCTTTATTTACAACATTTTCATATCACCCATCAAGCAAATGATAAGCTCTGGGCAGCTTACAGAAGTTACCAATAAAATAGTCAAAACAATTTTTTAAAGTATGGATACAACAAAAAAACAGCATAAAAACAATCTAAGAGACCATCAGTATTACCAGATTACTCTTTCATGTGGTATGCTATAAATACTGCACACCAAATCTTTGAATTAGGATTAATTGCTCAAAACTCAGGCAAATTCAGTTAAGGTTAAATGGCTTGTAACAAAAAGCTGATTGGCTGAATCTGAAAGAATTTGCTTCTATATGCCAGTTTTATAGTTTAGTCACCCGGCAGGTTGATTATTTATGAAAACAATTTGATAGTGATTCGATTCCAATTTTACCCCTTTTATATTTGAGGTCTTATACTGCTTTAATACTATGCTATTATGTAATGTGTGTGTTTCTTTTAAAAGACTGAACTGAGCATTTTGATTCTCAAGTCAATAAAGCTAGTTTTTCCTTTCCTAACAACAAAAATATAGAATCATTTATTTTTGCTTTGTGGGAAGTTACCCTTTTAATCTCAGAAACACAAGGGAGGAATCCCAAAGCCACAACAGAGAATAGGAAACCTTTCTCTGCCTTTTTATCTATTTTGTCACCAAGCTGTGCACACTACTATAGAATTCTGGGGTAGAATGCTGGGTCTGGACACACAAGACAAGCTTATTATGTGGCTTCTGGAAAATAACTCTCTGAAAGTGCTATTATAAGGATAAAACAAGTAGGTTATTTTGCATTGGGTAAAGTTAAAACATAAGAACTGTCTAACATCTAACCTTTAACAGAAAGCCAAAGGCAGCTAACATTTCCAGTTTGTATTTTTCAATAGCTGGGGCTGCAGTTTTGCAGCCTAAACAACCTCAGAGAGGTATGAGGAACATTTTGGGGGGTGGGGGTACACACACCATATAATATACACCATTTTAAGCTCTTTGGAGGAAAATGGGGAAAAAATCCAGTACATATTGACCTACCTTCCCCAACCTAGCGAATGGCCATGCTGGCTGGGGGGATGATGGGGACTGTAGTCCAACATATCTACAGGGAACCAGGTTGGGGAAGGCGGATATAGACTCTTCCACTACTAAATAATAACTGAAACTGCCCTGTACACGTGCTTCATAACTTGAATGTATTATTTCTATCACTTATGTATCTTTGCTATTTCTATTTTTTAAGGTTCTGGGGAAAGTGGACATCATTTTAAGTCTTTTAAAATATTCTTGTAACAACAGATTCTAACAACTCGTTGGCATTTTATAGTGTTCAACTTCTCCCCAACTACCAAATTTAAATTGCAATATTTTTACATAGCCTTTAGAAAAGATCCAAGTTTCTGAGTATGGTTAAAGTCTAAAGTAAGACCAAGAATATCTCTATTTGTGACTTTATTTATCAGGAACATGCTCTTGCAGACTGTAGCAATGCTGATGCTAAAGGGAGAAGGCAGTATTGATATGAGCAAGATACATCTCAGGGAACTGAAACTGCAAGCAAGAAACAAGTACACTGGGTTTCCAAAATATTTGGGATGAATAAAGAACAGAAAAAAGTCAAAACCACAAGTCTTGAACACAGTTAAGTGACGTCCAATGTCTGGTATATGTTAGTCAGCCACTGGAACCCTGGCCCGATCTTTCTCTAGCTCCAAACGTTTTTATTCTACTTAGTAGGATACAGAGAATTATGCACATAAGCAACTGCTTGAAAAACAAACTATATACATAAATTAAAGTTCACTTGTTTTACCAATACAGAGAGTGGTAAGGATATAATTTCCACATCAGTTTCATTAAATGGACCTTTGAACAAATGCCACAAACAATAAAAAAACAGCCCAGTGTTTTGGAACTTTAATACAACTTTAAACAATGCAAAATTTTGTGTCTTAGCAATGGCTTGCTAGAACATTGAAAAAATGAAAGACTTCATCCTTATCTAAGACAGCCACTTCTGTTGAACATTCAGTACATTTTACTGGGTGATATATCTCCTCCTCTTCCTGTTTTTCCAGGCCAGCAATGGATTCACTACTCTGTTTAATTTTCTTGTGCCCTCTCTTTGTCGTCTTGTTCAATGGGCCTTTGTATTTCAAAATCTCTTCTTTGATAACAGTGCAGTTCATCACAAACATTGCTCTGTATTGAGTTCTGTATGATTCGTGCCTAAAAAGGGGGTGGGGGTGGGGAGAATGCAATTACCTTTGACGGATAAAATATACTACAAAACTGGAAGCCCTTCAAGACTTGAATCCAGAAGATTTGCAGGTGAAGAAAGGGCAAACATGAAATAACCTTGTCTAAATTCCAGAAGAGTAGCACAGCCAGAAAAAGTGCAGCACATTAGAGTCTATCTGGCTTATATGACATGTACCGGTAGGTTGTTACCAATGAAAGTCCACAGTAATCCATTTTGTTACTGTCTCCCTATAGAGCTCTAGTGGTTTTCCAGAGTAACTTCTGCAATATGTAGCAATGGATGAGCCCACATCCAATTTCAAAACCAACCTACCCCAAATTAATTTGGGCCCCAATTAGCAACAAAAAGCAAAAAGGAAAGTACTTATCTTTGCTTAGAGGCACAATAGAAAGGAGCTGCTTTTTCAAATACAGAAACCTATTTAAAGTGCAAAAAGGGGGTGTATGCAATGGTGGTCACTCCACTCCACTCCACCTAAGAAGAGCCATGCTGGGTCAGACCAAGGGTCCATCTAATCCAGTATTCTGTTCACACAGCTGCCTTAAAATTAATGGGACAAGTCAGCCATGACCAGCGTAAGTCCCATTGATTTCAATGGCACTAAAGCATGACTTAGTCAGGATCCAACCCATTCCTTTGATCTGGATGAGGGCCAATAAACTAAGGCTGAATCCTGGCAAGATGGAAGCCCTGTGGGTGAGCAGTTCCCAAGTCCAAGAGATAGGCTCATTGCCTGTTCTAGATGGGGTTGCATTCCCTTTGAATGATCAGGTTCATAGTCTGGGGATACTCCTAGGTCCGTCGCTGGAGTCCCAAGTGATTGCAGCAGCTCAGAGTGTCTTTTACCATCTTTGATTGGTTCGCCAGCTACGGCCTCTCCTAGACAGGGATAGCTTGGCCACAGTGATACGGGCACTAGTAACCTCAAGATTGGATTACTGCAATGCACTCTTATCTGGGGCTGCCCTTAAGGCTGCTCTGGAACCTGGAGATAGTGCAGAATCCAGCAACTTGGCTGTTGTCAGGAGCTACTCCTTTTCAGCATGCAACTCCTTTGCTGAAGGAACTGCACTGGCTACCTATTCACTACCGGGTCAGGTTTAAGGTTCTGGTACTTGTGTACAAAGCCCGAAAAAACTTGGGACCAGGTTACCTGAGAGAGCACCTCCTCCCATACCAACCTGCCCCGTCGCTGAGATGGCATGCTCCTGGTGGTTCCTCATGGACCTTTGGCCTGATTGGATTCCACCAGGAGAAGGGCCTTCAGTGTGGCGGCTCCATTTCTGTGGAACTCCCAACATTGTGCTGCTTTCGACGCCTGCTGAAGACCACCTTGTTCCGGAAAGCCTTCTCTGCTCTCCAGCCACCACTGTAATTGTTACTGTGTTTTCAATTTATTGTTTTTGTTTCTTTTATCTGTTTTTGTCCAATAGGCAGGCCAGCTGGCCAGTTGCAGATGCTAAACTGCATACTGCGCAGCAGAAAAAGCTCTTCTGAGCCTGGCCCTTCCCTGCAGGTGCTGGGCAGGCAGTGTCTTCAGTGACCGGCAGGAGCTAGCTGTGTCGCGCTTCTGCTATGGTCTCCCTCCCCTCGCCATGACAATCTTGGCTGCCAGCCAAAGCTTGCCGAGCCAAACCACCAGGGAAGAAAGGGAGGGGGAAATGGCAGAAAGGCATGTGGAGGCCTGGACAGACACAGAGGCAGACTCCTCAGCAAGAGAAACAGCCACAGATTGGGTGCAGCCACAGCACCACAGATAAACTAGCGCATGGGCTCTGAGGTGAGTCTTCCCACACACACACACTTGTACCAGACTTATCAGGGGAGCAGGCAATTACACTGTTCACCTCCTGGGCCCAGGACCTGGCATCCTAATGCATATCTATGGCACTACTTAACGGGGGGATGGAAGGGGCGCAGGAGACATCCCAGTCTAATTCTTCCCCAATTCCAAAGAAAAGGAAGGGAGGCAATAGATCCTGAGACAGGTCTACTCGTAAACACAAAAATAGCTCGTAGACCCAAGTCTAGATCTTCCTCCCCCCACCCCCCGCTCCAGGACCCCAGAGGGATCCATTTCCTCAGGGCTCCTCTCCAGAACCTTGGGACGCCTTTCCCCATCAACCTGCTCTTCCAAATCCAGCGGGGGGGGGAGGCCCCTGAGCCCCTCCAATGCTTTCAGCAAGGCAAAGGGAAAGAAATCCAAAGGGGTTCCACTAGACCTTGACTCCCAATCAGAGATTAGTGATGAGGGGGCACTTTCTGAGGGGGAGATAGAAACAGAAACCTCCGAGGTCAGGCTATTTTCACCGGACCTCTTCCCTATGTTTCTGGCTAAAGCTTTCCACAGACTTCAGCTCTTGGGGGAGGCCCCCAACACACAGGGCTCAGCAGGCAGTTTAGGACAAAGAGGAGAAAAGGCAGCTTTCCCCCAAAAGCCTGCCAAGCCCATAGCTATCCCTCTGTCAGAATCCTTTGAGGAAGTCTGGAAAGCAGGATGGACTAACCTAGCTAAGCCAAGAGCAGTACACCAATAAGCTTTATTCACTGCCCAGCAAAGCTATGGATTTCCTTAAAGTGCCCACCATTTTCCTCCATATCAGTATAAAGGGCAGCTTCACTGACAACTTGAAGCAGCAACAATCAACAAATTTACCTGTCTCTCGTGTAAACATAGTGATAAGCTTGCTTCTCTTATTTTGTGACTAATGCCCTAGTTCATGAAAACTGAACAGAGAGAACTGAAATTACAGTGTGGCTATGTGAACAAGTATTAGCTTACATCATCAGTGGCCACTGACCACACACCACCAATAGCTTAAGGTTCAAATAATTACCTCTGACAGTCAAGGCACAATGTTGTCATGCAAGCAGGACAGTTCAAAACAGCATCACTGTTGGGAATTGCAGGAAGTTTGGCCTGCTGTTGTGGTGACAGTGCACTTCTTATACTATGATACCTATAACAAGACAGAAAGAATTGTTACTGGTCAGGCAGCTACACTGAAACTTTGATGTGTACCAAAAACCTGCACCAGGAGCATGAGAGCCACAAGCACTGCATGTTCTCAATCCTAGGCACACAACTGAAAGTCTGCCTCAATGCAACACCAAAATTAAATGCCTGCATTTATTCCCCACACACTTGTGATCAGGAATTTAACACACATTCTAGTTTCTCTCCCTGTTTTAGCCATATAACTTTTATTTCATGCACATAGGGGCCAGCTAGTATGATAACCCCAACTATGTGGAAATTACTTTCCTACAAGGTAATCCCACACCACTCCAGGTACATGTATAGATGTGGGTCATGCCTACACAGGCAGAGTCAATTATAATATTCTTTCACAACACACATTACCTGGCCAAGAAGAAAGCTGATGCTTACACATCAAGAAACTCATGGAAAGAAGCTTTGACTCAGCTGCAGGTAAATGTGACGTTTAGGACTCAACCTGATTCTTCATAATCCCTTTCTACCATATGTTTCAATGCAATTTTATCATAAAAGTGGCTTGCAGAAGTACCACTTGTATAATTACGAAAATAGTCAACAATAGTCAAGAAAGGTCTTTCTGCAATATAATACCAAAATGTGATACCTCCAACTAGCTTTAGATAGATATGCAGAGGGAGGTGATCAGACACTAAGACCCATTTGATCCCCATATCTTTAAAAAGGAAGATATAAACGATGGCAGTAGATCAGGTAGATATTGAGTTCTACCTGAGCATCATTTGCTCTAAAATAAATTCCTGGAACTAAGCCCAAACTTAAATGAAGGTTAAGGCATTAGATTAGGGCAGCAAATGTCAAAATGTAGGAAGTGCAAAAATACATGGCAATTATATGCAATGACATGAAGTAGTGAAAGAAATAAAGGTTCCTAACATATGGTCCTAGAAGCTCCATTAATTAGACAGGTTTTCAAAATGATGCCTGCCACTAAACAATAAGCATGATTCTGAACTGGAACATTCTGTCAGTTGAGACATTCACTCACTTTCTACACACCACCCCAATTGTAGCCATTCGTCTTCTCACCCTCCTTCCACTGCACCCCAGAGAATTTACTTTACAATATTTGAAACCCTCTTACAAGATTTGACACCATCCCTCTATCCATCCTAATCTCAATGAATTAATTCACGACCCCTCCCTTACCTAAGAATAATGTGGCTTTTTTAAAAAAACAAAGTTTGGGGGAAAGGGTGATACACTTGAGCATGTTTTCAAATATAGTAAATTAAATGATCAAACTTCTAGCTCCTTAATATTCCCCTTGAGGACTGTGGTGGGTAGAAAGTGAGAGACTATCTCAACATAAAACATGTTCCAATTGAGCTCAAAAAGCATTACAGCTCCAAGTTCTGAAAACTCCTTACCTGGTTTTACTTATTCAGGCTGCTACTGTGAATAAATAATGTAAGTTAAGCAACTTGTGTAATAAAAATGTAAATTCTGAGTATCCTCATGACTCAAAATACTCAGCCTTCTTACCCCCTTCTCTTCATATCTACCCACTCCTGGTCTCTATTGTCTTCTTCTGGGTCATAGAACAACTCATCATTAGTTGGAATTCGACGCTGTTGGTGTTTCCTTTTTTTCCTGGCTTCTGGCGTAACTGTCAAGTTTACACATACATCGTTAGAACACATAGCATAAGAAATGTGACTCAAAACCTTATAATCCATGAATTTGTCTAATACCTTTTAAAAGTCCTCTAAGTTGGTGGCCATCACTACATCTTGTCGTAGTGAACTCCATAGTTAAACTAGGCACATATTTCGATACTGGATGAGAAGGAATCAGGTTCCCTCCTCCAGCAGTCTGTTTGGTTTCTATACTGGACACAGACAAGGGCTTTGTCAGCTTCATCAACTCACCCATATAGTTTTATGCATTCACCTGTATGCAACTTGTCACCTAACACTTCCCCTCCCCTCTCCTTCCCTTTGTGCACAAAAGAGAAAGAGAAATATTCTGCTTTCACTTTAGAACAGGAGTGGGAAACTCTGGCCCTCCAGATGTTTTGGCCTACAAATCCCATGATCCCTTACCATTGGCTGGGCTGGCCAGGGCTGGAGGGATTTCTAGGCCAAAACATCTGGAGGGCTACAGGTTGCACCCCTGCTTTGGAACAAACCGTAGCTCCACCTTTCTAGTTATGGACTCACTCAGGGAACTGTGGGCTGTTCTAACCACAGCTACTTAAAACAATCCAGGATCAAACTGTAGTTTGATATCCTGGTTTGTCAACTATGGTTAAAACAAGCCACAGTTCCTTGAGTTAGTACATAACTGGGAACAGCAATTTATTCTAATGTGAAAGTGGACTCTCTCTCCTCCTCCCACATGTGAGGGGGAGTGGGGAGCATGCACATCCAAGACTCATTTGCAATCATATAAAGCAGGGCAGGCAACTTGATGCCCTCTAGATGTTTTGGACTACAACTCCCATAAGCCACAGCCAGCATAGCCAATGACTAGGGATTCTGGGAGTTGCCGTCCAAAACATTTGGAGGGGACCAGGTTGCCTGCCCTTATCTAAAGAAAACCATTAGGGCAGGTAAGTAGTCAGTCACAGACTGGATATACCACTGCTGTAATACTGATTAGTCAAATTACTCCAAAATTAGTAATAGGCATAGTGCACTCATATAATGTGGGAAACCTGCAATAATTCAGTGACTGAGGAATCATAGCATATCTCATCAAATGACCTTTGGTACAACCAAGCCAGAAACCTTTATTTAATCATAGTTTCGTGTTTCATCTGAAGCAGGAAAAGACAGTTTGCTTACCTGCAACTGTGGTTCTTCAAGTGCCATCTGTGAATTCACACATATGGGCTCTACCCCTGTGCAGAACCTCGTTTTGGGAAGCTTGTATAGCTGAGGAATTTTTGGCAGGAGCCCTCCCCCACCGTCCTAGTATGCATGTCCTTCGTGGGTTCCCGCCTATTCCCTCAGTCCCCTGAGACAGCCTATTGTGGCCTTGGAACCAAGAGAAATCTTGGTATCAACAGTGGTACAGACATCAACACTGATATTATATCCACTTCAGGTACCAGCATCAAACTCAACACCACCAAAGCAGGGATGGTGGGAGGGTTGTGTAAATGCAGAGATGACCACTCGAAGAACTACAGTTACAGGTAAACAACCTGCTTTTCTTCTTCTATGTGCATCACACATATGGGCGATTAACAAGCTGACTTACCAGAGGTGGGTCGTAGTCACCATCGTTGTACTGAAGAGAGCACCGCTCTGCCGAAAGAACAATCAGCCCTGGAACGGACATCCAGTCTATAGTGCCGTATGAATGTGGACTCCCTCAACCAAGTAGCTGCCCAGCACAATTCTGGCAGTGGCACACCAGCACTAAATGTAATCGAGGTTGTGACTCCACAAGTACGGTGTACTCTTAGAGGTCCAGAAAGTTCTAGCCCAGCCAGTTGATAAGGCAGAGTGATAGTCTGAACCACCCAGGACGCAAGTTGTTGGGAAGAGACAGGGAGCCCTTTAGTCTTGCCTCCATAGCACAAGAAAAGTCTTTGTGACTTACGGGACGATTCAGAGGATGAAAAGAGGGTAGGTTATATGATATCCTGGTTAATATGGAAGTCTGAAACCATTTTTGGGAGAAAGGAATCGTCAGGGCAAAGCACCACTTTGTCCTTATGGAAGACCATATGCGGAGGGTAGATTCGAAGTGCACATAACTCACTAGCTCGATGAGCAGATGTAATAGCTACAAGAAAGGCCACCTTCCAGGACAACAAGCAGAGGTCAACTGTAGCTAGTGGCTCGAACAGCTTCAATGTCAGAGCATGCAGGATGATGGACAAGCTCCACTGAGGTACCAGAGACCGTACCAGAGATGCAATGTTCTTGAATCCTTGGAGAAATTGATGAGACAAAGAGTGAGAGAAAACAGAGAAGCCTTGCATGGGAAGAAGGTATGCAGAAATAGCCGCCAAGTAAACTCAAAAAGATAAGGGCTTAAGCTTTCACTTGAACAGGGAGAGAAGAAACTGAAGCACCTGGCAGATCAAACACCAAACAGGATTGAATCCGGTTTGAGCTGCAAATACCAAGAAAGACTTCCATTTCCTACTGTAGGACAGCCTGGTGGCTAGTTTCCTTGCTGCATCCAGGACAGAACAGAGGCCCTCAGGTAAGTCGGCCAAGACTGCTAGCCTCAGCATCAGCACATCAGGATGCTGAATCTTCCCTTAATCCCAAGAGATGATGTCTGGTCTCCACAGTAGACAAAGGAAGTTCCGATTGGACATGCAAAACAACTGGGTGAACCAAGCTTGTCTTGGCCACCATGGGGTGATAAGAATTCCTTTCGTGCTGTCCCACTTCAGGAAAATAAAGTCTAGGATCGCCGGGTACAACTGCCACTTGTGGGAAGTCTGTGTGGAACGACTGAGAGTGTCTGCAAGTCAATTGTCCATCCCTGCAATGTGGATGGCAGTTAAACAGATATTCCTCTGGATGCACCAGTCCCATATCTGCATTGCCAGCCAAGCAAGAACTGATTTTGGACCACCTTGCTTGTTCAGGTAATACATCATGATGATGTTGTCTGTGACAATCTGGACATGGCACTGAGAGATCACGGTCTTGAGTGCTCGAAGAGCTTTTCCTACTGCCAGCAACTTGAGGAAATTTGTATGATTCAAAGCCTTGGAGTGGCTCCATGAACCTTGAATGGTGAGAATCCCACAGTGTGCTCCCCAGCCAGTGAGAGAGGCATTGGTAGTCAAGACTCAGGTTGGAAGAAGCGTTAGGAATGGAACTCCCTATCGAAGGTTGTGGAGCAACATCTGCCACCTGAGGCTCAATCTGATGGGCCCCAGAATGCAAAGACAAGTACGGCGAGCATCTCTGGTAAGGTCGAAGACTCGAAAAAACCAATGTTGAAGAGGCCTCATAAGGAGTTTGGTGAGTGTAATCACTGCAACTGTGGCCGTCATAAGTCCTAACAAGTGCTGAATCTGAAAGGCGCTGAGTGTAGGTTTCAGGCATACCTCAGTTGCTAGCTTGGCCAGAGCCCGCTCGTGTGGGAGGTAGGCCCTCCCTTTGACAGAGTCAAGCTGCACCCTGATGTACTGGTTCATCTGCGAAGGGAGATTAAATTTGTCTTGGTTGATACATAGACTCAAATGGTGTAACAGGGAAGGCTAACAGAGTGGAGCAGGTCTGTCTTTACGGCAGCGACAAGCAGCCAGTCATCCAGGTAAGGATAGATTTGAACACCTTGCAAGCAGAGATGAGCGTGAACCACCACCATACATTTAGTGAAAACTCTAGGTGCTATTGCCAATCCAAATGGGAGGAACTGTAAACTGAGAGGCATTAACACCAACTATAAAGCGGAGGCAGCATTGGTGAGAGTCCTCTATCGCAAAGTGGAAATACGTGTCTTTCAAATCTATCGAGGCAAACCAATCTCCGTAGTGATGCGAAATTTCCATGGTGTGATGAAAGAACTGACATCCCTCAGGTCCAGGATCAGTTGTGGAGTCCTCCATCCTTTGTTGGCTCCTTGAAGTATCTGGAGTAGAAACCGTTCCACAGTTGGTGAGATGGGACATGCGTTATCCCCCCTTTCGCTAGAAGGGAATCTACTTTTGAATCCAACATGGGCGAAGAAGCAGTGGTGCGGATAGCCCCTAAAGGTGGGAGGATGCTGAACTCGATCCTGTAGCCCCTCCAGACGATGGTGAGGACCCAGGAATCAGATGTTATAGACTCCCAGGTAGGAAGAAAAGATAGACAAGCTCCAAAGATGGGGTCACAGGAAGAGGGACGAGTCAGAAGGAGGAAGTCAAAGACGTCGCCTGTCATTGGTGTCAGACCTTTTACGATTGGTTCGGTGCCGAGCGGTGGTGTACTGCCGTTTTGGTATGGAAGGCTGCTGTCGAAAGGAACGGTCTGCTTGGGCCTGAAGTGGAAAGAAAGTGGGTTGGTGGGACCACTTACGCCGTTTATACGGAGGCTGTGGTTGGTTCAGACCCAGCTTCCTGGCCAGTGTCCTGGCCTTTTGCATCGAATCCATGACCTCATCTGTTTTGGAGTTGAAGAGGCCTTCACCATCAAATGGCAAGTTCTCTATATGGGAGCGGGCCTCTTGACACAAGTTGGCTGACCGGAGCCATGCATGCCGCCGCAATGCCACAGCTCCCACCATTGCTTTGGCATTACATTCGGCTTGGTGTAGAGTAGTGTGGAGCTGCTGCAGTGACAGACGTGATGCCTCCGCCTGGAACACTCTGGCGAGTTCCTTCTGGTCTTCAGGTAGGTTGTCACAGATGGACCCCATTTTGTCCCAGAGGAAAAATTGATAGCGTGCCATGACTGCCTCATAGTTAGAGACACGCAGCCCGAGGGCGGCCGAAGAATAGATGCGACGTCCCATCAGATCCAGTCGTTGGCCCTCTTTGTCGACAGGTGAAGAGCGTACTTTGTGCGACTTCCCTTGTGCAGACTCGACCACAATCGAGTTCGGCCGTAGGTGTTGAAAAAGGAAAGCTGCGTCCTTCTCCTGGACCCTGTACATATTCTCCAGCCGCTTCGATGTCGGAGTCATGGACGATGGGGCCTTCCATGATTGCTGAACAGTTTGTAACAGAGTTGGCAGAAAGGGAAGCGCTATTGGACTCGATTCGTCAGCGTATACCACGTCGAAAACAGGATCCTTCACTCTTTGTGTCAGCTGCCGAGTTTCTAGACCGAGAGACTGGGCCATTCTCAATATCTGATCAGAGAAATCCTCAAAGTCTTCAGAATGCAAGGCAGGACCATGAACACCCACAGCAGCATCAGGTGAAGATAGCAAGGAAGCAACCAAGGAGCAGGATGCAGAGTCCGATGGGTAATCTTCAGCCCCGGATGGAGGGGAAGCATCCTGTCTACGACTCCTTAATGGACCTGGCGAAGGCGGGTGAGGATCTGGGAGCAGGCTATGCAATGGGTGAGCTTGCCCAAGTGATTGTTCAGCAACCACAGCAGGAGGTGGAGCAGGTTGCGCAGGGGCCGTAGGAGCCCTAGGCAAAGGCAGAGGAGGAGCACAGAAAACTTGCTCTGGCGGACGGCGTCTGAGTGCTGCTGAGCGCTCCCTGGGCCGGTACCGAGGAGAAGCCTCTCTCTGGTATCGAGAGCCATAATAACAATCCTGTTGCCGTGCGTATCTCCAATCATCGAAGTAATAGCGACGGCTGGGTGGAAAGGACCGGTCGGTGTGTCTTCCCCGTTCCAACACTGAGGATCGAGAACGAAGAAAAGGTGAAGAGAAAAAACCTCAGCCCCGAGAAAAAAATGCAGTCCAAATGGATGAGAGAAGTGCCTATGAGGCAACCACAATGGTGGTCGGAGAGGAACTGAGGGAACAGGCAGGAACCCACTAAGGAAATGTATACTAGGACAGTGGGGGAGGGTTCCTGCCAAAAAATCATCAGCTATAGAAGCTTCCTGAAACGAACAGGTGCAGAGCCCATATTATTATTATTTTTTAAAAAATTATCTCTATACCACCCAATAGCCGAAGCTCTCTGGGAGGTTTACAACAATCAATAAAAATACAATAAAATACAATATAAATACACATAATAAAAACATTATTAAAAATTTCAATACTAAAATTTAAAAACCAAATTTAAAAACAACTAAAATGACCAAAAACAAGTTAATACAATGCAACCTGTTAAAAAAGTTGGCATAACCATATGTGTGATACACAGAGACCACGAAGAACTGCAGCTACCAATTTTGGAACAAGCCAGGATATTAAACCCACTGCAAACCATAGCTTAATATCCTAGCTTGTTCCAAAGCTGCTAGCTATGGTTGTCTGATACAGAGGAAACAGGAAGCTATGGCTAATTGGATACTTCCTGGTTTGTTTGCCGGCTTGTGTGAAGGAACAAGGGGGCTCCCAGCTTATAATCATTATCCAAACCTGGACAAAAAGTAATTTCCAAAGACAAAAGAGCAACACAAACCAGGAAGGCCATCTTCAATTTGGAGGGGTGGGGGAGAAGACACATTGAACCAGTGTGCAGAACCACTTCACAGGCCAAAAATGAAAATCTTTCTGGAGGAATGAAGACATTTAGTAGTCTCAGTCACAAGGGCAACTGCCTCCACCCTTAACAGCACTCATGATATGCAAACCATTACATATTTAATTCACTCAGCTTACTATAGTAAGTAGAGTTCCTTCATTTACACCAAGATTTGTTTATGATCGAGACTAATCAGAATGCAACCATTCCATTCAGTTTATTCCTATATTTTTATATAAAAATCAAATCAAATAAAGTTAACATTTTGGCCTATTATTCTCTTTCCAGAGTTCATTCATTGTCAAACTCTTGTGGACAAAGACATTACACCAAGGATTCTGCAGAAGTGAGTTTTTATTCAGGGGAAGGGAGTAATATTAGAATCATTATGAGAGCCAGTGTGTCGTAGTGGTGAGAGTGTTGGACTGGGACTTGGGAGATCCAGGTTCTAGTCCCCACTTGGACATGAAACTCACTGGTTGACTTTGGGCCAGTCACTAACTCTCAGCCTAACCTACCTCACAGGGTTGTTGTGAGGATAAAATGGAAAGGAGGGGGAGGATTATGTAAGCCACCTTGGGTTCCTTGCAGGAAAAAAGGCAGGATATAAATATAATAAATACATAAAATTATCAGTTACTTACCTACTTTGTCTTCATCCTCTGAATCAGAATCAAAATAAATGTCATCATAGTACTTTGAAGTGGAGACAGTCGCAGATTGCCCAGCATTAGAAGTACCACCTAAGTCACAAAATATAGTCATGGATCACTATAGAGGAGCAGACATTTAAATATCCTCTCAGAGATGCATTTGAAATTCCTTATAATGATCTCTAGTTACTTAAGAACAAACCTGCTGGATCAGACCATAGACCTATTTACTCCAGCATTCTGTTCCCAGTGGCCAACCAGATGCTTGTGGGATGGGAAGCCCACAAGCAGAGCATGTGCATGAGCACAACAGCATCTTCTCGCTTGTGCAACTGCTCCCAGTAACTGGTCTTGAGAGGCATATCTCCTCTGATAATGGAGGTAATACATAACTATCTTGACTAACAGCCACTGATAACCTTAATTTGTCTAAAGCTGTCCAAGTTGATGTCTGTTCTTACATTTCATGGAAGCAAATTCTATAGTTTGACTATGCACTGTGTGAAGTACTACCTTTTTAAGTGACTGCTTAGGAAACTATTTAATTAATTTTTATTCCAACATCTCTCAAAAGGAGCTCAGAGAAGCTGTACAGTCTGCCAAGAACTCTGTGAGAGATTAGGCTGTGTGTGCATGTGCAAGAGAAATACTTGTGCAATCCTATACACACTTACCGTATTTTTCGCTCCATAAGACGCACTTTTCCCCCCAAAAAAACTACGTGGAAATGTCTGTGCGTCCTATGGAGTGAATAGTTTTTTAAAAAAAATTGTTTTGTTTTTTTTTACTTTCCTCTGCTGGTCCGGAACAGCGGAGGACTCCTGGGCAGGGCGGGGGAAGCCCCCGCCTCTCAGCTGATTTAAAATAAAATAAAATTATTATTTATTTATTTTTATTTATTATATTTATCAATCGCCCATCTGGCCGGTCACCCGGCCACCCTGGGCGATGTACAATTAAAATACAATAAAACACAATAAAACATAATAATTAAAACAATATTAAAAAAATTCTCATTAAAAACCTAACCCACCCCATATTCCCGCCTGAACAGCCATGTTTTTAATGCACGGCGGAAGCTCATCACGGAGGGGGCATGGCGAAGGTCACTAAGGAGGGAGTTCCATAATGTGGGGGCCGCCACAGAGAAGGCCCTCTTCCTAGTCCCCACCAGCCTGGCTGCTCTGGCTGATGGGATAAGGAGAAGGCCGTCCGTGGCAGACCTTGTTGAGCGGCCTACTTGATGTTGCTGGAGGCGCTCCTTGAGATAAACTGGGCCGGAGCCGTGTAGGGCTTTAAAGGTCAAAACCAACACCTTGAATTCGGCTCGGCAAGCAACTGGTAGCCAGTGCAACTCATTAAGCACTGGCGTGATGTGATCACGCCGGCGGCTGCCCTTAATCAGGCGAGCCACCGCGTTCTGTACCAGCTGAAGCTTCCGGACCGTCTTCAAGGGTAACCCCACGTAGAGCGCATTACAGTAGTCTAGGCGAGAGGAGACCAAGGCATGAACCACTGATGGGAGCAGATGATTAGGAAGGTAGGGGCGCAGCTGCCGTATCAGATGGAGTTGATACAGCGCCGCCCGGCTCACAGCTGCCACCTGAGCCTCCATGGACAGC
The DNA here is from genome assembly GCA_021292165.1 of Shinisaurus crocodilurus. Lineage (NCBI taxonomy): Eukaryota > Metazoa > Chordata > Lepidosauria > Squamata > Shinisauridae > Shinisaurus > Shinisaurus crocodilurus. The sequence continues at coordinate 267,397,960 of CM037876.1, forward strand.
TGGGAGTCTAGAATGACCCCCAAGCTGCGGACCTGGTCCTTCAGGGGTAGATGTACCCCATTCAGCACCAGGTCAACATCCCCTAACCTTCCCTTGTCCCCCACCAGAAGTACCTCGGTCTTGTCCGGGTTCAGTTTCAGCATGTTCCTTCCCATCCAGCCAGCCACTGACTCCAGGCACTTGGACAGGGTCTCAACGGCCAACCTCGGTGAGGACTTGAAACAGAGGTAGAGCTGCGTGTCATCCGCATACTGATGACACTGCACCCCAAACCTCCTGATGATAGCTCCCAGCGGCTTGAGGTAGATGTTGAATAACATCGGGGAGAGGATGGAACCCTGCGGCACTCCACAAGTGAGCAGCCGAGGCTCCGAAGCCTCCTCCCCGAGAACTACCCTCTGATACCTTCCAGAGAGGAAGGACCGGAACCACTGCAATACAGTGCCTCCCAAGCCCAACCCCTCCAGACGGTCCAGGAGGATACCGTGGTCAACGGTATCAAAAGCCGCTGAGAGATCGAGGAGGACTAGAAAGGAGCATTCGCCCCTATCCAAAGCCCTCCTCATATCATCCACCAAGGCGACCAAGGCCGTCTCCGTCCCATGTCCAGACCTGAAGCCCGACTGGCACGGATCCAAATAATCGGCTTCATCCAAGTGTGCCTTCAACTGAGCACCCACCACCCGCTCGATCACCTTGCCCAGAAATGGTAAATTGGAGACTGGGCGAAAGTTGTTTAAATCCTGGGGATCCAAGGAGGGCTTCTTCAGAAGTGGTCTTATTACTGCCTCCTTGAGGGCTGATGGCATCACTCCCTCCTCGAGGGAGGCATTCACCACCGCCTTGATCCCCTCACCCAGTCTCTCCCTGCAGCTCATGATGAGCCAGGATGGGCAAGGGTCAAGCAAGCAGGTGGTCGGCCTCACAGATGAAAGCACCTTGTCCACTTCATCAGAAGGAAGAAGCCGAAACCGATCCCACAAAACCGGTCTGCCATTGGCCTCCTCCCGCTCACTCCCTGTGTCCACGACGTACGATATCCCACTCCTAATCCGATCGATTTTATCTGCGAAGTGCTTCGCTAAAGCCTCACAGGAGGCTTTTGACTGTTCCAGTGGGTCCGGAGCGACTGGACCGACCAGACTCCGGACCACTTGGAACAGCCTCCTGGGGCAGCACTCTGCAGACGCAATGGAGGCAGCATAGAAATTCTTTTTGCTGCCTTCACCGTCACCCGGTAGGCTGAAGATGCAGCTCTAACCCGTGTTCGATCGTCTTCGGAGCGGGAATTTCACCATCGGCGCTCTAGCCTTCTCACCTCTTGTTTCAGAGCTCGCAGCGACGGAGTGAACCATGGCGCCGCGCGAGCTCTGTTTAGGCGAAGAGGGCGCTTCGGGGCAACTCGGTCTAATGCCCTGGTGATTGCAGCATTCCAGTCATTCACCAGGGTCTCGACCGAGCTACCGTTTGTGTGCTCCAATTCCCCAAGCGCGTTCAGGAATCCATCCGGATCCATAAGACGCCTGGGGCGGACCATTCTAATAGGTCCCTCACCCCTGCAGAGGGGTTGTGGCACCGAGAAATCCAACCCCACCAGATAGTGATCTGACCATGACAAGGGGGTGGTGGATATACCCCCAATCTCCAGATCATTTCCCCCCTCTCCGGAAACAAAAACCAAGTCCAGTGCATGACCGGCTACATGGGTAGGTCCAGTTAATACAGGGTGCAGCTCCCAGGAAGCCATGGTCTCCATAAAGTCCTGAGGTGCCCCCGTGAGGGCAGCCCCCGAATGCACGTTGAAGTCCCCCAGCACCACTAGCCTGGGGGACAACACACGCACATCGGAGACCACCTCCAGCACCTCGGCCAGGGAGTCTGTCGTGCAGCGGGGTGGACGGTACACGAGCAGAATCCCCAGGCTGCCCTTTGGACCCAACCTCCAGTACATGCACTCAATAAACTTGGTCTCCCGGAGAGGGAGCCTGGTGAGGACCAAGGACTCCCGGTAGATAACAGCCACTCCCCCTCCCCGTCCCCCAACCCTTGGCTGCTGGGCATACGAGAAACCGGCCGGACACAAGGCCGCCAGAGTTGGAGCAGCGGCCTCGTCCAGCCAGGTTTCCGTAACACATGCCAGGTCCGCACCCTCATCCATGATCAAGTCATGGATGAGAGATGTTTTTTGGGTAACGGACCTGGCATTGCACAACAGCAAACGCAGGGTGGGGGGAGGAGCAACACATCCCCCAGTTATCCCTTGGCTCTGGGCAGGCCCGGAACAAGGGACAGATATTAAGCATCGATCCCTTGTTCCCCTTACTTGGTGTGGCCTGCCCCTAGCGCTCTGCCAGCGCCTGCCGCTCAACGTTGGTACCGTTTGCCCCCCAGAACTCCCCCCACTATCTCCCTGGGAGAGACACATGCCCCCTCGCTTCCGCCAGTCAGGCGGGAGACCCACCCCTAAAATCAACCCCTAAAAAGCCCCAACCCTTCAAAAAGGAAGGGTCTCTTTAAAACTCCCAGCCCCACCTATATCCCCAACAGCAGGGGGACAGGCCCTCGCCCTCGTGCCACCCCCGAAGTGGCTCCCCCAAAGGGGCAACCCCCTTTGGTGTCGCCCCTTCGGTGGCGACCCCGCCGGCGGCGGACCCGCCCCCGCTGGGGCCTGGTGTTTACAGTCCCCTTCCAAGCAGCTGCAGGTGGGGCAAGGCGGCTCCCGGCTGAGCCCGGGCCTGCAGGGGGCAGGCAGCAGTCCCACAGGTGCGGTGGGGTGGGCTGGCCTCGCACAGGCGGCGGCAGCAGCAGCAGAGCTGGACCCACCTGCCTGGCTTGGTCTTCTCCCCGGCAGTGGTGGTGAGGAGATGCCCGGGTCAGCTGGGGCCTGGTCTTTACAGTCCCCTTCCAAGCAGCTGCAGGTGGGGCAAGGCGGCTCCCGGCTGAGCCCGGGCCTGCAGGGGGCAGGCAGCAGTCCCACAGGTGCGGTGGGGTGAGCTGGCCTCGCACAGGCGGCGGCAGCAGCAGCAGAGCTGGACCCACCTGCCTGGCTTGGTCTTCTCCCCGGCAGTGGTGGTGAGGAGATGCCCGGGTCAGCTGGGGCCTGGTCTTTACAGTCCCCTTCCAAGCAGCTGCAGGTGGGGCAAGGCGGCTCCCGGCTGAGCCCGGGCCTGCAGGGGGCAGGCAGCAGTCCCACAGGTGCGGTGGGGTGGGCTGGCCTTGCACAGGCGGCGGCAGCAGCAGCAGAGCTGGACCCACCTGCCTGGCTTGGTCTTCTCCCCGGCAGTGGTGGTGGTGAGATCATTATTATGATCATTATAATCATAATTATTATGATTATGATTATTATTTTTACTTTCCTCTGCTGGTCCGGAAGAGCGGAGGACTCCTGGGTAGGGCGGGGGAAGCCCCCACCTCTCAGCTGATTCCCCGTGGAACAGCTGATTTTTAAAAAAATAAAATTATTATTATTATTATATTATTTTATTTTATTTTTTACTTTCCTCTGCTGGTCCGGAAGAGCAGAGGACTCCTGGGCAGGGTGGGGGAAGCTCCCGCCTCTCAGCTGATTCCCCGTGGAACAGCTGATTTAAAAAAAATAAAATTATTATTATTTATTTATTTATTTATTTTGCTTTCCTCTGCTGGTCCGGAAGAGCGGACGACTCCTGGGCAGGGCGGGGGAAGCCCCCACCTCTCAGCTGATTCCCCGTGGAACAGCTGATTTTTAAAAAAATAAAATTATTATTATTATTATTATATTATTTTATTTTATTTTTTACTTTCCTCTGCTGGTCCGGAAGAGCAGAGGACTCCTGGGCAGGGTGGGGGAAGCTCCCGCCTCTCAGCTGATTCCCCGTGGAACAGCTGATTTAAAAAAAAATAAAATTATTATTATTTATTTATTTATTTATTTTACTTTCCTCTGCTGGTCCGGAAGAGCGGACGACTCCTGGGCAGGGCGGGGGAAGCCCTCGCCTCTCAGCTGATTCCCCGTGGAACAGCTGATTTTTAAAAAAATAAAATTATTATTATTATTATTATTTATTTTTTCTTTCCTCTGCTGGTCCGGAAGAGCGGAGGACTCCTGGGCAGGGCAGGGAATCCCCGCCTCTCAGCTGATTCCCCACGGAACAGCTGATATTTTTTTTTTTTGGTACCATACGGTAAGTGCGTCTTATGGTCCGGTGCGTCTTATGGCGCGAAAAATATGGTTTTTGGGAGTAAGTCCCATGCATAGGATTGCACTGCCAGCCAGCGATTTAATCCTGGCCTTCCCATATCCAAGCTCAACACCATAGTCACTACATCACAATGACACTAACTGCACAGGTTAAACTTGTCTATTCCTCAGTTGAAACGAGAAACCCCATACCTTCTATACATTAAATCCATCACACACACACACACACACACACGTTTCCCAATATCAAAGCTAAACATACTGCCACAAATGAGACAAACAAACCTATTAAATCATGACCAGACAGTAGCCCCCAAGTTGTACAATGTAACATGCAAGCTGCAGCAGGGGGAAGTATTTAAAGGAAATGCAGTGACCTTTGTGCCTTCTACAGCCATGCACTACGGTAACTAGAGGCAACTTGCATCCAGAGCAGTCCTCAGCAGGCACAGGTCCACATCACCTGTATGGACCAGTCTCAGCTGAAACATCTCACACATCCTGACTGTGGGAATTAAGTGCCCAAACTGTCTTCAAGCTCCTCAAAGCAGAGCTGCCCATATTTTGGGACCCTATTTTTGTTTTAAAGGTATAGTTTTAAACTTAGCAGTGCTACTAAAAATTGATTTTGTCTTATTGAGGTAAGGACTAGTAACCATTTACATCAACTAAATCATTCTCTAAACATACTGTAGGGAAATTTCTGCATCAAGGAACAAAATAGTTTGTAACTAAATAAAAACAAAATGGCTGAATGTTCATTTTAGGGGAGGGGGTCATTGCTCAGTGGTAGAGCACATGCTTTGTATGCAGGAGGTCCCAGGTTCAATGTCCAGTACCTCCGGGTAGGGCTGGAAAAATTCCTGCCTGAAACCCTGGAGATCCATTGCCAGTCAGTGTTGACAGTACTAGGCTAAATAGACCAATGGTCTGACTCAGTATAAGGCAGCTTCCTAGGTTCCTTTTTTTGTCCATGCAACAACAACAATGGGAAAGGAGGACCAAATAAACCAATATATTGCTTTTAGTTCTGGTAAGTAACTTTTTTTGCAGAAGGACCACTCTGAACACAGGAGGAATGGGAGAAGGACTGAGGCTCCACTCCCAAAGTTCCCCTGCTGTAGCTTTTCACTCTCTCCACACCCCTCTTTCTATATTGGCAACTGAGTACCCCTTATGGGGCTGGATTTGGCCCAGGGGTCCAGCTGCTGCTCTCTACTATAAGATCTCTAAAAAAAATTGAGCAGAAGCAAGAGCACAAAATCATGCTAGACTATGCCAATATGTGGGAGAGATGTCTGTCAAGGTGCCAATTCATATTTTACAATTTTATAATTGTATTTACCTGTGAGTTGCAACTTCCACTTGCCCTCCATATTTTTCATGGTGCAGGCTAGTTCAGCTTCCATTTCCTTTTGGAATTCATCATCACTAGAAGATTCACTTTCTCCAGTCAGACACTCCCTTATCAGTTTACGCTTCTGATCAGGGGTGCCATGTAAAAGCACGTCCACTTCATCTTCAGAGCTAAGAGATGATGAAATATTAAAGACCATTATTCCAAGATGAATGTGACAATTCTATCCCTGGTACAATAAAAACATTTTAAAGGTACTTGTTAGATATTCTGGAAACATTTTTTAAAAAAAACTTTTCATTGCAGAAATGTAGTGCTATTAATTCTGAGGCAAACAGACAAACAAAAGCCTGTGCTGTATACAGTGATAAGCCTGCTTCTGTAATGTAAACCACAGAAAGTTACACTGAGATATAAAGGGAGTGAAGAAGCTAGTAGAAAAGGGCAGAAACAGCAAGATTATAGGAAAGCTTACTAAAAAATGTGGAGAAGAGCAAGCAGGGAAAGGAAATGTGGGGAGAAAGGAAGGAGAATAACTGAAAGGATTAGATGCCCTTGGATTGCACCCAACAGTATAATTCACTTTCACAAGCCATTCATTATGGTGGCTTCTATGCTTGTCTCCTAATTCAACTCTAGAAAGCAAAGGCATGTTCAAGAGACTCATCAACTGCTTCACATACAATCCTTAACATGACATTTTGGGAATATAGGCTAAATCAGCCTTCCCCAACCTGGATGTCTTGGATTTCAACAGCCATCAGCTTCAGATGACATCACCAATGGTCAGGAATTCAGAGTTGTAGTCAAAAACATCCAGTGGGCATCAGGCTGGGCTAAATAATCATTGGATGATGTGAGTGGTACAGGCAGGTAGCTTGAGTGTCAGACACAATGGCCACAATCCAGCACAGACTTAAACACCCTTAGGGTGTAATCCAATCGAAATGCCCATAAACCTCTGAACTTGGAGGATTATGGGCATCTTATGCAGAGCGGGAGGAGGGGCAGAGGAGATCTTTGCCTCCCCGCTCTGCATTTTTGCTAGGCAGACTGTGGTGCTTCAGAAGGGAAAGAAGGAGGCTGGAGCGCAATCAGGATACCTCATATCCTGGCCGCTCCAGTCCCCTCCCCACCCCCTTTAATCCCTCTCCTGACCTCAGAGAGCAGCTGGCAGGTTTCTTCCCATGCTGGCTGCGAGGGGGTGGGGGAGTTTCGAAGTCAGAGCGCTGGGAATCCAAATGATCCTATGGACCCACAGATGATATCTAGGGGGCAGAGGATCACTCCCTCCAGCTCATTGATTCAATGGCCAAATCTGACATCTATTTCATAGTTAGGAAAGAAAGAAGGCCAAGACACTAGATTTTTCCACAGTCATCCAACAAAAATAACATTTCTACTTTTTGTTTACAAGAGTTCTGGCACCTGGGGCTGACTGCCTCTGAGCACATGCACAGCTGCCGTCCCCACCCCCAATGCACAAAGGAAAGGAAAAGTCTTTCCAACGGGAAAAAAAAGGTCCTAAAGGCAAAGTGCCCCTGAGATTGTACCAAATAGTTTTCCTTATGCTTTCCCACCTATTTGGAGACTGTCCTGACATTGGTGCGGAATCTGGTAGACTGCCCCTCAACCTTCCAACATAGGGCAGCTGTGTCTCTAGATCAGTGCTTCTCAATTATTTTCTGTCATGCCCCCCCTAGGAAGAAGAAAACATTTCGCGCCCCCCGCACGACTGTAAATAGTATCATTTGTCTATAAAATTGTTATAAGTACACCTCTGCATAACACTGTATCCTTATTAACGTATAAGAGAATAAAAAAAGAAAGAAATGTGGATCAATTTACAACAAAGAATAGCTTTATTAACTGTAGCAGAAAAGATTTAAAGGAGCACAGGATTTAAAGGAACACAATATTAAAAAAAACTTTTAACTGAGGTCAAACGAGCCCCCCTTTACGGAGCCTCGCGCCCCCCCTGGGGGGCCCGCCCCACTATTTGAGAAGCACTGCTCTAGATACACACTACAGCTACGGCTTGGTATTATGATAGCAGGAAGCCTCTCGACTCAGTAGTTTCAGGCTCTACCTTGAGTTTGTTGCTTCATCTGCACTGCAGTTGGGAGACACCCGACAGCCACACAAAAGTAGCCTCATGAAGAGTAAACTGAAAAAGCTGAAAGCCACCCTCCTATTAAGGAATAGAGCTCCATGCAGTGTCATAGGGTACATACGTGTTAAAACACTCCTTATGTACTTAAACTTAAGCAATACAGTTATTGACGCAGGGCAAAGCCCACATCTGGCTATTTCAACAGGAAGAAAAAGAGAACACCAAAGTCATTGGATAAATATAAATGTACAGTAATACCTTGGATTGCAAGTAACTTGGTTTGAGAGCGTTTTGCAAGACAAGCAAATTTTTAAATATTTATATATATTTTTTTTACTTGATATACAAGCAACGTCTTGCAATACAAGTACTGTAGAACAGCTTAAATTAAAAATCTCTGTACATATTTTTTGGGGGGGATTTCGTTTTGATATAAGAGTGTTTTGGATTACAAGCACGTTTCCGGAACGAATTATGCTCTCAATCCAAGGCATGACTGTACACAAATTACATCTACACACATACCCTACCTGCCTGCCTGGAGAATTTTATTAGTAGCAACTCTCTTGGGGTGCAATCCTATGCATGTTTAGACTAGAGATGTGAAGGCCCGGAAAAAAACAGGAAAAAAACGGTTTCCCCCCGTTTTTTTCCTGAAGCCTTTTTTGTTTTTTCCCGAAAAATTGAAAAAATGAAGAAAATCAATTAGCATGATGAATAAAATCTTTAAGACAAGGTGTTCATATATTCTCCAAATCATTTCTAAAAACTATGTACAGTATCAGATTATTCTAATTTCTGTGCACTGAGGACAAGCAAGTCCTAGGTTACAAACTGAACTCTCCAATACAAGAGCAAGATGCATTTCTTCCTTTAGGGGGCACCACTATTGTCACAAGAGAAGAAAAAGGTTTCAGTTTCATTTTTGCTTGTGGGTGGGTCTGTTTGGTTCTGTTCTGTCCTCTTCACTAGGCCTCAAAGTACTGGAAGGAAGTACAGAGCAACAAAAAGGACCTGAACGTATACTTAATTTAAAAGGGTAAGAGTTTAAATTCATCTGATTTCAGAAGAACCATATTTTAGCTACATTAGTTTATCTTTATAACCTTCATGTAAATAATAATTTAATTACTACTAATCTGGTTCTTTACTTCCCCCACCCCCAACCATAGCTTAGTGTTTTCTTGCAAGGTAGCCACTAAATTATTTTTCTTTCCTACTCCCCTCAGGAAAATGGTGAGACCAACATCTAGCATATGTAGGCATTTTCACATTACAAGTTCTTCTGAGAAGAAAAATGTGATTTGCAAATACTGTCAGATGAAATATGCATTTCCAAATGCTACTAGGATGATAAAACACATTCTTGTATGTAACAAGTGTCCTGTAGATATTAAAAAATCCTTCATGGATCTAAGTGGAGAGGACCATAATGATGAAAGTGCACATAGCTTTCCTCAACGTTATCATTCAAGAAGTCCTCTTCCTGCTCCATCTGTAACATCACAAAGTGTTGTCCCATCAGCAGCATCTTCAAGTAAACAAATATTGAAAACAACTGCATCCAAGAAATACTCAATAACTTCATTTGTAGACAAGATGACACCTGAAGATCAGGGAAAATTTGATCAAGCTCTTGCAAGAGCAATATATTCTTCTGGAACGCCACTGTCAATAACTGAAAATACATACTGGCAGGAAGCTTTTGAATTACTAAGACCATCATACCATTTACCCAACAGACATTATTTGAGCAAGCCTCTTTTGGAGTCAGAATACGACCGTGTAATGGAATCTGTGCAAGGAAAAATCAACAAAGCACTGTGTCTTGCACTACTTACAGACGGATGGACAAATGTGAGAAGGAATTATAAATTTTGTGATAACACCTCAACCAGTTTTTTACAGAAGCATTGAAACAGGAGAGAACAGACATACTGCAGAGTATATCAGTTGTAAAATATGTGAAGTCCTACAGAAAATTGGGAGAGGTAAAGTATTTGCTTTGCTGACTGACAATGCGAGCAATATGAAAGCACCATGGGAGATCATAATGGATAAGCATCCACATACGGTATTACTGCAATAGGATGTGCATCTCATGGGCTAAACTTGCTTCTTAATGATATTATAAAACTGGACACCCTTCAAATGACATATAGACGAGCAAAAGAAGTTATAAAACATGTAAAAGCTACTCATATTGTAGCTGCAGTTTTCAAGAAGCAGCAAGTAGAAAAAAATGCAAAGAATAAAATAATGACACTGAAGCTCTGTAGTAAAACTCGGTGGGGTGGAGTGGTGATCTCCTTTGAAAATTTACTAAAAAAACAAAGAAACTCTTCAAGAAACAGTAATAGTTGAAGATCTTAAAGTACCCAGGAGTGTAAGAAACACTGTTCTTGATGAGGATGTCTTCTGGGTTCAACTGCAGAATTCCCTGAAGATTCTAAAGCCAATTTCTGCAGCAATCACTGCATCTGAATCAGACAGTGCACTTCTGTCAGAAATTCCTTATCAAATGGCCAAGATTAAAAAAAAACTGTTTTTGAGAATCTCAGTGTATCTCCACTTACAACTATAGAAGAAAGTAAAGTGAAAGATTTTATTTTAAAATGGGAAGAATTTTGTGGCCATCCAATTCATGCTGCTGCAAATCTGTTGGATCCAAGATTCAAAGGTGGAAATATACGGTAAGTGATGATGGCATTGCTACTGCATTTGACTGGATTACAAAACAAGCATCACACTTAGGACTTGATGTTGGAAAGGTACTTTCAAATGTTGCAGAATATAGAACATCTTCAGGGATTTGGTCCAGGAATGCAGTCTGGGATTCTGCCAAACACATTCCTCCTGCAACATGGTGGCAAGGTCTTTGCACAACACAGCCTCTCACTCCTCTTGCTTCTCGCCTTCTTCAGATTCCTCCATCTTCTGCAGCATGTGAAAGAATCTGGTCTATGTTTGGAAACACTCACACTAAATCAAGAAATAAACTGACATGTGAAAGGGTAGAGAAGCTTGTTACAATCCGGGCAAACCTTCAGTTTTTAGAAGTCCATGATAACTGTGATGATGACAAACATAACGAAGCAGAAGCAGAGACTGAAACGAATACTGATAACTATAGCTCAGAAAATGAGTCTGATTAAATTCCATGCCTATTGAATCTTAGTCCCTTCCATACACTTCCCCCCCTCAATTCTTTTCATGGGAATGGGTGCTTTATGTCTATTTGATACTGTGGAGGACTAGAGGAAATATAAATAATTTTCTTTGTTACTAAGGTTGATGGTTTCTTCTGGTTTTTTAAAAATTGTTTTTTTGCCTGCTCCACATAAACTGGCAAAACCAAAGAGGTTCCATATAGTTCAGGAGATAGTTGCTCCATTGGTTATAAATAAAAATTAAAAAAAATAAAAGTAAATTCCGTTTGTAATAATTGTTTTAATACACTGTATTTTTAATATACTAACTGTGATAATTTTATGCCAAATCAAATTGTACATACTGTAGTCATATTTTATGTTCCTAATGTAACAGTGACTTTCAATCTTTTAAAAGTGCTGATGTTGCATTTTTCCCCAATTTTTCCGAAAATTTCCGTTTTTCCCCGAAAAAACCCCGTTTTTTCCCCATGGCTTCAAAATTTTCGGAAATTTTACATCTCTAGTTAGACACAACGAAGTCCTACAACTCTCAGGATCCCTCAGCCAGCTATGGCTGGCTGGGGAATGCTGGGAGTCGTAGGACTTTGTTGTGTCTAAACAGGCATAGGACTGCACCCTTCATTTATTCAGGTGAATTTATACCCCGCCCTTTTATTGGGACACAAAATTCAGGGCGGCTAAAACAAAAACAAATTATCGTACGAAACAAGACACGAATAATTTGCCGATCTCTCGGTTACCCAAAACAACGAGCACAGTTATTGAGATCTACGCCTGTGTTTCAAAGCTTTTCCCTAACATCTCAAGGAAGACCAGCGTTGCAAAACCAGACGACCACAGAAAGGAGGTCGCAATCATTTCATTTCTCACGCTTTCAGAGGCTTTCTCAATGGCAAGCATGAGGAGGCTCCACTCTCTTCGCACATCGACTCTACGTTCACATGCATCCCCACCCCGCAAACACAGACCGGAAAGGGAGGAATTGCCTCCCTCCCCACCCAAAAGACCTGCTCTGCGCCGGCTCCTCATCGCTGGGCTCCTCGACCACGTAAGGATCATCCTCCTCCCGCAAACGGCTCATGGCGGCCTCTTCCCAACCAACAATCGCAATCCTCTTCCACCTCGGTAAGCAGGAAACCCTTTCCCCGCCTTTTCCGGTTCCGCCAAGCGTGGAGTTGGTCCGTCCTGCTACCGTGACCCGGTGGTGGTTAGCAAGCCAGAGAAAGCACCAGAAGGAAGCACGCTTAATTCCGCCTTCCAGATTTCTGTGTCGATAGATCGTAGCGGTGTGTGCCTCAAAACATACAGGCATACTAATAGATCTGGATCTTCTAAGACTCCCCAACCTGTTGCCCTGCAGTCTCAGCCAATAACCAGGGATGATAGACGTTGTACTCCAAACATAAGGAAAGCACCGCGTAAGGGAAGACTGGGATCAGCTCCCCTCCCTCCTGTTGTTACCAGTGTAAAAGAAAGCAGGGCTATTATAACTTTCATCGTTAGCTAGAAGAGGGGATTTCAGCAAGCACAACCTTTTCTCTCCCCTGGTACAGTAATGGGATTAAATTCATTTACTTCAGCTTGTGTGCGTGAGAGACAGGATATGTACTGATGCTTCCTTCACATCTTGATAATCGCCTGGTTTTGGGGAAAGGCATGTGTATAGAATTTCATACAACTACACTGGAATAGAGACATATCGTGTTTGTTCCCTTGCTGTAAAAGACAAAGTATTTTCCTTTTATTGAAGTGTACCACGGATAGCCCCGACTACATCTAGAAAACAAATCTATTGTGCTGCCCTATCCTATGCATGTTTACTCAGTAGTAAATCCCACTAAATTCAATTAGGATTAGCTTCGACATAATGTGCATGACTGCAGCCTTACAGCACCATCATAGGCATGCCTACTCAGAAGTACATCTCACCAAAGACCTTGGGCATATTTAGGCCTGCAGCTTTAATCTCTTACCCCTTGATAGTGTTCCTTTCTAGGTAACCTTCCCTCTCTTAAAAGTAGCACAGGTTGAGTGATTGTAATGAAGTTACCTTACATTGGAGTTGCCCGGGAATAGGGCCTGCCTCTTCAAGAGTGCTCAGTGGTGCACTTGGCAGGACTTGGGAGCAGAAGTCCAGGACCCCACTCAACAGAATGAGGGATCCCAAAGAACGGGCCACATAATGGTAAGACCATAAAGCAGTGGTGCAGCTAGGTAATTTTAGATCCTGGACTTAATGCAACTGGGTATGCTCTTTAGAAGGCATGTGTATTAGTTAAGTTGTGAAGCACACATTTCTGCCACCCACCTCTGCCACCACCACCATTCCATGCTTTTTAACTGCTTCACTCCTGATATGTTACAGCAAAACCCAAACAAAATAAACTGCCAACTTTTTTTTTCTTTAAGGAATACGTTAAGCATGTGCAGTTTGGATTTTTAATTCACTTAAATCATAGCACCATCGTAGAATCATAGAAAAGTAGAGTTGGAAGGGGCCTACAAGACCATTGAGTCCAATCCCCTGCTCAATGCAGGAATCCAGGTCAAAGCATCCCTGACAGATGGCTGTCCAGCTTCACCTTGAATGCCTCCAGAGTGGGAGAGCTCACCACCTCCCTAGGTAATTGGTTCCATCGTGACTATAGGGATAAAATGGAGTTTGCTTCTACTGCCCTGATGTTAAACATATTTACTTGGGAAGACGCACAATTTTGTTGTAGAAAATATTTTAAATAAAAATATAAAATGAGTTTACATGCCTGGGCACTGATGTAATAAATCAGGGTTTCAGTCGTATGAGGGTCACACCAAAGAAGTTATTATGTAGCACTTCATGAATCAAGTAAAAGATCCCTCAAACGTGTTCAGGTTGAACTCTGATGTCCATGCATGCAGGTCAACAAGCACATGTACCATCATTAAAAAGAAGAAGATATTGTTGGCATGTTTGAAGGACTTAAAATAAAGCTATAGTTAGCATAGATGTGTTTGCATGTACAGTCATGCCTTGGATTGAATGCATAATTCGTTCTGGAAACGTGCTTGTAATCCAAAACACTCATATCAAAACGAAATCCCCCCCAAAAAAATTGTACAGAGATTTTTAATTTAAGCCGTACTACAGTGCTTGTATTGCAAGACGTCGCTTGTATATCAAGTAAAAAAAAATTAAATAAATATTTAAAAATTTGCTTGTCTTGCAAAACGCTCTCAAACCAAGTTACTTGCAATCCAAGGTATTACTGTATTTTGTGGAATTCCAACTGAAAGAAACACATGGCTTAATACATGTAGTACATGGCTTAATACATGTAGTACCACCCCAAGCTCAGAATGCAATTAAGACAACACAGTGGGCTTGTTCGCACGACACGGGAACCGCAAGTCCCCCGCAGTTCCCGTGTCATGTGCACGCCGACCGGGGGTGCCCCCGCCCCGCAGGACAGCCGTAGGCGGGACGCACGCAAAGTGACCATGGTCGGTAGAGGGGTAAACCCCTACCGCGTGTGGTCACCATGCCGTCCGAACAGTGGGCGGCCGTCCCACGGGGTCCCCACAGAGACGGCAGCCCAGAGCGGCTGGAGCCGCCGCCGCTCCAGCCTGTAGGGGCAAACGGCCCCTCTGTGTTGTGATATGTATCACATTACCAGCTGCAGCACATTGTTTACACATGGGACAGAATGGCGGGGTAAACAGGTTTATTATGTCTTTCTGGAATCTCGTGTTTTCGCAGGGGTTACTAGAGTGTGAGAGCAATATGAGCTAGTCACATGGTTTGTATGTTCTGATGACGTGTTAACTTGTTTTCTGTCTGAAGCCATTTTAGGGAGAAGCTGAACTGCTTTCTCTCTTCTTCTTCTTCTTCTTCTTCATGGTACAGCTTGCTGGACTTGTTACTGCTACAATGTAACATCTTTGCTGAAGTGGAGTGAGCTCAACTTACTCCACTGGATGTAATGCTTGCTATGCATTTATACTCTGCACATGGACTGTAACTAGGAAATGTATACTCTGTAGAACTTTACTTGCTAAGTGAATAAACAGGTAGAATTAGACCTGTGGTGTTTACAGAGTGTTTCCTGACTCCATGGATTAATCTGCAACGGAGCTTTGTTGGTTCACTGGCACACACACTGCACGCTGCCTGCGGGAGGAGGGAGGTGAGATCTGGAAGATCTGTGTGTGGAATGTACAGGCGTCTGCTAGCACACAGACAAGGATTATAAATCTCCCAACCCGCACACACTCTGCTCAGGTCCAGTTCGAACACTCTGGGCATCCCGGGGCCCCACCCCCTAGTGCCGGGAGGCCCGCACTGTGGTGCGGGAACTACGGGGTCTGCCCACGCACGCGGGGCGCCGGTCGTGTGCGGCACCCCCCCCCGGACCCCGCAGACGGCCCCGTGGTTCCTCCCCCACCGGCAGCCTGGGTCGTGTGAACCGGCCCAGTATGTAAATATAGTCCTTAATTTTGTTCCCATGAGACAGGTTTTGTTGTTTTAAGGAGCATGTCCATCTAACCCAGTATAGTCTATATTCTGATGGACAGTGATCTCCAGGGTCCTTGGTAAGAGATTTTTTACATCACCTGCTATCTGATCCTTTTAACCGGATAGGACAGTGGTTGAACCTGGGACCTCTACTACTGTGTTATGTGCTTCCACCAGAGAATGGTTATTACCAGGCTACTAGATGTGGGGTCCCAGGAAATTCAAAATCCTGTCTGAGGGAGGCTGCAGGCATCCATAGTTGACCTCCATTGAATCATGGGACTTGATGCAATGCTTTTTCTTTTTCTTTCTTTCTTTTTTTACCCTTTCTTCCACCTAGGGCAGTGATGGCGAACCTATGGCACGGGTGCCACAGCTGGCACGCAGGGACCTCTCTGTGGGTACTCGAGCCATTGGTCACCAGATCGTGAAAAAACTGTCCCCTTCTGCAAAACACTAATGATTTTGTTCTTTCTCACGGTGTGGAACAGAATGATTTTATTCTAGAATTCCTGTTACAGAATTCTTTTCTACATTGTTATCACATTTAAAAGATTTTGAAGAATGATGCACAGAGCATGGCTTGGATGTAAAGCCCTAACAGTTGACCTGAGTGCTGCATGTGTTGCTCTCCAACTAACGGAGTATGAGCCAAGGTTTGACACATTATCAGCATGCATGCAATAGCAAAAATCACATTACGGTAATTGTGCAAAAGCATGCCCAATGCAAACTTTTACCTAATGCAGTGTTTGCAGTCCAAGACATAAAGTGTTTAAAATGTATTAAGCACGTTTAGTTTTCTTGTTTATCTTGCTCATCCTAGTACAGGTTGACTTTTACTTTCACTAATCCGACACCTGTAGAAGCAGGGAAAGGACCCGGGGGAAAGGACCCGGGGGAAAGCTTGCCCCATACAATTTCAGTCTGGCATATAATCATATTACAAGTTGAGAATCCCTTATCCAAAAATACATGTGCCTAATTACGGTATTTAAAAAGTTTGTATAAATTCCCTTCAGGCTATGTGTACAATGTAGTACTATAATAATTTTTTGAGTTGATTTTTTCCCCAACAAAAAACTGTTTGTATCATTGAAAGCTCTGTTATTGTGTTTTTCTTTTAAGACAAAAGATGTTAATTAGTTCAGGCAACTGTATGAGTTGTTTTTCTAAAACTAAAACCTCGGTAATTCAGGTTTAATTGCAGTGTTGGCACTTTGAAATAAATAAGTTGGTTTTGTGTTGCAGTTTGGGCACTCGGACTCAAAAAGGTTCGCCACTGAGACGTGGTAACTGACCTAGGGTTACCACGTCTCAGTACAATAGTAAGTGGAGCAGAATTTCGTGGAATGTTCCTTCCTGTACAACTCTTAAAAATGTACAGCAGGCTTCAAGGTCTAGGCCTGGAAATGCCAGTCACAACCTAAGTTAATGTTTTCATATGCCTTTCACAATCAACCCTCCCTTTTTAAAGTTGAAATCCAAGTCTCTTAAATAATATTTGTACAAAACAGTAACCACGTTCTCTTTCTACAGAACTGTGTTTTTCAGTGAAGTTCTTTAAGGACTTGCTTATTCATTTCAATGGAAGGGACAGCTTCAAAATATTTATTCTCGTGCAGCTGCTCTATTAAGATGAATGGGAAAACTCAAACACAAGGGAGTTGCATCCTATAATGTGTGTCCCCAGCACAGTGGCAGCTGCAAATGGAACAGATTCCCTGCTAGAGGCACATGGGGCTGCAGGGGGGAAGGGAAAGTCCATTTGCACAGCACTGCATGTAGCCCCGGAGCGTCACGTATGCTGCTATACACACACTGGATTATTACGGTATTTATGCTCTAATTTATTAGGGGGATCACAAAATTAACTGTTGAGTATAAAGAAAATTGGTTAAATTAGAAATTCACTTGGTTAAGAACGACGACTCCAGAATTTTAGAAAAAAAATATCACTGATTTCATAGTTTATTTTACAATAATTGGGATTAGTCTACAAGTTAAGGCAAACATACTAATGCATTTGCTTTTCTTTTGAAGTCCTATTATAACGATTACATAAAGTTTGCTCCAAAATGTCTAGGAAATGTTTGTTATTTGAAAAAAAGTTAAGATGCTTGATAACATTATGTGGAATAACCAATACAAGGCTTTATAGCAACAATATTCAAACACCTAGTGGCAATATTTAATCAATTTGAAATAATTTGTCTCAAATCAACTTCAGAAATTACAAAGGTAGTAAAATAAAGAGTGGTAGCAATATTTAATACTAGCCTTAAACAGGAACATAATTCTATTGGCTACTTCCACCAAAAAGGGGGGGGGGATGGGGACGACCTAGAATGTTTGGATTTCTGAACAATAAGAGCTTATAGTGATTGAATTAATTTGTGTATAACAAATATGCTGTTGCTTCATATAATCTGGAATTACTCTAGTGGGCTTATGCTTTTTTCAGGAAAAAATAACGAGGAGCTTGTTTATGCGTCCTTTGTCAACCAATTTCTCCAGCAAGTTGTAAATGCCAATTCAAAGTCATAAAATAAACTCCAGAGGAAGGCAGCCCTTATTAATGGAAGGACAGATTCTGGTTTATGTATCTCCATTTAACACTGCCAGACAGCTCTGCAACAGCTGTAAATTACCCTGTAGTAACAAAAGAACATATAAGTAGAAGTTACTGACATTGCTTAATTTTATATAATCCAAAACCTAGTATATTCAGGGCACAATCTAATGAGACTGCTCATACCCTCAGAACTCGGACGATTATTGGCATTCTATGTATGTCGGGAGGAGCGCAGAGGCAAAGGTCACCTCCATGCTCCTCCTGCCATGCAAAACATTTAGATGGCTGATTTCAGCTGTCTAAGTGTTTGGACACAGAGCGGGCAGGAAGGAGTGAGGGGTGCTACCAGGATATTTCATATGCTGCCAGAGCCTGTCTCCTTCCCTCCCCTCCCCTTTCCTGCCCCCAAAAGCCCATCTCCGAGGTTGCTCTTGTGACCATGGAGCCGCAGCCAGTATGGTTCTTTCTGCGCTGGCTGCAAGGGTGGGGGGAGAGTGCTCTGAGTTTACAGTCCTAGCTCTGACCTTGGAGCAAGTTTCCGAGATTGGAGCTTGGACTCTGAAAAATCCTATTGCAGTGTAGACTCTGTCTAGCGGCCATAGGATTGCGCTGCCTGTGAAGGTGCAAATCAGTATAGGTTAACTGTCAGGACAGTGATTTTTTGTAAGCAGTCCACTTCTTTGAAATGCTTCACAAACAGCACTGAGTTTAAGTACATGTTCTCAAGTTTCATGAAACATTTTCACAAGGATCCATTACTGCAATGTTCAATTTCAGGAAAAGTTTGTAATCATTTCATACATTTCCAATCTTCCTCAGTGCACACAACAGCTACCACAATAAATCTCTCCACAGGTAAATTGTCCAAAACCCTGGCTAGAATCCATCTCTGAACACCACCAAACATTTTTGAATGTCAATGGGGGGGGGGGGGGTGTCTCCCGACTCAAGAAATATACTTTCAAAGAAGATAAGCATATCTTGTAGTGTGATGGGTCCTGCAGTAACACACATGGAGACCATCTGCCCCAAAAGAAAGTACAGTGCTCAAAATACATTGAGCATTCTTGAAATAACTTGCTACTTTCAATCTCCAACTTGAGACTTCCTTCTCCCTTTATTTCTTTGGTGGTGGTGGTGGGTTGCTCTGTCTGCCCCTCACTAGCATGTGTCTGAACCAAGGCATTCTAACAAGTACTAATAACCCAATTTAAACAACACAGTTAGACCAAGGGCAGGTGTACTCTGTCTTGCCATTACATTAATGTATTATGCAGTTTATCAGGTGCATCTCACTTTTGTTTTTACCCAAAGTGGCTCACAGCTTTTGTATGAAGGCAGAGAACAGAATTCTAAGAACTTCAGCTTCTTCCCCCAGCTTTTAAAAAAATGCACTTCTAGTCTCATGACTGAATAGAAAAGACTTCCAAAAGAGAAAACAGTATCTATGTTTGCCCATATAAGGGGGGAAAAACTATGGCTGTAGATGCAACGGAAACTAGTACACCAATATGTCAATGGAACTTTCTGCATCAATTCAGAAATAAATTCAAATGATTCTGATGGAAGCATTTAGGATTCCACCCTAAATTAAAGGTAGAATAGCTATGTTATTGTTTCAGATTAAGACTGGATATATCCTATTTTTCAAAAAGAGATGAGCCATTTATGTGTCATTATGCTTTATTTCCACTTTATTTTTTTAGCAGAGCATCTGTGCTATTAAACCATATTTTGCCATTTCTGGCTTCTACAGTACGAAGTTGGTTAAGCTACAAGGAAAAGGATTACCTTAGCATGCTTCAGTTCCAATTCTGCCAGTTCTACTAGATTCTTCCGGAATGCCGCAACTCTTCTAGTTTTAAAGTCTATAAGTTCTGCAGGAAATGAAAAAGGTTGGCATTCCATTTAAAAAGTGTAGACGTAGATAAAACAATTCTACATAGGCCCAAATGTACACAACTCACTGGAGTTTCACACTACTGCTTAAATTCAGAGCTGCTGCCTGATTTAAGGTGTAATCCACAAACCACTTTATCTATGGGCCTGAGGTGTCAAATCCTATAGCAGGGGCCCTTTTTGGATCCCTGGACATATCTGGGAATTTGAGAAACTGCTGTGGGCACCAGCACAAAATGGCTCCCATGGAGGATGTGGCTAGTCATGTAATGGCTGCCATGGGGACCTGGCTAGTCAAGGGGGGGGGGAGAAATAGCAAAGCTAGAGGCTGGGAGGGAGTGGGAAATTGAAAGATTTGCTTCCTGGCCCGCCCAGTCTTCTTCTGTCCCTACAAACCTTTCCCCTTTTGCTCTCTTTCTCTCTCCTACTCCCAGCTTCTAGCCTCACTATTTCTCTCTCCCCAACTCCTTTCCTCGCTATTTCTCTCCCTTCACCACCCCTTTCTCTCCCTTCCTAGCCTCTAGTCCTGCTTTCTCTTCACCTCGCTGTTTTTCCCCACTCCTAGCCTCTAGCCTCGCTCTTTCTCTCCCCTCTACCCCTTTGCATTGCTTTCTCTTTCCCCCCTGCTGAACAGCTGATCAGCAGCAGGTTCAGTAACAGGAAGGAGAACCTGGCACCCTAAAGATTTTCATTTATTAAAAAGAACTTTTTGAAGGGGCCAGGGAGTGAAGAGCTTTGCGGGTGTCATTCGAGGAGCCCACGGGCGCCGCTGTTCTGCAGTCTTAAATCTTCAAGCCATGTAATTTGGTGCAATTAGTTAGCCTGCAGAGTTTTTCAAATGGGAACAAATTTTTCTAGTTCTCATACATGCACAGCTTTCATGAGATTCAGATATTTTGGAATAAAGAACTATTTTACATTTTAATTTAATTAGCTCAACTTTTCCAGTCACGACTGCCCAACAGCTTTCAGTCCTATAAAGAATTTGAGACACTAACAGGATTAGATTTCATTTCTGGACAAGCAGCTGAAGTCAGCCTTTCAGAGAAGTCATATGCATATTAGACTGATTCTAGCAGCACTTCTAAGATCTCTGATGCTGCTGGCTGCCTCAGCATTACAACTTCTGACTTACAAGCAGAATCTCTAGCCACTGAGGGAGGCTTCATACATTTACAAAATTCTATAAGGAGGCATTTTCATATACAGTAGAAACCAGTAGAAACTAATGTTGACCAATTGTACACAGGTTTTTCTGTGTGCCAGTGGACAGTTTTTTAAAGGGATTCTCTTAAATAAAACCATAATTTGTTCTAATTTATTTATATCTGAAGGCTAAGGAATATCTCTATCTATCTATCTATATATATATATATATATATATCTTAAATCTACCAGTTTCCAAGTCTCTTCAAGTACCTTGTTTTGCTGATTCAGATATTTTTTCAAATTTCTGACAGCAAATTTGCTGAGTAGTTTCAGCCTGCAGCACATCTTTGTTCTTCGCTCTTGCTTTGTCCAGTGCCTTGTTTGCATTTTCATAATCCACTAATGACCTAGATCTTCTATACAAAAGGTCCTGCAATACATAAAATAATAAAATCTACAGATGCATACATTAGCTTTGGAATAAATACTTTCCCTAATACTGGTTTAATGTAATGTAATTATTTTATTCTTGTTTTAGTAAGCTTAACATTATTTTTATTAAGCCAAACAAGTTTTTCTCACTCAATTTCTTCTTCCCAACATGAGATTGATAGGCGCACTTGTATAGAAGGAACTGGAATAGAAAACAAGTAACTGCTAAAGTATGACTAATTCTACTATTCCTTCTTTAAAATGAACAAATTGTAGACTGCTTCTGTTTCTGCAACAGGGCTTTTTTGCTCTCTTCTGGTGACAGCAACCTGCATACTCCAAAAGGTCAAGAGACCTTCTAGAGTTAGTTTTCAACAGGCATGAGGGACAAAAGCTGGCGGAGGGCACCAATAACTCTATGTGTGCGCACAGGGGTATGTGGGGTCTAAGCATTTTTTAAAAATAAAATAATGTTTGGGTGGTTATACCAATGAGGACGTACTGTTGTATCAAATAAATAAATTGCTAGAGGCAAAAGCTATTCTGATAGTGATCTAATATGAACATGCACTAACTAAAGCATAGAAAGTAATGTTACCAGTTTTCACTGAGTTAATCATATTTTATTTAGGATATTTATACCCCACATTCTAATTTTAGCAAATTCTTAAACACTCATCTATTATTACATCAAGCAATATTTTACAACATTTTGTTATTGCCTGGTAATTAATGATCTAATAATATAAATACCTACGAAATTGACTCATCTAGTTAGATAGTTCTCTCTAGATGTCCTCCAAGATGCCCTTTCATAAAATACTTCTAAAAGCAGAAGTACACAGATTCACCTTTGCAGCTTGTGATTCTCTTAGGTAATATTTTAGAAGGTCTGAAAGCTTAAGGTCCTCATCAGCAGATACACGTGCCTCTATTTTCTAGATCAGAAAAAAACAATATTTCAGAAGTAGAAATATCATATTGGAATGTTCCAATTACACCATGCACCCACTTCAGTTTCAATGACAGAGTCATTGTAGGCTTAGGGAAGTTGGGAATAAACCCACGGAGGGTTGGGAATGAAGTTCAACTATCTTAGTCTGGATCCAAGTGCAAGTTTCTAAGTCCTGTGTTATAACTAGCACCTGTCCCCTCCCTTTTCCCAACATTTCCATTTTAAAAATATACTTCTGTTTTTGTTTAAATCCATGCCACTTTAACAAACAGAAAACCTACCCATGAAGCTTAGCCAATCAGTTGGCTGTTTTTTCACAGACAGTACATTGTCTCTGAATAAAATGTACAATTAAAACAAAACTGCATTACCACCAAACCACCCAAAATACAAAATTATTTGTAAGAAGGATTTCTAATTTGAAGTACTAAAAATGTAGCTGTTTACACAATTGTGTTGACATCCAAAGCTACAGAACTGCTGTTATTCAAGGCCCCAACTCAACCAAAGGACTTAGCCCAAAGTCAAAGGTAATGTGGACTCAGCTGGGATGGCAGGAACCTATTGCCCCAATGCCATAGAAGGAAGCAATTGAAACACTACACTGGTTAAATGAGAGGTAGAGGCATCTCTCTCACAGTTGAGGCACCACATCTCTGTGCCTACTCCACTTTACCAGTTTCTTCAGTTTACTTGCTTACATGGCCTTGGAACTATGAATTCCATCAATTTCTGCTTAATAAAGTGTCAAAAAGCAGATTCAAATACATTAACATTATGATTTCAATTGCTAAGTATTTTGGACTAGCGTGAACAGTTTAATAGAAAAGTATTGTTACCCTTATTCTCTTTGTAACTGAGATTATCAGAGCTTTATGACACTAAAGCAAATATTCCCTGCTTAGTGAACTGGCTGTCTATAAAAGCAGATTAGACTAAAGTATAAGGATTTTGTTTCCCCACCTCTTCCCACATACAGTGGCTGTACAATCTTGCAATCTTTGCTTTTAGACGTATAAACTACTATACACGCACACATACACACCCCTTACAGAATCCTGCTAAGCCTATTTCATTAACGTGTTGACTGAATTCTCCTTATAACAGGCAAGAATCAATCTCAAGCACTAAGGCAAGTTCATCTCCTTTGTTCATCTCCTTTGTAGCTGTGAAAGCTATTTTGCATACAATTCTGTTGCTGGATTCTCCAAATGCAAGTTTAAATTATACACCTTGTCATTATCAGCAATAATAACTATCACAGAAGAGATAATTAGCTGCAAATATTTTTTTTCAAAAAAACCCTGCCTTTCCATCCCTGCTGGTCTACGACCGTAATAAACTGACTGACTTTCCATCCACACAAAGCAATAAAAAAAATTAAACCCAACGGACAAACATATTCCGTTCCTGGATCACTTTCTCCCTGCCTATCATTAGACACGAGGATATGTGTGTCTAATGACCTGTTAAAAGTGCAAAGCCGGATACTATCTGAGAAAAGCCCATGGTTGGCATGGAGGCCATGAACTTCTGAACCTGGGAGTCTCCAACACCACTTTCAAGACCACCTCATGCAGGGAGACTTAGGCAGTCTCAAAGCACTAGTTACATATACTTCAAATTGGAAGGTTGCTGGATAGAATATCGGTAAAGGGAGATAGACCATAACAACCTTTCCCACCCATCAAGTCTAGGTCACTATTGCACTGAGAACCCTAGCAGATACAACTGAGAGAGGCTACCCTCCACCCAATCCAGAATCTAACAGTGGTGCAACGAGTAATTTAGACATGGCACTTAGTGATCTTACAGGGGGCGCATTAGATGATAATGTGTATTACTTCAAAATGTGGTACGTCAGCCCTGTTGTATGGGGTGTGTGTGCTCCTACATATCCTTTTGAGTGGGGCTATGGACTTCTGCTCCAAAGACCTGCCTTGAAGACACTATGGAAATCAAATCCTGGATAGTATATTTACCATTTACTGATTTTGCATCCAGCAGCAACACACATAGAGCTGATAGGCTGCTAAAATGACAGCCAGGGAACCTTTGGCTGGGAGAAGGACTGAAGGGCTGGCAGGAGGGAAGAGGAGGAAAGCTCAACATTGTCTTACATCCCTTCCCCTTATCTGCCTGTCTTCTTCCCTCCACCCTCCATGCCAGTAACACATACACTCCTAGCTGTGGCTCCTAAACCCCCTCCCACAATTAAGCCCACCTGCCCAGCTCTCCAAATACACAGCTATAGACCCAATACAAGGACCTAAAGCAATAACAATACCTAAAAACTGAGGAAGTGTAAGCCACCTCAATTTAAATCTTATAATAATCTTTCATAATACATACCCTTGTTTTGTCAAACAACTCTGATACCTTCAGGAAAAATCTGTGAATGGAAAGATATTGTGAATACTTTTTAGTTCATATCTGTACTTCTAGAAATATACCGTATTTTTCGCTCCATAAGACGCACCGGACCATAAGACGCACTTACCGTATGGTACCCCCCCCCAATTTTTTTTTTAATCAGCTGTTCTGCAGGGAATCAGCTGAGAGGCGGGGATTCCCCGCCCTGCCCAGGAGTCCTCCGCTCTTCCGGACCAGCAGAGGAAAGTAATAATAATAATAATAATAATAATAATTTTTTTTAAAAAAAAAAATTCTTTAATCAGCTGTTCCGCAGGGAATCAGCTGAGAGGCGGGGGCTTCCCCCGCCCTGCCCAGGAGTCCTCCGCTCTTCCGGACCAGCAGAGGAAAGTTAAAAAAAAAAACAAATTAAAAAATTTTTTTAATATATTCGCTCCATAGGACGCACAGACATTTCCACCTAGGTTTTTTTTTGGGGGGGGGGGGGGAGTGCGTCTTATGGAGCGAAAAATACGGTAATTCCTATTTTGACTGCTCCATACAAATGGGCTTTTGCCTGATGAACAGCAAAACCAACTTTACACACACACACACACACACACACACACACTTTGGCATCTAGAATAAAAATCAGTCTATTCAAAACACCGTTATCAATTTAACATATATTAAATAAATTTATATGCCACCTTTCCTCCATGGAGCTCAAAATAGCAGCATACATTCTTCTCTCCCTGTCCTAATTTTATCCTCACAACATCCCTGTGAGGTAGGTTAGGCTGAGAGATAGGCTGATGGTGACTGACCCAACATCATCTAGTGAGCTTCATAACTGACTAGGGATTGAACCTGAGTCTCCACAGTCCTACTTTAGCTACTATGCTACACTGACTCTCAACTATTTTCAAATTGCTCTATTCTCCCACTCGAAACAGCTTTCCTTCTGTACTTATTCCCTGCACAACTAGGTATTCCTTTGTATGCTTCTCTGTTCCCTCAGAGTATATCTACTGCCACTCTGCTCAAAACAAGATCTCTTGAGCTTCCGGAGGGCAGGAATGGCGGGTTGATGTTTGTTTGCTGGGCTCTCGCCCAGTGAAGAGAAACAGCCTGGTTTCTGTGGTAACCAGATAAAATTTCTGGCAACCAATTTGCCTCTGATAAGAGGCAGATCGAAGGATCAACCTCATATGCTCCGTAAGTGCAAGCTCCTTGTCAGAGGCGGGATTTTTCGATAGAGAGATTCTTCCTCCGGCAAGTTCTGAGCGGCAGGGGAGCCTGAGGAGTTAACAGCATCCTCAGACCAGGTTTCGTATCTCTGAATTAGGGCTTATGCTTTGATTTATGAGACAAGATCCGCAAGCCTCCTTGTAACATCTTTTTAAGAAGAAAAATTTACTATTTAAAGACCCCTGCGTCTGGCAGACTTACCATTCCAGGTCAGTGTCTATTTTCTGTATCGGAGAAGAAGGGGGTGAAGAAATAAAACTGCTTAAACCAAAACCCAAACAAATAAATGGTCAAGAAGTAATTAAGAAATAAGGAGTATATACTGGAAGGGAGTTTCAGAAGAATTAATTGGACTGTGTATTTTTTGGACTTACATGTCGAATTGGCGGTTGCTAAAAGTGAACTATTTTTGCTGTTACGTTATGGGAAAGAAGCTCTGCCTGTTTTGAAATGCCAAGAACAAGATAAGATTAGGAGCTGCTGTGAATCAGACAGAAGCTGTAGAAGTGTTAAATATATATATATATATATATTGCATGATGCCACCAAAAAAGGACGTAAGGCAATTGGAAGAAAGAAGGAAATCTTCCCATGTGGAAGAAAATCAAACAATGGCTGAGAGTTTTAATTTAATGATGACAAAGATTACAAGTATGATGGAACAATGTCAAAAGTCTTCAGAAGAACAAACAAAAAATTTTAATGAACAAAAACAATCCGTTGAGAACTTAAGAGAAAAAACTTGATGAAAGATTGACAAGTTTAGAAGTAACAATTAATAAAATGCAAACATCACATAAACACGTTTCACAGGAGTTGAGTCACACAAATCAGAAGGTTTTGACCTTAGAAGCCAAATGTCAATAGACAGAACAACAGCTGGGAAAATGTTTAAATTATTTGGCTTTGATGGAGTTAAGACGGAATGAGTTTTGTTTAAGATTGAGATCAATTCCAGAACAACAATCAGAAGACATTACAAAGAGGATTATTGAATTGTTAGCAGAATTTTTGAGTATGGAAATGAAAGATATGCAAGCAGAAATTGATAGAGTTTACAGAATTAATTCTCGTTTTGCTGTTAAAAATAAAGTCCCGAGAGATGTCTTGATTTGGTTTGTCAGGAAAAGTTTAAGAGATCAAGTTCTTCAACAACACTACAAGGAGAAAATGATGCTGAATGATGAGGGGAAAGATGTGGAAATAATTGTTTTGAAGGAAATTCCATCAAGGATTTTGCAAAAAAAGGAAAGAATATATATTTTTGACTGAGAAGCTTAAACAGCAAAATATTCGATATAGATGGGAATTGCCAGGAGGAGTTAGTTTTACCATCAATCAAAGGAGATATAAGTTCAGTACGGTGGAGGAAGCGAGAAACTTTGTGTAAAAGTGGGAAATTAAACCACAAGGGTCTCGGGATGAGACTGGAGGCTCAGTTTAGAAACTCCTATGTGGACTACAAATTAATCTGATTAAAAATGGATTACAAATTTTTGTCTTGGAATATAAATGGTGCGAATGCACCACAAATGAGAAGAAAAATATTTTATTATTTGAATAAATTGAAGTTGGATTTGATTTGTTTACTAGAGACACATATAAATAAAAGAGATTCAAAATATTTGATACAAAAGAAACTTGGAGAAGAATTTATTTCATCTAGTACAAAGAAAAAAAATGGCGTGGTTTTATATGTAAAGAATAAGCTTTCTCCAATATGATTTTTCAGATGAACAAGGTAGATATGTTGGAGTAGAAGTTAATATTTCTGGAAAGAAAATGTTGGCAGTAGGGGTTTATGCACCAAATGAAAATAAATTTATGTTTTATAAAGGTCTTATGGATAGACTTTTTGAATTTACATACGAAAACTGGTGTTTAATGGGAGATTGGAATGGAGTGGTGTCACCAATACAGGATAGACGTTCGGAAAAAGATATAAGAAAAAACCAGGGGAAATTGCCAAAAAAATTTTGAATTAATAGAACATCTAGAGTTGGTGGACATTTGAACTAAAAATGGAGACTCCAGAGAATTTACATTTTTTTCTGATAGACATGCAAGACTTGATATGATTTGGTTGTCGAAAGCTATGGCCATGGAAATTTATAAAGCTGAAATATTGCCAAAAACGTTTTCTGACCATAATCCAGTTTCTGTGACTTTCAAAAGGAAGAAGGGTTCATCTAGATGGAGATTTAATGAATCACTATTGAAACAAGAAAGGGTGGTCCAAGACTGTAAGCATAAACTGAGATAATTTTTTGAAAATAACTTAGACAAAGGTGTGGACTTACAAATAGTTTGGGATACAAGTAAAGCCTTCATCAGAGTGTTGTGATATGTATCACATTACCAGCTGCAGCACATGGTTTACACATGGTAGGGACAGAATGGCGAGGTAAACAGGTTTATTATGTCTTACTAGAAACTGTGGTTTCTGGACTGTGAGAACTGTATGAGCTAGTCACATGGTTTGTATGTTCTGATGACGTGCTAACTTTTTTTCTGTCTGAAGCCATCTTAGAGAGAAGCTGGACTGCTTTCTCTCTTCTTCTGGTTCTTCTTGCTGGGCTTTTGTTACTGCAACAATGTAACGCCTTTGCTGAGGTGGAGTGAAGCTCAACGTACTCCACTGGATGTAATGCTTGCTATGCATTTGCACTCTGCATATGGACTGTAACTAGGAAATGTATACTCTGTAGAACTTTACTTGCTAAGTGAATAAACAGGTAGAATTAGACCTGTGGTGTTACAGAGTGTTTCCTGACTCCATGAATTAATCTGAAAACGGAGAAGCTGGAAGCAGGTCAGATTACAAAGCACGCTGCGGAAAGGGGGGAGGTCTGGAAGATCTGTGTGTGGAATGTCTGAGTTCGGCTAGCACACAGAGACAGGATTTTAAATCTCCCCTCGCACACGCACTCTGCTGCTTACGCTGACGCGCAAGAGCAACATCACAGAGGACAATTTATACAACATAACTCCTTTCTTAAAAAAAGAGACAAGAAACGACAGAAAAGATTTTATTGGAAATTAGAGAGAAAGAGAAGGAATTAGAAAGATCTCCAAATAATACTAATATTTCATGGCAAATTAAAGAGCCGCAGAGGCAGTTATCTATGTTGACGACACAAGAACTGGAAAATGAAATTGAGTTATGCCAAGCAAAGGAATTTTGAATTTGCTAATAAACCAGGGGAATGGTTGGCATATAAACTAAGGAAAGAGAGAGAGAAGAGAGTAATACTTAAGCTGTTGGAGGACAACACTGAAATAACAGATAATTTGGGTATGAAAAGAGGGTTTTTTAAATTTTATTCACAATTATATAAACGGGGGGGGGGGAATCTGAAAAAATAGAAGATTATTTGCAACAGCAAAATTTACCAAAGATTACGGAATATCAAAGACAAATTATGAATGGTCCTATAACTATACAAGAATTATCTGAAGCAATTAAAAAATCTAAAAAAGGGAAAACACCGGGCCCTGATGGATTGTCAGCAATTTATTACAAGTGTTTTGAGGATGAGTTGTTACAACCCCTACAAAGGACTATGAATAATATCCTACAAAATGGGAAGCTACCAGATACATGGAGAGAGGCTAATATTGCATTGATACCTAAAGAAGGACAAGACTTGACTTCTGTTAAAAATTATAGGCCAATTTCATTATTGAATAATGATTACAAATTATTTACAATGATTCTATCTGAAAGATTAAAGAAAATTCTACAAGAGTTTATCCATCAGAATCAATGTGGTTTTCTGCCTAAAAGACAATTAAGAGATAACATTAGAACTGCGTTGGATGTGTTGGAATATTTAAATTGTCATAATGAAAAACAAGCAGCACTGATTTTTTTGGATGCTGAAAAAGCCTTTGACAATGTGAATTGGTTTTTTTATTTGGAGTTATGAATGAAATGGATTTTGGAGAGAATTTTATTAAAGGAGTAAAAATGATATATTCGATACAAAAAGCGCAAATAATTGTTAACAGTGAACTGACAAAGCCTTTTATGATACAAAAGAGAACAAGACAAGGCTGTCCATTATCTCCACTACTGTTTATTTTAGTTTTAGAAGTTTTGCTTAGAGATATTAGGCAAGATGGAAGAATCCCGGGAATAAAAATTAAAAAAGAATCATACAAGTGGAGAGCTTTTGCAGATGATTTGATGATAGTCTTGGAAAATCCACTACAAGGAGTGCAAACTCTGTTGGATAAATTAAATGAGTTTGGAGGGTTGGCAGGATTTAAGGTAAATCATGAAAAAACAAAAATGTTGGTGAAGAATATGAGAGCGGGAGACCAACAGATATTGATGCAAACAACGGGTTTTAAAATTGAAAAAAGAATAAAATACCTTGGTATCATAATGACAAATTCGAATTCCACGTTGTTTCAAAACAATTATGTTAAGATATGGTTAGGAATTAAAAATGATATGTTGAAATGGGAGAAACTAACATTGTCTTTGTTGGGTAGGATTTCTGTGATAAAAATGAAAGTTTTACCAAGAATGATGTTTTTATTTCAAACACTGCCGATTTTAACTAATGATGTGCCCTTTAAAGAATGGCAAAAGGACTTATCTAAATTTATTTGGCAAAGAAAGAAACCATGTGTTAAATATACAGTTTTACAGGATGCGAAAGAAAGGGGTGGACTGGGTGTACCTGATCTGAAATTGTATTTTAATGCTTGCTGTTTTGTTTGGTTGAAGGAATGGGTGACATTGAGAAATAATAGACTTCTAGAATTAGAAGGGCATGATCTAAGGTTTGGATGGCATGGATATTTGTGGTATGACAAAGCTAAGGTTAATGTAGATTTCAAGAACCACTATATCAGAAGGGCGTTATTAAGAGTTTGGAACAAATATAAGCCTAGGTTATGCCCAAAATTACCCTTATGGATATTACCCCAAGAGGCATTATACAGGAAAGAAATGACAAGCAATGAGAACTGGTTAAAATACCGAGAAATATTGGAATTGCGTCAGGGTACATATCAGGGATGGGGACTCAGACTCCAGGACTCGACTCGTGAGTCGGACTGAGTCCCCCCTCTGACTCGAGTCAGACTCGAGTCCCAATATTTTTAATGGGACTCGATACTTGACTCGGGACTCGAGACCAAGGACTCGTGTTCCAAAATCGTGTTCCTCAAATGCAACATGGATAGGTTTTAGGAAGTACAGCAAGTTTATTTTTTAAAATCATTTTCCTAAAATGCAACCTTTCAGACATTTTGGGTTTGGCTGCCTCTGCCTGCCTGTTTGGGGTTCCCTGCCTCCTCTGCCTGCCTGGTCTCTTCTTAACCAGTTCCACAGTTTGAATTGTCCAAGACAAACACCTCTGCCTGCTTGCTTTGGGGTCCCCTGCCTCCTCTGCCTGTCTGGTTATTTTGGGTTTGTCTGCCTGGTCTGTTCTTGCCAAAATCAGTTGCAGAGTTTTGAAATAAAAAGGCACACTTGTGCCTAGAATTTATTTAAGCCACACATCTGAAATAGCCTTATTTTGTTGGGAAACCCCCCCCCCCATTGATTTTAATAGGGACTCGTGCAGTCAGCTTTGGGAGTGACTCGTGACTCGTTAGTCACCATTTTGGACCAAGGACTCGGACTCGAGACTCAGGTCCAAAGACTCGTGACTCGACTCGTGACTCGAAACCAAGGACTCTTCAACATCCCTGGTACATATTGGATTAAAACACGGGATTACTTAGTAACAGAAGGTTATAACTTACACTGGTTTTCATACATGCAACTATCAGAGAGATTTAATGTGGATAAAATAATGTATGATATAGAACAGGATAACTCTGAATTTGAAATACAATTGTGTACAGGTGATGACCATGTAATTGCAAAAATGTATAAATTTCTGTTGAAGTTTGGGACAGAAGAAGAACAAGTTAAGGACTGTATGGTTAAATGGGCAAGGAACTTTGGATATAATATAATGATGGAACAATGGGAACGCATGTGGACTAAAGGTATAAAATTTACATTGTGTTCTGATCTTAGAGAGAATTTTTACAAGATGATGTATCGTTGGTACCTAACCCCTGTGAAATTGGCTAAGATGTATAACAATGTGTCAAATGTATGTTGGAAATGTCAAAATCATGAAGGAACATTTTATCATGTTTGGTGGACATGTAAAAAAGTGAAAACATATTGGGTACAAATACACACATGGATACAAAAGATTTTAAAAGTGAATATTAAACTGAAACCAGAAATGTTCTTATTGGGTATAATGGATTTACAACTTGAGAAAGACTATGGAAAATTATTACAATATATGATCACAGCAGCAAGAATAATCTATGCTCAAAAATGGAAAGAAGCAACAATACCAACCATAGAAGACTGGCTATTGAAAATGTTGGACTTTGCAGAGATGGCGAAATTGACTTGTTTAATTAGAGAAAAAAATCTATCTTCATTCAAGAAAGACTGGAAACCTCTGGTGGACTTCTTGGGGAGGAGGGAAAGTGACTTAATAACTTTGAGTTTTGATTTCTGAATATTGGTAAGGTGATATAATTTTTTTCTGTGAAAATAGAGGAAACTTAGATTGGATAAGGATTGGTAATGTTTGTCAGACATTGAGGCGGAAGCCAAATATGATTTGTTGTTGTTTTGGAAAATTCAATTTAAAAAAACAACAAAAAAACCAAGATCTCTTCAACCTGCAACGCAGATCCACAGTTGGTTCTACACATTCTTTTCTGCATTTCTGTGCAAAGCTCTTTACACCAGATTCACATAACACCCATGTTGTAAAGGAAGAGAATGCATACCCCACCAACTATTGCTAATGTATACCCCACCCTAATGACAGGGAAACAGGCCATTAAGCAGTTGTAGAGGTGGAGAAGAAATGTGGCTAGAATTGCATCCAGAAAAGTAATAGATTAGACCTTATTCCAAAATTATTTTTTTCTTAATGTGGACAAATATAGCAGGCAGAAAGCCTGAAATTTTAAAGCTGACACATCTGCAATTTGATTTCATATTTTAGGCTCCGCACATTGTTTGTCATAGAACTGAAGAGCATAAGTGGATGTATAATGAAACTGAACATAAAATAGCTGCTTAAATCTCTAATTCAGGCCAATGTGGTGATAAATATTATGTTTAGGGTTTTTTTTAACATGTATATTGTTTTAATATACACGCTGATTTTTTAAAATCCTTTGTTTAAATCATGTACGCTGCTCTGACGGCTTTTTTTGGTTAAAAAAAAACCCAGCCTAAAATATAAATAATATAAATTGAGTCCATCTATTGAACTGCTCAAATACCATTTTTATGAACTGCTCAAGTACTGTTTATTGTAGTGTCTATGGGTATTACAATGAAGTATTGGTAATAATTACAACACTACCAGCACTGTACTTTATATTCTTTTATTATATGTGTTGAGCCTTTGAGGGACAAACCCCACCCACCCGTATGCTACCTAGACAGAGAGACAGAAATTAAGCAAGGGCAGTGTGATGCAAAGAGACTGGGGAAAGGAGTTTATCTCAACATCTCCCTCTCCATTCTCCTATTCTTTTGTAAACAGATAAAATGTGAGAAGAGGAAAGGCTTGAGTAAAGAGGCAAATCTTTAGCCACTTGTTAACAATGAGAACAGATGGAGATGCCCATATACTGGGAGCAGAGTATTTCAAAGGAATACAATATAGAGCATAAAGAGACAGAGTTGGAGATCGAAGAAATCATAGGCAAGGAGCCAAAAGAGCACACATGAATTTTAAACCAACTTTTTAAGTACAGCACAAGTTCAAGGATGGTTTATATTCCAAAATGCTACACAACTTTCAGAGTACTTTGCATGCATAGCTTAATCACCTCTAGTCCCACTTACTGCAGCTCATCAAAATAGCCCTATGTGTAAGTGAACGTTACAACATTTTAGAGTTAATAGGTTCCAAGCTGCACATAATCTACAGGCCAAGATAACACATTAGGAAAAGGATATTATTGTATTAGTTTTTGTATGCTGTTAGTGCTTTGATCTTCCTTTTCAAAAGAAAAGTATGGTGCAAATAAACTTTATAAAAATATATCATTTCAATCAGGATAGGCTGGAAGTTGTAGAACTTCTGCCCTCTGTTGCTTTTCAGGGTTTTTTTAAAATTATAAATAAATGTAAAAATAAGTCAGGATTAATCATCACTTCAGAAAATAAAGACAAGATAAAGTAACAGTGATGCAAGGTTTTTCTCTGTGCAGGTGCTTTTTAGACTTGCATTATTTGGTCCTATTATCTCAGCAGTTGCTGCATTAAAGATACTTCCATTCCCAACATTCATGATATTGAGAGAAATATACCATGTGTGACAAGCCCTGGCCCCAGACCTGTCACTGTCCCTTTTAATACCCTCAGTAGCGTTTTTGACCAAAGTCATTAAGCATTCTAGCCATGGTTGAAAAACAATGAAAATAACAGCTTTTTATACTGTTAACAGGTTCCAGTTTATTGTCTTTTCTGTTACCGAAATATCTTTCTACTATCTCATTCTCACAACCTCAGATACTGCTTGGATATCTCTGTATGTAGGAATAATAAAAGCCGAAAACTACCCAGACCCTTCCTAGTTTCCCTGCCTCACACCAGGTAAGGAAAAATGGCTCTAACAGTTTCTTCCCTTCAGCCTTTTTAGCACCTCCCCTTCCAGGTATCAAGATAGGCTGATTACACAAGCTACCCAACCAATCGGGGTTTCTTCCCTTTCCCAGTTGCTGGGCAGACTTTCTAGAGGCTTCCGTCACACCATGTATGTAGGAAACTAAAAAAAATAGACTTCATTTTTGAAAGGGTCAAATACCACAGATATTACATAAACATAAAAGAAATCCTGTGCTCTGTGCTGTAATTTCTTCAAGTTATGCAACTTTCTAAAAGGTCTTACTTGCATATATCTGTGGAGTCCTGCGTTCCCAATGTATATAATGAAGAACCAATTCTATTGCAGTCATCTGCAACATCTGGAAAAGAAGAAATACTTAAGACTCCATTTGTTCCATTATGGTACAAGAGGATTCCAAATATACATGAAGTTCAAATATTGCACAAGGCCTATATTCCAGCTTACAATAGTTGCAGGACCCATTGCCGCAAATCATCAATATAGAATATGCAAAACTAAATTAACTTTATATTACTTGAAATTTCCGTATTAGCAATTACATAGATTTGTGGGTGTGATATGCACCTCACAGAGAAAGGAATTTGGAGGCAAGCACACCATTTGGGTTTCCAGTCATCCCATCTTTTATAAAGCCCACACATTTCTGTAACTCTCAAGCTTGTTGGTAAGATCTGAAATAAGTGCAGACAGTGTCTGCTTAAGACCACAAAACCCTGCAGTGGGGAGGCTTTTGTATTTATTCATCAAGTCCTGGTCTTTATCCCTATCTACTTACCTCCATACCAAGTCAATATTTCTTCTCTGTCCTTATCCCAAATATGCTTACACTTCCACAAATATTCCAGATTTATCATACACCAGAATACAATAAAAATGCAATCTACATATTAAGCAGATTTGTACAATTTTGCATCATTTATTTCAAGGTCCAAAATTGGGTTTCTCTGAAATGTGTCATCCAACATAGCTCCTGCTCAGATAAAATACACACTTACTTTTATGGGATCGTGTCATTTTATCAGACTTGATAGAGGAATCCTTGACACGGTTGTGATATTCTACAAGGAATGTTCTTTCATGTTCAAAGAAATCATCTACATCCTGCAAGGCAACACAGAATTGTAGAAAACAATCATTTTTCAGGGATGCAGTTAGCCACTGACCTCTTAATCCAAAGCAAAATACATCTGCCTCTAATGAATAAGTGAAGGCGGCCCACAAAAGAAAAAGCAATAATGTAGCCTTAGCTGGAGCTATGTACAATGTACTCCAGGCCTTAAAGGACAAGGGAAGCAACACATTCCACTGCAAGACCACCAATTAGTTAAAACATTTCTATGCCACTCTTCATATCTACATTCAGTTACCAAATATTTGATTTACATTTTTAAAGAAGGGATTATTAGAATCCATCCCCCCCATCCTACACTTGTTTCTCCCTTCCTCTGTTTTCCCCAAAGTCTTAGTCTATAAGGTCCTTGGGGGCAGGAACGTATATTGCCTATAACTCTGTACAGTGCCATGTACACTCATGGCATGGTATAAATAAGAATGAACCACTCAAAGCCATTTGTAGAACATATTCCCTATGGAGCTGTGACTGGCACCGACTTTGCAATCTTTTCAGTGCCAAGACAAAAAAAATCTGTTTGACTGGGCATTTTAAATCAGTTAGTCTGTCTTCTTGTATTTTGCTGCTTTAAAAAACAGTTTGTGATTGTATTTTACTGTTTTTATTGTATTTTGTAGTTGTATGCCCATTTGCACCGCCCTAGAAGACAGAACAGCTGCAAAAACCAGTCTGCCCTTTCTACACCTTGAAGACCAGGCAACTCTAAGGAAAACTAAAAAGATCCAGTGCTGCCAGAAAATACCTCTCCCTAGCAATGTTCCCGCTAAACTCCCATACCAGCCTTTATACATGGGCACATTCCAAGCGCCATTAGGTGGCTAAAGAATGAAACCACCCTGGTTTATGGACATGTTCTGCAATTACTCTTACTTGTAATAGAAAAAAAATAAGCGCAAACTACTTGAATTCATTTGTTGGTATCATGCCACACTTCCACCAACAAATCTGTAAAATATTCACAAACAATGTAATGTATAAATACATTACTTAAAATGGCTTAATAAGAATCACCTTTACTCCTGAGACAATGACACCATCTGCAGACTTAACCATGTTTTTAAAGAAGTCTTCAAGTTTCTCTTTCTTATTTTTTCCACGGACACTCAGCTGAAATAACACACAATGTTAAGTTACTTTTTTAAAAAATCAGAATCATTTGATTTTACTTTCTCAGAGAAGATATCAGAAACCATAACTAGAAACTACCTACAATACCAGTTTCATTTCTCCCTGTTTATTGTAAGAAGAGTTTCATTTACCCCAACAAGAAGCTATTATAGCTATATGACTCCAACAGTTTGATGCTTACATTGGATTTGCATACATCTTTCTTCAATATACTTACATCTATTGTAATTTTGTATTATCTTGGATCCATTTTATGCTCAGATACAGTTTTATTATTTAAAGTACAGTAATACCTTGGATTGCAAGTAACTTGGTCTGAGAGCATTTTGCAAGACAAGCAAATTTTTTAAATAAATTTTGACTTGATAAACAAGCGACGTCTTGCAATACAATAGTGTAGGGATGTAACTGCTCGCCTCTCACACCCGCCAGAGTACTCGCTTTGATATACGAGTGTTGTGGATTACAAGCACGGTTCCAGAACGAAATATGCTTGCAATCCAAGGTATTACTGTATTTAAATACTTCAGGCAGCAAGTTTCATAATTTAATTATGCTTTGTATGAAGTAGTACTTTGTCCTAGATCTACTGCTGATCAATTTCATTGGATGAACCCAAGTTCTACTATTACTGGGGGGTGGAGAGAAAACTTCCTCTATTCATCTTCTCTATATCATGCGTATTACCAACTGATCCATATGTTGTCCACACAAAAATAATTATATTTGTAAAGAGCCAGTGTGGCATAGTGGTGAGAGTGTTGGACTGGGACTCATGAGATCCAGGTTCTAGTCCCCGCTCTGCCATGAAACTCACTGGGTGACTTTGGGCCAGTCACTGACTCTCAGCCTAACCTACCTCACAGGGTTGTTGTGAGGATAAAATGGAGAGGAGGAGGATTATGTAAGCCGCCTTGGGTTCCTTGCAGGAAAAAAGGTGGGGTATAAATATAATAAATAAATAAATAAAGGAAAACTGTATTTCTGCATCTATGCCCAGATGTGTTTAGTGCAAAGAAACTGTCATAAGTTGCTTCAAGGACTGAAATACCACATACACTATTTTCACTATCAAGAATATATCTTGCTTTGTAGGTGTGCACAGGCTGCTTCTTTTACGCATTTCAGTACTCACATCCTGATTATATTCCAAGAATACATGGAAATTTAAATCCTTTCTCAAAATGGGATGAGCTGCTACACGACACAAGAAGACTTCATGCATGGCTACTGTCTTCTTGAAGATTGCCAAATACTCACTAGAGATAAAGAAAAGGAGGATTATATAATTTTGTAAGTTGCATTTCTAAATGAAAAGCAGTAAGTTTCAATTTGACGCTTGCAAGAAAGTTGGGGTGTTATTTAACTTCAAAGCAAACTACAGAAGAATCATGATTGGATCCAAGCAAATACCATGAATTCCTTGTTAGTTACTATACTGGGCCAGTATCCAACCTTTTTTTCTTTTCATGAAGTTTATAGCTCCTGCATTGCCATTCTGTTACAGTACTTTCAAAAGCATTTGCTTATAGAAAATAATAGGAGGAAAATGCACGCACTTGCTGACAGAAAAGTATAGGAGGAGAGTGTGCTTTTGAAAGTGCTCCCCATACTTAACTGCTTTTAAGAGAAAAAATCTGGGTGGTATCCAACTAGTGTCCCTCAGCTGACAGAAGGCATCCACCAGCAGAACAAGGAGGGAGACAATTTTCAGCAATTCCACACTATGCCGCGGTCACATTGCTCATTACTTTACAAAATACTGAACCCTATAGTCTCTTACAACATGTAAATATAGTTTGAATTTTCAGTCAGTACTATAGCCTGTGTAGGAAAGCAAAGCACCTCCTTTTTCCAATGGCACAGTTTAAGCAGGGTTCACAAATGCTGGCTTGGCTTACTAGCCAGTTGTTAGTGTCATCTTCCTTGAGTGCTCTGGCACATGCACAGAGCTTGGGAGAGAGGTACAGATTTTCTCATTTGCACTGCGGTATGAAGAAAAAACAAGTTTTTCCCACTGCTCAAAAGAGACTCCACCTGTTTCTTACCTTCTCCAAACCACAACACAAATGAGAGCTCTGTGGAGGGATCTGTATGCTGCCAACCATCTGCTCAGACAACCAAGAGTACTTGCCCTTGATGAGCTGATGAGTGGATCTATGGATGCCCAAGTTTTAATACAAGTATGCAGCTAGGAAAGAATAAGAGGTGACTGAGGCAGACTGAAAATATTTAACACCAGGCCTTTACAACTCATTTTGGAAAAACTAGAGGTTGGTACAGAGGTGAAAATATTGTGTGCAGACTTAGTTCAAAGCCTCTCTCAGTTAGGAAACTGGGTAACCTTAGACAACTCAATATGTCTCAGCCTAATATACTACTTCACAAGACTGTTGCAAGGATAAACATACTGCACTGAATTCCCCAGAAAAGCAAATTATTCAAAATTATTTGATTTATTACATTAAACTTTTAAAAACTACCATTTCTTGTTTTCTGTATTTTTTCCCTTTCAAACTTCCCACTATTTTGGTCATTAATGTGTTACATGAATTATCATGAGGAAAATTATGCAAGAGTTAGAGTTATGTGCTCAAATCTGCCTCTTACAACAGAAATGACTGAAATTACTAGAAAATATTGGAGAGTCAAAAGCACATAAAGAACTAAAATATACACATACGCTTCTAGTTCTTGCTTCATCTTGGTGAACTCCTCCTTAGTCATCGATCCTTCGCCTTCACCAAGCTTCTGCAATTTCTCTCTTGAGGCATCGAAATCAGGCCTGGGTGGTGCTGGCGGAATCTGTCAAATGAGTCACAGGTAGTGTGAGCCAACCAGGCCTCCTGCACTGGGATAGCAGCCACTATGAATGCCATTATGTGCTATTCTTGGGAAGGAACAGTGTCATCCAAGAGGTTCTGAGAACAGATGAAGTCACCAACTTCCTTTTAGGACAATCCTTCCTAACCTTAGGTCTCCAGATAGTTGGAATACAATTCACATTATCCCTGCTCCTTGGCTATGCTAACTGGTAGGAATTATAGTCCCAATATCTGGCGACCCAAGGTTGGGAAAGGCTTAGAGTGAGTTATGACCACTAGAATAATCCTTCCCCTCTAGTGCTGGAGCAAGGTTTAACCTCTTAAAATACTGTTACAAGGAGT
Source organism: Shinisaurus crocodilurus (assembly GCA_021292165.1). NCBI lineage: Eukaryota > Metazoa > Chordata > Lepidosauria > Squamata > Shinisauridae > Shinisaurus > Shinisaurus crocodilurus. The sequence goes on from CM037876.1 coordinate 267,438,002, forward strand.
TATTCAGCAGTTTTAGAAGGTGCCCAGTTCTACTTAGCCAAGTGTGCCACTTCTCATGTTGTGGGCATAAGCCTCTGCCTGAGCTGGAGAAATTAAGGTGAAGGAATACAATCAGGTTGTTTGTTGTTCGAATTGGGGAAAAATGCAAATATCATGCTAAAAAGTAAAATATTCCCATATTTTTATTTCTATGAAGTATGTTTTTAAGCTCCAACAATCAACCATTTAATCACTTAATTACTCAGGAAACGACAATAATTCCTACAAGACCTTGAAACAGTTTTCACTAGTGGCTCATCTAAATTGTATGTTGTTTTTCCTTTATACTAGATCATTTCTCTACAGAGAAGAAGTTTTATGTTCCTACTTTTAAAATAATTAGTAATACAGCCTGTTTCTATACAGGCTGTTTCTAGCCTGTTTTAATGTGTAGTGTTGCAGCCTTTCCCCAATATCCCACCTTCTAATTTAGTTGAGGCAATTTAGGCCACAATCCTATGAATGTTTAAGCAGAAAAAAGTCCTACAATTGCCAGCATGCCGACTTTTTTCTGTCTAAGGACTGCACCTTTATTATCATCTGCTGAAAGCAAAAAAATAAAACATCACATTCATCCACATGCTTCAGTCTAGCTAGTTATATTTATCAGTTGTAAGTCAGAACTGAAATACTGTCATACAAAATTCCTGGGCAAAAATAGCAAAAAGGTTGATGTAGTTAAGTGGAAAATTACAGTAAGGATTGCACTGGAATCATTTCAAACTTCTTTTTTTAAGTTACACAGAACAATTTCATGAGCCACCCTGAAAATAAAATAGTACCAGCTTTCAACAGGAAGCATGGGAGTTCAGCATTTCCTATAGTCAGATACCTTAATAGGCCTTTCAAAAATAAGTACTTACAATATAGCCTGCATAGTCTTCATTCTCAACAAAGGAATCATGAAGCCAGATAAACTCTTCATGTTGTCGGACAACTGAAAATTCATTTTGTTTAAAATTTGGTAAAGAACTCTGCAAAACAAAAGGGGAAGAAATGAAAGAATAAATCAAATTGAAAGTATATTACTTAGTTTTACTAAAAAAAAATTAAAACCATTAATATGAAATAAACACAATAATCAATAATCCCCCCCCCCCCGCGAAGCAAGAAAAGCATTAAGGAATATCTATTGACATCTAAGTGGTGTGCTGGTAGCCTTGAATGACAAACTATTACTTTTCTTTTTTGACAGACTTAAGTAAAAATTGAAGCAAGCAGCGCAAGTAAAATACCTAGACACCAAGCTGGGTTTACCTTGGTATGGACGGTAAATTTGACTTTGTCCCTTTCACTAAGAGCATCTGAAATGTCCACTTGCAAGGCAGCGTCAGTTTGCAGATCTACAGTAACTGCTCTAAGCTAAAGAGGGGGGGGAAAAACCTGTTTTATTAAAAGCCATAAAAAATATTAACAGAAGCCTATAATTTTGTATATGTGCTTCAACTTAGAAATACTAGAGCAATAGACACCATTATAACTTTTAGAAGACACCACAGACCAGAGGTAATTAGTGTGATAACATAAATGAAAACACTCTTCAGCTATTTATTAGCTTTCGTAAACTACCGGTAATATAAAATGAAATCCTGTTAAGAATGCGGTCTAAAGCCCAATTTAATCAAGATGGCAGACACAGAAACCACTTGCCTATGCTGAATTCAAGCTGGCTCAGTGTTTTCTTTAAAGGGTTTGATTCGCATGCAGGCCCTGGTAACCATGGTTTTGCAGGTCAACACTCTATGGCTTGGAGGGAAGCTGTGCTGGCAAGCAAGCATTGACTGTATAATGCACATAAAATGAGAAGACTATCTATATGGAACTCCACATGGATAGGTTTTACCCACCTATCTCCGCATGCCAGCAGTTAGTTATAGGGGCAGCCTTACCCTACTCCCCCGTCAAGATCACCCGCAAGCACATGCTGCACCACTCTTGCCCAACTCACACAAATACCAGCCAACAACACTGACAACTTGCAAACAGAACACCCAACTCACACACCCACAGCCAGCAGATGATGAAAATAAATATCATCATCATACTACTACTCCTCACAACATCATCATACTACTTCTACTAGACATAATAAAAGTTGCAACAAAATTTTAAACGCCTGGGAGAATATATTAGCCTGGCACTTGGCAGGTCTCCTTGGGGAGGGTATTCCAGAACTGGGGTACCATGGCGACAAAAGCTATGTTTATATGTTAGGCTAAATATTACATGCCCTTATTGTAATATTAATATTCTTAAATATTAATATTTATTTAATGTTAATCTTCCATGAGAGCAATCCCTGGCTGGTTGGTGACATTTATGTTTTCAAACACCACACACAAAACAAAGAAAGATTTTTTAAAAAACACATTTAAAACAGGTATCTTAACTAGTGCTATCATGTATTTTTCTTATTTGTAGCAGGCTCTCCTGCCCTTGAACAAAACAATCCAGTGGGAGAGCATAAATTCCCAGCACACATTTCTAGTACTGAAACACATGTAGCCGTTTCAATTAATGTCTCCTTGCACTCATGCACTGCACATGTAATTGCACCTTACTATGGTGATGATTCTACCTAGGGAGCTTTACAAGAGAAGATGCAGACTTTCCACACAACAGTCAGGAAGTGCAGGTGGGACAGATGGGGGTTGTGGGAAGGACACGAATGGCATCCTTTCTGGCTTTCTGGTTGTATATTATACATGCCCATGAGAACCTAATGAAAAGGAGATGCCCTCATCTTCTAAAGCAGGGGTGGGCCATATGTGGCCCACTGGCCTTTTTTGCATCCCCCACACTGCCAAACGTGCCTCTGAAATTCAGCAGCAGCAGCAAAAAAAAAAAAAAAAAAAAAAGAGCCACAATTTTGCTGTTAAACAAGGCGTGCGGGGAGCATGCACCTTGAATTAAACCAAAATTACACTCCCCTGTGGCTTCAGGGAGAGCAATTTTGCTTTAAAGCAGGGCACGTGCTCCCCACATATCTTATTTAAACAGCAAAATCAAGTCTTCTCTGCTACCACTGAATTTCAGCGGGACATTCGGCAGCAATTCTGGGGAGGGTAAAGTCCCCATTGGGTTCTGGGAGGGAAATTGGCTCCCGGAGCAGCAGAAGTTGCCCAACCCTGTTCTAAAGAATCCACAGCAGTTTCAAACATTTGCAAAAAATATCCTTTTTTGTTGTATTTGTTTAGATTTTTACCTCAGCAGTTTCATGCAGATAACAGTCTACAAGTTTGTATTTTTTACTGCTGGTTCCTCTTGTTGGGTTCTTTGGTTTATAGTTTTAACTTGTCTTGTTCTTGTTGTTAACCAAGGATATTGTTGATTTTTAGTTTATGCAGGCCAATGTATAGACCTGTTTGAGTCTGTTTTTCTATCTCAAATATATGAACATACAAAGAGCAGCTATATAGTTATTACAGAGGGGTTACATATCCATACATCTGTTTACTGAATTTATCAAATTGTTTGTTTGTTGTATTTATCAAATTGTTTGTTTGTTGTATAACATGTATAAATGTTGTACATTTATATTGTGGTGGCCTATGGCTTTAAACAATAAAAGTTGTTCACATTAAAGAAGCAGCTAGTTTAAAAAAAAAAAAAATGCACAAATTTGCATATGTTAATTTACATATGCAAATATATGTGCATAATTAGAAATAATTACTATAATTTAAATTTTATAGAAGACAAGCTAAATAACCTCTTACTTGCTTTCAGGACAGAACTGTGCAATGTCCCAAATTGTGCTTGCTTAAAACTTACCCTCCATGCACCCACACTTTTCCTTGGTTTTTCAGGCCCAAATCCAGATGGGGAGGATGAAGTGCCTGGGACCAGCAAAGAGCTGTATGGCACCTTAAACATTTATTGGTTAATTGAAAACTGAACATGGCACACTGGCAAGGGAGAGCGTAGGAATGTACTGTAGAGTATAATAACCCATGCTCTTGGGCTACAATCTTACACAATTACTAGGGAGTAACCACTATTTCTGAGTAAATTTACCTCTGAGTAAATCCTCACTCGCTCTCCCCACCATTACCAACAAGCACAACAGCACTGGACAGAGACCTCAGGACTGGAGGATGTTGCTTTGCTGCTCCTGGGCCCTGGACCAGGTAGATGGCAGAGTGAGCCGCCTCTGAAAGTGGCTCCTCGTTTTATTTCAAATACTTTATTTTGGTAGTTTCTGGGATTCTAGAACACTTTTTTTTTTTTTTTTTACAGTTCTTCAATTCTCATTTCTGGAAATCCTAAAATCTACACCAAATGTTGCAATATCAAATTTCTAGCAACCGCATAAAGTACCAAAATGCATAGTTGGATACCTTTATTAGGACCAACCAAAATTCCCAATAAAGGCATTGCCCTACTGTGGATGTGGGGTTTATATTTCTCATAGACCAGCATGGCTACCTTTTTGTTGTTGTTGTTTGTTCTTTAAATTATCAAAGTTATCATTCTCCAGGTTTCTCTCTAGATCCAGTATTGGAACTATCTAAAAGGTGGATAAGGCAAATTGCAGCTCTGAGCACATTTACTAAGGAGTAAGACTCCAATCCTACATATACTTACCTGGGAGTAAATCCCATTGAACTCAGTACAACTTACTTCAGAGTAAACATGTTTAGGTTTACATAGTAAATTTGATGTAATCCTGAACATGTTTCCCCACCCACAGATCTCTCTGTAGCCCCAGTGGTTTCCCTACCCCACATAATTTCCTCTACTATCTCAGCTATCTTTTCCCACCCCACAGGTCTCTATAGCCATGTCCAGGGCTGACCCCATTTGCTTTAGGCAGAACAGCAAATGGAGCCTTCCCCCACAACCCCAGTCAAGGTGCCTAATAGTACTCAAAGCCAGTCATGTTATTTCAGCCCGAGGCAGAAAATCCTACAACCACTTCTCTCCCCTTCCTTGGCAGTGAAAATACAGTAACTAATAAATTAAACAATGAATAATTTGCCCTTTTTTCATGGTGTCCCCAATCAACTGTCTGAGGCAGCTGCTTCAGTCTCTAAAGTGTGTGTGTGTGTGTGTGTGTGTGTGTGTGTGTGTGTGTCTGTCTAGGACCCTGTCTCCTAAGGACACCCCTATTTGTAAAAAGGGATGTATGGACAGGGGAGAGGAGGGCATTTGATTTCAGAAAAAAAAACCCAGGCAGAAAGATTCAAGGGAGGCACAGAAAAAAACCCTCAGGCAGAAAGATTCAAGGGAGGAAGCAGGAGGGAAAGCACATGTAGGTAAAAAGCCAGCTAATCCAGGGGGATCAGATTCAACCAAGATCATCAGGGCCCCTGTACCTTTATTTCAGCAAGTGCCATTTTTCGAGTTACATGAAAAGCAACATCTTTCAAAATAACTTTCTGTACATTGGACTCCTGTCCGTGAAAGCTTATTATGCCACAATAAATTTGTGAATCTTTAAGGTGCCACAAAGCATTGTGGCTTTTGAACACAAAAGAGCAAGACGACCCTATCCTCCTCCCACATCTATTCACCTTTCTCTAGCCTAGTGCAAACCCCTAATGCCAAGGAGGATCATGCACCCACCAAAATCTGGCCACGTGAATCATCCAAAAAGCAGGTGCACTCCAGAAAGATGATTGCAGAGCCAAGGAGCTCCAGACACACTCCAGCAAGCTAGGGCAAGCCGTACACTCATACAGTACTTTGCCCTAAATTCAGACATTGCTGCTCATTCAAACCCTTTTTGCAAGCAAACCCATTTCTATTTTCCCCCAAGGAACCTGGGTCAGCTTGAAGGAAGCAACAGATGAGGAAGGCCTCTGGCACACTATCTGATATGTGAGCAGCCAATATGCCTGCTCTTCCTCTTGTCAGGGACTTGCTGCCTACAATGGCACAGGGCACAAGTGCAATTGCCCAGTAGCACTGGCTGGGCAGGTCTCTGCACAGTCAGGCACACTCTGAGACAGCCAGGTGACACTGGTGCTGTTAGGTAATTTTGGACTCTGAATTTAATGAAAATAATGAACAGACTATGGAAGGAAAGGTAGTAGTCTCCCCTCTAAGTTTAAAAGGCTGGTGCCTTCATGCTACACTCCCAATTAGTACGCTAAGGGAGTGAATCCTAAGGTCTCCTAGTAACTGCAAGGCTACTGGGTTCATAAGGGAAAAGTAGGCTTGTATTAAGGCAGATGATGGCAAAGATTTGGACCATGGAATTGTAGAAAACACACTTTTCCAACTGTTCTCTTTATAACCAAATCTTAGTTAATCCCCTTTTCTCTCCGCATCATAGTACATGGTCTTCTTTCTCTGAACCACCATAAGTCCCTCCTAACCCTCTGTTAACCAACCCTCCATTTCTCTCTTCTCCATAGTGTGCTCTTTCTTCTCTTAATTACTACCCTGTTTTTCTGTTTGCCCTCCTAAAGATCTCTACAACTTCATCTCTCAGCAACTTCCTTTTTCTCTGCACTCCATAGTGCTTTTGACTCTGTACTGCTCCCCAACTTTTAAATTTCCCCATTCCTCTGCACCATCACCTCTCACTTTCCCTTTTCTTCCCCTATCAGCCTCATTGCTATTTCTGCCACTCCTCAGCGGTTTGCAGCACACAAAGCTTTCACTGTTTCAGTAATTCACATATCGAGGGTGTCTTAGATGCAGCATGGCTGGGTATAACAAACTTTTAAAAAAGCACCAATGCCACCACACGATTCTAAATTTCGGGAGAGGAGGAGAAACAGAAGTTTAATGAGAATCTTTCTAACTCCACCTGTACTTATGGTGGGCTTTGAACAGGCACTAGGCCCCCGAGTAAAGGGGAAGTGATAATTCCCCTTTACTCGGCACTGGTTAGGCCTCATCTTGAGTACTGTGTCCAGTTCTGGGCACCTCATTTTAACAAGGACATAGACAAACTGGAGAGGGTTCAGAGGAGGGCAACAAGGATGATAAAGGGACTGGAAACAAGGCCCTATGAGGAGAGACTGAAAGAACTGGGCATGTTTAGCCTTCAGAAGAGGAGACTGAGGGGAGATATGATCGCACTCTTCCAGTATTTGAAGGGATGTCACACAGAGGAGGGCAAAGATCTCTTCTCGTTCATCCCAGTTTGCAGGACACGGAATAATGGGCTCAAGTTACAGGAACCTAGATTCCACCTAAACATCAGGAAAAATTTCCTGACTGTCAGAGCAATAAGACAATGGAATCAACTACCTAGGGAGGTGGTGGGCTCTCCCAGTCTGGAGGCATTCAAGGTGCGGCTGGACAGACATCTGTCAGAGATGCTTTGACCTGGATTCCTGCATTGAGCAGGGGGTTGGACTCGATGGCCTTGTAGGCCCCTTCCAACTCTACTTTTCTATGATTCTATGATTCTTATATTACAATGGCAGTTCAAGAGCCACTGTAACATTGCTCACACCTGCACCACCAGTGTAACACAAGAAGCCATCACTTACGTGAGATGAGCCTATATTGTGGCTCCTAAGCATATCAGCACTGGCTTCCTCAGAAACTGAGGCAACATTGGCATGGTTAATCACCACTGCTTGGGTTCCTTCCACCTGGCCTAGCACTTCTCACATTACCCTGACAACACAGGAGAACAACACTGGATTGGCTTTCATGCCCCAGTGTACCATAAGAAGGGGCTTAGATGTTATTCACAAATGAAGTGGGAAAGAGCCATAAACAATGGGTGTTTGTTTCTCCAAGGAGATCTTAATCAGTCAGGGAGGGAACTGCAATCAGCCCATGGGCCTTAGGGCAGCCTTCCCCAACTTAGTGCCTTCCAGATGTTTTGGGCTACAACTCCCAGCATTCCTGACCACTACCCATGCTGGCTTGGGCTGATGGGGAGTTGGAAGTCCAAAACATCTGGAGGGTACCAGGTTGGGGAAGGCTGCCTTATCGTGTGCAGCCTAGCCCTAGAAACGTAAAGAGATACCATCAACCTATCTTCTCACTGCAGCTTATTTTAGCACTTGTACCGGAAATCATGAGAAAGAATAAGAGAATTCATCTACACATTGCCAGCAGTTCCCTAATCAAATTCCTGGCACAGGTAAAAACAGAGGGACTAAGGTGACAGAGCAGCTGGATGGTCTGTAGTCAAAGGAAGGGGAAAGACTAGTAAAAAATTGTAAGAACTGTCATTTTAGCTACAAATCCAGATTCTCCAGACGCCTAGATTTTCAGGCTATAGCATCTGTTCAGACATTTTCATTTTCTTAGATGTAAACCTCAAAATGTAGTGTCTGATTGAGAAATACTTCCTTGGAAACATATGCATCATACAGGTAAACTCAGAGCCAGGAATGTCTGTAGCTTCCTGTCAAGTGCATTCACTCACAACCCAGGCTTGCTGCCACCTTATGTGTGGAATGATAACCCTAGATTATAATCCAATTTGAAGAAAGTTCATTAATATATTCAACGGAGTCTGACAAGCCAACCCTATAATGTTAATTTACCCTGCTGATCTTTCATAAGGCACATTTATACAAAGCCTGTACCTTTGAGAAATTGAAGAGAAGGGTAAACAGCAACAATTGCTTAATAACACAATCCCGTTTTGATTCTGGAAACTGAATTGCTATATAGATATTCCAAGTACATTCATACTGTGGATCAGGGTGGATTGAATTAAACCAATGATTTAAATCAGCAAGAAAAAAGGCCAGTATGTAAAGCACTGATTTTTACAACCGGTCTGTGCATCTCTTTGTTGCACTGTATACACTTTGCAGGCTCTCTCTTTTTATCAAAAGAAAGAGTGTCTTTAAGTATTCCCATAGGGTCTTTCTTATGACCAGTACCCATGATAGTTTGGGAATATAAGGACCTGTGCATCAGACAATTTTGTCTTGACTTTTCCCCCCAGTGTTGCTCCTTTCTGCTTCACTCTGCCTTGGCGCTCACAAAACAAGTTAGCAGACAAAATGAAATGCTGGTTGAAGTAAGGTCTGATAGTTACTGGTACTGGGCAAACAAGAACAGTTTATTTCATTAAGTAAGAATGAAATGCTTATGTTTGATAGGTAGTGTGTAAATATTCATAACTGCGAAATGATCAAATTAGCTCTTCATAGAAAAGCCTCCTTTAACTCAGTGTATCTGATAGAAGCCATTTATTAGGTTTAAAACTAATAAAGACATTTATTAGTTTTACTTACAGTCCGTTTATTCATATATGCAGGATGCATATAGGCAGGTTAGAGTCTTTGGTGTTAAGAATCTGCTTCACTGGAGTTCACTGGCTGGAATCCAGCTCAGATCTTGTGTCCATTAGGTTGGAGAGAGAGAGAGAGAGAGCTGGCCACTGAGAGGCCAGAAGTAGGGAGGAAGGGTTACAAAACATGCACCCTGGGGATTGTTCAATTAACCCTTTCCTCCCACTGTAACTAGTGGTTACATTACCTTGTTGATTTAAGCAGGCAACATTACAATTTCCAACAATGGGGCCACTCAAAGTGTAAACCATTGTATGATCCCCCCCCCCCCCCCGCATGAGCTTTAAAGATCTTGGATAGTTTGTATTGATCTGGATTCTGCCTCTCTTCTTTAACCAGACTTCCTGATCTATAAGTTTTTCATCTAAGTATGATATGTGTTGTGTGTTTATTTAGCCAATAGCATTAATTGTATGCCCTGGACAGAAGAAAGCAGAACTGGTCTTTGAGTTTCTGGAAACTTATAGCCGTTGTTCCAGGCCTCTTCACCCAATATTGCTCTTGTTGGGAATGAATAAGGAAGAAATCAAGAGTGTAAGAATTCCAAGAGGATGTAAGGATAACTTGAACATTTATATTGAAGATATGAATAAATGAACTTGTCTAGACCATAAGGTCATAAAATCCAGTCATAAGTATGTGGTATAAAACCTTGTAGTAATATTCACTTATTTAAACTGTCTTCCACAAGCATAATCATGTAATTTTGATACAGTTTCACTGTGGCTTACGCTGGCTCAGCTTGTCTGAGCGTGGAAAGCTAAGCAGGGTCAGGCCTGGTTATTACTTGGATGGGAGACCCCTCCTCTAGTTTCCTGCATTGAGCAGGGGGTTGGACTCGATAGCCTTGTAGGCTCCTTCCAACTCTATGATCTATGAAATCTATGAAATTCACTTTAGACATGAACTGTGGGGCTAATTTTCTTATATCTATACTTAATATTAACCTAGTTATTACAAAAAAATAGTAGTATTTACAATTTAAAAAACTGATTTAAATAGGAAGATCTGATCTGATTTGTTTTTAATAGATTTTTATCCACTCTGCTCCAAATAAAAGAGTTATTGCCAAGTAAAATCCTCCTGCTGGCAACTATGAGCACACATTTCCGACATTTTAATTTTCCAGAATATCAACTCCCCTTAGCAACAGTGCAGGACAGAAGTTGAACATGCATTAACTATCCCCAGAAGTAGGACTTCAACTTACTTTTCCTTTTGAAATAAATACACACTCAAATTTATAACACAAGTGAAAGCTCCAGACACTTGCACTAGCCTTGTTTTGTTTTTTTTAATTACCATATAAAACTTTGCATTGAGTAAGTTTGTAGAGAACTGCATCTCTGGTCCAGGTCTTTTAATAAGTTCCCAAATTATTTTTCTTCTAAAACAGATTTTGTGCATAAATCGGACTTGACAGTTTACGATATGTGGGCTTTATTTTTGGCTAAACTGCCAACTTCCAATCCTAACTTCTACCTTCTCATTCCCATGAAGTGTCTGATCATATAACAAAATATTTATTTTGTAGCATATCAGTAAAAGCACATTTTAATTGTTTATGTTGTTTATTAGTTGTGAGGAGTGGAAAGGGGAGGAGAAAGTCCACTTATGCGACATTGGATTCTGCCCAATTCCATTCAGGCATTGAATCTTGAGCAGCGTGAAATACTGACGTGAAATACTGAAGTGAGCGGCACTGAATACTATAGTAATTTGGAGTCCCATAGGCACCAATGGGCAGAATCCAACTGGGCACTTATGCCCCTGCCAATTCCCTTCCGCAAGCAGTAGGCCCCACCAATTCCACTGTGCAAGCGGGATCCACTGCTTACACAAGGGAGTGTTGTGATATGTATCACTTTACCAGCTGTAGCACATTGTTTACACATGGAAGGGACAGAATGGCGAGGTAAACAGGTTTGTTATGTCTTTCTGGAATCTCGTGTTTTCGCATGGGAAACTAGACTGTGGAAACAATATGAGCTAGTCACATGGTTTGTATGTTCTGATGACGTGCTAACTTGTTTTTCTGTCTAAAGCCATCTTAGAGAGAAGCTGGACTGCTTTCTCTCTTCTTCTTGTTCTTCTTGCTAGACTTTGTTACTGCAACAATGTAACGTCTTTGCTGAGGTGGAGTGAAGCTCAACTTACTCCACTGGATGTAATGCTTGCTATGCATTTATACTCTGCACATGGACTGTAACTAGGAAATGTATACTCTGTAGAACTTTACTTGCTAAGTGAATAAACAAGTAGAATTAGACCTGTGGTGTTACAGAGTGTTTCCTGACTCCATGGATTAATCTGCAACGGAGAAGCAGGGCTGGTTAAACTGGCACAACACGCTGCACGCTGCGCGAGGGGAGATCTGGAAGATCTGTGTGTGGAATTTCAAGCATCTGCTAGCACACAGACAGGATAATAAATCTCCCAACCCGCACACACTCTGCTCACGCTCCAACAGGGAGATGCAGTGCTTCCTAGAGGAAGATCCAAAACAAGTGGAAACACTTCTTTCTGGAAGGAGGAAGGTCAGTGGAGCTGCCTTATGTGAGCTCCATCGATCTGCCTCTTTCCAGAAATGAGCATTTCCACTCATTTGGGGTTGCCCCCAGAAGCACGAAATCTCCCTTACGTAAGCGGTGAGTGCCACCTCCAGAAGGGAATCTGCGGGGTGCAGAAGACTTTGGGGTGTTAGCTCCCTGTTGGATACTGCCCAAAGTGCCCATGGAAATCTGTCTTGGCACCTGCCAGGCTCCCTTCCCCTCCTGATTTGTATTTTACTTTTAAATATTGTTTGTATTAATTCATTCTTTTAACTGGGAGGCTGGTACACTGCTAAGCAAAGTGCCAGCCTCCAAAGCCATCTTTCTTTCCAAGAATGTCTCTTGGTCTCATGTGGGCCCCAGAGTCACTCTTAGAAAATAAAAATGGTGAGTGGCTGCAGCCTAGCACTTCATGTCCAGACACCCAGAAAAAAGAAAAAGGTATGTTGAGGGTGGTAGGAAGTACCATGTGGGGCTAAAAAGAGTGATGTGTGTGCATAGTTGTTCTGAGATCCAACTGCTAAAATACAAGTTACATGGAAGACATGCAATGATTCTGAAACAGCCTTTCAAAACATATCAGGGAAAGAGGCAACTGTATTGAATTATTTCTCCTTTCCTCCACTTAGAACTGAAAAACATTCAGAAAGTGATGTACAGTAGGGAGTTTTGTGGTGTCCCCCATACAGTACCACACTACTAGCTCAGTTGCATATGCAATGCTAAGTTTATGTAGCTCCTGTTAATTTTTACCACTAAACCCTGCCCATGTGGTCAGGATGCTTGCCAAGAGTAGACAACACTATGCAAATCAGATGTAACCCTTCTATTCTCACAAATTTAGTGATGTGATATCATATAGCAACATGCATTTGTTTTATCTTTTTATTGTTCACCGCTCCGGAATCTGCCTAGATATGGAGTGGTATACCAATTCTGTAAATAAATAAAACATAATGCAACTACATCTAGACTAGCACCCTGCTCAGTACAGTTGCCAATCTTTTTATCAGCCTCTCCTCCACCTGCTTTAACAGCAGTTCAATCTGCAAACAATAAGAGATAATAATCCTGATATCTGTGCCAGGAAAAGCTTCACCTGCTTTCTGCGGATCAAGTTGCTGTTAAAAGGTTCAGCAGCAGGCCAGTTTAGATGTTATCCTGATCAGTTGGCAACTCTTGTAGTCAGGCTAGCTAGAGAAATCCCAAGAATGTGTTCTCTCTCTCACCACAACTGAATTAAAAAAGCCAGTCCTGACCACAAATTGATAGAGTACTCTGAATTAGTGTTTATTTTACCGTTTCTAATGTAAGGTACTTATCAGGAACTTGATGCTACATACTATGAAGATAAGCTGTATTTCTAAATCAAACACAGAATCTACGAACAGCAAGGCAGCACATTCTATCACACAGTGGGATATCCTGATCATGCTAAACTTTTATGGCAATTTATAAACACCTTGATTTGTTGTCACATAAGCTTTTATGGATTAGAATCCACTTTGTTAGATGTATGAAGTGTTATCCACAACTGACAGATATGTGCATGCATACACATATGCACACACAGGTACAGAAAAAGAAGGAATAAATAGTGGGTTCACAGGATAATCATCAGGAATATGTACCGGTAATACATTCTGTAAGCATACTCCATGGTTTTTCTTTAAACTGTTAATAGTCCTTAAGTGAAACACTTTCTAATCAGCATGGAAAGTAAGCTGAAAGCTGAAGGAACTCAGTGAACCATTAAGAAATAAGTTATCATCCAACTGAATATTGACTTAACAATGCAATCAGTCCACATTATGCAGTTGGAAACCCCTTTCAAAAGAAACTCAACAGATGTTCGAGAAATACAGATGGAAAAACAGAAATACAACACAAAGACTTGGGTGGGATAGGCTAGAAATCAAAGACGCGATTGAAGGAACCCTACATTGGGAAAGAAAATGAGGAAATAACAGAATACAATTATGCAAGCCTATCAGTAGTGTTAGCAGATATGTTTAAAGAATGACAGAACAGCAGCATTTCTATTGTCTTAATGTTTTTCACACTTTACATCAATTTGCTTATTACCAGAAATGATAATCTGGAGCTGTAACACTCTAATATTCTTTATGAATATTTGGGGAGGCAGCAGAGGGTGGAAGGAAAGTGGTTTACTTTGTTGCTGATTATCGTAATCCTTCCTTTTCTTTAGTACTGTCTAGATGACTGTTCTCTTATTGTACGGAAGGAAGTTTAAAACACTTTCACAGGATTTAAGAACAACATTGGGAACAGATTAAAATGAAACGAGACCCAGTGTGACATAGTGGTGAGAGTGTTGGACTGGGACTCAGGATATCTGGGTTCTAGTCCCCGCTCTGCCATGAAGCTCACTGGGTGACTTTGGGCCAGTCACCGACTCTCAGCCTAACCTACCTCACAGGGTTGTTGTGAGGATAAAATGGAGAGGAGGAAGAGTATTATGTAAGCCACCTTGGGTTCCTTGCAGGAAAAAGGTGGGATAGAAATATAAATAAATAAATAAATAAAAATATGAACATGTGCCCTCTTATTGAACTGCTAAAAGTAATGTTGACATGATAATCTTGGAATTAGAACAAGGAAATGGGATGGAAGAACAAAACCAAAGCAACAGTTACAGGCTGACAAGCATAAAACTGAGAATAACACAGATCTGCTTACTTTATGTTTATTTGATTAGAACAAACAGAGCCTGGGCCATACAGCTTACAAGAGAGCTCTTTAAAAATTCTCAGAGTGCCATCAGTTTTAATAAGACAGGTTCATTTATGAAGGAATTACATTTGCTACTTTTAGTTGTGCATGTTCATTGCTATTAAAACTTGGCAAATCATAGGGTTCTTTGCCCGCACTACATGTTTAGAGTAAGATAGAAAAGAATTTGCAACAATACTAATAGTATTTCTATTTCCATCTGATTGTATTTTACCATCCAAATTAATCCAAAATCTACAGTTCGATAATACCTTTATTAGGACCAACCAAAATGCCACAGAAAATTGTGCAAGCTTTTGAGTTCTCCAGAACAGGGAATGGGAGATACTAGTTTTTTATGTCCTCTTCTTTTTCTTTTAGCCTGAGTTCTGAAGAACCCAAAGGCGTGCACAATCTTTGGGGTTGTTGTTTTTTCTTATGAACCAGCACAGCCATCTTAGATCATTCACAAGAATTTTGAACAGCTGTGTAAATTTGCTGAGTAGCTGAAACCCTTAGAGAGAAGCTACTGGTAAAATAAATCAGTAGTACAATATTATCTATCCAAGAAATGCCCGCAACACTGCAAACTCCTCACTTTGGGCCAGTTTACAGTATCAATTCATTCATACAAAGAAGGTTTCATATGGATTGGGCCAACCACACATACTGCTGGAATTTCAAGGAAATTCCAGTGACTAACAGCTGAAAGCTTTGTTCCCTCAGTTGGAGAAATTGCTCTTTAAAAGGGTATGTCCATAAAACACCCAATTAACGGACAGCACAACTAAATGTGGCTGGCCGTAACCCTCCGAACTTGGAGGATTACAGGCATCCTAAGGAGGGCAAAAGAACTGCAGAGGCAAAGGTTGCCTTCACGCTCCTCCGGCTCTGCAAAAGATTTAAGACAGCCAATTTCGGCTATCTACGGTAAGTCTTTTGCCCCAGAGTGCAAGGAGGAGAGGCTGAGGTGCCTCCAGGATACTATATATCATGGCAGAGCCTCTCCCCTCTCCTCCGCTCCCTCCACTCCCCCCGGAACACCCACAAACCTCCAGCTCTGAGGTTGGTCTTCCATCCTCGAAGCTGCAGCTGGAGTGGCATGGTTCTTTCCACACCAGCTGCAAGGGCAGAGGGAGGGCACTCTGCAGTCAGAATCCCAGCTCCAACCTCGGAGCGCATTTCTGAGGTCGGAGATGGGATTCCAACCTCCCTATAGCCGTCTAGACTGTCTAGTGGCCATAGGATTGTGCCCAAAAGGTATAGTACTCTGGCATTGCCAGCAGTTATTCTAAAACAGATTTTCAGGTATGATGTACGCTTCTAAAAATCCCATCTTTAAGGCTCTCTGAAACAGCGAATTATACATTCTTTTGAAAATAATACTGCAAGTTTATTATATATCCTGCTAGCTCCAATTCACCAATCCCAGGTACTATTTTGGGGTGAGCAATAGCACCTCAGCCATCAAGAAAAAAACCCTGAGTTGAATAAGTAGCCTTACAGCTATTCAGTTAAGTGTGTCTAAGTCTACTGAAATCCAAGGCTGTGGAGTCGGAGTCGAGGAGTTGGAGGAAATTTTGGGTACCTGGAGTCGGAGTCGGCAAACAATGCACCGACTCCGACTGAATTTAGATTGGAATTTTAAAAAAAGCAAGTTTAAATGTCCCAATTCACAAACAGTTATAATTAATGACTTCTGTTTTATAATAAATGCCCCTCCTGGATCCTCCCACTGCCCTATCTTCAGCAGCAGATCAGCACACAAAAAGGAGAAGGCAGCAGCTTCTGCCCAACTACCTCGCATATTAATTAATTAGCATATTAATACAGAGGAGTCGGGGAGTCGGAGTCGGAAGTACAAAAAACTGAGGAGTCGGAGTCGGAACATTTATCTACCGACTCCACAGCCCTGCTGAAATCAACGGGCTTAGGTATACCTAGCTCTGCACAGGGTTGTATATCAAGTTATCATTCAATGTGCTGCTCATAATTATAGAATGATTGGCTTGGATCCTAACTAATGCTTCCCAAGTGGAAGCATTTCCTCAGTGGAGTTCTGCTCACAAGACGCTCACACCAGCAGAAGAGGGGGGAGGCAATTTTCACCAATTCCCCGCTGAAACCCACTGCACCTCTGAAAATCTGGTCTACAAGTTGGGGGACCCTCAAACAGTGTGGGCATGGCACAGGCAGCTGCAGAAGGGAGGGGGAATTAGTGAAAATTGTCTTCTCTTTCTCCCGAAGTAGTGGAAGCTTCTGCTGAAATGGGAGTTCCTTCTGCAGATGGAAGGAGCTCTTCCCTTTGTGGAAGAGATCTCAGAATCCAACCCACTGCCTTTTTCAAAGCAGATACAGGATATTCTACTTTGGTTACACCAAATTTAAGAAAAAAAACAAAATGAAGAAAGTAAGCAACTGTATAGCAGTCCTGCAAGTTTATATAGTATGTAAAACAGTTACAATAATACCTTGGATTGCAAGTAACTTGGTTTGAGAGCGTTTTGCAAGACAAGCAAATTTTTAAATATTTATTTATTTTTTACCTGATATACAAGCGACGTCTTGCAATACAAGTACTGTAGTACGGCTTAAATTAAAAATCTCTGTACAAATTTTTTGGGGGGGATTTCGTTTTGATATGAGTGTTTTGGATTACAAGCACGTTTCCGGAACGAAGTATGCTCTCAATCCAAGGCATGACTGTATATCATTTGTAAAAGTTTTTCTCGGCACATACCCTATCGGGGTTACAAGTATTAAACTAATTATAAAAAGGGGACACCCCCACCCCCAATAGAGCATCTTACAGGGGCAGAATCTGGAATCACCCACTATAAGCACTCCAATTTAGCCTAGTTGATTGCTATGGGACAGAATAGTTTGCCTCAGCTTAACTGGTTTATGGTTCTGCTATTCTCATTAGCATCCCAGCTTCTATGGTTACATAGCTTGATGTTTCTTCCCCAGGAATTATTCTCAAAATTTTCTGATAAAAGTCATGTACAGCTTGACTCTCTAAAACACTCCACCACCACTCTATTATTGTTTATACAGTAATACCTTGGATTGCAAGTAACTTGGTCTGAGAGCGTTTTGAAAGACAAGCAAAATTTTTTAAAAAATTTTGACTTGATAAACGAGCAAGGTCTTGCAAGACAAGCGTAAGGATGTAACCGCTCGCCTCGAGCGATGTAGCGGGTCGAAATTGGCCCCGCCCATGCCCGCCAGACTCACTTTGATATACGAGTGTTTTGGATTACAAGCACGTTTCTGGAACGAATTATGCTCTCAATCCAAGGTATTACTGTACAGTCATGCCTTGGATTGAGAGCATAATTCGTTCCGGAAACATGCTTGTAATCCAAAACACTTATATCAAAACGAAATCCCCCCCAAAAAAATTGTACAGAGATTTTTAATTTAAGCCGTACTACAGTACTTGTATTGCAAGACTGTCGCTTGTGTATCAAGTAAAAAAAAATATTAAATAAATATTTAAAAATTTGCTTGTCTTGCAAAACGCTTTCAAACCAAGTTACTTGCAATCCAAGGTATTACTGTATATGGTTTCCTCAATGCACACAAAACACTTTCTTTGCCTTTGAGAGTCAGTGTGGTATACTGGTTATAGCACTGGACTTGAGCTGGGGAGGCAGAGGTTCAAATCCCCACGGAGACATTAAGCTCACTTGATGGTCTTGGGCCAGCCACCATCTCTCAGCTAACCTCATTCACAGGGTTGCTGTGAGAATAAAATGGAAAGGGAAAGGGATGAACCCTGTTTGCCACCCTGAGCTCCTTATTTATTTATTTATTTATTTTTATTATATTTATACCCCACCTTTTTTCCTGCAAGAAACTCGTAGAGGAAGAGTGGGTAAAAATGTAACAATAAAAACAATAGCTTTCTAGTCAAAGGGTGCTAGGCAATGCATTCAAGGCACTTCAAAAGATACATTTAGTATTTTGAGGTGTTTATGCTTCTCTTCTAAACAAAAGGATCAGCAGGAGATTAAGAAACCACACACAGCATACCAAAACAAACTGAAGAGGTTCAACCTACACATACCAGTTTAAAGCAAATCACTTAGGCTGACCTCCCCCCTCCCAAAAAAAGCCCAGACAAAAAAATAATGTAACCTTTGACTGAGACAGGGGCAACAGCAATATTTGAGAATCTATAGCCAAACATACAGTTCAACTAATAGGGAAGGTACAGTGCATCAACTTACTGCGGTAGGTGTAAATAACAATAAATAAATAAATAAAATTAATAAATTACCAATTCGAGAGAAGAACTCCCGAATCCTCAAACGGAAACCCAGGATGATTCTGCACCCAGACCACCACTGACGGCCAGGAGTTTTCAGTGAGCCAAAGGACGGCAAATTGCAAGGAACGTGACCCGTTGCTGATTCAGCGGGGCGAAACCTCCGAAGAGACGCCGACGCGCCCCCTCGGCGACCAGTCTTCCCCACCCACCTTTCCGCCCGCCAAGCTCTGACGGAGGCTTGGAAACGAGCCCCACACATATACCCCTCGACCGCCCCCATTCCCGAACGAAACCTGTAAGGTTTTCGGGGGAAGAGCGCGGGGGGAGGGGAGAAGCTCTCTTCAGTCAGGGGCGAGAACACTTACACCTCGGTCCTCCTCGGAAAGGAAATCTGGGCCGTCGTCCGAGCCTTCCTGCTCCGAGAAAGGGCGGGGGTGGGAGTGACAGAAGGCATCCACCGAGGAAAGAGAAAGAGAGAACAAGGCGCGCAGGTTAGTGAAACGACCTCAAACGCGGCCTCGCCCGCCACCCTCTCCCCTCAGCCGAACATCTCGTTGCGGCGGCGGCAGCTCCTCAGGAACCTACCATCATGGCTGCTCCCAGCCCTCTCTCCGCTCCCTCAGCAGACGCAGGCCTAGCCCGCCAGGCAGCCCAGACCGAAGGGGCGGGATTAAGGAGGGGACAGGAGGCGGTGGCTGCGGCGGGAACAAACGGAGCCGAGCTTGCGCTTACTAGCCCTTCCGCTCGGGGTCGGCGGCCGCCGTGTTTTCCCTGGGATCGTGGCTGGCTGGACTCAAGTCTCGGGGGAGCGGCAGATGAGGTCCGTGAGGGCTAGCAGGAGACCCTCATAGGTCAGGGGTAACCGACAAAGCAGGCGGCTGAGGGCAAAAGTCTGCCTCGTGAATTTAAATTGTCGCTATATTAATTCTTGGGATGGTGCAGAATGCAGCTGCTCTGGGGTCAGTCGACTTGTATCTGGATCTGTACCTGGGCTCCAGTCCCACCTGTGTCGCACAGAGTAACTGAACTGATTATCATAGGTTGTGCCAGGCGGGGTAAGGGAGGGCGAGCCTCCACACACACACAAGTAACTTACCTTGCCCACACACACACACACGCACGCCACCATTGGTGGACCCCTCTGGTTACCTGAAGGAAATGCACTTTTCACATACCGATTACGGTATAAACAAATCATAAACTGGAAATTGAAAGACAGCTGCAATCCTAAATGCACAATCTTACGCATGTTTAGACAGAAAAAAGTCTGAGGCATGCTGGGAATTGTAGGACTTTTTTTCTATCTAAACATGCATAGGATTGCGCCTTCAGTGTGCTTACTTGAAAGTTAACCCTTTTGAAATCAGTAGGGCTCAGTTCAGAGAAAATGGCTTGGATCCAGAGATGTCTTGTGTGAGTGGAAACAATTCTCTCCATTTCCCATCCCACTGCAGGTCCTCCATTACAAGCTGTTACAAAAGGTCCCTCGACTCTCTGGAGCAGCTTTGGGAGAAGGTGCAGGGGATAAAATAGGGAGAAAAACCCTGCAAGCTAAGCTATCTTTGAATCCAACCCAATATGTTTAGGATGGGAGGATTAAAATTATATTTAATATTAGTTCTCTTTCAGAAATTAATATGTGGGACAAAGCTTGCCCCCTCCCCAATGAATGTAGCCCTTTCTCTACCCCCTCCCCATATTTTCCCTGGGGTTGCCACTGGGGTTGATCCAGGTCTGATATCAGGCATATGGCATCTTCAGGTGGCTACCAAGGTCAGCAGAACCCAGCACTGATGTTCCCACTGCTGATGTCTACCTTCTCTGGGTCACATTTTTAATTGTTTTCCCAGTGCCCCAATGAGTGACCAACTGGGTCTGGAGAAACCACTGTTGTAATCCCCACAGTATTCAAGATTGATACTATGTTGGGGCACACTCATCCACAGAAGCGCTGTAGGTGACAGTACCGGACTCCAAAACTAATTTAATACTAGGAACATGCTATCGTCCCCCAGACCAGAATGCTCAGGATGACCTCAAGATCACAAAATCTCACTGAAAACAAAATCAGGGAGGCCTCCAAATGAGGAAGTGTTGTAATAAAGGGTGACTTCAATTACCTCCACATTGACTGGATTAAATGTATGTTCCACTCAAGACAAAAAGGTTACATTTCTCAATGCCTTAAATGACTGTGCCTTAGAACAGTTGGTCATGGAACCAACCAGAAGGAGGCAACCCTGGATTTAATCCTAAATGGTGTCACCTGGGACCTAGTTTGAGATGTGAGTATTGTTGAACCATTTGGAAACAGTGACTACAGTGTTAACATATTTAATATACATTTAAGTGGAACATTGCCAAGGAAGTCCCAACACAGTCACATTTGACTTCAAAAGAGGAAATGTCTCTAAAATGAGGGAACTGGTAATAAGGAAATTGAAAGGGAGGGTGAAGAGGGTTAAATCCCTTCAAAATGCTTGAAGGTTCCTCAAAACCATAATAGAAGCTCAGCTAGAATGTATACCACAGGTTAAGAAAGGTAGCACCAAGTCCAAGAGGTCACCAGCATGCTTAATGAGCAGTGTCAAGGAAGCTATTAGAAAAAAGAAGGCTTCTTTCAGAAAATGGAAGTCTTGCCCAAATGAGGAAAACAAAAGGGAGCACAAGCTTGCACAAAGGAGATGCAAGCAGACAATGAGAGATGCAAAAAAAGCATTTTGAGGAGCACCTCACTAACATCATCAACGCCAGCAATAAAGAATTCTTTAAATTATCAGAAGCAGGAAACCAGCTAGGGAGGCAGTTGGATGACAGTGAAGTTAAAGGAGTACTAAAAGTGGATAAGGAGATTGTGGAGAAGCTGAATGAATTATTTTCATTGGTCTTCACTGCAGAAGATATAGGACAGATACCTGTGCCTGAACTGATGTTTTTAGGAAGGTAGTCTGAGGAACTGAGGCAAATAGTGGCAACTGGCAACAAAAGATTAAGTTCTCAACCTTATTGACAAATTGTGGAGAAAGCCAACCTAAGCCCCCGGCCTAACACACACACACTCACCAAGGAGAGGGGAAGGAGACCCAGGGGGGGGGAGACAGCCAGTCTCCACAGATGACAAAGGGGACAAACAACATCTGCATAGAATCACCCCAGGGGGGAAGGCAGGAAGCATCCCCAGGTTTGTCAATGCTCTCGCATATCAGCCCCATCTACATAAGACTTGAATACCTCTCCAGAGCAGACACTTCGGCACCCCTAAGAAATGGCCACTCAACACCATAGGATGGGACCATTAAGCAAGTGGCTTCAAAGGGACCCCATCCCACGGGGGGAGGGCGTCACCCCACCTGACCCAAAAGGCCGCCTCTCAGGGAGGGTGTCAACCCACCTGATCACGGAGGGAGGGGCTACCTGAAACACCAAGGTATAAAACACCCTGCGCAAGGGAACTGGGTTGTTGGACCTGATCAACAATCTTGCCCCATGCCTGGGGTAAGAGAACGAAGGATCGGCAACCCCGGGTAGCCACACCCGGCATGCTCCAGCTAGCTGAAATCACTGGTTGCTTGGGTTGACCGGACCCCCGGGAAACCAAGCTGAAATCACTCACAAGCCGCTTGGGTTGACCAGACCCCCGGGAAACCAAGCTGAAATCACTCACAAGCCGCTTGGGTAGACCGGACCTCCGCCGGGAACCCAGCTAGCCGCTTGGGTAGACCGGGCCTCCACCGGGAACCCAGCTAGCCGCTTGGGTAGACCGGGCCTCCGCCGGGAACCCAGCTAGCAGCGTGCGGTTGACCAGGCCTCTGCCGGGACCCGAGCTGAACTAACTAGCTGAGAACCCTGAAATCACGGTGTCCTTAAGACTTCTTGCTTGCTACTTTGTACTGTACTGATAAGCTGTATTGCTGGCGTGTGTCTGGGTTTGTGAAGGTAATGTTGTAAATAAACTTGTTTTCTAAAAGATACTTCTGTGGCTATAAGTTATCCCTTTGTTCTGGGCTAAGGGTGATAGTCGCTGGGGATCTCGGAGAAGGCCGCCCCAGGACTCGCTACCCCCTTAGCATTGAACCCACGCAGAAGACCCGGTTGTCGGTCTTCCACTCAAATTAATAAATCACCAGGCCCAGGTGGTATCCATCCTAGCGTTCTTAAAAAACTCAAATATGAAATTGTTGATCTTCTAACAAAGAAGAAGACTGGAGAATGGCCAGTGTTACATTAATTTTTAAAAAGGCATGGGGGGGGGGGATCCAGGAAATTACAGGCTGGTTAGCTTAACGTCTGTTCCAGGTAAATTGGTTGAAAGCATTATTAAAGATAACATTAGTAAGCATATAGAAGGACAAGCTGAAGGGGCGGGAATGACAACAGAGCCCCGTGTGTGCGAGATGGGAGATTTAAAAATCTTGTTCCCGTATGTAGACGCCCATAAATCCTCACACAGAAGTTCAGATCTTTCTGTCCCTCTCTCTCTGCGCAGCGTGCAGCGTTTCGGTTGCAAACAGCCAACTAGCTCCTGTAATCTGACTCCAGCTGCCAGCTCTCCCGGTTACAGATTCCATGTAGCAAAGAAATAACTCTGTAACTCCACAGGTCTATTCTACCTGTTTATTTACTTTAGCAAGTAATATTCTACAGAGTATACATTCCTAGTAACAGTCCATGTGCAGAGTACAATGCATAGCAAGCATTTATTCCAGTGGAGCAAGGTTGGCTTTACTCCACCCAGTAAAGACGTTACATGGTTGCATAAGTCCAGCAAGCAAAAGTCAGAAGAAAAGAGTGAAGAGAGAGAACAGTTCTGCTTCTCTCTAAAATGGCTCCAGACAGAAAAACAAGTCAGTACGTCACCAGAAAGCATAAGCCATGTGACAGGCTCATACTGTTTCCCAGGCTTAGCTCCCATGAGAACCAACACGGGAAATAGGAGACAAAACATAACCTGTTTACCAGCCATTCTGTTCCTTCCATGTTGTAAACAATGTGCTGCAGCTTGTGAATGTGATACAGATTCACAACATCCCCCCACATGCTGTAGTACATCTTGTTTACATTTACTCAATGAGGCCTAGTGCCGTCATTAGTTTCCTGTGTCTTACTACAGGCAATGGTTTTGTGAAAAGATCTGCCACCATTTCCCCTGTTGCACAGTACTTGAGTGTGACCCACCCTTTTTGCACATAGTCCTTTACATGAGAGTAACGAACATCAATGTGTTTGGTTCTTGGCCTACATTTTTCATTGAGAGCCATGCTTATGCAAGCCTGGTTATCCTCAAAAATTGTAACAGCCTTGTCTACTGGTATGTGCATATCAGCAAACAATTGTTTGAACCACTCAATCTCATTACATGCTTGAGATAAACTGATGAATTCAGATTCTGCGCTAGATACAGCCACACAAGATTGTTTGCGAATGTACCAGTCAATCAAACTGTTATCATACATTATCACAGTCCCACTTGTAGACTTCCTATCTGTTGCAGACCCCCAATCAGCATCAGTGTACACACAAAAACCTCCCTCTGTGTGTGATGACAATTTCAGTTTGCAATTCATGGAACCTTTTAAATACCTTAACACACATTTCACAGCTAGCCAATCATACATAGAAGGATTTTGGGTTTTCCTGCTAAGTATGTTTACAGCATTGCTGATGTCTGGCCTACTCACATTCGCCAAATATAGCAGGCTTCCAATAACACTTTGATATTTTCCAATATCCTCAAATTCAGTGTTATCTGTGTGCTTTTGATATTCAAGAGTCATTGGAGTGGTAACTGGGTTACAATTCTCCAATCCATGTATTTCCAGCAATTTCTGAATTTTTCCACTTTGTTCAACCAAGAAAGAACCTTCCTCATCTTGGGATAATTGCATTCCAAGATAGTGTTGTACCAAGCCTAGATCTTTCAGTTCAAAGTGTGCTTGCAATTCTTGTGCAATTTTGTCTTTTTGACTTACTGATTCTGTTATCAGCAATATATCATCAACAAAGACCAACAAATACACCCAGTTTCCCTGTTCTGTGTGATTTGTGTACAGACAGTGATCAGCCTTGCTTTGTTTGAATCCCAAACTAATCAAAACTCTGTCTAGTTTTTGGTTTCAGCACCGAGCTGCTTGCTTTAACCCATATATGGACTTGTGCAGATGACATACAAGACTGGGATTTTCTACAAAACCTTTTGGCTGCTGCATGTAGATTTCCTCTTGTAATTCCCCATATAAGAAAGCAGTTTTTACATCAAAATGAAATGCCATCATTTTTCTTTGTGCTGCCAATTTCAACAACAATCTGACAGTTGCATACCTTGTTGTTGGTGCAAACACGGAATCAAAATCTATCCCATGTTTTTGTGCAAATCCTCTCGCAACGAGTCTTGCCCTGTACCTTTCCACCTGCCCCTGGTGATTTCTTTTCACCTTGTACACCCATTTACAGGTGATGGCTTTGCGCCCTACAGGCAAAGATACCAGACTCCATGTTTTGTTATCATGCATTGCATTGATTTCATCCTGCATGGCCTCAAACCAATCATTTTTCACCTTTGGTTCCATGCTCTGGATTTCTTCAAAATTTTGTGGTTCTAAAGCTATCTTGAGAGCTTTATGTGCAACAGATTTTCCACTTTGGAATTCATCCTGATATCTAACAGGTGTTTTTCGTTCTCGGGTTGAACGCCTTAGAGATTGTCCACCTCTCTCCTGCTCCCCAGATATCTGCCCAGTGGCTTGTTCTGTCCCAGAAGCTTCCTGCTGTGTTTCAGACATTGCATGCATTGGCAATTCCACCAGCTGTTTCTGTTCATTTGTTTGCTCGTGAAAAATCACATCCCTGCTCAGAATTACCTTGTTGTGTTGTGGTGACCACAACCTGTACCCTTTTGTTTGTGCATCACACCCCAGCAGAAAACATTCAAAGCTTCTTGGAGATAGCTTTGTTCTGTTTTGAGCCTGTATATGAACAAAACATTTACACCCAAAAATGTGCATGTGTGCTACCTTTGGTTTCCTCCCATGAAACATTTCATATGGAGTTTTCACAGTTGTGGTGTTGGGTAACCTGTTCAGCAGGTAATTGGTATTTGACAGTGCATCCCCCCAGAAACGGTTTCCCACCTGTGAGTCAGCTAATTGAGCCCTCATCATTTCCTGGAGTGTTCTGTTGTGACTTTCAGCTACACCAGTTGAGTTTTGGGCCGTGACTTTGTGCCCAATACCCTCACTTTCCAAGAATTTCTTGAATTTTGTACTCATGTACTCTCCCCCACCATCTGTGAGCAATTCACCTATTGGGTATTGTTTATATCTGTTCCCAGCCCATTTAACAAATGATTCAAATCTCTCTTGAACCTGACACTTATGCTGCAGAAGATAAACAAAACCAAATCTTGAAAAGTCATCAACGAGTGTCATGTAGTACCTATTTCCCCCATAGCTGTTTTCAAATGGTCCAGCAACGTCAGAGTGTACTAGCTCAAATATTCTTGTGCTAACTCTATCACTGTGTTTCTGAATGTTAGATCTGTGTGACTTTGCTGTACTGCATACTTCACATTCCACACAATTAGAACAAGGTTTCATTTTCATACCCTCACACAGACCTGGCATCTTTTCTATGCTTCTGTAGTTGGCATGCACAAACCTCTTATGGAAAATATGCACACAATTGTCATGTGGTTTACAATTTGCATACTTTGCCCTCTCATCATGTGTTACAAATGGATTTATAACATACAGAGAATTCTGCAAATCACCTTTTGCACAGACCACCCCTTCTCGTGAAATTACACAGTTGCTGTCAGAAAAGCATATTTCAAAACCATTATTAGCTAATTGTGAGATACTTATTAAATTTGTATCCAGTTCCTGAACAAACAGTGCCCTCTGCTGACCCAAAGTAGCAAAGTCGATTGTTCCTGCAGCTGATACTTGGATCCTCTTTCCATCAGCTAATTCAACATGTTGATTAATTCCATATTCTTCCAGAGATTGAAATATGTCTCTAGAATTAGCCATGTGATGACTGGCCCCAGAGTCCAAAATCCAAATGTTACTATCAGAAACTCCCACCCTACCAATCAAACTTTTGCCTGTTTTAAATGCCTCCTCAGGTGCACTGGTAGCTTCCTGTTTGGTTTTTTTCTTTCTCTGTTTGCCCTTTGTACAGTCTTTTTTAAGATGCGATGTAGATCCACAAGAAACATTTTTTCACTTTCAAAGCTGTAGCCTGGGTAACTCCAGGCTTATTGTAATTCCCAGCTTGGCTGTGCCCCGCGTCAGCCGAGCTGTCTGCTGATTTACGTCCAGCATTGTTTTTCTTCCCTTGCTGTTTCTCCCACTCAGAGAGAAGCTTGCCTAACACATATTCCATTGTCAGGTTCTGATCTGGTTGCCCTTCCATCAATGTTACAATTGTATCATATGAAGAGTCCAGACTGGATAACAGAATAGAGACCTGATATAGGAGATCTATTTGCATTCCCTGTGGTCTAAGCCTGTTAACATGTCCCGAATTGTGCTCAGATGCTCTGGCATAGATCCACCTGGTTGCAAGCTCAACTTATACAGCTTACGTGCAAGCAAAATTCTACTTCCTGCCGTCTGCATCTGGTATGTGTTTCTTAGGGTATCCCAGATCCTTTTTGCAGTGTCAAGATACTGAATAAATGGAATTTGCGAGCTTTCCACAGATAAACAAAGTATTGCTTTCGCTTTTTCATCCCTCTCCTTCCATTCATCGTAAGCTTGGTCTCCCACTGCCACTGCATCTTGTGTTACTACATTCCAGAGCCCCGCATGAGTTAAATAATGCTGCATCTGGAAGTTCCATAACATGTAGTTCGAGCCCAATAGTTTTTCCACTATCTGAGGATTTAGGGATGGTGCCGCTGTCGCCATGGTTCCCAGGTGATTTATTTCTTCTTCCCCGTCAGAAACTTCGGCGTCGCTTGCCTCTGTGTATTTGGCTTTAAACAGAGCCTGCAAGCGTTCCGCGAACACATCCCCCTCTTCCCCCTCCTTACCGGACGAAGGCCCTGGAGATTCTTCTTCTGCTTTAACGTCCTTGTCCTCCTCTGCCATAAATCACTGCAATCCCGGAGTCGAAGTTGTTGACACAGCTGTTGGAAAACAGGTCCTGCTGCTGCTGCTGGCGTTGACCCTCAGCCTGGTCCCGAACTGGTTCCGCTCGGTTCTGCCGCTGGTCCAACTGGGCCTGGTGGTTCCACTGGTTCTGGTCCAGAATTCTGGGCCCATAACCCTGAAGGGGCGGGAATGACAACAGAGCCCCGTGTGTGCGAGATGGGAGATTAAAAAATCCTGTTCCCGTGTGTAGACGCCCATCAATCCTCAAACAGAAGTTCAGATCTTTCTCTCCCTCTCTCTCTGCACAGTGTGCAGCGTTTCGGTTGCAAACAGCCAGCCAGCTCCTGTAATCTGACTCCAGCTGCCAGCTCCCCCGGTTGCAGATTCCATGTAGCAAAGAAATAACTCTGTAACTCCACAGGTCTATTCTACCTGTTTATTTACTTTAGCAAGTAATATTCTACAGAGTATACATTCCTAGTAACAGTCCATGTGCAGAGTACAATGCATAGCAAGCATTTATTCCAGTGGAGCAAGGTTGGCTTTACTCCACCCAGCAAAGACGTTACATGGTTGCATAAGTCCAGCAAGCAAAAGTCAGAAGAAAAGAGTGAAGAGAGAGAACAGTTCTGCTTCTCTCTAAAATGGCTCCAGACAGAAAAACAAGTCAGTACGTCACCAGAAAGCATAAGCCATGTGACAAGCTCATACTGTTTCCCAGGCTTAGCTCCCATGAGAACCAACACGGGAAATAGGAGACAAAACATAACCTGTTTACCAGCCATTCTGTTCCTTCCATGTTATAAACAATGTGCTGCAGCTTGTGAATGTGATACAGATCACAACACAAGCCCTGTTGAAAAAGAATCAACATAGCTTCCACAAAAGTAAGTCCTGTCTCGCTAGGCTTTTAGCGTTCTCAGAGTGTCAATAAACATGTGGACAGGGGTGATCCGGTAGACATTGTTTACTTGGACTTCCAAAAGGCTTTTGACAAAGCCCCTCACCAAAGACTCCTGAGCAAACTTAGCAGTCATGGAATAAGGTCTTCTTATGGATCAGTAACTAGTTAAAGAACAGAAATCAGAGAGTAGGAATAAATGCTAAATTATCCCAATGGAGGCTTCTAAACAGTAGGGTCCCACGGTGATCTGTAATTTGGGATCAATGCTTTTCAATTTATTCATAAATGATCTGGAATTAGGAGTGAGCAGTAAAGTGGCCAAGTTTGCTGATAACACCAAATTATTTAAGGTCGTTAAAATAAAAAAGGATTGCAAGGAGCTCCAAAAGGATCTCTCCAAACTGGGAGAATAGGCATCAAGATGGCAAATGTGGTTCACTGTAAGCAAGTGTAAAGTGATGCACACTGGGGCAAAACATCCCCACTTCAAGTATAAGCTGATGGGATCTGAGCTAGTGATGACTGACCAAGAAAGAGATCTTGGGGGTTGTGGTGGACAGCTTGATGAAAACGTTGACCCAGTGTATGACCAGCTTGGAATACTGTGTACAGTTCTGGTAACTGAACCTAAAAAAGGAAATTGTAGAGTTAGAAAAAAAGGAAATTGTAGAGTTGGAAAAAGTGCAGAAATGGACAACTAAAATAATCAAGCGGCTGGAGCGACTCCCCTATGAGGAAAGGTTACAACATCTGGGATAGTTTAGCTTAGAAAAAGAGGCAAGTAAGGGGAGACATATAGAGGTGTACAAAGTGTCCATGGAGTGGATAAGGAGACATTTTCTCCCTCTCAGATAATACTAGAACTTGGGGTGATCCCATGAAGCTAAACATAGTGCCAGGTGGAAGATTCAGGACAGATAAAAGGAAGTACTTCTTCACCACATAAACTATGGAATTCACTTCCACAAGATGTAGTGATGGCCACCAGTTTGGATGACTTTAAAGGGGAATTGGACAAATTCATGGATGATAAGGCTATCAATGGCTACTAGTCCTGACAGGCTATATGCTACCTCCAGTATGTACACCAGTTGCTGGGGAACATGGGTGGGAGAGTGCTGTTGAACTCATGTCCTGCTTGTGGGTTTTCTGTGAGCAGCTGGTTGGCCACTGTGTGAACAGAATGCTGGACTAGATGGATCCTTGGTCTGGTCTAGCATGGTTGCTCTTATTGGAAATAAAATATCAGCTCCCCGAGACATAGCCAGAGTTCTCCTGCTGTTGCTGCCATCGGTAGTGCTGCCTGCCAGGTAAGCCTTCCAGGGAGTGTTCACCAGGATATGAAGGGACCCACAAGAGAACAGTTTGCCAGGAGCCCCCTTAAGCCTGGAGCCATATTAGGCTTTGGATATGTTCTTACAATATTTTCAGTACTGTGAAGGACCGCCGCCGGTCCTTTCCTGCAAAGCGCGAGTTCCACAGCTTCACTGACAGCCCAGAGCTCGCCGCTTGTAATCCCCAGCTCAGACCAGGTCGTAAACACTGGAATTTAGCACCAAGTCAAAGTGAAACTACTCTCTGGGTAAAAGTGAAAGAGAGTTTATTGAATAGTAAAAAAAGCAAATTGGAAAGGGAGATAAGGGGAGTGAAATTGACAAGAGGAAGTACCTTGTTACACACAGTCAGAGCTACAAAATAACAGAGAATCTAAGCTAACGCCAAAGAATCTACCCTAGTCTTAAACTAGTAACTGAACGAACTCACAGTACTATATCCAGGCGCTCCGCTTGGGGGTTGAATGTCCGGGCTGGCCTGAGCCGATGTCCCACTCCGTGCTCCTTGGCACCTTGCTTCCAGCAACCTCCAGAAACCTTGGCTGCTTCTTTTACCCCCTCTCTTGCCTTCCCCCTAGATCCCTCGACTCCTCCCTCTGCTGACAGGACGAACTGGTCTGGCCAGGCAGGAGGGGGTGCTGGGGTCTCGGCACCACTTTGCCCATGGAGAAAGGCGATTGAGGGTACTTGGCAAACCATTGAGGGTGCTTGGGGAAGACCATCAGTATGTAAAATGTGTCATGGACTGGGCTCTTGTGCTCCGGGCGGAGATTATGCAGGTGGAACTTAGTGTATGCTCTGTCAGGCTTTCTCTCCACAAGTACATATTCAGCTTTTTCTACACTGATGTCTTTCTATAATTTATTGGCTTTGCTTCACACTCTTATGTGAGGCCTTTAGATATCTTGTACATATATTATATTAAACATTTTACACTTTGTATAAATTGTTTCAAACTGTTGGCATTCTAAAACTATGAGTGTGGAGAATGAATGGATTCATTCCAGTCTTTCTCATATGACAATAGAAATTGCTTACATTTCCTCCCCCTCCCTTTCCCTCATCGCAGACTTGCTGCTTTACCTTTGCTGCCAGTTCCTTATTCTCCCTCTAGCACTGCAACAGCTGCTGCTTTCTGTGCAATTGGAGCTAGCTGTGTGCGCGCGCAAATAATAATAATAATAATAATAATAATAATAATAATTTATTTATTACCCGCCTCTCCATCTAGATCGAGGCGGGGAACAACAGAAAATATAAAATACCTAAACTAAAACAACACAATATATACTATTAAACATCTTAAAACATCCTAAAAACATCTTAAAACATCTTTAAAACATCTTTAAAACATCTTTAAAACATCCTAAAATTCCGCCGGATAGGCCTGCCGGAAGAGTTCAGTCTTTATGGCTTTTTTAAAGTCCAAAAGACTGACAAGTTGACGTATCTCCTCCGGCAGGCCATTCCATAATCTGGGAGCAGCAGAAGAGAAGGTCCTCTGGGTAATGCTAGTCAGCCTAGTTTTGGCTGACTGAAGCAGATTCTTCCCAGAGGACCTAAGTGTGCGGGGTGGATTGTACGGGAGAAGGCGATCCCGTAGGTAGCCTGGACCCAAACCATGTAGGGCTTTAAAGGTAATAACCAACACTTTATACTTCGCCCGGAAACTGATCGGCAGCCAGTGGAGTGCTTTTAAAACTGGTGTGATATGGGCACCCCTAGGTGTACCAGCAACCAGTCTGGCTGCCATATTTTGCACTAATTGAAGTTTCCGGACTAGGTATAAAGGTAGCCCTATGTACAGCGCATTACAGAAGTCGAGCCTCGAAGTTACCAGTGCGTGCACTACCGTCTTTAGGTCTTCCAACTCTAGGAAGGGGCGCAGCTGGCGTATCAGCCGAAGCTGATAATAGGCACTCCTAGCCATCGCATCTATCTGGGATGTCATTTGGAGCGATGGATCCAGGAGCACCCCTAAGCTGCGAACACAGTCTTTCAGGGGGAGTGTAACCCCATCCAGAACTGGTTGACATACCTCCAAACCCAGGTTGTGGCCTTTGACAGCAAGCACCTCCGTCTTGTCTGGATTCAATTTCAGTTTGTTTTCCCTCATCCAGCCCATTACTGCCTCCAGGCATTTATTCAGAGGAGACACACTATCCTTAGTTGATGCTGTTGACGAAGGCATAGAGAAATATATTTGGGTGTCATCAGCATACTGATAGCACCCCGCCCCATGCCTCCGGATGATCTCTCCCAGCGGTTTCATGTAGATATTAAATAGCATTGGGGAAAGAATAGCTCCTTGTGGCACGCCACATAGCAGCTCCTTTTTGGAGGAGCAGCTATCCCCAAGCATCACCATCTGTAACCTACCCGAGAGGTAGGACCGGAACCACTGAAGCACAGTGCCCCCGATTCCTAGTCCCCTCAGGCGTTCCAGAAGGATACCATGGTCGATGGTATCGAAAGCCACTGAGAGGTCCAGAAGCACCAACAGGGACACACTCCCCCTGTCGGTACTCAGGCGCAGATCATCTACTAAGCCGACCATAGCAGTCTCAACTCCGTATCCTGCTCTGAAGCCAGTTTGAAATGGGTCTAGAAAATCGGTGTCATCCAAAACTGCTTGGAGTTGGAAGGCAACCGCCCTCTCGATCACCTTGCCCAAAAATGGAAGATTGGACACTGGTCTATAATTGTTAAGGTCCAAGGGATCCAGGGAGGGCTTTTTCAGAAGCGGCCGCACCACCGCTTCTTTCAAACATGATGGAAAATTCCCTCCCTGGAGAGATGCATTAACAATACGCTGTACTTGTAGTCCAACTGCATCTCCTCCTTGGACAACCAACCAGGAAGGACAGGGATCGAGAGGGCAGGTAGTCCTCTTCACTCGGCCAAGCAGCTTGTCCACGTCCTCAGTACTCACCAACTGAAACTGATCCAGTGTAATCCTGCTTGCGGAGTTGCTGGACACTCCATTGTCTGCTTCTGCTACAATGAGGGCGTCTAAGTCGGCTCTTATCCGAGAGATTTTATCTGTGAAATTATTGTTAAAGGCATCACAGCGAGCAACCGTAGGCTCTAAAATCGGGTTCAGGGGGGAAGGTGTCTGCGTTAGACCCCTCACCACCCTGAACAGTTCTGCTGGACGCGAATTCGCAGACGCAATGCGTGCAGAGAAGAAAACTTTCTTCGCTGCACGTATTGCCACCCCATAGGAGCGAAGATGCTCTCTATGACGTGTCTTATCGGATATGAGTCGAGTTTTTCGCCATCGGCGCTCCAGTCGTCATCCTTTCCGCTTCAGTTCCCTGAGATCTTCTGTAAACCAGGGTGCCCGATTAGAAGCGGGCCGGAGAGGACGTTTGGGGGCGATCATGTCGATAGCCCTGGTTAGATCTTGATTCCATCTGTCAACCAGGGCTTCAACAGGTTCGTCGACGGTACCAGCCATAGACCCCTCCAAGGCTCTCTGGAATCCAAGAGGATCCATTAGCCTTCGAGGGCGGACCATCTTAATAGGTCCACCACCCCTGCAGGGTCGGATAGTAGCTGCGATACTAACCCTAACCAGAAAATGATCTGTCCATGACAATGCAGAGGTATTGATGACCTCTGCCCACAGATCTGTCTGTTCAGAACTGAAAACAGCATCGAGGGTGTGACCTGCTAAATGGGTGGGTCCAGAGACCAATTGGGATAGGCCCATGTTTGTCATGGATGCCATGAACTCCCGAGCTGCACCTGACAAACTGGTCCCAAATGGGATGTTGAAGTCAGGGCCGGATTAAGAGCATTATGGGCCTGGTGCTGAGGATTTTGGTGGGCCTTTTTATGGAAATAAATAAAATGAAGACGCAATTTTATATTAAAACAAATTAAATATTTTAATTACCATTAAAGTGCCAAAACAGAAACATATTGAAAATATTTCTTTTTTTGTAAACAATAAGCTTGTTAACTCAAGTAAAACCTGATGGAAGTGGGCAGTGTCCGTGAAAGCTTATGTCA
This sequence comes from Shinisaurus crocodilurus, assembly GCA_021292165.1. Lineage (NCBI taxonomy): Eukaryota > Metazoa > Chordata > Lepidosauria > Squamata > Shinisauridae > Shinisaurus > Shinisaurus crocodilurus. Next base: position 267,472,176 of record CM037876.1, read on the forward strand.
GAATGAAAGTGTTGGTCTTTAGGGTACCACAAGACTCTCTTGTTGTTCTTGCTGCAATAGACTAACACAGCCCACCCCTTCGGGAATTATGCAGACTGTTAGGCAACAATGTACACGAACCGAGCTCTTACTCAGCTGGGCCCCCCCCACGTGCTGTATGGAGAGAATGCTATTGACCTGCCTTACAGGGTTGATGTAAGGATTACAACAGGGGTCCTCAAACTTTTTAAACAGGGGGCCAGTTCATTGTCTCTCAGACTGTTGGGGGACCGGACTATAGTTTAAAAAAAAAAAAGAACGAATGGATCAAGTAAAAAAAAGAACCTGGGTCATTTTTTTTCACTTGATAGGGGTGATTTTTTTTTTTCTTAAATGGAAAGTTATTATAAATTAATTATAATGTTAACAAGTGATTAAATGGAGGATGGAATGTTATTTTGATGGCAAAAGTGGGTAGAAATTAATGATTTATTTATTTATTTATTCCATTTATACCCCGCTCTTCAGCCAGAAAAGGCTCTCAGAGCGGTTTACACAGATTACCGATAATAATAAGACATTCCCTACCCTCAGGCTCACAATCTAAAAGACGTGACACAAAAGGAAAAGGGATTGGGGGGGGAGGAGGAAGAATGCCAAACATTATATTGGTGCCTGAGTTTGGCATTCTTCCTCCTCCCTCCCAATCCCTTTTCCTTTTGTGTCATGTCTTTTAGATTGTGAGCCTGAGGACAGGGAATGTCTTATTATTAATCTGTGTAAGCCGCTCTGAGAGCCTTTTCTGGCTGAAGAGCGGGGTATAAATGCAATAAATAAATAAATAAATAAATAATGATTAAATGGAGGATGGAATTTTATTTCGATGGCAAAAGTGGGTTTAAAAAATAAGAATGTACTACCTTTTTTGCTGTCTAAAATTGAAATACATTATAAAAGGCTACCTACAAATTATAAGCGTGTTTTGCTTTTGTCTGGCTGCTCTGTGTGTGTGAGTGCTTTGTGTGGGGTAAACTGAAATACATTATAAAAGAGTCCCTGACTCTCAGCCTAACCTACCTCACAGGGTTGTGAGGATAAAATGGAGATGGAGGAGGAGGAGGAGGAGGAGGAGGAGGACTATGTAAGTCGCCTTGGGTTCCTTGCAAGAAGTAAAAAAGGCATGATATGATGGTAATAATAAATAAACCTGGATGCTCCATGTAGCCATCATGAGTGATAGTCATCAATAGACACCTCTCCTCTATGAAGCTATCTAATGCCTATTTAAAGCTATCCAACCTAGCGGCTATCACATCTTCTGGCAGTTAATTCTATGAATTCTGAATTGTATGAAGAGGCACTTTCTACCACCAATCCATTTCTTTGGATGATCACACATTTTAGTATTATGAGGGAGAAAAAAAATTATCTACTTTCTCCACATCTTACATTAACTTTAGAAACCTCTGCCATATCCCCACCCTGCCCCACTGCCCAGTTGCCTCTTTTTTTCTAAATGAAGAGTCCCAAGCGCTTCAGCCTTAACACACATCACAAAATTAGTCCTGCACCAGAAACTCTTGGGGTTATATTGACAAACACAGGGTTGTTGCAAGGATAAAACAAAGAAGAGGAGGGCCATATAAGCCACCCTGGGCTCCTTGCAAGGAGGAGGGAGGGGATGGTGGGATAGAAATGCAATGATGAATCAATTTTGCCAGTTGTTCCTTTTAGGGTGCAATGCATGTTAAGACAGGGAAAAAGTCCTACATCTCCCGGGATGCCCCAGCTATCATGCTGGGAGTTGTAGGATTTTTTTCATGTCTAAACATGTAGAATATCCTGGCAAGCCTAACTGGAGGCAAGGCACGAAGAGGTGGCTGGCAAGGAAGGAGTGGATTTCAATTCAAATGCTGCCCAGAACTGGCCCCTGCTTGATCTGCGGGGTGCGATTTCTGCAGAAGCGCTACAGCTCGCCGAAGACCGAAAGCGCCTCCCCGGCGGAGAACGAAGGGAGGAGGCCGAGGCCTTCGGTGGCAGCTGCCCGCATCCCCCTCTGCCGCCTGCCCGTCGCTCACCCGGGGCCGGTCCTGACTCCTTGGAAATGGGGAAGAAGCGGCGGTTGAAGCTGTCGGCGACCAGCACGGCCTGGAGCGGTGGAGGCGGCTCCTCTTGGGGCTCGGACCCCCGAGAGCCCCCGGACCCGGCTCCACGCTTCGCAGAGGCGCCGCGGGCCGCCATCTTCTCTCACGCGCTCCTCTCTCGCTCTCACACACTCACACACACACACACACACACACACGCGCGGCGCGGCCTCCTCGGCTCGCCGCTTCCGCTTCTGGAGGAAGAGACGGTGCCTTAGAGAGGACATAGTTCAACGGAGCGCGAAAGCTGCAGGCTCGCCGCAGGAAAATGGGGCTTGTTGGTTATCCTCGAATGCAAGCGCCGTTGCTGCCGTCCGACGGGGGGGGGGAAATCGCCGCGTGTCCCTATAATTGTGTAGGCCTATTTTCTGTTAGGGGCCTGGAGCTGGCGCTCCAACAGCCCCTAGCTTAATCCGGCCCTGGTTGAAGTCGCCCAGGACCAAGAGCCTGGGCGAGTCCAACACCAGCTCCGAGACCAGTTCCGTGAGCTCGGCCAGGGAGTCTGTTAGGCAGCGGGGTGGCCGGTACACCAACAGAATCCTTAGTCTATCCTTGGTCTTCAGACTCAGGTATACACACTCAATGTGATTCAATTCCCGAACAGGAAGTCTGGTTAGGTTGAGATTGTCTTTATAGACCACAGCTACTCCACCCCCCCGCCCACTTTCCCTCACCTGCTCACTAACACAGTACCCAGCTGGGAGGGCCTGGGCCCATGTCGGGCCACTGTCATCTCCCAGCCAGGTCTCTATGAAGCATGCCAGGTCTGCCTCCTCATCCAAAAGGAGGTCATAGATTATATTAGTTTTGTTTTTAACTGACCTGGCATTGCATAGGAGCAAGGAGAGGTTCTGTGGGTGGTCTGGTTCGTTCTCCAAGTTCCCCAGGTTGACAGGGCGATCGGAAGGTAAGATGGGTATTATATATCTATCTCTCCTTCCCCTGTAATGGCATTTCGCCCTGCCATCGCCATATATCCCTCTGCCCCGCACAACACATATTTCTGCTCCCACACACATTATGCCCTGCTGGCAACAGGTTGCCTTCAGGTCTCTCAGAGGGCGGGGGAAGGTGGTGTTCAGGCGGCTGCCTTTGCTCCCTCCTCCTCCCAGGTGTTGCCTGCTCGGGGCTGCTGCTCAGCTGGCTGTGGCTGCCTTCAGGTCTCTCAGAGGGCGGGGTGGAGGTGGTGTTCAGGCGGCTGCCTTTGCTCCCTCCTCCTCCCAGGTGTTGCCTGCTCGGGGCTGCTGCTCAGCTGGCTGTGGCTGCCTTCAGGTCTCTCAGAGGGCGGGGGAAGGTGGTGTTCAGGCGGCTGCCTTTGCTCCCTCCTCCTCCCAGGTGTTGCCTCCTCGGGGCTGCTGCTCAGCTGGTATCAACAGTACAATCCTATTAAGGTTTACTCAGAAGTAAGTCCACTGCATTCAATGGGATTTACTCCCAGGAAAATGTGCATAGGATTGCAACCTAAATCAGCAGTCCCCAACCTAGTGCCCTTCAGGTGATTTGAACCACAACTCCCAGCATTCCTGACTATTGGCAATGCTGGCTGGGACTGATGGGAGTTGGTCCAAAACATTAAAGTAAGCTTTGCATTTGATGATTCTGTATTAATTTTAATAGTAAGTTAATGTGGCTCTCGCATTGGATTTTTTTTACCCAAGTGGCTTCCACTTGAAAAATAGTGAAGATCATTCACATACAGAGACCACTGGTATTAAAGACCTGACATCACTCTGACCATGTGCTGACAGCAGTCAAGAGGGTATGAAAGGAAGAGACTTGAGCAACTGTTTCCAGATACCTGGAAAAAGAAGGGGGAAAGACATCATCTTTGGGCATCACCTCTGCATCTTCTGGGAGCAGCATGACCCAACAACCCATCATCCCTGCTTTCAGCTCTTACTCCCCCCCACATCTCCCAGGAGTGGCCACCTCATTGCAACCATATAAGCCATCTTATAAGCCATTGCAGCCATCTCTCCCATATAAGGAGTTTCACTATTTTTTTGACAGCATGAGCACAACAGCTGGCCCTAATTAACCCAGGATTTGCCAGGATGCACACTGCATGTGAGCTGTTTCTGTTTACTGTAAACAACCTCCGGTCAGCCTGATCAGAGGTTGTAATCCGCATGATGTGCAAACCCAGACCAATTGGTTGTTTAAAGGCTAAACAACCCAGCAGTTAACCCAACAACAAACCATGGGTTAACTGCTGGGTTGTTTAGCCCCTAATTGTTGTGAACTGCCCAGATAGCTTCAGCTATTGGGTCATATAGAAATGTAATAAATAAATGAATAAATATATTTTCTCAATAAAATGTTCCATCCACTCCATCCAAAATGAAGCACTTAAAGTTATTGTGATCTTGGTGCTGTCAACTGAACAACAAGCAAAACAAAACCCTCATAACTCCCTAACCACTATAATATATGCCATTTTCATATAAATTGACCAAAATACTATGTTGGGGCGGGAGACCCCCTGCACAAAAAACCCTGCACCCATCCTTTTGAAATTTTGCAGGTTACTTACCTAGGGGGACTTCTGTGATGTATTATTTTCATACTAATTGCCCACAAAAAAATACATAGGGATAAGTGAATCTTTTTTTAAAAAAATCCCAGACTTTAAAGCAAGGGTAGGCAACTTATGGCCCTCCAGATGTTTTGGCCTATAACTCTATCAGCCCTACCCAGCATAGCCAATAGTGAGGGATAATGCAAATTGTAGGCCAAAATATCTGGAGGGCCACAAGTTGCCTGCTCCTGCTTTGAAGACTACCCTTGCACAAAACCCGCAACACCTATCTGAAATTTGGCAGGCTTCATCCCCTCAGAAAGGACAATCATTCAATTCTGCCAATAAATAAAGGTGGCGTTGGGGGGTTACTGCTCTGTCCCTTGGCAGTTATGCCATGGGGTGCCACAGGGCTCTATTTTATCCCCTATGCTGTTTAACATCTACATGAAACCACTGGGAGAGGTTATCCGAAGGTGTGGGCTGAGGTGTCATCAATATGCAGATGACACCCAGCTCTATCTCTCCTTTTCATCAAATCCAGGTGAGGCAGTGGCTGTTCTGAATCAGTGCCTGGACACAGTAATGGACTGGATGAGGGCTAATAAACTGAGACTCAATCCAGATAAGACGGAGGTACTGTTAGTGGGTGGTTCGTCTGCCCGGCTAAGTGATATTCAACCAGTTCTGGATCGGGTTGCACTTCCCCTGAAGGATCAGGTACGTAGTTTGGGGGTGTTCTTGGATCCCCAACTGTCACTCGAGGCACAGGTCAACTCGGTGGCACGGAGCACCTTTTATCAGCTTAGGCTGATATACCAACTACGTCCTTATCTGGACAGAGATAGCCTAGCTACAGTTATCCATGCTCTGGTAACCTCTCATTTGGATTACTGCAATGCGTTATAGGTAGGGCTGCCTTTGAAAATGGTCTGGAAACTTCAGCTGGTCCAAAATACGGCAGCGAGATTATTAACCGGGACTGGCCGACGAGAACATTTGCCAGTGCTTTCTCATCTGCACTGGCTGCCAGTCTGTTTCTGGGCCCTGATTCAAAGTGCTGGTGCTAACATTTAAAGCCCTAAACGGCTTGGGGCCAGGGTATCTGAAGGATCGTCTCCTCCCATATGTACCTGCCTGGATACTAAGATCTGCATCAGCGGTCCTTCTCCGAGAGCCCCTGCCAAAGGAAGTGAGGCAGGTGGCTACCAGGAGGAGGGCCTTTTCTGCTGTGGCACCCCGGTTATGGAATGAGCTCCCCAAAGAGGTTCGCCTGGTGCCTACTTTGTATTCTTTCTGGCACCAGGTGAAGACCTTTCTGTTCTCCCAGGCATTTTAATCATTTTAATCATCTTAATCATTTTAATCTTGTAATTGTTTTTAATTCCGTTATTGACTGCTGCTACTAGCTCTGCTGTTTGTTTTTAATCTGTGGTTTTAAATTTTATATTTTATATTGTATTTTATTATTTTAACTGTTGTAAACCGCCCAGAGAGCTTCGGCTATTGGGCGGTATAAAAATGTATTAAATAAATAAATATGCCTTCAAATTTCATTCAGTTCTGTCACAAAGCAAAATAGTAATTCATAATAGTAATGCAGAGCTGTTCTTGTTAAATTCACACAAGTCTTATTTTCAAATTTCAGGTGTTCAAAGTTCAAGAGTCAGGGAGCAAGCTCACGGGTTTGTTTGTTAAATAACCTTTTAATAAATAATTTGTGACTTTGGGTGTAAGGGAAATCTGTGAAGTACCGGTAATGCTTGAGAACATGACTGCAAATGCAAACATGATCTACAAAGCCACTCTTTAAAATGTAGCCGTGACTCAATTTTATTTCCTTCCTTTCAACCCTCTGCTTCAGAGGAATACAAACAATGCTGTCCTGTAAAGCTGGGCAGCCCTGAACAACTCTGGGCAACAGTTAACACAAGAGGAGGGAAGAGTGAGAGAGTGTCTGACACTACTGCAAACAAGCATAATGTAGCAATTCCATGATGATGATGATGATGATGATGATGATAATTTGGATACATTCCTGTACACATTTACCCACTCAAACATTATTTTAACTGCCACACTATTATGTGTTATAGGTTTCAGCAAGAGATGTATAGGTCACCCCCAGATAAATGGATCACAGAGAAGTAATGGCACTTTACATTTAAAAAAACTGCTAAAGAGTTGTGCTATGATAAAAAAAAAAAAATCCTATTAGCTTAATCTTAGACATCAAAATCTAACTAAATAGATGGCTGGGACACTGTAAGGTTTCTGTTGATGTACCACGCATCTCACTGCTCAACAGTCTCCCTTCCTGAGCTAGCTAGGGCAATCTCAGTGCTGGCACTGGATCAGCCCAGACATTTATTTCAAACATTCATGCTATGATCGCTCAATCAAGAGTGGCTCAGGATTTCCTGTCTGCTATGCGTTTGCAAAATTTTATTTATTTCATTTCTATACCACCCAATAGCCGAAGCTCTCTAGGCAGTTCACAAAAGTTTATAAAAACATGAACTGAGGATTCAAAAAGCAGAAGAACAAGGTGACCATCTAAAGACAGTATGGGATAATGAATTTGAAGAGGTGACCTTGAAGGTGGGCTGGAACAATATATGGGATAGACAGATTGTGAAAGTTATGTCAACTAGGATAAAGGAGAATTTCTATAAAATGATATGGAGATGGTACCTAACTCCAGTAAGATTAAATAGAATAGATAACAATTGCTCCGCACTTGCTGGAGAGGATGTCAGGAAATAGGTTCATATGCTCATATGTGGTGGAGTTGTAAAAATGTTCTGGAATTTTGGCAAGAGGTTTTTACAGAAATATCAGAAATTATTGGTATTAATCTAGAGGTCTGTCTTAAACTTGCTTTGTTATCAATAACCGATAAAGTCACTTGTGCCCAAAATACAAAGGAATTAATTGTGAACTTGTTAACTGCGGCTAGGTTAATGATAGCGAGGAAATGGAAAGTACAACATGTTTTTCTAATAACTGATTGGTATAAGGAAGTTTGGGATATAGCCCTAAATGATAAACTAACTTGTAGTATCAAATGCAAAAGGGACAGTTAAAGAAGAATAATTTTATGGATATATGGAATCAATTATTATACTATGTATTAATAAAGGGGAAGGGAAGTATGCCTTGTCAGGATATGTTATATTTTTGGAATGTGGAATTTAATTGATTAAGGGGATGGTTGTATATTAGTTGGTCCCTAGGCGGGTGGGGGGCTGCACCTTATGATTTATTTTAGTTGTATGTTTGTATTTTATAGTTTTTTATGTAGTTTATAATAATTAAATAAAATTTAAACACAAAACTAGAATTGTTAAATGCCACTAACTGTTAAATAGCATTAAATGCCTGGGAGAAGAGGGCAGTCTTAACCTGGCTCCAAAAAGATGGCAGAGTTGGTAGCAGGCGGGCCTCATTGGAGAGATCATTCCACAGAGTCGGGGAGGCCACCACTGAGAAGGCCCTCTTCTTTGTTGCCAGCCTCCAAGCCTTGCTTGGAGGTGGCACTTGGAAGAAAGCCTCAGATGTTGATCGTAGTGTCCAGGTAGATTCAGGCTGGGAGAAGCACTCCATCAGATATTGTGGTCCCAAGCTGGTTTATATGTTAAAACCAGAACCCTGAATTGGGCTTGGAAGCATACAGGCAGCCAATGCAAGCGGGCCAGAATTGGTGTTATATGTTCAGACCTTCTGATCCCAGTTATTAGTCTGACTGCCACATTTTGCACAAGCTGCAGCTTCTGAACAGTCTTCAAGGGCAGCCCCATGTAGAGTATATTGCAGTAATCTAACTTGGAGGTTACCAGCACATAGATTACTGAAACCAGGCTATCCCTGTCCAGATAAGGGCATACCTGGGCCACCAGCCAAAGCTGGTAGAAGGCACTGAGGCCACCTGAGCCTTCAACAAAGATGGCTCCAGGAGGACCCCAAGCTATGAACCTGCTCCTTCAAGGGGAGTGCGACCCCATCCAGAGCAGGTTGAACACCTTCCATCCGGTCAGAAGAACCACTCACAGCATCTCAGTCTTGTCTGGATTGAACTTCAATTTCTTAGCCCTCATCCATTCCATTGTCGCAGCCAGGCACTGATTTAGCACATCCACAGCCTCACCTGATGGAGATGAAAAGGAGAAGTAGAGCTGCGTGTCATCAGCATACTGATGGCAACACACTCCAAAACTCCAGATGACCCCACTCAGCGGTTTCATGTTGATGTTAAAAAGCATGGGGGACAAAACCGACCCCTGAGGACCTCCATACTGGAGTATCCACAGGCCCAAGCAATATTCGCCAAGCCCCACCTTCTGGAGCCATCCATCCAAGTAGGAGCAGAACCACTGCACTGCAGGACCCCCCCACTCTCAGCCCAGACAGTTGCCCCAGAAGGATACCATGGTCGATGGTACAGAAATCCGCCAAGAGATCTAGGAGTATCAGCAGGGTCACACTCCCCGTCTCTCTCCTGACATAGGCCACCATATAGGGCAACCAAAGCCGTTTCTGTGCCAAAACCTGGCCTGAACTCCAACTGAAATGGATCCAGATAATCAAGGTATTGATGCTATCAACACCATGATCTGTCACTGATTATTCCTTGTTAGTGATCCATTCTCATTTATTTCCTGCTACATGAAACCAGAACTTCATTAAGGAGCTACAAGTTTTCTCATGATTACAATTTTATTTAATAAGGAATTTTCCTCTAAAAATGGAGGTCAAGGAGAGAGAACAAGATCTTGCTTTGACACAACCTTTAGTTCAGGGGGATGTTACTCAACAACAATTCTAGTTTCTGTTAGTTAACCAGAGATGCAAGCTGCACTTTGCAATGCTCTTCAACTTCTTGCACATGAAGCAGCCTTCCCCAATCTGGTGTCTTCTAGATATTTTGGCCTATACTACAACTCCCATCAGCCCCAGAGAACATGGCCAATGGCCAGGAATGCTGGGAGTTGCAATTGAAAGCATCTAGAGTGCATCAGATTGAGGGAGTCTGGCATAGAGTGAGGGAACTGAGGCCCAACATCTGCAGGAAGGGGGGAAGATACCTTCTCCATATTAGGGTCCATCCAGATCTGTGTCCATGCAGCAATTTTGCAGAAGTAAAGAAAAGAATTCTGCACAATACAATACTGGCCACAGAATTCAGCTTCCTAAGAATATTAGCTTTCATTTTAAAAAAAGGTTTCTAGTAATTGTGAAGATAGGATTGAAAGTACATGAGCAATGCCTGGCGAAATCAAAGAAGCCAGGGGACTCATTGAATAAGATTATCAATGGCTGAGTGCAGGACTTCAGCACTTAGTATAGCAACTTACCCCTTCCCATGATTTGCATGTTCTGCTTCTGCTAAACAGTGATCATTACAGAATTATGCAAAATAAAATAATTCATAACTTACATTGGTTCCAGAGTAAAGGTTTTCTTTATGCAGTTTTTTATTTATTTTTTAGCACGGACTACACACAGGCCCGGGTATATGAACTGCAGTAACACTTAGTGCTGCATGTAAGCCAGGTAAAGGCTCATCCTACACTTTCAAAATGTTAGTTCAGAGCTCTTTTGCATAAACATTACAGCGTGATCCAATGAAGCTGCCCATAACCCTCCGAACCCGGAGGATTATGGACATGCAATTGAGGGCAGGAGGAGCATGGTGGATAGAATTGCTGCCGTGCTCCCCTTGCCCTCAAAAACATCTAGATGGCCGAAATGTGTTACACCTCCTCCCGAGGAGGAGAGGCTGGGGCACCGCCTAGATTCCTGAGAAGCTGGTGGTCCCTTGCTCTTCCCCGCCCCTGGGAATGCGCCCCCCCCCATGCCAGAACCGAAGTTGGTGTTCTGGCTTCGGTTCCCAGCCGGCATGGAAAGAACCATGCCAGCTGCAAGGTGTGGGGGAGGGCGTTTCCCAGGTCACAGGGGGGACTCCAAATAATCCTATGCCCCTCCCCGGCAAGCTCAGAGGGCCATAGGAGTGTGCCCTTAATAGCCTACCTTACTGGCATACACAGATTATTATTAAAAGCTTAATCAGAAGATGGGGTGATCGGCCAGACGGGCAATTAACAAATGTAATAAATAAATAAAATAAATGTTGCACAGTTAGCAGTACATCTGCGTATTTAAGATTGGTTCAGGAAAGTTGTTTTGTTGTCTTGAATGGAATCTTGTTTGGTTTCTCTCATCTATAGAAGGGGAGCATACGTTTACCCCTCCCTCCAACAGAATAATGACTCAGCAATAATGGAAACAGGAATCGTTGTCTATGGAAGAAGTATTCAGACTTACCTGTCGCCCTTTCTAAGGATTTCCCCCTTAAAATATTGATGTGATAGACCATTTTCAATGTGACAGATGCTGGAAACAGGCAAAACACTGATAGGTCTCTTACAAAAATTGGAAGGGAAGCTCCGTTTATGGGCATCCTTCCAAATACAGTGGCCCCTTACCAGAAATAATCATGCCTGTGTCTTGCGTTGTAAAGGACAGCATGGTGGCAAGCCATGTTAAACCAACCCAGACTATAACCTATTACACTGACCACTTGCCAGCTGCCTGGACAGGCCTCCAGCAGACACAATGCTTGTAACAGCCATTGCTGAATCTCTCCTAAAGAACAAGCATGAAATATAGCAGCCTGGGTCATCATGACCTGGATTGCCACGGTGCTGTGTGAAACGATATGCACAGGTAGCAGAATTTTATGCATTCCATTTCCATCAGGTTTCATCAAAGGGGACTCCATATGAAAAAATACAAACCTATATTCTAGAGATGACTAATTAAGAAGATTCACTATGCATATTCAGAAAATGAACAAAAACAGCAAGCAGATTAATGTGTTCTTTATCTAGCTAAGTCTTATGCAAATTAGTTACAAATTTTAAGCTCCAAGGCTCTTCATTGTCAACAGATAGGGATATAATGTTAATACTGCTACCAATTCAGGCAACATCCAATTATTAAGTAATTTCTCTTGCATGTGTGACATGAACCATAAAACCTTCCAACAGTGACCAGTCCAGCTGCTTGAAACCAAGAAAACCATACAATTCAAGACATATTTGGCTTTTAAGAGAGAAACACTGGTGTAGGTCAAATGAGTTCAATCTACAAGTGTCCTTTCCTTGGATTTAGGTTGTATACTATACAATATATAGCATAGTTCAATATATGCTATGGGTGTATATACTAGTGATATAAATACCACAGCTGTTACTGTAATGAAAATATAGTTTCATACAAATTTCATACAAATCTATTTTACAGGACCAAAATGTTTTACATAGCTATATCTCAGAAAGGGACAGCGCGTTCCTATGAGGCTGCCCGTAACCCTCCAAACTTGAAGAATTACAGGCATCCTATTGAGGGCAGGAGAAGCATGGTGGATATCCTATCCGCCACGTTCCCCTCGCCCTTAATAACATCTAAATGGTTGATTTTGGCAATTTAGGTGTTTTCCCTCTCCTCTCAAGGAGGAGAGGCTGACACCCTGCCTGGATTCCTTGGAATCCGGTGGTGCCTTGCTCCTCCCCTCCCCCCTTGGGAATGCCCCCCCCCCCACGGGGGAACTGAATACGGTCTTCTGTGTTCAATTCCCTGCCGCCGCGGAAAGAACCACGCCAGCTATGGGGGGGGGGGCGGAGGCGCCATGGCACTGTGACCTCATAGGGATTTCCGAGGTCGCAGAGCCTTCTATGCCCAATCCTATGCCCCTCCCCAAAAAGGTCAGAGGAACATAGGACAGCACCCTAAGACATTTATTTTATCTACAACTAGCAAACGTGCCTGGCTTTGCACAGGTTGGAATAGCCCTTCATTTGATACAGCAAAGCCTTCAAGCAAACGTATGCAGCTGTCAAACTTGGAACACTTTGGGCAGGTTCACATGTCACACTAACCCACTCTACGAATAAGCTACGCAGTGTGAGTTGTTCGCAGAATCCACGGTACGCCTGACAGACGATTGGGCTCACCTCCTGTGGCTTGTTCTCCTCCTCCTCCCCCCTCGTTCTTCCAGCTGGTATCCCAGTGCCCTTTGCAGCAGAACCCATCTTGTCTCCCCCTCCCTGTTCTGATTGCTATCCCTTTTCATTCACCGTGCGGTGTGTGTATGTGTCAGTCTCAAAAATGCACAGTTGCTGTTGGGGGGGGGGTTCAGCCCCAGAAAATTGTGCAATTCACAATTCACCCCCAACTACTGTGAAGATTGCAGCTAAGCTCAGAGGGAACAGGAAATTCTAAGGAGGGTGACAGATGATGTCAGTGCTGCTGCTAATTATAAAGTGTCAACGCTGTGTCCCTGCAAGCTCCACTACATCACTGACCATGAAACTCATGGTCTGTGGCTGGGGCCAAGTCTAGTAAGTTACCTAGGACTGGCTACTCAGGCCGGAAGAGCACTTCAAATACAAATGGGAATAGGGAATGCACAATATCAACCTCTGCTATTGGCAAGGAGCATGAGGCCTCCAGATTCGCCATGCCAGATAGAATTACTGAAAGCCTGGCCTTCTGTCTTTGCATTCAAAGCTCTTGCGGCTGTCCACTGCAGACTCTGGCCTGGCTCAGGGTCAGCTGCAGCTTTTGAAGGGGCCCTGGAACAAATGCTCTCTGGTGGGTCCCCTCTTACCTCTGGTGGCAACGGCAGGCAGCGACAATGCTCTGAATCAACAACACACGGCTAGGAGCCACCATTTACATTTCCCACAATATAGTGTTGCTCTAGGGCAGTGTGGAAGATTTGGAATGTCAATGGAATGTCATGGTAGTGGTCTGGCGGGTCGGCTCAGTGGTGGCAACCACCCATTGGAGCACTCTCCTAGGTGCGATCCAAGAGGCAGAAATGGTGGCAAGTTTTGAACACCTCTTGAAAACGCACCTATTTACACAGACTTTCCCTGACCAGTGAGAATCTGTTACCACCTTGTTTTATTGTTATTGTAATGTGTTTAAATGTTCATAACTGTTTTTAATTATTTTTTATCTTTTTTAATATTGTTGTGACATATTTTAATGTGAACCACTTGGGGATTTTAGTATATTAAGCAGTAAAGAAGTATTGTTAATAATACTAATACTAATACTTATTATTATTATTATTACTACTACTACTACTACTACTACTACTACTACTACTATAAAAATTTCTGCTCCCAGAATCAGTTGCTTTTTCAAAGGGGGCCCCAGGGCACGTTTCATTAGAACAGGGGTGTTGGACCTCTTTCATCCCGAGTGCTGAATTCAATTTTGGTGAAGCTCTCTGGGGCCACATTGCAGTGGGGGGTGGGGCCAAAGGCAAAAGGGGCAGGGCCAAAATACCAGCGTATTTTACCTTAAAGCTTTTACTGCCAGTAACTAAGCCTTAGGAGAGGCATTTCAACCTTTCAGAATGCGGGGGGGGGGGGGAACTGTGCGAAAGCTGGGAAACTACCAAACAATCAGCAGTCCAGGGAAAGGAGGCAGGGTCTAGTGCAGTGGTTCCCAACCTTGGGTCCCCAGATGTAGCTGGACTACAGCCCCCTAGCATCCTTTGCCATTAGCCATGCTGGCTGGGTATGTATGCTGGGAGCTGTAGGCCAGCAACATCTGGGGACCCCAGGTTGGGAACCACTGGTCTAGTGCTACATCCCTATAATGCTACTTTAAGGAAAAATATTATACTTTAATGGGGTATAGCTCTATAACCCTATAATATTATAATGCTAATTTTAAATAATTAAAACCTTTCTTGTTGCTGTCATTAACCACCTGGCTAAATTGGCAGTGACTGGAAAGCCCCCCCCCCATTTAAAATAAATAAATGAATGAATTTAATAAGGCAGCCCCATCCAATGTGGGTGCCTGTAACCCTCCAAACTTGGAGAATTATGGGCATCCAATGGAAGGCGGGAGGAATGCAGCAGCTAGGATTGCTGCCATGCTCCCCTTGCCCTCCAAAATACTTTGACAGCAGATTTCAACCGTCTAAATATTTTTCCTCTTCTCGTGGGGAGGAGAGGCTGAGGCACCGCCTGTATTCATCGGAAGATGGTGGTGCCTCGCTCCTCCCCTCCCCTGGAAACGCCCCCCCCCCCAGAACTGAAGATGGTCTTCGGTTCCCAGCCAGTGTGGAAAGAACCGTGCCAGCTGCAAGGTGGGGGGGAGGGCGGTCTGTGGGCAGAGTCCCTGCTGTGACCTCAAAGGGGATTTCCAAGGTTGCAGTGGGGAGTCTGACCTATCCTATGGCCCCCCAGGCAAGGTCAGGGGGCCATAGGATTGTGCCCTAAATATGTATTGTACAATGGCATTTTAGGGGTATAACACTGTTTAATGTAAGTGGGATGATGATGATGATGATGATGATGATGCATTCTGTTCACACAGTGGCCGACCAGCTATCCACTGGATCCCACAAGCAGGACATGAGTGCAATTTAAATTAGACCAACATTGGATGCAAGATGGTGCTGGTAGATGGAGTTTGCTTCACATATCAGTTTTCTTATCTACTTGTATTTTTTTGTAGACTTATATTCCAAGTCTGTATTCTTGAAATAGATACTCAGATCCGTGGGCCTCTGATTTCTGCTGATATCACAGACAGACAGACAGACAGACACAGAGAGAGAGAGAGAGAGAGAGAGAGAGAGAACGCGAACTGTAGCCTGCTGCCACATTGATGCTCAAGCCTTTTTCAAGCACCAAATTTTCTTGCTTGCAAAAGGCTCAGGGATGATTGCAAAGTGCCACCCCCAGCTGCATTCCCTTGCCCCAAGACCATATCTTCGGGTCCAGGGGAAGGGAAGGTGATGGCAGAAGTAGAAACTGCTCCTAGAGCTCCTGGTGAGAAAACTTATTTATTTATTTATTTACTTATTTATTTTATTGCATTTCTATACGGCCCAATAGATAAAGCTCTCTGGGTGGTTTACAACAGTGCCTAAAATGAGGCCAAAATACATAAAATCATTCCGAAATTAAAAACAGTTTAATTTTTTTAAAAACAATTTGGCCACAATAACAATATTTAATGCCAGATAGACCTGCTATGAACACCTGAACATGCATTCCCCTTGAAGCCATTAAAAATAACTCTAGATGTTCTTAAATGCCTCAGCACAGAGGGCTGTCTTAACCTGGCACTGAAAGGATGACAAAGTTGGCACCAGGCAGGCCTCAATGGAGAGATGATGCCACAGTTGGGGGAGCCACCACTGAGAAGGCCCTCCCCCTTGTTGTTGCCCTCTGGGCCTCTCTCGGAGGAGGCACTTGGAGGAAGGCCTCAGATGTTGAGCGTAGTGTCCTGGGTAGATTGCGGTTGGGAGAGGTGTTCTGTCAAGTATTGCGGTCGAAGGCATTTGAATCATTTCTGTCCTCTGAACCGTTTCTGAGCAGAAACGACATGAATCATATCGTTTTCCCACTGGACATCTTGGGACTGGTAGTTCCACCCCCATTCCCAGCAATGAAAGATGCTCTACTGGGCCCCGGAGGGGGGGTGGCTGCCAATACTGCCACCCCCTGCTTCCTCCCTCTGCCCCATGGTAAGTTACTGGGCCTTGGGACAGGAGGAGGGTGAGGTGGCGGCAGCGCTCACAGGATCAAGATGAGTTCCCTGTTTGCCTTGTTCCTCCTTGCCAGCATTTAAACAAGGGTCCTCACTTTTGTGTGCATTCCTCTTCGAACACTTGCAACATCTTTCATGCTTATATTCATTTGGCCTTAAAGCATGGCAATGCGAAGCATTTTGATGGGTTTGCTTTTAGCATATGTTTAGCATATGATCTGAATGAGTACAAATATTAAAACATCTGTCTAGAGCAGCCTGGCTTCCCCCCAGGCATTTTGGACTTCATGTTCCATCAGGAGCCCTAGCTAGCATGGTCTATGGTCAGGATTGCTGGGAGTTGTGGTCCAAAATATCTGGAGGGTACCATGCTGGGGAGGCTGGTCCACAGGGCATTACTTTACTTTCACTATTGGAGTATACTGGGGGAAAGGAGAGAGGAATCTGAAGGTGAAGGAGATTAAGGGTACAATCCTATACATGTCTAGACAAAGGCCTACAACTCCCAGTATGCCCCAGCCTTTTTGGGGAGTTGTAGGCCTTTTTTTCTGTCTAAACAGGAATAGGATTGCACCTTAAATCTCACTCTTTGGGATTTTCAAACATTGGCAACTATGGGCCCATTGAAACATGACTCCTTCCATCTGTAGCACACCAAAATGTCCCAACATGTGCCACTGTTCCATGCAATTGCTGTAATTCCAAAACATTTCTACCTCCATGTGCAACACTGTAGCAATATAATGGTGATTGCATACTAGGGTGGTGTCCATCTGGACCATTTATGGCTTGGATGCACGAACTGCATGTCTATAACTTGGTGCATATGTTACTATTCTGTAATGTAAGATGTGTGGAATATTGCCATTGGTAAAGGCTTTTAGGTAGTATGCATGCATCACTTTTAAATCAGCCCTGTGTGTTTTAACAGAGAAAAGAATTGGTAAAGAAGATCCCTAGGTCCGGTTGTGATAAGCCAGCCATTCATGTAAGCCAGGCTTCCCCAACCTGGTAACCTCCAGATATGTTGGACTACAACTCCCAGCATCGCTGGCTGGGGGATGCTGGGAGTTATAGTCCAACACATCTGGAAGGCTTCATTCAGGTTGAGGAAGGTTGCTGTAAGCAAAGCATCTGAACTGCTCTAACCTCATTTTTATTCTTTTACTTTTTGCCAAGCAGTTCCCAGGCCCTCCCAACTCATCATAAACCGCCACAGCACAAATGCTGGCTTGCTGTGTTTATTTTTAAAAGAAGACAGACTCTGCAAGCACACACTGGCACACCGCACTGAAAAGCCTCTTACCCCAAACCTTAGAAACCACCTCACATTGAACCCCGTGCCTGGAAGCCATCCAACCTGGCTGGCAGGTATTTTGCCCCAGACAGAGAGAATTGTGTTGTTCGATAAGGTTACATTTCCTGCAGATAAACAGTTGTTGAGCTGACCACATTTTCAATTATCATGTGTGTATCACAGTACAATGTTACCATAATCCTGTGTCTCCCAGCAGAGTGATCTCTGTAATGCCTGCTGTGTAGATATGTTTCTTTGGAAGGAAACAGCACAGTGAAGCATTCGAGAGAGCTCCATTAAAACGAACACACAGCCTTTTGTAATTTCGCTTGTCAAGTCTGAGTATCCAGTGATTGGCTGGGTTATATATTACAGGGAAATATTTCCAAATATAATGATCATATTTGAGGGGAACCATGTTTGTTCTCTTCAGGGCTGGCCCACTGGGAAGTTCTTCTGCACAGCAATATTTAAAGGAAAGGGGGCTCCATTTGCATCACTTGCAGCTTTTTAACCCCCACCCCCGAACATGGGGGGGATTTTGGATAGCAAATAGGGGGAGGGGAAGGTTTAATCCTCCCTTCCTGGTGCACTATGGCCCCGATCTGAATTGGGGCCACACACACTTACACTAGAGTCAAAGCAAAAAAGAGGGGTCAGCTACATAATTAACGTTATAGTTTGGCCCTGACATTGGCTATGTAGTTTGGCCCTGACATTGGCTATGCCTCTGAAAGCTCTAACAAGATTCTTACTGGTCTCTGTATAGACTTAAATCTATTTTACACAGTTCCTCAAAGAACCAAGAGAATGTTTCACTCTCAGTTAAAAAAAAAAAAAAACTAACTCAGTAAAAACTGACAGGCTATAAAGTACAATTAAAACTTAGCACACAAGCAATAAGAAGTTACAACGCATGCATAATCATCAGATGAATGACCTCAACGACCAGATGAGGAGAAAGCAAGGAAAAACCAAGGTCAATTATCAGAACTGCTAATTTTAATGCCGTAATTAATAATGAACATTTCAAGAACGAAAGCTTAAAGTATAATTGTATCCAAGTATCAAAACCTGTTAAATGCTAAAGTTATGCAATTTATGCAAATTAAAATGATAAGAAGAGACAATTACGGCTTATAATTAACAGATAAATACAAATGAACCCACAATGAAGGTCTTGACTTCTCTTCTGTCTTATGAGACAATGTACAGTCATGCCTTGGATTGAGAGCATAATTCGTTCCGGAAACGTGCTTGTAATCCAAAACACTCTTATATCAAAACGAAACCCCCCAAAAAAAATTGTGCAGAGATTTTTAATTTAAAGCCGTACTACAGTACTTGTATTGCAAGACTTCGCTTGTATATCAAGTAAAAAAAAATTAAATAAATATTTAAAAATTTGCTTGTCTTGCAAAACGCTCTCAAACCAAGTTACTTGCAATCCAAGGTATTACTGTAATTGATTTTTATAAATGCTAATTTATATGCTCTGTTAACCATTGATGCACTGTAATATTATTTATTAAATTAAAGAAGAATAGTCATGTGGGCTAAGATAATACCTGATTTTAAACATCTTATGGATGAAAATGAAGCCAAGTTATTAGAAAGAGAGAGAGAGAATATGCAAGAAAGAAAGCAGTGTACATTTATTCTATGATTTGAGTCCATTTCCTTTCCTTTCTTTTTTTAATACAGGAACAAAATAATTGTTATTTAAGATAGATAGATAGATAGTCTGTATTCAGTTAAATCTACAAGTTAGACACACATAATAGAATAGTGGAAACTTCCATGTTTCAAGGCTCTAGCAGAGGCTTAGGTAACTTTGGTGGGCGCAGGGGCCACACCGGGGACCACGCCCCTCCCCGCCTCCACCAGAATTGCTGCTGGGGCTACCCTACCAATTTTGCAGCTGAAATTCAGAGGTGCAGCAGTGGCAAAGAAGCCACAGTTTTGCTTAAAAACAAAAACAAAAAACGGAGTGCATGACTTTTCAAGCAAAATTGCACTCCTGTGGCTCACACTGGCTCAGCTTGTCTGAGTGTGGATAGCTAAGCAGGGTCAGGCCTGGTTATTACTTGGATGGGAGACCCCTCCTCTAGTTTCCTGCATTGAGCAGGGGGTTGGACTCGATAGCCTTGTATGAATCTATGAAAAATAAGAGAAGATGCATGGGGGAAAGTACAGAGGCAGGAATGGAAGAACAAGAAAGCAGGACCTGATGATATTTGAGTTTGTGTAGACTGGAGAGGAAGGTCAGCTCCAGGCTTGAGGGGGCTCTCAACATAGTGCCTTTGCTGAGCCCCCTTCTAAACCCATAGGCTTACTCAGTGGCAGAGCACTCCTGTGATTGGTGCTGTGTGGTTACCATTTAAATTTCTCACAATGTCCATGAAGTAGTATTGCTCCAGGGCATTGAGGGAAATTTAAATGGCTGCCACATGGCCACCCAGCACTGAGTCTCAGGGGCAAAAAAATTAAGGGATACTCATGGTAGGCTTTGGCAGTGAGCCTTGCCAATGGGGGCTGCTGCTGTTGCCCAAGAATTCCACATGGTATGGGCCTGCTGGAGGGTGGTCATGTGTCCTCTTTAACAGAGGATAGCCCTCTATTTGAAGGGCTGCTAGAGGACTGTCCTCTATTTGAAGCTGTCCTCTGTTTATAGGACTGTCCAGTCCAAGTCCAGTTAAAGGTACAGAACAAAAGAAGGGAAAACATCGGCCTTGAAGGTGTCCATCAAGGTTTTTTCCCCAGAGATTTGAAGGTGTCATCTCCTGTGGTACATTTTCTTTTATGCCACTGTTGTCTCCAGTCAAGTAGGTGTCTGAAGTGTTTTTGAAGCATAGATTATAGAATGGTGGCCAGGTGTCTCACTTTATAGAGGACAGTTCTCTATTTGAAGGACAGTCAGAGGGCAGTCCTCTATTTGAAGGCATCCTCAATTTGAAGAGCAGTCGCAGTCCAGTCCAAGTTTGGTTTAAAGGTAAAGAATTATAAGAAAGGGAGCAGGGGCCTTGGAGTTGCCCATCAATCGCATACTGAGCGGGCACCCCCAGGTCACAGACTGGTCTCAGTCTTCCCACTATGGTGAGCTCTATTGTAATTGTATTTCTATTTAAATTATTGTTATTATTTGCATCAATATGTATTTGCATCTAAATTTGCACCTATACATATAAATTAGCAAGTGCAGATTTTATGCAAATCTGTGTCCTCTTTGTTTTGGTGGGGCACGCCCTCTTTTTTTAGGATACATAGGTGGCCACCACAGATTACAGTAGAGTGAGTGTGTGAACACCGTAGGCCTTTATCAGGCCTCTTCCGTTCTCTGGAGGGGGTGGGGGAAGTTGGTCAGCTGTGGCCAAAGGCAGAGAAGTAAAGAGCTTTAAAAGTGATAGAAGCTTTACACTGATGTGTAGGGAGTTTCCACTGATGCCTGTGTGAGTAAACTATCAGCCCAGAATACTGGGACTCCTGTGCTTTGGATCAGAAGAGCTTTTGGTTCAAAATTGTAGTTGTTTGTAATTTAAAAGACTGTAAAGCACTTTATCACTGCTATGCAAGATGAAAGCCCTGAAATGCATAATTAGATATCAAAGCCCCCGTCCTCAGACAAAAACATAAGAGAAGAGCTTTGGTATGACAAAACTTAAGAAGCAAAGCAACCATCCTAAGAACTCTGTTATCTGATTGGAAAACAGACACAAGACGTTTCCTGCCCTGAAGTTTCCCTATTTGCAACTTTCGTGGCAAGATGAAATACGTAAGCCAAAACGAAGCATAGCTGAGCTGTAAGCAACCTTAGCTCAAATGCAGCAATTCACTGTAGGAGAATGGATTGAGTTCATAGTTATTGTTTTTTGTTTACCCTGGCTATCACACATCCTTTCAAGCTGCAGTTACAGTAAGAAGGCCAACTTTTGTCCAAATGTGTTTTCTCAGAAAAGTGCAGATGGCGGTATGCAATGACCTTGCATGTGTGCAGCTGGTCTTACACTGTCAGAAATAGTTTGGCAAACCGTTTCGGTTCCCTGGACACTATTTCCACTCCTTGTGGAAATGAAATATATTTCTTATGAAATATAGGAAACTTATTCGTGACATGACGAGGATAAGTTTTCAGCCTTGCACTCTTGAACTTTGTGTTTCAGTGTAAAGCAATATCAAAGAAACTATAGATATTTATTTAGAATTCTTCTGGGAGAGATGCTGTAAATTTAATGATTACATTTAGACCCCAAGTTTTGTCCATGATGGAACTTAAGGCAGTGCACATGGGGTTCTCAGGTGATGCCCATCAAGGCAATGGTCAGATGCACACCTGGAGAGCTCCAGTAAGGTTTGCAGCAAATGCCCTCAGACCACACCCAGTGTGTACAAGCCACTGATGAGATACAGCACTGCTAAAAGTAAGCAGGTGTAGATCTAATTATTCTAATCAGTCAGTTGAATGGGAGATCATTGGGAGCCCCATGTAAATGCAGAAGACAAATAAGAAAGGAGACCTGCAATGTACACCCACCTGCTAAGAGGGCTGCTCCTATTCAAGAATCCACAGACCAGAAGTGCCTTTGTAGTACTTCTTACGCTTTTCAGTGGGGAAGGAGCTTTAGGAATTCAGAAAGGAAAAGTGACACTTTCCCCCTCCTCCCTCAAGAACTTCCCCTGCTGCTAGGGTGGCCATGTGATCTACTTTAGCAAAGGACAGTCCTCTATTTGAAGGTGTCCACTATTTGAAGGGCTGTTCACTCCTACGCTGATTTGAACCATAAGAAGGGAGCGAGCAGGGGTCTTGAAGTTGCTCATCAACAGCAGACTGAGCAGGCACAGAGGTCACCTGTTCAGAGTCTTCCCCACTATGGTGAGATACATTGTGTAAATTACAGTAATTATTTCTAAATTGGCATCTTTACATATAAATTAGCATATGCAGATTGTATGCAAATATGTCCTCTTTTTAAAGTTATTATTACATTTCTATCCCACCTTTTTTCCTCTTGCAAGGAGCCAAAGCTAGCTTATATGGTCATCCTCTTCTCCATTTTATCCCCACAACAATCCTGTGAGGTAATTTAGGCTGAGAGTCAGTGATTGGCCCCAAAACACCCAGTGAGCTTCATGGCTGAGTGGGGACTAGAACCTGGATCTCCCAAGGCCCAGTCCAACACTATTTTTATTTTTTTGGTCCTGTGGGCCCGAGCCCCTGGATCTTTTTGGTACCTAGCACCACCCCTGCTTGCATGCCTGCGTTCCCATGTGTGAACACACATACAAATTTGGCTTGTGTACTGTATGGTGGGAACGGGGCTCCCTTCCTCACCGCACAACACAGAAACCAAGCAATCTGGACACAGATGTCCAGACGGTGGAGCTTCTGTGCTGCGTGGTGAGAAGAGAGCCGCCGCCTTCCCAACCGGCACAGCAATGCTCCTTCTCCGTGTCCCGGTCTCCTGGATCCTGCATTCATTCATACACCCACACCATTCATACATTCACATCCAAACACCCTTTGCAGACTGCCCCCCCAAACTGATCTCATCACTATTGTGGCATGCTGGATGAGAAGGTTTAAGCTTCCTAGTCCAGCACGCCAAGATGTTTACAGAGCAGGACCTCTCTGCAAGTCAGCTGAGCTGTGGGAATGTCCTGGGCTTTATCCTCATTCTGGCACTCTGGTGATTAAAATCAGTTCAAGACCTCTGTCTCCACAATTAAACTGAGGAGCGGGAAAAATACCCCCCCCCCCATTAGAAATGCCCTTACCTGCTGGCTACTGCTGCTTCCCTTGTTATACTCACTCTCTCACTGTATCTCCTGGACCAAAAAAAAAAAAGTACTTTGCTCAGGAGGGGGCAGCAGAGAAAGCACACACATGATGCTACTCTGCACCTCATTCCAACAAATTATCCTCTGTCTGTGTTCTCAATGGGAGAGGAAATGACCACCATTTTTCCTGTTTCACTGAGCATGCCCGGAAAGATTTTCTTTTCTTTATTTCTTTTTCTTTACAGGAAAAAACCCTACAATAAATATCCCCCTTAATACAATCTGCATCTTGCATATTGTAGGGGTTTTTTTTCTGTTTAACGGGTTTGTATGCATTGCCCTTTATTTAATATAAAAGCTGTGTGATTGTGTAAGGCTTGAGGACTTGAAACCACCCAGTACATGTTAAATTTAGGGTAACCAAGCAATATATGAGAAATCAAGGGTGGGTAAATCCTCATGAATATCTTTGAGTATAGTGCAGGGTAACTCCTAATAATACTTAATTAATTGTAATAACCCAGAGGGAGTACCAATTGGTTCTGCTGGAATGATTTACAGCTGTCCATAGAGTATATACATGCATGCAACAGTATGGCCACTAGAGGATGTAAATAGAATAACAACCCACAAAAAAGAGAACGTAGGTACGGTAAATGAAAATGCTGGGATTTATGGTGGTTGACTGCTTTGGAAATATGTTTGGCAACAAAACAAATGTTTTTGTATTATAGAGGGTAATGAAACTGATATAAGCCCGTGACTATCCTTGAAACCCTTGAGAAAGGCAAATATTGCACGAAACAAGAATTCCAAACCGGTTTCTTGTTGGGGGGGAAAAAACAAGTGGGGATACGGAGAATATCAGGCTTCTGGAAACCATTCCAAGGAGAAATAATGCTTTAAGCCACTCAGAAAGAAAAAAATGGAGAGGAAGGCTCACTTGAAGGCCATCTCAAAAAATAAGAGTAAAGACTGCAGCAACTCCATGAAGACAAAGAAAAAACAAAGGAAGGTTTTCATTAACTCTATAAAAAATACAGCAAGTTTGGTGGATGCTAAACCCCTGAAAGATAAGGGGGTGATTACCATTGTATACTCTGTGTTACAGCATGATTAGTGAACAGTTTGTAAAGTTTGATTATTGAAAAGTTTTTAAAGTTTATATAAATATTAAATCAATGTGTTGTAAAAAAATGTTTAAAATTTCAAAAATAGATAAAGGAAAGTTTAAATATGATTGAACATGTACAGTAATACCTTGGATTGCAAGTAACTTGGTTTGAGAGCGTTTTGCAAGACAAGCAAATTTTTAAATATTTATTTATTTATTTTTTACTTGATATACAAGCGACGTCTTGCAATACAAGTACTGTATTACGGCTTAAATTAAAAATCTCTGTACAATTTTTTTTGGGGGGGGATTTCATTTTGATATAAGAGTGTTTTGGATTACAAGCACGTTTCCGGAACGAATTATGCTCTCAATCCAAGGCATGACTGTATTGTTAAAAAGTTGTTAAAAATTAAAAAAAAAAAATAGATAAAAGAAAGTTCTATCACGGTTATATTAAATGGAGCCTTTAAACTTGAACTTACACCAGATAATATATCTTCAATATGGAGGCTATTTGTCAACACAAAAGTTTGGAGTATGGAAGTAAAGATATAAGGAACTGTCTCTTACACCACAACACATCAGTCTCTTGATCAGTACTGTCTTATAACTTACAGCACTACTATCCAAGGTTCTTTTGCTGGGGGTGCCCAGGATTGAACATGGGACCTTATAAATAAAAAGCATATGTTCTCCCTCTAAACCAGGAGTGGGCAACTTGTGGCCCTCCAGATTATTTGGCCTACAACTCCCATGATGCCTCATCATTGGCTATGCTGGCTAAGCCTGATGGGAGTTGTAGGCTAAAACATCTGGAGGGCCATCCTTGTGTCTAAACTGTGGCCTTGTCCAAACTGTGGCCTTGCCTGTGACCTTCCTCTATTAGCAGCGGGGGCGCATCCCTTTAATGGGCCATGTCAATGAACCATATCACTGCAAGATAACGTTCAATCTTTCCCAGAGATCATAGGTTTTGTGATTTTTTTAAAACTTTAGATCCTCATTATTCAGCTAATTTATGCAAAAGATAATTCATAAGTATTTCATGAAACTGTGAACCCTTGAGCACGTTTGCTCACATACTTGACACTAACAAAGAAAGAAAAGGCCAATTTACTCACCCCTTTGAGTGGGCCAGCATGAGTCGAAGGATGTGCACTGCCTGCAGTTGGGTAAGTTGTGAAGCAGTTGTTCAACAGTTTATCAGGCACTCATTGTTTAGTGCACAATGATGTGGGGCGGGGGATATACTCAGGTTTTCTACTTCATGTGCTGAACAGTGATCTGGATGAATGGTGAAAGCAAATTCTAGTTCTCTCCATACGCCCTATTGACATGCACAGGTGGCCGAATATTTGATCTATAGACAGCAGAGATGTTCAGTTGGATTGACTGTTAACCATATTGTTTTCATTTGTGTACGGTGAGCTGGTTTTCTGAATGGTTTGCCATGAATCTGGATTTCTGGCATGTCGAGGATAGATTCTGTGAATTTTGGGTAGACCAATCAGATGACTGGTTCGCTGTGTCCAAAAATTAAATCTGGTTGACAGGGTGGAAAAAATCAACCTGGTTTGAAATAAGCCCCCAAATGGGTTGTCTGCACTGTCTGTTAAAGTACATTAATCATGTGGATCATACTGCTTAAATACATCACCACTGACACTTGATGTCTACCTTTACTTTACCAAGCTGTAAATTAATATCTGTTTTGAATGCAAAAAGCACATTGACCATAATACAGATCCCTGTGGAACCATGCTGTTTACATCCCTCCTTTGGGAGAATTTACCACTTATTCCTACTCTCTGCTTTCTGTGCTTTAACCAGTTTCTGATCCATAAGAGGGCCTCTCCTCTTATTCCATGACTGCTAAGTTCGCTCAGGAGTCTTTAGTGAGGGACTTTGTCAAAAGCCTTTTGGAAGTCCAAGTAAACAATGTCTACTGGATAACCCCTGTCCACATGTTTACTGACACTCTCAAAGAACTCTAAAAGGTCAGTGACACAGGACTTACCTTTGCGGAAGCCATGTTGATTCTTTCTCAGCAGGGCTTGTCCTACATGCTTACTAATTTTATCTTTAATAATGCTTTCAACCAATTTACCCAGACTCCTCCCTTATGACACATCATGACTGAACTGAAAACAATTTTGGGGGAAGGGTGTGTGTGGGTTGCATTTGCACAAACACTTGTTTATGTATTGTGAACTCAGTGGAATGCAAGCAATATCTACAATGTTATTGTGCCCCCCAAATTGCAGATTTTTCTCTAAAGCTGTTGTCCTTAACTTTCAAATGCCCAATCCTCTATGAACTGCACCAATCATCACAAATTACACATTCCATTGTGATGTGTTTTCTTTTGAAATACAATCTATTGACTTTGTTCCAGCTGGGTTTTAATTAGCTTCTTGAATAGCCAAAGGTATTAAGCTTCAAGAGTTTGAGCAAATGATTGCATTCTTTAACCTTTAAGGATCCGATTTGTCCCTTTCAGCTACAGATTTAAAGCTCCACTCCCTTTGTATAACCAAATGATGCAGTTCAAAAACAATGTGGAGAGCATTATTAATAACCATCAATCATGAAGTGCATGTTCAAGGTTTCGTTACTTTAGCAGCACCTAGACACCTCGATGATTAATATCCAATTATAAGCAATCGGTATTGGCCTTAAATTCTTCAACGTCATCCTGTATACCTTGAAAGAAAGCACATGGTAAGTCCTGCAGGCTTGTATTATTTTTAGCTCTGTACTTGCAAGCACTTTTGCCCAATTGCTGAAATCAGAAGTTGTTTTTAGAGTCCTTGTTATTTCTTCCATCTTCAGTGAATAATTGCTAGCACCTTTACTACACTGGTATATATGAAAGTGTGGAGGAAGAGGGGGGGCTGGCTGGCCCGCCAGACTCCCAACCCTTTCCTCCCTGCAAAGGGAACCCAGCACTTGCCACCATGTGGCCCTGAAGGGGGGGCTGGCTGACCCGCCACTACCCCACCCTTGCCTGCTGGCAAAGGAACCAAGACCCCCAGAGATCTCAAGGTACCAGATTGCCAGCCTCAGCTATCTGCAACCCTACTTGAATCTCTGTTCAGGGACTCGCCTTTAATTTCTGTAACCTGGATTTAGATACTGAACCAACAGAGTACTACAAAACCCATGTGGGGTGAAACCACGACAAGGTTTATTTCTGGTAGCATCTTACAACAAGATTAGGGAAATGAGAGAAGCACACAAAATAGAGAGACACTTTAGTACACAGTAAAGCTGCAAAACAATAAAGACCTGATTCCTTAAGATCTCTCAGGCACACGCACCTGTTACCTGAGGGTGTCTTCTTCAAAGGGTTAGATCCAGCACAGCCTTGCTGCCCGATGGAGAATTACCACACCTACCCGAAGGTCCAAGATGGGTAAACCCCTACAAGGCTTGCTTTCAGCAGTCCGTCAAACCAGCCAATTTTACCAGGGCTGCCTGGGGTTGAGTCCTGAGGGGGCCCCCCCTAAAGGCTCGGGCCCCTCGCTGGCCTGGCATGGCTCCAACCGCCAGGCAGGCACCCAAAAGACTGACCAAGAACAAAGGCTTCCACGTGGGGAAAAAGCTCATCCCCCTCCCCTTTTCTGTAGCCTTCTTTCTTCAGCCAATCAATTTGAATTTCACCTGGCCATGCAGGGGGAAAGGGAACTGTGAGTCATGGCTTGAACTATCTGCATGTGAATGCCTTCAGCCTGGCTCCTCCAGACTTCTAGACGCCAGGCCCCATCTCATGTTCCATCACCTTTTGCTTCCTCCCAGCCCCCACCTGGTTTACTCATGAGGAGGCGTGTGTGTGTGTGTGTGTGTGTGTGTGTGTGTGTGTTTGTTTGTTCCTGCATGCATGCATGCAGGAACCCTAAAAACTCTTTTCTCTACACGCTAACTATGCACACCCCACCCCAGCCGGTTCACACATGAGGTGTGTGTGTGTACCCCCAAAGGCTCGTTTCTCCACACCCTTTCCTTTGGGAAAAGATGAAAAGAGGGGCTAACCCTCTCCTTTCATCTATACTAACAAAAAACACAGAGAAACGAGCTTGCGCTAGCTTCCTACCACTAGGCACCTCTTCTCTTCCACACACAGACAAAAACAGAACAGAACAAAAAAAAAAAACAAGCATCAAAACATCAACACATTAACTATATTCTTAACACAGTTTTAACATCTTAATTCTAAAAAATCTTTAAACATCAAAACAGCAAAACACCATCAATAACTATCAATCAGAAGTTTACAGGTTTGCATACTCAAGAAACATCAATTACAATTCAAATGAGAACCCTCAACCCTTTGTTGCCTGTCTGGCACTCTTGTCTAAAAAACAAAATAAAACAAAAACTTTTTTAGGGTTGCTGTTTCTCCCACAGCCTGTAGGAGCAGACTGCTGACTGAAATGTGACTCTTCAATTAAAACAAAAACAAAAAACAAAAAACAAACTTTTTAGGGTTGCTGTTTTTCCCACAGCCTGTAGGGGGCAGATTATGGACTGAAATGTGACTCAATTCGCCCCTACCACTCTCAACGACCTGAATACCTAATCCCCTTTCCCAAGGGTTGCATTTGGCACTTTTTACACAATGACTTGAATGGGATGGCTTCCCACCACCCCCCTTTTCCCAAAGGTTTGCATTTTCTAAAACACACAGCTTGACAATCTTCCAGCCTCTTGGGCTTGGCTCTTTTTGCCCACCACCCAAACTTGCACGGGATGACTTTCCCTCAGCATTGAATGCTTAGCTTTGGAGGCTCTACTCAGTTTCCTCAGAAACTGAGAACACAGTCTGGCAATCTTGCTTTCGGCCACTAGAGGGCTTTCCCGCCTCTAAGTTCCCTGGCCTCGTGAGACCTTTTACATTCAAAATTTTTCATCATCTTCATTTTTACATTGAAACATGACACAAGACCACACAATAGTTCAGCTGTTTACACTGGGAGCACTTGGCCCTTGGGCCCCTTAGCAACAATCTAGATAACACAAATACATTTGGATCATCCCCCCTCCCTTCGAGGAACAACTCATCAGTTTTCATTTGCTTTATCACAATTACCACCAATCTTCTTTTCTTCTCGGGAGACACTTGAAGAAAAAAAATCTTTCTGTCTGGGCTTCTGTCAGCTAGGAGGGAGATCCCCTTCTCTCTCCGCCGCCCACACTGGGATCGCCCGCCCAGTAACAATACAAAGACAACTTGAATCACCTGTCCCCCCTCCCCCTCGAGGAACAAGTCAGAGTCCGCTGTTTTACAAGTGGCAGCAGAAAAATGTTTTTTGGGGGGGATTCCTTTTTCTTCTGCTGATTCTCTGCCCGCTTCTTGCAGCACAGGACAAAGTCCCTTTTTTCTGGGGGGGGGGTTTTCCTGATGTCCGCCCCCCCTCTGCTTGCTGCTGCCCAGCCTAGCCATTCACCATGCCCCCCCCAAGAGCAAATGGACAGTCTTAAGTTCAAAAATCTTGAGTCCTTCTCCCGTGGGAGAGATGTAGGGCAGGACTGTGCCCTCCCCCCCCACCAAAGTCTGACTCTTCTGGGGCACACAGCACAACTAAAATCACTCATCAAACGCTGTCCCAAAATCCAACGTTTTGCTCACCAGCCTCTTAAGAGAGGTTTCTTGGTCTTCTCTCCTTCCTCCTGGAACACACGTGCGCACGCCCACACTATTTTCTTCTTCTCTTCCCGGGCTCTCCCAGCCCCCAAACTTTGGGATCACACAGCCGCCATCTGCTCACCCGCTTTTTGCACTG
Organism: Shinisaurus crocodilurus; assembly: GCA_021292165.1. Lineage (NCBI taxonomy): Eukaryota > Metazoa > Chordata > Lepidosauria > Squamata > Shinisauridae > Shinisaurus > Shinisaurus crocodilurus. The sequence continues at coordinate 267,502,375 of CM037876.1, forward strand.
GATGGATCCTTGCTTCTGCTGGCAACCGCTGCTCCCAGCCTCTGGGACACGCACACGCAGACTTTTTTCTTGCTTCTAGCCCTCTGCCAAGGGCCCCTCCAGTCCTGGTTCTCTTGGATCACACACTTGCTGCCCTCTGCTCACTTGCTGGGCACACAGGCTGTTCTGGAACTTTTTGGAGTTTTGCTTTCTCTGCTTACTCACGCCACAGTTGAGATTTCTTGCCTTAAACGCTCTCTGCTGGGCTCCTAGGCTCCCCAGACTGGGGTAGCCCCTTCCAGCAATCTGAATGTTTTTCTAAGGTTCAATCTCACTTATTTCTAAAAAATAACAAACCTTCTACTATGTACTAAAACGTGTCTCAAATTTCTCTCATTTGCCCACGCGCACACACTCTGTGGTTCAGCTTCGAATCCCAGCGCTTGCCACCATGTGGAGGAAGAGGGGGGGCTGGCTGGCCCGCCAGACTCCCAACCCTTTCCTCCCTGCAAAGGGAACCCAGCACTTGCCACCATGTGGCCCTGAAGGGGGGGCTGGCTGACCCGCCACTACCCCACCCTTGCCTGCTGGCAAAGGAACCAAGACCCCCAGAGATCTCAAGGTACCAGATTGCCAGCCTCAGCTATCTGCAACCCTACTTGAATCTCTGTTCAGGGACTCGCCTTTAATTTCTGTAACCTGGATTTAGATACTGAACCAACAGAGTACTACAAAACCCATGTGGGGTGAAACCACGACAAGGTTTATTTCTGGTAGCATCTTACAACAAGATTAGGGAAATGAGAGAAGCACACAAAATAGAGAGACACTTTAGTACACAGTAAAGCTGCAAAACAATAAAGACCTGATTCCTTAAGATCTCTCAGGCACACGCACCTGTTACCTGAGGGTGTCTTCTTCAAAGGGTTAGATCCAGCACAGCCTTGCTGCCCGATGGAGAATTACCACACCTACCCGAAGGTCCAAGATGGGTAAACCCCTACAAGGCTTGCTTTCAGCAGTCCGTCAAACCAGCCAATTTTACCAGGGCTGCCTGGGGTTGAGTCCTGAGGGGGCCCCCCCTAAAGGCTCGGGCCCCTCGCTGGCCTGGCATGGCTCCAACCGCCAGGCAGGCACCCAAAAGACTGACCAAGAACAAAGGCTTCCACGTGGGGAAAAAGCTCATCCCCCTCCCCTTTTCTGTAGCCTTCTTTCTTCAGCCAATCAATTTGAATTTCACCTGGCCATGCAGGGGGAAAGGGAACTGTGAGTCATGGCTTGAACTATCTGCATGTGAATGCCTTCAGCCTGGCTCCTCCAGACTTCTAGACGCCAGGCCCCATCTCATGTTCCATCACCTTTTGCTTCCTCCCAGCCCCCACCTGGTTTACTCATGAGGAGGCGTGTGAGTGTGTGTGTGTGTGTGTGTGTGTGTATGTGTGTTTGTTTGTTCCTGCATGCATGCATGCAGGAACCCTAAAAACTCTTTTCTCTACACGCTAACTATGCACACCCCACCCCAGCCGGTTCACACATGAGGTGTGTGTGTGTACCCCCAAAGGCTCGTTTCTCCACAGAAAGCATATTGTATCCATCTAGATCCTTTTTCCCATTCCCCTTAAGGGAGTTGAAAGAGGAGGAAAATGATAGTGCACCTTTGACAGTGCCACTGTAATAGTTATGTCTGATTTTTTAAAAATACACACTTTAAATATATGACATGATAGAAGTTCATCTTTGTGTCACCTTCATCTTTGTGACATGATAGTGGTTTATAAGATTTTGGACAATGTGGAAGGGGAAAACAAACAGAAACCTCCTAGTTCAAAACACGAGAATGCAGAGGGATCCAGTGAAATTGACTGGCACTCAGGACAAATAAAAGAAAGCATTTCTTTATGCAACATACAATTGTCTTACAGAATTGCCACAAGATGTGGTGATGGTAGGCAGCATAAGCCTGGTTCAGATGACAATTCAGTGTACAGTGTACAAAAATGCAGGTTACAGGACTTGAACTGGGTACAATGACTCCGAGGTCAAGCATGGCTTGAACCTCTTCTGCAATAACTTGAGCATGGGGACCCACCGCTCGGTACGGGAGGGACTGCAAAGGGGGGCTGTCCCCCGTCAGGATCGTGTGTTGCACTAGAGTAGTCCAGCCTGGGCGGTCAGAGAACATGGGCTGGAAGTCTTCCAGGACCTGTGTCATTTGGGATTTCTGGCTTTCCGAAAGGGAGGGGGACAACTCAATTTCCTCTAGCCCTCCCCCTTTCCCCCAACAGGTCACCTTCAGCAAAATCCCTATCATTACATTCTTTTACACACCTTATGTCAGCTGGTCGTTCTACATACAATTTCAACATATTTACATGATACAACTTTTGTTTCCCAGGTTGCCCTGGAAAGACCACTTGATAGTTCACTTTCCCAGCTTTCCCCACCACCATTCCCGGACCTTCCCACTTTAAACACAATTTATCAGTCCGTGTGGGTCTCAGTACCAACACTTGGTCGCCCACCTCGAAAGCCCGTGGTGCTGCGGTCCGGTTGTACCACTCACTTTGTCATTGTTGCGCCGCCTTCAGATACTGTTGGGCGGCCTCCCGTACATCTTGGAGAGTGTCCTGGAGCTGCTGCATGAACGCATGGACTGGCAAGGGAGGGTCAGCCGCAGCCCCCTCCCACTCCGCCCGTAACAAAGCCAAAGGTTCTTGCAGTTCCCGCCCAAACATCAGTTCATTCGGGGAGAAGCCTAGGCTTTCTTGGGGTGAGTCTCTATAGGCAAACAACAGGTAGGGGAGAGCCTGGTCCCAAGTCCTGGCGGGATGCTTATCCGCGTAGGCACGGATCATTTCCCCTAAAGTTTTATTAAACCGCTCGACCAGCCCATTAGTTTCGTGGTGGTATGGCATCGAAGTCAAGTGTTTCATGCCGCCCAACTCCCACATTTTCTTAAACAGCTTGGACACGAACCCCATGCCACAGTCCGAAACAACAGTGTGGGGCATTCCTAGGCAGGCGAAAAGAGAAAGGAGAGTCTTAGCCAGGCTGGTCGTGGAGATGGAGGCTAGTGCAAAAGCCTCGGCATAGTGAGTTGCAAAGTCAATGACAGTCAGTACAAACTTTTTTCCAGTCTTGGTGGGAGGATTCAGGGTACCCAGGATATCCAACCCTACTCTCTCGAAGGGGGTGCCAACCACTGGCAGGGGTTGCAGGGGGGCTTTAGGGTGGTCCTGGTTATGTCCTACCTGTTGGCAGACATCGCAGGAACGGCAATACTCCCTGACTTCATTCGCCACCAGGGGCCAGTAGAAGCCTTCAGTCACTCTGGCCAGAATCCGCTTCTGCCCCAGGTGCCCCACCCCAGGCTACATCATGGGCCAGCTGTAGTACGGCTTGGCAGTACTTCTTGGGCACCACCAACTGTCTCCTTTTCTGTTCTGGACTAGACCCCTCCTTTAGAGATGAATTCTCTACTATCTTTGAGAAATCATGGAGGACAGGTGAAGTGCCAGAAGACTGGAGGAGGGCAAATGTTGTTTCCATCTTCAAAAAGGGCAAGGAGGAGGAGCCTGGGAACTATAGGCCAGTCAGTCTGACATCAATCCCCGGGAAGATTTTTGAGCAGATTATAAAGAAGTCAGTCTGCAAGCACCTTGAAAACAATGCAGTGATTACTAGAAGCCAGCATGGATTTGTTAAGAACAAATCCTGTCAGACTAATCTGATCTCATTTTTTGATCGGGTAACCTCCCTTGTGGACTGTGGGAATGCTGTGGACATTATATATCTGGACTTCAGCAAAGCTTTCGACAAAGTGCCTCATGATATCCTGATTAGTAAGCTAGCTAAGAGTGGGCTAGATGGAACAACTATCAGGTGGATCCACAACTGGCTACAGAATCGGACTCAAAGAGTGCTTATCAATGGTTCCTTCTCAAACTGGGGAGAGGTAACGAGCGGGGTACCACAGGGCTCGGTCCTGGGCCCGGTGCTCTTCAACATTTTTATTAATGACTTGGATCAGGAGGTACAGGGAATGCTTATCAAATTTGCAGATGACACAAAGTTGGGTGGAACAGCTAATGCTCTGGAAGACAGAAACAAAATTCAAAGTGACCTCGATAGGCTGGAGCGCTGGGCCGAAAACAACAGAATGAAATTTAATAGGGATAAATGCCAAGTGCTGCACCTAGGGAGAGGAAACCAAATGCAGAGTTACAGAATGGGGGACACTTGGCTCAACAATACTACAAGTGAGAAGGATCTTGGGGAGATATGATCGCACTCTTCCAGTATTTGAAGGGATGTCACACAGAGGAGGGCCAGGATCTCTTCTCGATCATCCCAGTTTGCAGGACACGGAATGATGGGCTCAAGTTACAGGAACCTAGATTCCACCTAAACATCAGGAAAAATTTCCTGTCAGAGCAATAAGACAATGGAATCAACTACCTAGGGAGGTGGTGGGCTCTCCCACTCTGGAGGCATTCATAGAATCATAGAATCATAGAAAAGTAGAGTTGGAAGGGGCCTACAAGGCCATCGAGTCCAACCCCCTGCTCAATGCAGGAATCTAGGTCAAAGCATCTCTGACAGATGTCTGTCCAGCTGCACCTTGAATGCCTTCAAGGTGCAGCTGGACAGACATCTGTCAAAGATGCTTTGACCTGGATTCCTGCATTGAGCAGGGGGTTGGACTCGATGGCCTTGTAGGCCCCTTCCAACTCTACTTTTCTATGATGCTATGATTCTACAGAGCTCCGGCATCCCACAAAAATTGGGTAGTTTGACTCAGCAGTCCCGGAGCACGACCGACCTCGGCTCGACATTCCTGCAGGGAAGGGTCCCGCTGCTGCTCCTCCTGAAAGGTGGTCTGGGTCCCAAAATCCCTCGCCATTGGGGCAAACCCCCTCCCCTTGATTCTGAGCCACTGGTTGCTCAACAGTGGGGGCTTGGGAAGGGGGTTTTGAGCGGATGTCAGGCTCCTTGGCCGCCTTGGCCCCTTTACCGGAGCCGAGAGTGGGGGTCGGGATTTTGTCGGCCCGGCGAGAGGTCACTTGCTTGGCTCGACTATGGGTCACTACCCCCATCTTGGCCCTGGCCACTTGGAACGCTAGGTCGTTCCCTATTATGATCCCCCACTCCTTCTGTCTGTGTACGATGACATCCATCTCCCCCTCCCATCCCTGGTACTTCACCCAGACTCGGGCCAGGGGAACAGCTATATCTGGGGAGTTGTAGGGCTTTATAGCGCAAGTGCGCCCTTTAAAAAAACCTGGGACTTCTTCACCCTCCCCCAGGGTAAGGCAGTCACGTCCGCCCGTGTCCCTATACCCCACATGGGAAACATGGTTCACACAGATGGACTCACAGAATTGGTTCTTGCTCCAGCGCATCTGCTCCGGGGATACAATCCGCAGGAGCGATGCTTGGGAGGCGGTCCCGAAGGAATTCTGCCCCCCGCCACGTCGATCCTGGTCCAAGTCGTCCAAATCTTCTTCTTGGGATGAGGCAGACTGCCTCTCCTCCCCGCTATCCTCCAGATGGCTGGATGCGGGGGCGATGACCCGCCCGCCCTACCTTCCCAGAGGAAGGGCTAGGGTTTCGGGACTTGGCCAGGAGCTTGGGACAGTTCTGCTTGATGTGCCTGGGCTCCTTGCAGTAGAAACAACCACTGGAGTTAGGGTTAGGGGTCTCGGGCTTGGTGGGGGTCTCTTCCCAGTTCTTGGGGACACTCTTCTCCATGCCCCCTTTCCCCCCACTGGAGTTAGGGGTGCTCACCCGATTTGCTTTGGGTTGGCGGTACAGCCCCATCTGGTCATCCAATCTGCCAACCTCTAAACGAGGGGGGGGGTCCCGATCCCGGACGGCAGTGGCCAGGTTGTCTGGGATGGTGGAGAAAAACTGCTCCTGGATCATGAGGTCTCGCAACTCAGCCGCACTGCTCTTCCCGGTGGCCCCGATCCAGGCATCCCAAATCTGCCCCAGCTGGGCTATCCAGGACCCATAAGTTTCTCTTGGCAACATCCGCCCCCGCCTGAACTTAAGGCGGCAATGTTCAGCCGTGAGTGCAAAGTGTTGCCTCACACAGCTTCTTTAAAAGCACCATAGTCCATTGGGGCGGTCTGGGTGTGGATCCCCAGGAGATCGGCCAGTTCCCCGCTGACCTGAGTCATCTGTAGATTGTCCGGCACCATCTGTTCTTGGCAGGCTGCCTCGAACAGCATAAAGAATATCAGCACGTCCTGCCCTGGTTTATACAATGGAAATTGCTTTCTGTCCCAGTTATGGGGGCTGGAGGCTGGGGTTGGTTGCTTCCCCCCACTCCACTACCCGCATTCAACTTGGCCAATTCCAGCTGCAGCCGGAGCATCTCCTGCTATTGCTGCATCACCTCTCTGGTCTGCTGCCAGCTCATCTGGGGGGTGAGTTCTTCTCCGCCTGCCCCATCAGGGATTCCGCCAGCCGCTCCATCCTCTGGGTCTTCCCCCAGGCCGGTGCCCTCGCCGCCTTCCCCATCTTCCGAACTGCCAATCAGTCTGGGGGAGTCCCACTGGCCGGGTCCCCCTCCGGGCGCCTGGAGCACAACAGCTCCCACCCCGCCCCGGACAGCCTCTGCTTCCACCCTCCGCACCTTCCACTCGATCTTGGCCACGTGGTCCCTCATGCCTGGAGTTTTTGGTGTGACCACCAGCTGCCCCTCACTTGGGTCGCTCGTTTCCAGGCTATGCTCCGCTGACTGTCCTCCTCTTGCAATCAGCTAGCCTCCCCTGGTCTCTGGTAGTTCCATCCGTTAACTACGGTTACGTTATCCCACCGCTACAACCATGTGAAAGACCAACAACCGGGTCTTGGGCACGAGTTCGGCACTTAACGGGTTAACCGGCACTGAGATATTGCCCTTTACAGGACTCACAAGCGATGTAAACCCAACCGTGACCTAAATATAACACGTAACCGTATTTAAACCAAAGAATATACTTTATTTACAAGGTTAATGGAGCAGAATAGACTTCCAGGAATGTCACACCATAAACAAAACCAGGTCGTGACCTGAATCACTAGAAAGCTTGAATACAGAGGCGTAGCATATTGCAGTAAGAAAGAGTTACTTCACACCAGAGACTCTGGACTTACAGACTTTGCAGAGTGGTCTGCCTTGCTGACTCTGAGCCTGCCACAGTCGGGGAAAAGAACTGCTTGGCCCTAGCTGGTGCTGGGGTTGGAAGAGATCAGCCCGTCCCGTGTTCTCAACAACTCGGTATCTCTGGCAGGGGGGTTTTCTACCCTGCATGCCCCCTCCCCGCCTCTTGGCGATCAGGTGGGCTTATTCCTGCCCGGGAAAAGGTGGTGCCTTGGATTTACCGGCCTCTTTTGGGATACTTGGCAGCTCTTTGAGACTGCCTCTCACCTTGGGATGCCTCTTCCAACTTCCTGTGGATTGATGTAGATGTGCTCTATTGAAGTTATGCAGATGTGGTCACATACTACCTGTCTGACCAGAACTGTGTCTCTTGTCCCCCGGGTGGGGGGATTATGCAGAAAGGGTTGCCAAATATACAAGGGAAAAACTATGTCAGGGTTCATGTCACTGTGTGTGTGCTCAGGCTTTCTCCACAATTAGTCATTGTAAATTGCCCTGGAAATTTTGTATTGAAGGGTGGTGTAGGATATGTTCTAAATACCATAACTCATCACCATCCCAATATATTGTGCCAGTGCACTACAGTATGGCTTCCACTAATGTTTGCACAACTGTTCATGGAAAGCACCAGTTAAGTACAATTTGTTTCTGTGCTTAGTTCTTTGGATCCAAGACAATTGGTTCAAAAGGTAGTTGCTAGGCTGTTGACTTGGGTATGCAGCTCAGAGCATATTACTTCAGCACTGCTATCTTTACAGGTTGCAAATTTGCTTCTAAGATCAATTTCAAAGGTTTTTTATTTGTTTATTTCATTTCTATACTGCCCAATAGCCGAAGCTCTCTGGGCGGTTTACAACAGTGCCTAAACAAGGCCATAATACAATAAAACAATAAAATCATTTAATACAGAATTAAATACAGGTTTTAAAAAATTAAAAACAATTCAGCAACAAAAACATTAATACAGAATGGACCTGTTAAAACACCTGACATGGGTGTCCCCATCAAGCCATTAAAACAATCCTAGACATCCTTAAATGCCTCAACATAGAGGACTGTCTTAGCCTGGTGCCAAAAAGATGACAGCGTTCACACCAGGCTGGCCACAGTGGGGAATTCATTCTACAGTTGAGGGGCCTGTTTTGTCTGTTAAGAGCCCTAAAACTGGGGTGGGGAACATGTGGCCCTCCAGATGTTGTTGGACTCCAACTCCCACCAGCCCCAACCAACAAGGGCAAAGGTCAGGGATGATGGGAGTTGTAGTCCAGCAATATCTGGAGGACTATAGGTTCCCCTCCCTTTTCATAAATGGTCTAGGATCAGGATAACTCAAGAACTGCCTCATCCTGCCTGAACATTAAGATAATTATCTGAAGCCTTTTTCCAGGTCCTCCACTGTTGGAGGTAATGCCAAGGTTATGGAACCCTCTATCTTTGCTTCACAATTGTTCCAACAAATTTGTTGGGGATGTTTTAGCTACCCTGAGATTACCAAGTATTTACACGTTACTATTATAAGGCTGTTAGTTGGTTTGCATATCTGGTTTATGATTATTTGTTATTCTTGGGACAATTTTTTTTAAAATTATTGTTAGCTAGTAAAACAGGTTATAAATATGAGGAAATAAACCTCTGTAGCAACTGCTATCTATATGAAAAGTGACCACACACCTAAGGGAACTTTCCTCATTGCCAAGTGACCAAGCTGTTTAAGTAGAGAGAGATGACATCATCATCATCTGTATCCCACCTTTCTCCCAACACTGGGACCCAAGGCAGCTCACAGCCTTTAAGACTCATACAATTAAAACAAAAATAGAAAAATACAAAAGTTAAAAATAGAATTAAATCAATATTAAAAATAATACATATATATATATCGAGAGAGAGAGAGTTAAAAACAGTACAATATACATAAGAGTAAAAACAGCATTCCATCACATCACAGGCTAGTCCCAAAACACGAAGGTCTTTGCCTGCCTCCAGAAGCTTACCAGGGAGGGCGCCACTCTAGTCTCCCTGGGGAGGGAATTCCAGACTTTGAATCTTATTTTAATAATGTAGTCAGCTTTTAATAATGTAGTCATTTTGTTATGCACTGTAGATACTTTATTCTCACAGTGAAGCAGTGCTATCATGTCAGCCAGTTTCAGAGTTTAAAGAGGTTGTTCGGATTACTGGAAGTACAGGTAAATTTGTTCTCTTGTCAGGTAAATACATAATGGCACACTAGTACTATCTTCTTGTAAAAACCGAGGGTCCTATCCAGTGGTGTCATTCTACTAATATAAAGCTTTTACTGCTTGTGGAAATCTTGTCTCCACCCAAATTCAATACTTTGATTCCAGTCGCACAAGCACTTTTAGAACTCATTACAACTTCATTATGCTAGGTGTCGCTTGCACGGGTTGTTCCACTAGCTCTTGTGCAACCGCTAGTGGAACATGTAACCACTAGCAGGACACCACCTGTTGTACTACTTCTGTTAGCATTACGTTGGGTACCCTAATGGATTAGTGCGGGATAAGAAGTTGCCCCTGTTCAATACCGTACTCACCTTCTTCATCTAATCTAGGTTGGTGCTTACAAAATCATGTAAGGATATGAAGATGCTTGTCTGAAGAATAATCCAACAGTAGACAGGGAACCCTTCTACTCAGTTAACATCAATAGCCATTTAAATTAACTCTAGTATATAATGATTTCTCACAAAATTTCATACTGCTAAATTTCTCCTTATCATATACACAGAGAAACATTAGACTTAATGGGTTGCATACACAGCGAGCTGGCAGCCATCTCGACCATGGATGTACTATTTCCACCACTCCCTTTAGGTGGATAACTAAGCCTTTACTGTACTACCCCTTGCTCCAACCTAAACCATTTTAATTAACATATGCTTGAAAAGCCAACACTAAAAAACCATATTCACAACTTTGCGTCATTCCAGCAGTTGGTACACTTATGTATTTGCTAGCAGAGTTAGGTTTAATAGTTACTAAAGCAGCTAGACTAGAAATGGTACAGATCTATTTTGTTTTAGATACTAGCTGAGTACAGAGAACAGTATACAGAAATTGATTCAGTTTGTTACTGCTTACATTAATCTTAAGAGAAAATATTTGGTTGTCTGTAAACCAAAGTAGAAAGCAGGGCTTTGCTGTCACACAGCAGTGGAGATTGGATACATTGTATGGCCATGTGCTAACAAGGAAAGAACATTTATTGTCTCCTCTCTGGAGCATATTAACAGGTCAGGTTCACATTCTTTTCCATCTTCAACAATGAGGAAATTAAGCACATGTCTGAAACAATGTTGGAGTTGGGATGGTATCAATATTAGTATTATTTATCATCCAACAGGGCAAATGCAATGGAACCACTATAGAAGAAGCACTTACTTTGCTACAACAGTGTTCCTTACAACCTGTTTATCTGGCATTTCATGAAGATACTGTAACATTAATACTCCTTATATTTTAAGGTCAATAGCAATAGGAGAGAAGCCATCCAGATACAGGAACAAAAATTAACACAGCAACCCTGCAATAATAAATGAGAAAAAAAACTTATTTGGGGGGGGTTCCCTTGTTATGCTTAGTCTTTCCTCTTTTTCTAGAACTCTGCTTCCACAACCATATCTAGCACAAATATTTTGTTCTTACCTTTTCTCTATGGCTGTTCTGCAGATTTCGTTCTGCCTTGATTTAATGAGATATCCCTGGATACAGTAGTTGTTCCTCCAAATACCACCCATAGATGCCTGTTCACTTAAAATTATGAAGTATGTTCTCCCATGCTACCTCTTATTCCTGGAACTCCCTTTCAGAACTCTTATGCAAGGTCACCCCTTTTCAAATCCCCAACCCCAAATTTTCCAGCCGTTGCTTATCCCCAAGCATAAAGCTCAAGTACCCGTAGCTCACAAGCACCCCTTGTTATTCTCCCTGCTTCTTTTCCATCTCCTCTAATCTCTCACCATCAAATTTTAGTTCTACGTTCCTTGCTACAAGGTCCTATATTGTTTATATTCCTTTTCAAAGCACCATGCAGATTAATTGGACAAATAAATAAAATCACACCTTCCTGTAAAGTCTATAATCCTATATCTATATCTCTATATATATATGGCAAGAGTAGTTTATATTTTGTTCACTGCATTGTTCCTACTGTAGAAACCTTCTCAGTAGAGATTTGGTTTGGTTGCCAAATAGGGTGACCAGATGCAATAGAAGACAGGGCTGCTGCACCTTTAATAGTTGCATAGAAGAGGGAACTTCAGCAGGTGTAGCTTATCATGAAAGCCCTGTCCTCCTTTGTACCTCACCACCGTATTGCTAAAAGTTATTCCTTACCTAATATGTCTCTACAATGTTACTGTAATCAGCTATGAACTGGAATTGTGCCACTAATTACTTTGATCAGGTTGCCAATTACTCAAAACTGGTTTGCTTTGGTAACCGATAGTACAATCCTATGCATATTTACTCAGAAGTCAGTCCCATTGAGTCAATGAGACATCCAGGTGTGTATAGGATTGTAGCCTAGAAGAGGAAATCCTTGACCTAAGGAAACTGACAGAGATTTAAATTAAGACAAGTTGTGTCAATGAACAAATGGCATCTGACATCAACTTAGTGGCACTATTCAAGGTTATTAGTAAAGTCACTCTTAGTTTCTTTACCTATTTTCTTACCTTAATCTTGTTTTGTATGTATGTTGCATATTCATGTTTTCAATATTTAAGCTAAACTTGTTCACATTTTTATAGACAAAAATTTTACTTTTAAAATAAAAATACAGTATCTGCAGAGACTTTCAGTACTGTCATCAAAACTTTTATTTAACATTTCTTCATCAATAAAGTAACTGAAAGCGACACCCAATGTCCCATCTACAATGGGACACATATAAGATGCTCAGAATGTGAAGCTTTCCTTCAACCTTTAAGTCACAATGAGGCCTTCATCATTTTGCATGACAGAAAACAACAGCTGAGAGCCCCCGTTTGGAACACATGCCAGCTGTCTCTCATTTGTTTTATTGTCCAAGCAGTAAGAGTTTTGTAGCAGCATTTCCAAAAGCAAGTTATACTTTACTGGACTGGATCTCAGTCAGTACTTTTTCAGCAGTAAGTAAGTTTTAAAACTTTTGGATCAAAGGTATTTGCAGGGTTCTGTACTTTGTCAACATAAATAAGCTTCGATTTGACAGAAATCCATGTGGAATTTTGACTGAATACATAACTAAGTTCAATTTTAAAGTAAATGTACTCTTCAATATTCAGTTCTAAAGCCTCAACATCTGTTCAACATAATTTGCAAGCACCAATGACATTACTAGCAGGATTACAAGAACTGAAAAACAGTGCTTTACACTGCAGATGGAAAAACATTGCTCTGTACAGATCGTTAGTTTAACATTCATTTTAAAGCATTTGGGTTTTCTCCAATAAAGCACTAAATCAGCACATTATAATTTTAGAAGGGAAGCAGTACAGTTCTAGATATTAGAATTATTGAGCAAGAAGTAGGTTTTTATACCAACCAAGCTATTATAGGTACACATCAGAATATTCAAGAAAGATGTGGGATTGAGACACTTTCCAATTTCTTTTTAAAAATTGTTAAACTTAAACTTTCCATTTTTGCTACAAAACCATTAACATCTAGCAATAGTCTGCATGCCTTAAATTCTACAACAGTTCATTCAGTACTCTAAAAGATATACATTTCACTTCTAATAAGCCAGACAGCTGAAAGCTTTCAACGAAGTTCTACATAGCAACAATCTGTAAATTACAGCATTGTTTTTAAACGTATTTAGTATTGTCTGCCCATTTCTTTCCCAGACATGAGTAAAAACAAAGTTTACATCTGATCAAACTTTATTTCTGTCCTCTGACATCTTTTTAAAAGAAATTGTAACTGTTTTCAATTTCTGTCCTTTGATGAACACATTCCTCCTAGCAGTATGTTCACTTCAACAGCTATTGGCTGCCTAACAGAGTTCCTTTATGCATACCAGTAGAATCATGTCCAGTTTTGCCATTTGTGGAGAACTGATGACAAGATACAAAAGTATGTGTTTGCCATAAATAGCTCTGGCTAACGGACTGCTCGCACAGAGCAGATCAAATTCTCTATAAGGAGCGCAGAGTTTGGCCCTTAGCCAAATCATGTTCCTGATGCAAGACTTAGCTGCAAAAGCTTTCCAGTCCTATTAGCACAAATGTTAACTGGAGAACAGTTGCCCTGCGACTAGACAAAAAGTGGTATGTGCAATACTAAACTAACATGTAGAACTGTGAAGAGTATTCTGTAATAATACACTATGTGGCTAATAATTTCCCTTATAAGTTTCAGATGTAAGCTAGTTGTAGGTTGCTGGTGTAATTGTTCCCTAACAATGGCAATATATTAATGTACGGTAAGTAGAGGTTGTGAGGAAAGGTCCCTTATTCAAATCATTCTTACGGTAGTATCAGGAGAAATTTTATCAAGATCCGTTATTGAAGTCGAGAGCAACTGTTGCATATCTATGAAAGGTACCACTGGGGAAAAAAAGCTGTGCAAAATGTTTAAACATATTTCATTCCATATTTTCCAATGAAAACAAGGCAACGTTCTGTAATGAGCCACAAGTTTTATTGCAACGTGGCCAATATATTTGATCTCAAAAACAGTGTTCCATTTAAGGCTCTTTATACAGAAATTGCCATTATGACGGATGTTTTACAAAACATCTTTAGTGTTGCAAGACTTGCATGGTAAACAGATAGCTCCTACTCCTGTTCAGTAGTGTACATTCAATGGAAAAATGAAAAGGCGTCATTACAGCTACTTCATTTATAAAGATATGCATGTAACAGGAATGAAGACTGAGGTACTACAACAGTTTGATGACACTATTACAGAAATTAATTGGCATTCCGGGGGGGGGTAGGGGGGAGAAATCAAACATATTACAAAAAAGTGCTTTAAATGCATAGTGTTGTGTGCTGCCATGTCACAAAAAAATAGGCTTGTCAAGGCAGGTGAGGTGTATGAATGCACAAGAGCCTCATGGAACTGCAATCAAGTGCAACTGTTAAGTAATACTGAATAGAGTCTACCATTTGACCATTGGACAATACTTTAAAGGCAATCAATTAGTTCAAACCTTTTGTTGCTTGGCTAGACTATCCACATCAACTATCACATTCATTGTACACATTTTCAAGGAATGCCCACATCATATGTTTTGGCTAAGAATATGATGGGAGGCATTCCTTGGATTCTACATAAAACTATCAGGTTTAAAAAAAAACAGTCTAATGGTGATCATTTGTAGACTGTTAAATGATATCTCCTTCAGGTGTTTGGGATCTGGGAAGGTGGGGCAAAAGGAACTAATGCTATTCCAATTGAATGAGCTGCAGAAATGGAAGCTCCCGATGGCACTTGTCTGTCCTTTTATAAGGGTTTTCCTTCAAGTGAAACTACCACGTTGCCTCCTAGTTTCTCTCCCAGTGTTGAACGATCTTTAATATCATCCAAACCATTTACTTGCCATTCATGTTTAATACCTGAAAAAGACAAATGAACATATATATATATATATATGCTTGTTCAGTATTTTAGTACCAAGAAGAAAAGTATGTTGTATAGCCTTACTGAGAAGTACCAAAGATACACCAACCCACCTGCCTACTTGACTAGCAGCTTAAACAAGGTACTTGTTCAAAAGGAACTGTTACTCACTCTGAGCAAGTGACTAAATGCAAAGTTGTCTTGTAGAATATTTTCTGCTCATACCTGTGAATTTCTTTTTAATGGCATCTTTAGAGCTTGCGTAGATCATCTTGCTTTTTAAAGGGGCACTTTCTGGAGCCCTATAGATGGGGAGGAAAAACTTGTTATTCAATCCACTGAAGTTTGCTAACTAAATTCTGTTTTAACAATAATCCTTTGATTTACACACCAGAATATAAATACCAGGTCTTCTTTTTTAGACTCCTTTGTTTCATATGTTGCATCATACAAAGCATATCGGCAATCATTTAGAGGTAACAGCTTCACAAAGGATGTGTAAGGGTCCTCCACCGTGTCACCAATGTCACCAACTAGTATCTGCTTTGCTTCTTCTACAATTATTTGTTTTTTGTCATCACTTAAACAGAAGAGAACTGCTTTCTTTCTTTTTTTAATCTCTTCTGGCGTTGAAGATTTTCGGACTTTCATGTCATTAAAAACCCTGATAACTTCATCGTTCACTGTTACTCCAGAAGCCTATAAGACAAAGTGAAACAACATTCACTAGAATAAACTTAATCTATAAGCAAAAATAGTAGTAGTATGTAATGGAAAATAGAAGGCCTATTAAGGACTGAATATAGCCTGATGTATCAGATTTATCATGCAATCCTATATGTTTACCTGAGAGTGAGTCCCACTGAACTCAATGGTGCTTGCTTCTGAGTAGATATGTATAGTATACACTATCGGAAGCCTACAATCTCGTCCTCAGGCAACTCTCACAACATTGTTAAATGTTTAGAAGGCCAGTCTAACATGACCAACTACCTACTTTTATGTTAAGCTATATGTTTTCTTTATTTATTTTAGGCTGCAATCTTGAGTCAATTAAGGCTGAAATCATATGCACATTTATCTGAGAGTAAATCCCATTGCATTCATAAAATAATGCAATTATTTCATGAATTCATGAAATAATAAAATGCAATAGTAGTAGTTCATATACAGCTCTGTCATTATTCTAGTTTTGTTCAGTGACGTAAGCCTCTAGGAGCAGAAGAAATGCCTTCTGTATTGTGTCAGGTTTAATGTTATATATTTAAAATTCCAAGATTTTATTTAATACTGCCCTATAAATATTCCAGTGAAGTTACTACATGATGAAGGAATCAAGGACAGAATGTACAATTCCTCTGAAGAGCACTGAGCCTTGCAGGAGCTGAGCCTAAAGGAATGTAACTCACACATTCTGACTGAACAGAGGTGTTCTTTAAACTTACAGCAGAGCCACAGGAACTGCTTTTTTGGTTTTCCACTTTTCATCCAATGGTGCTGCTATAAGGTTTATAAGCTTGCAACTGAGGATGCAGAACTGTGGGACAGAGCCATGCAACTGGCCCCACCTATGTTTGTGGGCCTTTAAACACTACCATGGGATGAACCCAGAGAGCAGCTATCATGGTCCTGCCATAACATGTAAAGGGCACTGAATTTTATTTTATTTTTTTTAAAAAAAAACCATACACATCAAAATAATGACTAACTACTTTCAGTGATCTTGCTTTCAGATAAGCAAAACCCTTAACAGAGAAATAAGATTTTAAAGCACAGTAGAACTTAAGGGAAGTTGCATGCATGTTGTAGAATGAAGTGGCAGGCTAAAGTTGAAGGTGCTGTTTATCTATATCTGACTTGTTCCTTAAAACTCAAAGAAGAAATCTTCATTGAATAATATATTTCTTACTATTAATAAGCTTCCATTAATTTAGTTTTATATCCAAATGTTTAGAAATTGTCCTGTTCTTTAAAAAAACATAGAATTGGCAAATTTTATATCATTCATTTTGATAAAAGTTGAAACAATGAAGCTCTTTTATCATTTTTTTCTTCTCTCCCCCTACTAGAGCTAGTTTTTTTGTGCCAATGAGACAGTCATATAGCAATGTTGCCCAAATACAGCCAGGACATTCCTGTCCTTCTGCTGGATTTTCAGCAAGATATTCCTAGGGTAGTAGGCACGCTCCTGGCTCCTAATGGTCTACTGCAACCAGAAGGGCAGTATTCTCTGTAGACACAAGGAGAGTAAGATGCCCCCTGAATGTCTGCGTAACTCACAGTAAATTCCAGCCATAAGCCAAATGAATAAGCCACACTCGATGAATGGTGTATATACCACTCAACTTCATGCTTTCCCAATGAAGGGCTGCTCTGCCCACAATTTATTATGTTTAATTAAAGCACTCCAACAAAGGGTAACAGCCATCTCTGCTTGGTGCTTTTCCTCAATGTTCTTGACACAGAAAGGATAGGCTACAGACACAATGGAGAGGGGCTAACCCAACTATGCGTCATTCCACCACCACTCTGCTTCCAATTAAGAGAATTGCTTCCCAGTTAAGAGACCAAAAGGCTACTATATCCTTCCAAAACAGTGAGAAAGGAGACATTTCATTATACAGTACTGCACTTCACTCCAAAACGAAAGGAAGGCTAACCCCACTATGTAATATGCTATTCTGGAGAGATTCTCCCTCACAAAGAGGGAGAAAATGAAGGAGGCAAAATCTGCTATGCTCTCTATTACTAGGCAAAGAAAACGGGCCCGAATCTTTCTACATGGTCTGGGCTCCTTCATATCACTCCCATCAATAAGAGATACACATGTGATTTGTTATATTTAGCTTATCCTCCCAAACGCAAAAGGGATACAAAGCCTGTCATGACATCTTATTCCTGCATATACTCCAATGCAAAAAAAAAAAAGGGGGGGGGGACATATCTTACTGAAACTCAGAATAAAGATAATCCTTTCCGTACAAATAAGGGGGCTCCAAGTCCCGTTATATACACCATCTCCATCCCAGGCACGCATGCCTCATGCCTCCACAGAACATGAGGAGAAGCGAGAGACTAAGAAGTCCCGCTATCAGGTACCCGCTCCGCGTAAACACATACTCAGAAGGGCCAAACCCTGCCATCTTAAAAGAGCCTTTCCCCGCTACATCTCTGGAGGAGCCAGGCACAAATAACCCCCTCCCTCCCTTTCTTCCACACACGCACGTAGAGTGGCGGGGTTGTAAACTGTGAAAAGGATTTTTGAAACGGCAAGACCTGGCGGGGGGGAACTCCAGCCCCAAGGCCCCCTCTTCCTCCGTGCGCGAACGCTTATAGGCGCCTCAGCCTCTCCCATCCCTCCCTGGCCAGCCGGCCTCCCACTCCCACCCCAAGACTTGGGGGGGGCGCCCCTGCCACCCCCTCCTGCGAACCGAAGCTAAAATTAGATTAAAATGGCCGCCAGAGGCCGCGGGGCCCGCTCGGCCCCTTTCACCCGAGGGGGCCTAGTCTCGCCGTTCTGGCACAGCCCGGCAGAAGCCAAGCCGGCCGGGTCGCGCCGAGCCAAGCCAGGCTGCCCCGCCCTTACCATGGTGCCGGGTCCCTGTTGCGGTGGTGATGGCGGCGGCTGCTGCTCTGCTCCTGCTGCTGCCTATGGAGCGGGGTCTGACTGACGCTACTAGCACAGCTCGCAGAGCGCAGGCTGGGGGCGGGGGGTTCGGGGTGGGGGGGAGACAGAAAGGCCGGTCACATGGGCGCAGCCTGCTCTCACCACGTGCCGCAGGCCCTGCCCAGCCCTGCAGAGGGAGAGAGAAAACGGGGAGGGGGACCGCCTTTTTCCTGATAGTGATTCCCCGCCCTCTTCTTTCGAATGGGAAATCTTGTCGCGGGGGGGGGGGTCATGAGGCATCACGCTTTGGCCCATCCTCTAGCAACAGGGACAGTTCTAGGATTGTCCCCTGCTCCACATGCCCTTGTGCGGCGGACCCAATTCCTCCCCTCCCACCCCGCGTGCCCTGAAGGCGAGAACAAGAGAACTGATGCGGTCCTTCGCCTCCGGCTTGCTCACTCGAGCGAGCGACAGCGGTTGCCGCCGTCTCTAAGAAACAGGGGAGTGGGTGCGGCAATTGAGATTGGGTGCGACGGGCCAAATCTTCCGCATTCACGGCCCACAAGGGAGAAGGTGAACGGGGCTGGCCACAGCTCGCTTGCCTCAGCTTGCTCTTGGTTGGATACCGCTGCCGAGCGGGCGGCAGAGCAGGTGACCAGGCAGCAGAAGGGGTTGCGAAGAGCAGGTGCAAGCCGCTGCAGCCCCGCGGACTGAGCCCTGCGTCTGCTCTCCCTTTCTGGGCAGTTCGTGGTTGGGCCTGGGGCCGCCTTGTTACCCAAAGGGAGTGGCCAAGCGTGCGGCCCAAGCGGCGAAGGCAGCAGGTGGAAGGTGCAGCAGCTACTGCAGCTACTCTCTGCGAGGCGTGGCTGTGGGATTGGGTCCGGTGGGCCGAAGCGCCGCAGCTGGGGAGGGAGGGGATCTGATAGAATGGGAGGCCTGGCCAGTGCCGCGTGGAGCAGCCTTCCCCGACCTCCATGCGGGGAGCTGGAGTCCAACACATCTGGGGGCTGGTGCAGTTTTGTTTTGACTGTGCATGAAGTGTCTTCAGTTGCTTGTAGTAGTTTTGTTTGTTGATTAACAATATTTATATACCTCTTCTCATTTGAAACAAATTCCAAGGTGGTTTATAAAAGAATCAAAACAAAACAAAAAAGACCGCATACACAATACTATCATGAGGCTGGTATGAAGATGGCTCATGGAAAGCCAAAGCAAACGGATAGGTTTTCAATAAATGCCTAAAACACACCAGAGTTTACTTCAAATGCTGCTAAAGAAACCTCTCCCCTGCTAACACAGAGTCCATTTGTAGTGTGTAAGGCTGCAGTTAATTCCCCTCCTCTCCTCTCCCCTTCAAACAAGTCCTATGAAGCAGTTGCAGAAGCTGCTGCTGCCTGGTAGACTCCCCTATAGTGGTCGTTTAGGAAGCCCTTCCTCTGTCAGCAGAACAGAGGGTGCTGAGGAAGGGGCTGTAAAACTTGCTTCAAATGTGGCAGGAGGGGGATGAGAGGACTCTACCAGCAGCGTGTACTGTAAACATGCCAGGGTGGGAAGGGCCAGTGCTTGGTTGCTTCCATTAAAATCCCTTGTGTGCCTGCTGCAGCAGCTGCTGTGAAGTAAGCTTGGCAGCTGCAGCCTCCTCCTTTGGTCTGCCTGCTGTTTCTAGACTAGGTGACAAGCCTTAGTTTGTAAGAAGGGGCAAAGTGATGACTGCCCAAATTGGGGAGATGGCTGCTGCACTTGTTTGCTCTGCTTGTATGCTTATGCCATGTGGGTTGCCTAAGATTCTTCACTCCATCCCACTCTTGCATGGACAAATCTCTTCCTCTCTTCATGTGGCACACTAGACTTTAAATGCTCCACAAGCTGAGTTCCTTTGCCCTTTAGGGTGCCACTATCCACACCACCATGATGTTGTGCCTTTGATGGCTGCATGATGGGCAAAAAGTTTACATGTGCTGCATGCCTGCATCTCTCAAGTTCTTCTTCGTGGTCTCTGTGCATCACACATATGGGCTCTGCGCGTGCGCGGAGGCCGCTTCGGGAAGTTCTATAGCTGAGGTAAATTTTGGGCGGGAACCCCTCCCCCCTGCGTCTCCCTTGCGCGGGTTCCCGCCCTCTCCCTCAGTTCCTCTTCGACCGCCATTGCGTGTGGCTGTTCTTTCGAGAGGTTCTGGAATTCTAGTCTTAGAATTCAGCTAGGTTATCGCTTTTTTCAAAAAATCTTCGTCAACTTTCCCCCCGTTCGTCGTGGGCTCATCATCAAAAGATTATGGCTCCGAAGGCCCCCTTTCGCAAATGCATAAGGTGCGGGACGAAGCTTCCTCCGGCTGATGGACACTCGCTGTGCCTCGCCTACCTCGGCGAAGGCCACAATGTGGACGCTTGCCATCATTGCCAAGCGTTCACCAAACAAGCGAGGAAGCACAGGGCGGACAAACTGACGGCCATTCTATATAAAAAGGCCCTGCAACCGCCCGCGGAAAAGCCTATCCCTTCGGCTAGGCCTAGTACGCCTCCGTCGCACACGGTCTCCTCAGCGGATGCTCAGGAGGCCTACATGGCGGCGATGATATCGAAGAGCAAAGCTAAGAAGGCTCGTAGAGAAAAGGAGGAGAAAAGGAAGAGCAAGGAGCGGAAAGATAAGGCAAGGAGATTGGCAAAGAAATTGGCTTCGTCTCTCTCGGGATCGAGATTGACGGTAGCTCCG
Organism: Shinisaurus crocodilurus; assembly: GCA_021292165.1. Lineage (NCBI taxonomy): Eukaryota > Metazoa > Chordata > Lepidosauria > Squamata > Shinisauridae > Shinisaurus > Shinisaurus crocodilurus. The sequence goes on from CM037876.1 coordinate 267,523,395, forward strand.
GATCCGACGGACGTCGTGACCGCTGAACGCCCGGCTGGGCTGCAATCTCCTCCCGCACGGGTTCCCTCGGGCTCGAGGGACCCTCCTCCTTGCTCCTCACCAAGAGTCCCCTCGGGATCGAGGGAGACTGGACTGAAATCGCCTCCTCCACGGGTTTCCTCGAGCTCGAGGGACCCACCTCAACGCTCTTCACCAAAAGCCCCCTCGGGATCGAGGGAGGCTGCCCGGACCTCTGTATCTGAAGGCGAGATACCGGATTCACCTTCGGAACCGAGACCTACGGCCACTGCATCGGAACCGACTACGGCTCTCCCAGCTCTGGCTTCACCAGTTCGTGCGATACGGGCTCGTACTCCACGGACTCGATCTAGCTCTCTCGAGATCGAGGAGGTGCTGATCACCCGGGACCGGGCATCCTCGAGGTCATCCGATTCCCGTAGAACTCGGGACCCCCGGAGATACAGGGAAAGGTCTCAGGATTCAAGGGACTCGAGGGATTCGAGGTACTCTAGAGCGTCTCACTATAGTTACCACCGGAGGCACTCCCCTGTGTCTGATTACAGATACCAGACCAGGGTGTACCGTTCCCGAGAGAGGTCCCCAATTAGGAGACACTCCCCGAGAAGGAATGAAAGACGTCCTCTACCCAGACAAGAGGGGGTGCGTGCCGACCCCAGGACGTCCCCTTCAGCCCGCGCTCTAGCCCTCCCTTCTCAAGTGGAGGAAAGAGAAGATCGGCTAACTACGGCCTCGATGGTATCGGTATCCCGCTCTCGCAGGTCTTCGACTCCGGGGTCGCCCATAACAGACTCGGGCTCGATTGCCTCGTTGTCCCCATCGTCCACATCTCCAGACCAGGTCATCTCCACTCAAGCTGCTGTGTCCCCCTCCGAGGATATGGGCACCTTCCAGGACCAGGTCCTCAGGATGGCTCAAGCCCTCGGGCTTGAGACGGCGGTCGAGGAGAAGAAACAAGTAGATCCTCTCTTCGACGCGGTTTCCAAATCCTCTTCGGGTCCGACTTTGCTCCCTATCACCCCGACGATGCTGGAGACGGTGCAGGGATCGTGGAGCTCGCCATCCACAGCTCCTCCTGCGGCAAAGCGTCTGTACGCTCTGTATAAGATTAGGCCAGACACAGCTAAGTTTCTCTTCTCCCATCCCACACCGAACTCGATGATAGTAGAATCAGCGCAGTCGAGATCGGGGAAACAGCACTCCACTCCGTCCGACCCCGAAGGAAAAAGGTTAGACAACTTCGGACGAAGAGTCTACACCTCGAGCGCCCTGGGGATCCGGGTTGCCGGGTACCAAGCCACGATGGCTCGATACCAACTCTTCCTTTGGGAAAAGATGGGTGGACTGATTGACTATCTACCGGATGAGAAGAGAGACTTAGCCAGAGTCTTCCAGGCCGAAGCAACGAACACCTCCAGACAACAGATCCATACTGCCAGACACCAGGGGGACTGTCATGGGAGATCCCTCGTGAGTGCAGTCGCTCTCCGCCGCCATGCCTGGCTAAGGTCTTCTACATTGACCACAGAAGCTAAGGCCAAAATTGAAAATCTGCCCTTTGATGGAGTCGGCCTCTTTAACGATAAGACGGACGACTCTCTCGACGCGGTCCAGAAAGCACGAGTGAATGCGAGGAAGATGGGCCTACTCCCGCAAGCATCTTCCAAAACGTTCAGACGCCGCAGGTGGGCTCCGTATCCATCCCCAGGGGCTCCTAGCCAACAGGGTCAGCAACTCCAGCAGTGGCAGGACAGTCGTTCTCGCCCACAGCAGCCCTGGGCACCGAGCCGTCAGTTCCAGCAGCAACGGTACCGGGGCTCCCGTAAAGGAGGCGACTTTCAAAGGCGTCGGGTTTGACGCGACCCAAGGCACGACCGATATCTCTACTCCAATCCTCCCGGCTCGACCTCAGTTCGGAACTCGACTATCCCTCTTCCTACCATCATGGAAGAAAATTACCACCGATCGTTGGGTTCTGGACATTATCCGGCACGGGTACAGGATCGAGTTCGATTCTCTCCCACCCTTTCTTGGCATCCGCACCACACAGCCATCCCAGACGCTGCGGGAGGAGGTCGCTTCTTTGCTACTTAAGGGGGCCATCGAGATGGTCCCCCCCCCACCTTGCACAGGACGGCCTTTACTCCAGGTATTTCACGGTGTCAAAGAAAGATGGAGGGCTCCGCCCGATCCTGGATCTACGATCAGTGAACTTCTACATTCTACCCAAGAAGTTCAGGATGGTCACTCTCCAATCGATCTTGCCTCTCCTTCGCAAAGACGACTGGTTTGCTTCCATCGATCTCCAGGATGCCTACTTTCACGTAGGGATCCATCGAGACAGCCAGAAATACCTGAGGTTTAAGATCGGATCCGAAGCTTACCAATTCAAGGTACTTCCGTTCAGACTTTCGACGGCACCGAGAGTGTTTACCAAGTGTATGACAGTAGTCTGTGCTGCCCTACGGACCCAGGGGGTGACGCTCTATCCTTACCTAGACGACTGGTTCATAGTTGCTCCATCTGCTCGGGAGCTTCGGAGCGCCCTCCTTCTGACTACAGACACTTTGTCCACTCTCGGTCTCTGCCTCAACGACAAGAAGTCCACTCTATTCCCAACTCAACAGATTCAATTCATCGGAGCTTTATTAGATGCCACGGTCGGTCGTGCCTTTCTGCCAGAAGACAGAACTCTAAAAATTCTTACCCTCGCCTCAAAACTGCAAAAGGCGATGTCATGCACAGCCTACTCGATTCAACGACTCCTCGGTCTCATGGCCTTGTCTATCCCGGTCGTTCCTCTCGCTCGACTTCGTATGCGCCAGCTCCAAAACTGGTTCATAAGGTCGTTCGATTCCGAGAGGAATGCACACCGAACGAGACTAACTATTCCGTCCAGCATAAAACAGTCTCTTCGCTGGTGGATGATCCGCTCCAGCTTGACGAAAGGGCTACCCTTCCAACCCGTCCCTCCCTCGCTTACGCTCACGACGGACGCTTCTCTTCTGGGCTGGGGAGCTCACTGCGGGAGCCATACAGTGCAAGGGCAGTGGGGCCCACGAGACCGAGAGAGACACATCAACGTTCTAGAACTCAAAGCTGTTTGGAACTCGATGAAATCCCTCGAACCCATGCTCGCTGCGAGACACCTACAAGTAGTCACGGACAATACTACGGTTGTGGCCTACTTGAACAAGGAGAGCGACACCCACTCGTTACGACTGACAAACCTAACTCTCCGTATGTTCGACTGGATGATCCCTCGTCGTATATCGGTGAGGGCCATCCACATTGCAGGGAAAGACAACACGCTGGCGGACGCACTGAGCAGGTTGTCACTAGACTCCCACGAGTGGCAACTCGACACTCGAATTCGACAGTCACTGTTCCACCTATGGGGAACCCCAACAGTGGATCTCTTCGCCACTTCAGCCAATACAGCCTGTCACATTTTCTGCAGCAGAGCAGGACACGACATTGCGTCGATCGGGGACGCATTCCAGATACCTTGGTCCGGGACTCTGTTCTACATATTCCCACCAATTCCATTGCTGGCCAAAGTAATTTCGAGAATCCAATCCGAGGGCACGAGCTGCATCCTAGTGACCCCATGGTGGCCGAGGCAAGCATGGTTCGCACCACTTCTACGACTCTCCAGGGGAGAGTATAATTATCTACCGAACACATCGACGATACTCTCTCAGGCTCGAGGCACGCTGTTACACCCGAATCCGTCCATCTTGAAACTCACGGCATGGCTAATTTGATACTGAGCGCACTCCCTTCGGAGATCAAGCTCGTACTGCAGGAAGCGTGGAAACCATCCACCAGAGCTTCATATGCCAGAAAATGGAAAGCCTTCTGTGATTACCTCGGTCGGATTGAAGTGCCCTATTCGAGCGCTCCTATTCAACAAGTACTCCAATTCATGCTTCATTTGCATCACAAGGGGCTTAAGACGAGCTCGTTAAAGGTCTATTTAGCCGCCTTGTCGGTGTACCATAACGGTCAAGATGAGTCCACCCTGTTCTCGAACCCGCTAGTCAAGCGTTTCATGAGGGGATTAAAGAACATGACCCCTTCATTTAAACCAGTCACTCCGGTCTGGGACCTCCAGTTGGTTCTGCAGGTACTCATGGCTAGACCATTTGAGCCAATGGCAACAACGGATCTCCGCTTAGTGACTTTTAAGACCGTATTTCTTGTCGCAATCACCTCTGCTCGGAGAGCATCAGAACTGGCGGCTCTAAGGGTCGATCCTCCATACCTCAGCTTCCACAAGGAAAAGGCTGTGTTGCGCCCAGATCTGGCCTTCATTCCTAAGGTCGTGTCCTCTTTCCACTTGAATCAGGACATTATTTTACCGGCTTTCTTCCAAAGCCCGTCGACTCCGCTGGAACAGCAGCTCCACATGCTAGACGTGCGAAGGGCCCTGTTGTTCTACAAGTCCCGCACTGAATCCATAAGGAGATCTCCCCGTCTATTTATTTGTTACGGTGGACACTCCAAAGGCCTACCGGTCTCGACCCAGCGTCTATCTGCGTGGATTGTCGACTGCATCGGGTTGGCCTACGAACTCAAACAGCAGCGATTGCCGAGCTCGGTGCGAGCTCATTCTACCAGAGCCGTATCGGCCTCGACGGCTTTCGCGAGAGGAGTATCGTTGACAGATGTCTGCAAGGCGGCTACGTGGTCCACGCCTTCGACGTTCGTTTCACACTACCAAGTCGATGTCCGATCCCGGAGGGACAATGCCTTTGGCAGAGCTGTCCTTTCCTCGGTCCTTCAGTGACGACGACACCAACCCTCCACCGGTAAGTCAGCTTGCTACTCTGCCCATATGTGTGATGCACAGAGACCACGAAGAAGAAGGACAGGTTGCTTACCTGTAACTGTGGTTCTTCGAGTGGTCATCTGTGCAGTCACACAACCCGCCCATCCATCCCCGCTACGGTGTCACTGTCGAGTTCGATGGTGTACTGAACCGGGACTCTTGGGCTCACTATAATCGGTACCGTATGACACCATCGAATTGGAATTGCAGTACTTCTTTTAGGGAAGTGAGAAACCTCTTCCTATGTTCTCCCTTAGTACTGGGATCGCGATGGCGGTCTCAGGGGAACTGAGGGAGAGGGCGGGAACCCGCGCAAGGGAGACGCAGGGGGGAGGGGTTCCCGCCCAAAATTTACCTCAGCTATAGAACCTTCCCGAAGCGGCCTCCGCGCACGCGCAGAGCCCATATGTTACAGGTAAGCAACCTGTCCTTCCTGCCTGTCTTCCTGTATCTGTGAAGGGCTACTTATTTATTTAGTATTCTATGGACCAGTCCTATTGTGATCAAGAGTGTGCCCTGGGAAGTTTTTATTTTATTTATTTATTTATTTATTACATTGATAGCCCGCCTTTTTTCCTGCAAGGAACTCAAGGTGGCTTACATAATCCTCCTCCTCCTCCTCTCCATTTTATCCTCACAACAACCCTGTGAGGTAGGTTAGACTGAGAGTCAGTGACTGGCCCAAAGTCACCCAGTGAGTTTCATGGCCGAGCGGGGACTAGAACCCGGATCTCCCGAGTCCCAGTCCAACACTCTCACCACTACGCCACACTTCAAAATAGAGTGGCCAGATGCAAAAGAGGACAGGCCTCCTGCACCTTTATTAACTGTGTAGTAGAAGAAATCCTGCTGAAATTAGCTCTTCTACAAATCTGTTCAAGATGCAGGAGCCTCTTTTGTCCTCTTTTGCAGTTGGCCACCCTACTTTAAAGGCTGCAAACTCAGTGGGTTCTCTTGGGTAAGCTACTGTTATCTGAGCCCGATCCACAATAGGGCAACAACAATAGCAGTTTACCTTACAGGGCTGATCGGATTATTGAGGTAATGCTGCTGAAGTATTCTGAATGCTTGAGATGTGCTATATATGTGCTCTTTAGAGAATGTTTGATAAAGAATCTAAGCTCACTGTTGAGAAGTTGCATTAGATGACCTTCAGGTTCCCTTGCGGCACTTTAACTCTTATCCTTAATTGTTCCACTAGAAGGGCTTCAGGATTTCTGTCATCAGTTCGGTCCCATGAACATTATACCCTTATTGTGCATAATGTAATTCTGTTTGGGGTGTGTGTGTGTCATGAAGTATTTCATGGAAGGTATTCATAGAATCATAGAAAAGTAGAGTTGGAAGGGGCCTACAAGGCCATCGAGTCCAACCCCCTGCTCAATGCAGGAATCTAGGTCAAAGCATCTCTGACAGATGTCTGTCCAGCTGCACCTTGAATGCCTCCAGAGTGGGAGAGCCCACGACCTCCCTAGGTAGTTGATTCCATTGTCTTATTGCTCTGACAGTCAGGAAATTTTTCCTGATGTTTAGGTGGAATCTAGGTTCCTGTAACTTGAGCCCATTATTCCGTGTCCTGCAAACTGGGATGATCGAGAAGAGATCTTTGCCCTCCTCTGTGTGACATCCCTTCAAATACTGGAAGAGTGCGATCATATCTCCCCTCAGTCTCCTCTTCTGAAGGCTAAACATGCCCAGTTCTTTCAGTCTCTCCTCATAGGGCCTTGTTTCCAGTCCCTTTATCATCCTTGTTGCCCGCCTCTGAACCCTCTCCAGTTTGTCTATGTCCTTCTTAAAGTGAGGTGCCCAGAACTGGACGCAGTACTCAAGATGAGGCCTAACCAGTGCCGAGTAAAGGGGAATTATCACTTCCCGCGATTTGGAAGCTATACTTCTATTAATACAGCCCAAAATTGCATTTGCCTTCTTTGCAGCCACATCGCATTGCTGGCTCATATTCAGTTTGTGATCTACCACAATTCCAAGATCCTTCTCACTTGTAGTATTGTTGAGCCAATTGTCCCCCATTCTGTAACTCTGCATTTGGTTTCCTCTCCCTAGGTGCAGCACTTGGCATTTATCCCTATTAAATTTCATTCTGTTGTTTTCGGCCCAGCGCTGCAGCCTATCGAGGTCACTTTGAATTTTGTTTCTGTCTTCCAGAGTATTAGCTGTTCCACCCAACTTTGTGTCATCTGCAAATTTGATAAGCATTCCCTGTACCTCCTGATCCAAGTCATTAATAAAAATGTTGAAGAGCACTGGGCCCAGGACCGAGCCCTGTGGTACCCCGCTCGTTACCTCTCCCCAGTTTGAGAAAGAACCATTGATAAGCACTCTTTGAGTCCGATTCTGTAGCCAATTGTGGATCCACCTGATAGTTGTTCCATCTAGCCCACTCTTAGCTAGCTTACTAATCAGGATATCATGAGGCACTTTGTCGAAAGCTTTGCTGAAGTCCAGATATATAATGTCCACAGCATTCCCACAGTCCACAAGGGAGGTTACCCGATCAAAAAATGAGATCAGATTAGTCTGACAGGATTTGTTCTTGACAAATCCATGCTGGCTTCTAGTAATCACTGCATTGTTTTCAAGGTGCTTGCAGACTGACTTCTTTATAATCTGCTCAAAAATCTTCCCGGGGATTGATGTCAGACTGACTGACCTATAGTTCCCAGGTTCCTCCTTCTTGCCCTTTTTGAAGATGGGAACAACATTTGCCCTCCTCCAGTCGTCTGGCACTTCACCTGTCCTCCATGATTTCTCAAAGATAATAGAAAGTGGTTCTGAGAGTTCTTCTGCCAGTTCCTTTATTACTCTAGGATGCAGCTCATCAGGCCCTGGAGACTTAAACTCGTTCAGAGTAATCAGGTGCTCCTTGACCATTTGCCTATCAATCTCAAGCTGCAATCCTGCCCCTTCAGTCTGCACTTCAGGTTTGCCCGGGGGGTCATAGACCCTCTTTTGGGAGAAGACCGAGCCGAAGTAGGAATTGAACACTTCTGCCTTTTCTTTGTCTTCTGTTATCAATTTGCCATCCTCATTGCGTAGTTGAACCACCAGTTCTTTCTTCTGTCTTTTACTGTGCATGTATCTGAAGAAAGCTTTTTTGTTGCTTTTAGCATTCCTCGCTAACCTTAGCTCATTCGCAGCTTTAGCCTTCCTGACACTATTCCTGCAGTTCTGTGCTACCTGCCTGTACTCTTCCCCTGTAGCCTGTCCTTCCTTCCACTTCCTATACGTGTCCTTTTTTGTTTTCAGGTCATCTTTGAGTTTATTGTGAAGCCACATTGGCTTCTTCTGTTGCCCTCTGCCTTTTTTCCTTTTGGGAATTGTTTGCAATTGTGCCTTTAAAATTTCCTTTTTTAAAAACTCCCACCCCTCCTGGGCTCCCTTTCTCGTGAGAGTCACTTGCCATGGGATCTTACTAATCATTGTTCTGAGTTTGTTAAAATTGGCTTTCCTAAAATCCAGGGTACGTGTTTGGCTACACTCAGCTTTTGCTTCCGTTAGAATCAAGAACTCAAGTATAACATGGTCACTTTCCCCCAGAGTTCCCGAAACTGCCACTTTATCCACTAACTCGTCTCTGTTGGTTAGAATCAGGTCAAGGATAGCCGATCCTCTAGTTCCTTCCTCCACTTTCTGTAGGAGGAAGTTATCAGCAGCACAGCTCAGGAATTTCTTGGAGGGGCCATGTTTGGCTGAATAAGTCTCCCAACAGATATCAGGGAAATTGAAGTCTCCCATTACTACCACATCGTGCCTCCTTGAAACAATGGCAATTTGCTTTTCAAAAGTTCCATCCTCATCTTCTCCTTGATTGGGTGGTTGGTAGTAGACTCCAACCGCCATGTTCGTTTTATTCTTTGCCCCCTTTATTTTAACCCAGATGCTCTCAATGGGGCTGCCAAGCTCCTCTTCCTGTATCTCTGTGCAGAGATACCTTTGTTCCCCAAAACAATGCCTTGGACTCAGGAAGTTGGTCATGTTAGCCAGTTTGTCTTTCTGTGAAAGTGATTTTGTTGGAGCAGAGACCTACAAGTTCAAAGTAGTGGTTCTGTGTTGTGGTGCTCAGAACCTACCTCTGCCTATTATCCCTGGCTCTGCCTCTTGATATGCCTACTATTAACTCTGCCTATCACCGCTAGCTCTGTCTGTCTTTGGCTCTGCCTATTAGTTGCTTTGCCCCACCAGCCACAATGGGCCCCAGCTGCCACTGGTTTGAACTTGAGCATGAGGGAGAGAGCCTAAGGACAGTGATGAAGTAGCTTATTTGCCAGAACATTAAATGGAACTTCGGCATGAGGTGAAACCTTTTCAAGGGTACTGCTGTAAGGTGGAACTAAACCTAAGTCCTAAAAGTACAAACATGATTTTGGGTAAGTAAATGGGGTGAGAGTATACAGAATGAAGGAATGCATAAAGGCTTGGTGGGGTGAGAAAGATGTAGAGGGCAAAGGATTGTGAGAAAAGGGAAAGCTATTCATGGTTTCATAGTTCATAGAGTTGGAAGGAGCCTACAAGTCTATCGAGTCCAACCCCCTGCTCAATGCAGGAAACTAGCGGAGGGGTCTCCCCATCCAAGTAATAACTAGGCTTGACCCTGCTTAGCTTTCCACGCTCAGACAAGCTGAGCCAGCGTAAGCCACAGGCCTATTCATATGTTTCTATTGTAATCAAGAAGGTAATCAAGAGCAGGTGATTGTCCTTTAAGAAAATCTCTAGTAGTAGTAGTAGTAGTAGTAGTAGTAGTAGTAGAAGAAGAAGAAGAAGAAGAAGAAGAAGATTGATTATTATTATTATTATTATTATTATTATTATTATTATTATTATTATTATTATTATTATTTCTTACCCGCCTCTCCATCCAGATCGAGGTGGGGAACAGCAAAAAATATAAAATACATAGACTAAGCAAAACACAATACATACTATTAAAACATCTTTAAAACATCTTTAAAACATCATAAAACATCTTAAAATATCTTTAAAACATCTTAAAGGCAACCTAAAATTCCGCCGGATAGGCCTGCCGGAAGAGATCAGTCCTTATAACTTTTTTAAATTCCAAAAGACTGGTGAGCTGACGAATCTCCTCCGGCAGACCATTCCATAATCTGGGAGCAGAAGAAGAAAAGGTCCTCTGGTTAGTACCTGTCAGCCTAGTTTTGGCTGACTGAAGTAAATTCTTCCCAGAGGACCTGAGTGTGCGGGGTGGATTGTATGGGAGAAGGTGATCCCGTAGGTAGCCTAGACCCAAACCATGTAGGGCTCTAAAGGTAATACTAATAACCAACACTTTATACTTCGCCCGGAAACAGATTGGCAGCCAGTGGAGTGCTTTTAAAACTGGTGTGATGTGGGCCCTGAGTATGCTCTGAGTAGATGGGAGAACAACAACACACAACTTGGTGAGCTGCCACCATCTAGCTCCAAGTGGTGGCCCCTCCATCCCTCAACTGCAATCAGAAGGGTGTCTGAGGAAACATCTTGCCCTGAGAGGGATGGGAGAAGAAACAGGATAAGCTTGAACTGCAAAAGAGAAGGGGGGAAAGGAACAGGCCAGCAAATACTAGGCCAACCGGAAGGAAAATATGATGCAGTGCAAACCTGGGTACAATTGATTCCAGAATAGATCTATTCCCATCCATCTGGACATCATGCCTTTTCCTCCTCCTTCCTAATCCCTTTCCTTGGGTCTCATGTTGTTTTAGATCATAAGCCTAAAGGCGGGCACTATCTATTTATAGATTCTCGTAAGCCATTTTGGGACCCTTTTGACCGAAGAGTGGAATAAAAATGCTTCAAATAAATATTGTGTGATATGTTATTTTCCTCACAAAGAGGGTACTTCTCCCCAGAAAGAACAGTGTGTACTAATGTGTGAAATATATTTAAGGGCAGGATGAGGAGTGGGAATAAGAGTTTCTAGATATAGGCAGTGAACAGACCTTTAGTACACATAACAAATTCATTTCTTTCTTTTAAGGATCCTGACAATAAAAAATCCTGATTGGTTGTGTATATGGGAATAATAAGAGCTGTCTCAAGTTGAAATGAAATAGAGCTTAATGACCCAGACGCATTTGTTATGAGTAGGAGTGATTGATAGTCTCTAATATGTAGTTTTAGGTCAAGATGTGCCTACAGCTCATGATTTGTTAAAGGACTATTCCATTTCATGTGTGCTAACATGACCAAAAATAAAGAATAGAGAAGGGTTCTTGGAGCTGGATAACCCAAATTGCCCGCATACTTTCCAGCCTATTTGCAGGTTATGAATTAGTAACCTACTGACATCAAAAGCAGAAACTTGATCTTTTTCTAGGTCACTGATTTCTGTGACAGCAATTAATTCCCCACAAACCTGTATTAGATCCTATTTACTCTTCGGTGTCACACACAGAGCTGTAGAGGATGCTAAAGTTACCTGTTGGCCACTATCTGAAAGCAGCAAATGTTGCTAAGCCAAATTCCCACTCAGTCTCCACTCCCACCTCAGCTCGTGTGTGTACTGTTGAGGTTTACGCAAGAATTCTTGCATGTGGTCTCCTGACTTTGTTTGCACATGCATAAGTCCTTGTAGGAGGCAATGGCAGGACCCACAACATCACACCTGCCCCATGCTCTGTAAACACAGTGCATAGTTATGGAATTAACTTCCACAAGATGTAGTGATGGCCACCAATTTGGACAGCTTTAAAGGGGATTGGACAAATGCATGGAAGAGATGGGTATCAATGGGCAATCAGTGGCTACTAGTCCTGATTGGCTATATGCTGCCTCCAGTATCAGAGGCAATATGCCTATGTACTCCAGTTGCTGGGGAACGTGGGTGGGAGGGTGCTGTTGTACTCATGTCCTGCTTGTGGGATCCTGTGGGCAGCTGGTTGGCCACTGTGTGAACAGAATGCTGGACTAGATGGACCCTTGGTCTGATCCAGCAAGGCTCTTATGTTCTTAACCCTCTGGAGGCCCTCTTCCCACTTATTGAAGTAGCCTGCTGGAAAGCTCATCCTCTCCATTGCTATTGTTCTTCCACATGGCCCTTTGAATGGAGGGGAGCCTAGACTGCAGACGCTAAATGCTGATCTAATGTCCAAGCAAGGGGAGAGAACTGAAAGGATGGGTTTCTGAAACTAGCAGGGAAGGGAGGATTCCCTTAAAGTAAGAGAAATCTATCAAATCGTGTTTAATGAAGCCAGTTAGAGGGAGCCAATGGCTGAGCACTTGACAAACTGTTAGCCCACCCAACCCAATTTGTGTACAACAAAGTGCAACAATCAATACATTGAATCAAAGGCCGAAAACTTCTCAGATGGAAACACAATTGATGATGCTTCTGATACAACAGGATGTATGGAAGGACAGTGACTCTCTACATCAGTATATTGTACTGCACTCTGGTGTAGAGCGCAATATAAATTTATATTATATTATTATTATTATTATTATTATTATTATTATTAGGTATAGCACAGTGTTTACACATGGAAAGGAACAGAATGGCTGTAAACAAGTGTGTTATGTCTTTCTACTTTCCCGTGTTCTTTCTCATGGGAAAGCTAGGCCCTGGGAACATTATGAGCTAGTCACATGGTTTGTATGTTCTGATGACGTGCTAACTTGTTTTTTCTGTCTGAAGCCATTTTAGAGAAGAGCAGGACTGTTTTCTCTATTCCTTCTCTCTTCTGGCTATTGCTTGCTGGACTTTGCAACAATGTAACGTCTTTGCTAAAGTGGAGTGAAGCTCAACCTACTCCACTGGAAATAATGCTTGCTATGCATTGTACTCTGCACATGGACTGTAACTAGGAAATGTATACTCTGTAGAATATTACTTGCTAAGTAAATAAACAGGTAGAAATAGACCTGTGGTGTTAGAGTGTTTCCTTGTCACTTGGATTAGTCTGCAAACCGGGGAAGCTAGAAGCTAGAGTCGGATTACAGGCAAGCTGGCTGGCAGCTTCAAACCGACACGCTGCACGCTGCGCAGAGGGGGGTGAGATCTGGAAGATCTGTGTGTGGAATAATGGGCCTCTATGCACAGACAGGATTATAAATCTCCCATCCGGCATATGCGGGGCTCTGCTGTCACTCACGCGCCATCAAAATGTTCTCCAACCTTGGGTCCCCAGATGTAACGCAAGGTTGGAGAACACTGCTCTACATGGTTGCTACTCCCCAACAAATAATCAGTTGTAATATTTCAAAATCTAAAACTATCACTCCCAATCACAATTATCTACTGTGAGTAAATGTATCAACTTGAGGTGTGAGCTGAATGGTGGCAGTCAGACTTCACAAGCTGTTCAGGGTTGGGCACATGACTGCTAACAGGCTGGGACATCTCTCCAAGGAAAGGAGACAGCTGCTCCAGGGACGTGGAAAGGCACTCTTTCTGCTGACTTGGAAAAGATGCAGGCACTTTCGACAAAGTGCCTCATGATATCCTGGTTACCAAGCTAGCTAAAAGTGGGCTATATGGAACAACTATCAGGTGGATCCACAATTGGCTACAGAATCGGACTCAAAGAGTGCTTATCAATGGTTCCTTCTCAAACTGGGGAGAGGTAACGAGCGGCGTACCACAGGGCTCGGTCCTGGGCCCAGTGCTCTTCAACATTTTTATTAATGACTTGGATGAGGAGGTGCAGGGAATGCTTACCAATTTGCAGATGACACAAAGTTGGGTGGAATAGCTAATACTCTGGAAGACAGAAACAAAATTCAAAGCGATCTTGATAGGCTGGAGCGCTGGGCCGAAAACAACAGAATGAAATTTAATAGGGATAAATGCCAAGTGCTGCACCTAGGGAAAGAAACCAAATACAGAGTTACAGAATGGGGGACACTTGGCTCAACAATACCACAAGTGAGAAGGATCTTAGAATTGTGGTAGATCACATACTGAATATGAGCCAGCAATGCGATGTGGCTGCAAAGAAGGCAAATGCTAGTTTGGGCTGCATTAATAGAAGTATAGCTTCCAAATCGTTGAAGTGATAATTCCCCTTTACTCGGCACTGGTTAGGCCTCATCTTGAGTACTGCGTCCAGTTCTGGGCACCACACTTTAAGAAGGATGTAGACAAACTGGAGAGGGTTCAGAGGAGGGCAACAAGGATGATAAAGGGACTGGAAACAAGGCCCTATGAGGAGAGACTGAACGAACTGGGCATGTTTAGCTTTCAGAAGAGGAGACTGAGGGGAGATATGATAGCACTCTTCCAGTACTTGAAGGGTTGTCACACAGAGGAGGGCCAGGATCTCTTCTCGATCATCCCAGTTTGCAGGACACGGAATAATGGGCTCAAGTTACGGGAACCCAGATTCCACCTAAACACCAGGAAAAATTTCCTGACTCTCAGAGCAATAAGACAATGGAACCAACTACCTAGGGAGGTGGTGGGCTCTCCCAATCTGGAGGCATTCAAGGTGCAGCTGGACAGCCATCTGTCAGGGATGCTTTGACCTAGATTCCTGCATTGAGCGGGGGGTTGGACTCGATGGCCTTGTAGGCCCCTTCCAACTCTACATTTCTATGATTCTAACTTCCAGCTGATTATTCAGATGCTTAAGATCAAAGGAGATGATTCTAGAAGAGGAGCCACATATATGGCAACTAAGAAGACAAGCACACTCTGGCAGCTTAGGAACTAGCTGGCTTATTGTAGCATGTGCTTTTATAGTGGCAAGAGCCACTTTCATCAGATGCATGAAGATGGAGCAAAGCACCCAACAAATCTGGCCTCCACAATGCCATTTATAAAGCCAGTTGTGTCAATGGGAACATCCCTCCCAGGGCTAATAGCAGCTGGGGTGGGTGGGTGGGGTTCATTGGGAGTTTTGTGCGGGAGGATGGTTTTTTAAAATGTTCTAAGAAAAAACCCTCTCTGGGCATGTGTCAAGGTTCCACCTATACCAGGACACCTTGATCAGCTCCTTAAAGATATCTGCCTCTAAGAGCCCCTCCTGTATCAGGATTAGGCTTGTATAATCGAGTCTCGCCAGGCAGAACGAGGCCGAAATTGGCCCCGCTCACGCCCGGCAAGGCCTTACCTTTTTCTTCGGGGCGGCTCGCCCTCTCCGCAGCGAGCCGCCCGTGCTGCCCATTCTGTCCTGTCGCTTCCGGGACCGGAAATGACGCGACGGAACCCTGCGCAGGTGCGCTGGAACCCTGTGGCGCGTTCTGCGCCTGTGCAGGGTCCCGTCGTGTCATTTCCGGTCTCGGAAGTGTCGGATGGGGCCGGAGAAGCCCGATCGAGCGGCGTGGAGTGAAGGTGTTTTGACACAACCCTGAAGGCGCACAAGCCTCCTGGAAAAGCAGAGCGCTTCACTTGTGTGAGATGGAAGATTTAAAATCCTGCTCCTGTGTGAAAACGCCCATAAATCTACACACAGAAGTTCAGACTTGTCTCTCCCACTCCACGCAGCATTCCAAGCGTATCGGATGTCAGCCAACTCAGCCTCCTCCTTGCAGATCCCAGTAATAAGGAAATAACTCTGTAGACTCCATAGGTTATTGTTCTACCTGTTTATTACTATAGCAAGTATATCCTACAGAGTATACATCTCCTAATTTACAGTCCATGTGCAGAGAATAATGCATAGCAAGCATTAATCCAGTGGAGCAAGTTGTTTATCACTCCACCTCAGCTTAAGACGTTACATGATTGCATTAAGTCCAGCAAGCACTAGTCAGAAGACCAGAGAAGAAGCAAGCAAATCCACCACTCCAAAATGGCCACAGAACAGAAAGCTAACAAATCAGTACGTCACCAGAAAGTACAAACCATGTGACCAGCTCGTATTTCTTTCACACCTACTTTTCCCATGAGAAACAGGCAGGAAGTAGAAGACTAAACATGACTTGTTTACCAGCCATTCTGTACCTTACAAATGTCAACAATGTGCCACAGCTGGTGTTTGTGCTACATCCCCCCACAAGCTGTGATACATCTTGTTTACATTTACTCAATGAGGCCTAGTGCCGTCATTAGTTTCCTGTGTCTTACTACAGGCAATGGTTTTGTGAAAAGATCTGCCACCATTTCCCGTTGCACAGTACTTGAGTGTGACCCACCCTTTTTGCACACAGTCCTATACATGAGAGTAACGAACATCAATGTGTTTGGTTTTTGGCCTACTTTTTTCATGAAAAGCCATGCTTATGCAAGCTTGGTTGTCCTCAAAAATTGTAACAGCCTTGTCTACTGGTATGTGCATATCAGCAAACAATTGTTTGAACCACTCAATCTCATTACATGCTTGAGATAAACTGATGAATTCAGATTCTGCGCTAGATACAGCCACACAAGATTGTTTTCGTGTATACCATTCAATTAAACTTTGGTCATACATGAGCACAGTCCCACTTGTGGACTTCCTATCTGTAGCAGATCCCCAATCAGCATCAGTGTACACACAAAAACCTCCCTCTGTGTGTGATGACAATTTCAGTTTGCAATTCATGGTACCTTTTAAATACCTTAACACACATTTTATAGCTAGCCAATCATACATAGAAGGATTTTGCGTTTTCCTGCTAAGTATGTTTACAGCATTGCTGATGTCTGGCCTACTCACATTTGCCAAATATAGCAGGCTTCCAATAACACTCTGATATTTTCCAATATCTTCAAATCTGGTGTTATCTGTGTGTTTCTGATATTCAAGAGTCATCGGAGTAGTAACTGGGTTACAATTCTCCAACCCATGAATTTCCAGCAATTTCTGAATTTTCCCATTTTGTTCAACCATGAAAGAACCTTCCTCATCTTGAGATAATTGCATTCCAAGATAGTGTTGTACCAAACCTAGATCTTTCAGTTCAAAGTGTGCTTGCAATTCTTGAGCAATTTTGTCTTTTTGACTTACTGATTGTGTCACCAGTAATATATCATCAACAAAGACCAACAAATACACCCAGTTTCCCTGTTCTGTGTGATTTGTATACAGACAGTGATCAGCCTTGCTTTGTTTGAATCCCAAACTAATCAAAACTCTGTCTAGTTTCTGGTTCCAGCATCGAGCTGCCTGCTTCAACCCATATATGGACTTGTTTAGACGACATACAAGACTGGGATTTTCTACAAAACCTTTTGGTTGCTGCATGTAGAGTTCCTCTTGTAATTCACCATATAAAAAAGCAGTTTTTACATCAAAATGAAATGCCATCATTTTTCTTTGTGCTGCCAATTTCAACAACAGTCTGACAGTTGCATACCTTGTTGTTGGTGCAAACACGGAATCAAAATCTACCCCATGTTTTTGTGCAAACCCCCTTGCAACGAGCCTTGCTCTGTATCTCTCCACCTGCCCCTGGTGATTTGTCTTCACCTTATACACCCATTTACAGGTGATGGCTTTGCGCCCCACAGGCAAAGATACTAGACTCCATGTGTGGTTTTCATGCATTGCATTGATTTCATCCTGCATGGCCTCAAACCAATCATTCTTCACTTTTGGTTCCATGCTTTGAATTTCCTCAAAACTTTGTGGTTCTAAAGCTATTTTGAGAGCTTTATGTACAACAGTTTTCCCACTTTGGAATTCATCCTGATATCTAACAGGTGTTTTGCGTTCTCGGGTTGAACGCCTAAGAGATTGTTCACCTCCCTCCTGCTCCCCAGATATCTGCCCAGTGGCTTTTTCTGTCCCAGAAGCATCCTGCTGTGTTTCAGACATTGCATGCATTGGCAATTCCACCAGCTGTTTCTGGTCATTTGTTTGCTCGTGAAAAATCACATCCCTGCTCAGAATTACCTTGTTGTGGTGTGGTGACCACAACCTGTACCCTTTTGTTTGTGCATCATACCCCAGCAGAAAACATTCAAAGCTTCTTGCCTGTATATGAACAAAACATTTACACCCAAAAATGCGCACGTGTGCTATCTTTGGTTTCCTCCCATGAAACATTTCATATGGAGTTTTCCCAATTGTGGTATTTGGTAACCTGTTCAGCAGGTAATTGGCATTTGACAATGCATCCCCCCAGAAATGGTTTCCCACCTGTGATTCAGTCAATTGAGCCCTCATCATGTCCTGGAGTGTTCTGTTTCTTCTTTCAGCAAAGCCATTTTGAAATGGGGAATATGGGGCAGTGACTTTGTGCCCTATACCCTCACTTTCCAAGAATTTCTTGAACTTTGTACTCATGTACTCTCCCCCACCATCTGAGAGCAATTCTCCTATTGGATATTGTTTATATCTGTTCCCAGCCCATTTAACAAATGATTCAAATCTCTCTTGAACCTGAGATTTATGCTGCAGAAGATAAACAAATCCAAATCGAGAATAATCATCAACCAGAGTCATGTAGTACCTCTTTCCCCCATAGCTATTTTCAAATGGTCCAGCAACATCAGAGTGTACTAGCTCAAATATTCTTGTGCTAACTCTATCACTGTGTTTCTGAATGTTAGATCTGTGTGACTTTGCTGTACTGCATACTTCACATTCCACATACTTAGAACAAGGTTTCATTTTCATACCCTCACACAGACCCGGCATCTTCTCGATGCTCCTGTAGTTGGCATGTGCAAACCTCTTATGGAAAATATGCACACAATTGTCATGGGGTTTACAATTCGCATACTTTGCCCTCTCATCATGTGTTACAAATGGATTTATAACATACAGAGAATTCTGCAAATCACCTTTTGCACAAATCACCCCTTCATGTGAAATTACACAGTTGCTGTCAGAAAAACATATTTCATATCCATCATTAGCCAATTGTGATATACTTATCAAGTTTGTATCCAATTCTTGAACAAGCAGTGCCCTTTGTTGACCCAAAGTAGCAAAGTCAATTGTTCCTGCAGCTGTCACCTGGATTCGCTTTCCATCAGCCAGTTCAACAAATTGATTTGTATATCCATCATCCAGAGATTGAAACATGTCTCTGGAATTTGCCATGTGGTGTGATGCTCCACTGTCCAAAACCCACATGTCTTTGTTGGAAATCCCCACCCGAGCAATCAAACTTTTGCCCGTTTTAATTGCCTCCTCAGGTGTACTGGTAGCTTCCTTTTTGGTCTTTTTCTTCTTGCTCTTAAAATTACAGCCCCTTTTAAGATGCGATGTCGACCAACAAGAAAAGCATTTTTTCACTTTTAAAGCTGCCGCTTGGGTAACTCCCACCAGCTTGCTGCTACTCCCAGCTTGGCTGTTCCCCGCGTCAGCCGCGCTGTTTGCTGATTTACGTCCAGCACTCTTTCCTTGCTGTTTCTCCCACTCAGAGAGAAGCTTGCCTGACACATACGCCATGTTCAGATTCTGATCTGGTTGCCTGTCAGCTCAACTGGTACAGCTTTCACGCAATTATAACCCTACTCCCAGATCTGCTTTACAGTGTCCAGAAACTGTTTTTGGTCTCCCACTGCAACTGCAACTGCTTCTTGTATTACAACATTCCAGAGCCCCGCATGATTTAAACAATGCTGCATCTGGTCGTTTCATAATACACAGTTCAACCCAGATAGCTTTCCACTATCTGTGGTTTTAGAGCTGGTGCTGCTGCATTCCCGGGAACAGGGATTTCCCCCTCCTTCCCCTCCAGAATTCTCGGCTTCGCTTCTTGAGCTTTCGGCTTGGAACAGAGCCTGCAAGCTCTCAGCATACACCTCCCACTCTTCTTCCCCTTCCTTACTGGACGAAGGCCCAGGAGATTTCTCTTCTGCCTTGATGTCCTCCTCTGCCATAAATCACTGCATTCCCGGAGTCGAAGCTGTTGACACACAGCTGCTGGAAAACAGGTCCCGCTGCTGCCGCCGGCGTTGACCCTCAGCCTGGTCCCGAACTGGCTCCGTTCGGGTCTGGCACTGGTCCAACTGGTCCCGCTTAATCCGAATTTCTGGGCACACAACCTTGAAGGTGTTTTGACACAACCCTGAAGGCGCACAAGCCTCCTGGAAAAGCAGAGCGCTTCACTTGTATGAGATGGAAGATTTAAAATCCTGCTCCTGTGTGCAAACGCCCATAAATCTACACACAGAAGTTCAGACTTGTCTCTCCCACTCCACGCAGCATTCCAAGCATATCGGATGTCAGCCAACTCAGCCTCCTCCTTGCAGATCCCAGTAATAAGGAAATAACTCTGTAGACTCCACAGGTTATTGTTCTACCTGTTTATTACTATAGCAAGTATATCCTACAGAGTATACATCTCCTAATTTACAGTCCATGTGCAGAGAATAATGCATAGCAAGCATTAATCCAGTGGAGCAAGTTGTTTATCACTCCACCTCAGCTTAAGACGTTACATGATTGCATTAAGTCCAGCAAGCACTAGTCAGAAGACCAGAGAGAAGAAGCAGCAAGCAAATCCACCTCTCTCCAAAATGGCCACAGAACAGAAAGCTAACAAATCAGTACGTCACCAGAAAGTACAAACCATGTGACCAGCTCGTATTTCTTTCACACCTACTTTTCCCATGAGAAACAGGCAGGAAGTAGAAGACTAAACATGACTTGTTTACCAGCCATTCTGTACCTTACAAATGTCAACAATGTGCCACAGCTGGTGTTTGTGCTACATGTCACAACACGGAGAACCTCTCCACGCCGCTCAGAAAACTGAGTCGGGTCGGCGCCCCCGCGGAAGATCGGGTCAGGGGTGCGACTCGGCCTTGGAGCCATGCCTAGGATGCCAATTCTCTGCCTTTTACCCTCTCTTCCCAGTAACGTGGGATTAGGCCTTAGGCGTGGTGCAAAAGACACTCCAAACAACTTGAAGTTAACAATAACTGTTTACGTTAGTAAATTTTGGTATAGTAGATTCACAAAAACTTAAGGTAATTACACAAATAGAGCTGTATACTTTCAAAAAGCAGGTACAATAGAAATAAAAAAAATAATGCAGTTCTCTCTAACTTAGGTACTCTTTCATCTGTAACCTTAATAGAGATTCCTTCTCAGCCTATCCCTGGCTGTTCTGCATTCTTCAGTGATATTCTGCTTCTGCTTCTTGGTCTGTCTTTGTGTCGGTGCCTGCAGCTACTCTCCTCCACACAGCTTCTCTCTCCCTATTTCGCTCTCTCCCTTCTGCAGCTTTTCCTGTCTGAAACTCTGTGGAGCTGCTACCAGTCAGTGGACAAGACTAAGCTGGATGTACCAATCGTATAAGGCGCGTCTAGGTATAAGGCAGGCTCTTATATTCCCATCCTGACCTCACCCATTCACACTATTTCCATTAAAAAAAGACAACACCACAACTTCAAGTGACACGTTTAGCATACATGTAATTTGGTCCTGAGTGTGCTCAGCATTATTGTGCAAAGAAAGCATTGCACAGCAGTTTGTGTTATGTTTGTGGGCTTATCAGAGAAGAGGCTGAGATAGGAGGCTGGAGTAAATTCAGTCACATGTAGCCATCCAGTCACATTTTCCCCATGTTGATTTGGATATTTGCTAGTATCTACTCATTATTTTCTCATCAGACTTCATTGGAGACCTCTTTTCCACTTTACAACAGCACCACTGCTAACCATGAGGAGAAGCACAGCCAAAATAATCACAACTTTTATTACACAGCATCGGCTGTGGAGATGCAATAGCATCTCACAGAAATAGGGTTGCTAAAAATATATATTCTTGCAAGTTCTTCCTTGCCAGAGGTCTGAACTGATTGCTTGCAGTGGGATTTTCCCACCCTTCTTTCAATTGCTCCACCTGTTTCCATTTCTCCCTATTTTCCCCTCCCACCCTTCTCTCCCCCTGGGCTTCTCCACCTGCATGAAATTAGGACCAGCGCCACAGGTTGCCTACACCTGCATTAAGGCCTGCAAGGCTCTCAGGTGGTGCTTCATTCAATAGTCCCTCCTTTCTTCAACACAACCTGTCCTGACCCCTTCTTTTCAGAACCCTCCAGGTTTTTCAGGGAACTGACTGCTATGCTCCCTTCAGCCACACTGTGTTCTTTAGAGAAACTGTGGAATATAAAGGGGGGGGGGGGAGAGAGAGAAGCTCCCTTAGGTGCATTGATGATGGCTAGCTGTGTGTGAGAGTGCAATTTAAATAATGGATTGTCATATTTATCAGTATCAAATGGTAACTGAAGTTACCATTTGATACTGTCGACAATTGGTGATAAGTGAAACACACCAAATACAGCATTCCTCATTTTTCTACATTATATTACAAGAACAACATTCCAGTATGGTAGAGATCCTGGGTTGTATCACTGAATGCTATATACCACACTCACCGCAGGTATTACTATGGATGGCCTATGAAAGTTATTGGGTTTATGTACACAAAAGGAACTAGCTGGATTTATCTTCAATGACCAACTCCTGTGTTCAGATTTATGGCCCATAAGTAATTTGGTACTGGGGTTATTTATTTATTTATTATATTTATACCCCGCCTTTTTTCCTGCAAGGAACCCAAGGCGGCTTACATAATCCTCCTCCTCCTCTCTATTTTATCCTCACAACAACCCTATGAGGTAGGTTAGGCTGAGAGTCAGTGACTGGCCCAAAGTCACCCAGTGAGTTTCATGGCCGAGCGGGGACTAGAACTCGGATCTCCCGAGTCCCAGTCCAGATCTCCAAGTCCCAGTCCAACACTCTAACCACTACGCCACACTGGCTCTCAGTGTGCCATTGTCCCCATCACCAAAATGCTCAGTGTGCTCTTGAGATGGAGAATGAAATCAGGGAGGCATCCAAAGGAGAAAGTGTTGTAGTAATGGGTGACTTCAATTACCCTCACATAAGACTGGATAAATGCATGTTTTGGTCATGACAAAGAAGTAAAATTTCTAGATTTTCTGTTCTAGGGCACAGTTATTTAGGGTCATGGAAGACGGGAAGTGACCCTGGACTTAAATTCTAAGTGGTGCCCAGGATCTAGTGTGAGATGTCAGTGTTGTTGAACCAATTGGAAAGGAAACGGTGACCACAGTACTATCAGATTTAATTTATATGTAAGTGGAAAATTGCCAAAGGTAATCCAACACAGTCACATTGGACTTAAAAGAGGAAATGTCTCTAGAATGATGGGACTGGTAAAGAGGAAGTTGAAAGGAAAAGTCAAGAGGGTCAAATCTCTCCAAAATGGTTGTGGGGAGATGGTTACTGAAAACCACAATAATACAGGCTCAGTCAGAATGTATACCAGATTAGGAAATGTATACCAGGAGTGTATGACCTCATGGTTTTGGCTGATGACCTGGTTAACTAGCAGTGTCAAGAAGCTACTAGAAAAAAGGCTTCCTTCAGAAAATGGAAGTCTTGCCTCAGGGCTGGCTCTCCCATGAGGCAGGATGAAGCCGCCCCTCGCCCCCCCAGTGGCAGAGCAGGAAGAGTGGAGAATTCCACCACTCTCCCTGCCCCTGCCAGGAGGGCCCACTGCCAAGGACTCCAGTGGGTGCTCCTGAGAGCCCCGCCAGCTGCCCTCCCGCCATGCCAGTTATTGCAGTGGGGGAGAGGAACCGCATAGTTCTCCAGAGCAGCCACCCACTCGGTGGTGCTAGCAGGTGTTCTGGAAAGCCCCACCAGTCCCACTCTCCCACCGTGGCAAATGTGGCAGGCGAGGCTCTCCAGAGCAACTGTCCACCCTCTGGGGAACTGCATCATCTGAGGAAGCAGCTGCACCAGCCACTTCCTCAGGCTAACAGGGTTCTCCAGTAAGCCTGCCCGCCTACTCTCTGGCTCATGTAGTGCAGCACAATGTGGCACTCATGGGGTGGGGGGTGGGCATGATGTGGTGGTAAGGGGCTGGGGGCACGATCCGGCAGGGGGAAGGGTGTTGGGGGGTGATGTGGAGGTGGCGCATGTGCTCTACCACCTCAGGCAGCAGGATTGCTTGCACCGGGGCTATCTGGTCCAAATGTGGAGAACAAAAAAGAACACAAACTTGCACAAAGGAAATGCAAGCAGACGATAAGATTTGCGACAAAAAAAAATTTTTCTTAATGGAGCAGCATATTGCTAGCAACATCAAGGCTAACAATAAAGAATTCTTTTAATATATCAGAAGCAGGAAACTGGCTAGGGAGGCAGTTGGGCTGTTAGATGAGTTGGAGTACTAAAGGAGGATAAGGAGATTGCAGCTTAATGAATTGCTTGCTGTTCTTCTTCGTGGTCCCTTTGCATCACACATTTGGGCTCTGCGCCTGTGCTGAGCTTGCTTCGGAAAATTCTTTAGCTGAGGTAAAAGGGGCGGGAGCCCCTCCCGCTCACGCCTGCTCCTTAGCACAGCTGCCGCCCATTCCCTCAGTTCCTCTTTGACCGCCATTGCGACTGGTACTTCTCGGAGGTTCTTCTCTTTGCGATTCAGCTTCATATTCTTAATATTTCCTCATAAATTACTTCTTTTTCCCTCCTTTCAACGACTATCTACAAACACTTTTGTAAAAAAACTTTTGCTCTCCTTCTCTTCCTTTTTCCCTCTTAAACAATGGCTTTAAAAGCTCCTTTTAGGAAATGCATTAGCTGTGGGGCTAAATTACCCCCAGCTGACAGACATTCTTTGTGCCTCCTATGTTTGGGGCAAGAAAATATAGTGGAGACCTGCCACCATTGTCAGGCCTTCACCAAATCGACAAGGAAGCAAAGGGTGTTAAAATTAAGAACGGCCTTATGGCAGCAAACGCTTTTGGCAGCCGGGTCGTCAATGCCTCGTGCTACAACAGCTAAACCAAAGGCGTCTACAACGCACACTGCAGGAAAAGAAACTCAATCTGCAGAAGTTCCTGCAAAAAATAATAATCCATAAACATCCTAAAGATGAGAAAAAGGAGAAAGACACACGACCTAAAAAGAAAACTAAAGGTCCAGAGTCTCTAACTAAGCCCGTCACTCCAGCCCAATCGGCAGTGAGTGTTGAGGCTTCAGAACCGGCCACCCACATTGAGCGCTCGGTCTCAAAGAAAAAAGACCCTTCGACACTGAAAACCGGTGAACCTGCACCAATGACTCCGCGGCGTGCATCGGTGTCGATAGTGCATATGGCTTCGAGGGAGAGATCATGGATTCCCCTGTTAAAGTGGCAGAGTCACTCATTACAGCTCCACGCTCTAAAAAAGACAGTGAAAGACACGGAGACAGATCTTCTGATTCTAAGTTTCCCCACCGCTACAGAAGTCGATCTTGATTGGACTCCTCATCTAGGCCCTCGTTCTGATCTTGAGAAGACTACTATCATCGGAGGCAATATAATCGTTCTACTCGGTATCGATCGCCACCTCGATATCGAGAATATTACAGATCTCCACGACACGATGTCGAGAGGAGACAGGGCTCATTCGACATCGATTTTCGGCGTCAACACCGAGAAGATTCCATCGACATCGAGCGAAGCACTCAACACCGAGGACTACCACTCGACATCGACCGTTGCTGTCGATATTGAAGCCCTATCGACATCGAGTGTTCTCGGCATCGAAGCCCTATCGACATCAAGCGTCCTCAACACCGAAGCCCGGTCGACGTCGAGCATCCTCGACATCGAAGCCCGGTCAACGTCGAGCGTCCTCGACATCAAGGAAGCCCAATTGATGCGAGATCACCACCGTTAAGTGCTGTGGCCAATGGCAAATCTCGGCATCGAGCACCGAACTGCCTCAACGTCAAGATGCAACATCTATAGCACATGAGACACCAACCATTTGGCCATCTAAGCATCTGCCTCCCGTGCAACAAGACTCCTCTTCTGACATGCCCTATTCAGATTCGGATTCAGTCATCTCCAGGTTACCAGATTCTTCACCAGACCTCCAGGTTGAGACTAAAGTTCCTGTTTCGCCAACGGAAGATCTTGGCACGTTTGCTGATCATATCTTAAGAATGACAGCATCCTTAGGGATAGAAACAATTATTGAATCGCCTGAGATTGATGATCCAGTTTACAACTTGTTACAATCAACTCAAACATCTCCAGCTTTAGTCCCCTATTTGCCAGTATTATTAAATATTGTCAAAAACACATGGAAAACCCCAGCTGCAATTCTATCTACGGGAAAACGATTAGAGTCACTCTACCTGTGTGCACCATGAGGATGCAGAATTTCTATTTTCACACCCTGCTCCTAATTCTATTATTGTTCAATCGGCACAATCCACTACTGGCAAACAACACACTATGCCAGTAGACCAAGAGGGGAAGAAGCTGGATACATGTGGCAGGCGTGTTTACTCTTCAAGTTCCCTAGGTCACCAGGCCATTATGGCACGATACCAACATTTTCTTATTGAGAAATTAGGTAACCTTTGTGAGGACCTTCTAGAAGAGAAGCGGGACTTGGCACAGGTGCTACACGCAGAGGCACTAAGTATAGCAACCCTGCAAATGAACAATGCCAGGCACCAGACTGACTGTCATGCGAGGTCTCTCATCAGTTCAGTTTCTCTTTGGCAGCATGCGTGGCTTCATTCAACAATGCTAACAACGAATGTCAAAGCCTGCATTGAGAATCTCCCATTTGATGGGAAGGGTCTTTTTAACATAAAACCGATGACTCGCTGGATGCTGTCCAGAAGGCCAGGGTGAATGCCCAGAAGATGGGTCTTGGTACCCTACCGCATCAAAAACGATACAAAGTGTGGCAGTGGACCAGATTCCCGTCTTCCACAGCAACCTTCCAGCCTCGTTTTCAACCAAGAGGCCAGGATCAGCGTTCACGTGACCGTCAACCTGCTGGAACAAAAGAAACCGCTCCAACAGTCAAGGTACCAAGGCCCTAGGAAGGGTAATGCTTTTGGCAAACGGCAACTTTGACTTCCTTTACCAATTGACTGCAACACAAAATCGCCGGACTTGACTTTTTCACAGGACATGAGAAAAATATCAGACTTGACAAAAACACTGGACTTGACAACTGCATCGGACTTCACACCCATGATCTCCTACACGGACAGACTGTCCGGGTACCTTCCGTCATGGCAATCCATCACGACAGACCACTGGGTTCTCAATAGCACGGGTACCAAATCGTCCAGCACGGGTACCAAATCGAGTTCGATGTCCTACCTCCTTTTCTTGGCATTCGTACAATACAGCCCACTCCACTGCTGTTGGAGGAGGTGGACACTGTCAGAATATGGTTTTAATATTCTGGGTTTGCCTTCGGGCAAGAAAGCTAGCCTTGGAGACAGGTGCAGAGTTCTGCCCAAGGACTTAGCTATGACTTCAATCCCCTTTGCCCCAGTTATGATTTCTTCTAGATGACTCCAAGGACGGTGGAGCCGGGAGTCTAAATTGAATGCAGGTGGCATTACCTCATGCAATAGGGATGCCTGTACATATTGTATAAAAGTATGACAATGATAATGTATTCTTGTTGGGTCGTTTTGCTGGGCGTTTTGGTTTGGAGTTTTTGATGAACAAGTTGTGTATGGTTAGACAGTCATTCAATTTTTGTGTCTAACTTGCTGTCCTCTGTAATTTTTGTATCCTGCACTCTGTGTATGCCTTGTTCCTGTGTTTCATTTTTCAAATCATAGTTTTAGTAAATCTTTTGCTAAAGAAACTGGCTTGTTTTTGTTTTACTTTCTGGACTAGCCTAAGCCACTGAGATAACACTGCTGCTACGCTGCTACTCTGCTGCTGCTGGGGAACATTGTTTTTTATACTCTGTTTTTCCCCCAGCGGATTCCAACAGACACTCTGTTACAGAAGGGCGCCATCCAGCCTGTCCACACATGAAATCTCCAGGAGGGGCTCAACTCCCGCTATTTCACAGTGCCAAAGAAAGATGGAGGACTTCAGCCGATCCTGGACCTTTCGACTAGTCAATTACTTCATTACAACGAAGAAATTCAGAATGCTCACCATCCAATCGATCCTGTCACTGCTTCGCCGGACTGATTGGTTCACGTCCATCGACCTGCAGGATGCTTATTTTCACATTTCCATTCACAAAGACAGTCGAAAATATTTGAGGTTCAAGATAGAAGACGAGGCTTACCAGTTTGTGGTTCTCCCGTTCGGGCTCTCCACCGCACCCAGAGTGTTTACAAAATGCATGGCTGTAGTCTGTGCGAGTCTCCGGGCCAAGGGGATCAGGATTTTTCCCTATCTCGACGACTGGCTAGTCATCAATTCATCCAGACTTCGCCTTCAGTTTGCACTTCGGACAACCCTGACCATGCTAGACGACCTGGGCTTGTGTCTCAACATCAAAAAGTCAGTCCTCAATCCTGCACAAGAAATAAAATTTATAGGAGCAGTTCTCAATGCGACACAAGGCCAACCATTTCTACCTCACAACAGAGTAGACAAGATACTTAACATCTCAAAAAAAATATCCAGCTTCTTCACCCTCGATGAGATCGATCCAACGTCTTCTCGGCCATATGGCATCAACCGTACAAGTTGTACGTTATGCCCGCCTTCACATGTGAACCCTTCAAAACTGGTTAATCCGCTAATTCAACCCGCAAACAAAAGCAGTCTCCTTCCACTCGCCTCTCCATTCCACAGAACATCAAAGCATCTCTGCTGTAGTAGATGGACAAAAGAAATCTAATCAAAGGAGTACCTTTTCATCCATTGACTCCAACAAGGATTTTGACTACAGATGCCTCCCTCCTGGGATGGGGTGTGCATTGTGCAAGCCACACAGCTCAGGGCACTTGGAACTCTGTTGAGCGCAAGATGCACATCAACATGTTTGTGCTGATGGTGGTGTGGAATGCTATGAAAGCACTGGAGTCTCTTCTTTGCAACCAGCACATCCAGGTTGTCACAGACAACACAACAGTTGTTGCCTATCTCAACAAAGAGGGTGGAACGAGGTCGCTGCGACTGACAAGACTGACCCTCAGAATTTTCAACTGGACAATTCAAAGATGGACAGGTTGCTTACCTGTAACTGTAGTTCTTCGAGTGGTCATCTGTGCATTCACACACATATGGGTTCTCTGCGCCTGCGCTGAGATCGATCGGAAACTTCTTTAGCTGAGATGAGGAGGGCGGGAGCCCCTCCCCCTCACGCGTGCTCCTTAGCACAGCTCCCGCCCGTCTCCTCAGTTCCCTGAGACCGCCTATTGCGACCCTCGGGACCGAGGATGATTCAGAACCTCAATATATTTCTACAATACCAAAATACCTTCCTTCGAGCTCAATGGGAATCGAGATCGAAAAACAATAGTAAAACTGGCCCATCCCGTTTCCACTTGGGTATCCATCGAACTCGATGCAGACACCGAGAGAGGAAGGAGGGCGGGTTGTGTGAATGCACAGATGACCACTCGAACAACTACAGTTACAGGTAAGCAACCTGTCCTCCTTCTTTGTGGTCTCTGTGCTTCACACACATATGGGTAGATTAGCAAGCTGACTTACTGGAGGTGGGTCGGTGTCGGTAGTCAGATGGTGACTGAAGATAAAACCGCTCTCCCGAATGCGTTCTGCGCCCTGGCTCGAACGTCGAGGCGGTAGTGCCGGATAAAAGTGGAGGGTGAAGACCATGTCGCCGCCCTGCACAATTCTGATAAAGAGACTCCTCTGCCGAATGCCATTGAAGTCGACATGGCCCTGGTAGAATGCCCGGCAAAGTGTGATCAGCGAGTTGATACGCTAGTTTGATAGTGTCCACTAGCCAAGAGGACAGTCTTTGTTTTTTTGACACTAGACAGCCACTCTTTGGCAGGCCGTAGCATACAAAAAGTTGCTGAGTGTGTCTTATGGGCTCCGTACGTGCTTTGTAAAAAGCTAGTGCTCTGCGGACATCGAGGCTGTGTAAAAGTCTCTCGACATCCGATGACGGCAATGGGAAAAAAGCTGGAAGCACAATGTCTTGGCCTAGATGAAATTCAGAAATGACCTTCGGCAGAAAAGTTATGTCTGGCCGTAAAATGACCTTGTCCTTGTGAAAAGTTGTATAAGGAGGATCAACTCTGAGCGCGGCTAGTTCGCCGACCCGTCTTGCAGATGTAATTGCTATTAGGAATAGAGTTTTCAACGAAAAAAGGCGTAAGTCCGATCTTGCCATGGGCTCGAATGGCGCTTTCGTCAATGCCTTCAAGACCAGTTGGAGGTCCCATCCCGGCACAATAGTCCTTGCTAGAGGGCATAAGTTTTTTACACCCTTCAGAAATTGCTTCACAAGTGGGTGTACAAATAGAGATGTACCAGTAGAGGTTGTTCGATACGCTGTAATTGCAGCTAAATAAACTTTGATAGATGAAAATTTTAGCCCACGGCCATCAGCGAGTGGAGAAAGTCGAGGACAGTCGATACCAAGCACGTTATAGGGTCTTTATTCGAAGCCGACACAAAGCCAGAGAAAACCTGCCACTTTTTTGCATAAGAAAGCCTTGTAGAAGGCTTACGTGCTGCCAACAAGACTTCTTTTACTGCTGAAGAGAGGTCTGTATCCATCGCTATCTGATCCTCCAAGCCGTGAGGCTTAATGACTGCAAATTGGGATGAAGTACCTTGCCCTGCTGTTGTGTCAACAGATTGCCCCGAATGGGCAGTTGCAGGTAATCTCCCTGAGACAGATGAAGTAGGAGGGAAAACCAAGGCTGACGTGGCCACCATGGGGATATCAGGATGCAATTTGTCTTGTTCAATGATATTTTGGCCAATACACGAGTAAGAAGTGGAATTGGAGGGAACAGGTAGTAGAAGTCGTTGCTCCAATCCAGCAGGAATGCGTCGGTTATCGATCTCGGGTCCGAAGCTGCTCTGCTGCAGAATAGGGGGCAGGCCGTGTTTTCGCTGGTTGCGAACAAATCTATGTTTGTCCAACCCCAGAGATGGAACAGGGAAGTTAGTACTTGCCGGTCCAACCTCTACTCGTGCGACTGCAGCGACACCCTGCTCAATGCGTTGGCCAGCATATTGGTTTTCCCCGCGATATGGATTGCTACGAATGACATTCGTCGAGGTAGAGCCCACTCGTAGAGTTGTAGCGTCAGACGTCAGTCGTGTGAGGCGCATAGACCTTGTGCCTCCTTGTTTGTTTAAATATGCTACCACTGTGGTATTGTCTGTCACGATCTGAATGTGACAACCGACTAGGTGATGCTCCAGCGCTTGCAGTGCCTTCCAGACAGCCATCAGTTCCAGCCAATTGATATGTCTGGAGGCTTCTGCCGGAGTCCATGTGCCTTGCACGACCTGATCGTCGGAGTGGGCTCCCCATCCTATCAGCGACGCATCCGTCGTTAAAATTCGACTCGGTATCGATGGTTGAAAAGTTACACCGTCGAGTAGGTTCGACTCCTGCTGCCACCACCTCAAAGACTCTCTTACGGCTCATGGAACTGGTAGACGAAGGGAAGGTCTGTCCTTTTCTGGTTTGAAGGCTCGGACAAACCAGGTCTGCAGCGGTCGCATGCGAAGCCTCGCATAGCGTATGACTGCGATGGTCGAGGCCATGTGCCCCAGAAGCCGCTGTATCGTATGAGCTGACGATATCGACTGCTTGTATACTTTCTTTGCAAGGGCGATCAGCTTTATTGCCCTTTCGTTCGGTAGATACGCCCGACCATCGAACATGCTTAGTCTCGCACCTATGTACTGGATCTCCCTCACAGGTTGGAGAACTGACTTCTCTGCATTCAAGCAAAGTCCCAACTCGTGCATGAGATTGAGAGTCTCTTCGAGTGTGTTTTGAAGCTCGACCCTCGACGATGCCACCAATAACCAATCGTCGAGGTAAGGAAAGATGGTGATGCCTCTTGCCCTTAGACTTGCGCACACCACTGCCACGCACTTCGTAAACACCCTCGGTGCGGTGGAAAGTCCGAATGGAAGAACCACGAACTGGTATGAGTTGTCTCCCACTCGAAACCGAAGGTATTTCCGGCTGTCCTCATGGATGGCGACGTGGAAGTAAGCATCCTTGAGGTCAATGGACGCAAACCAATCGCTCCTTCGGAGTAAGGGAAGGATCGATTGGAGCGTGACCATGCGGAATCTTTTCGGCGGGATAAAAAGATTTACAATCCGAAGGTCCAGGATCGGTCTGAGTCTTCCTCCCTTTTTCTTCACGATGAAGTATCTGGAGTACAGGCCGTCCTCCAAGTTTTCTGCGGGAACAGCTGTATCGCTCCCTTTTGGAGGAGGGTTGAAACTTCCTCCAGTAGCACCCGAGTTGGGCGGGTAGTCTTGATCCCGAGAAACGGGGGGAGGACTCTGAACTCGATCCTGTATCCGTGCTCTATGATGCTTAGCAGCCATCGATCCGTCGTGATGGTCCTCCAGGATTGGAGGTGGTGGTAAAGTCGAGAGCCGAAGAGAGTAGTCTGAGGTGGTGCAGAGGTGTCGTTTAGGTGGAGCGTTGGTTGCACTTTGGTCAGGCCGGCAAGGCAGTCAAAGACGATGTCGGCTGAAGTCGCCTCCCCTCCTGCTGCCTCTGGACCGCTGCTGCTGGAACGGTCGCTGCGGAGCCTGAGGTTGCGGTGCTCCGGGTCTTCGGTTCCCGCCCCTGTATTGACCCGACGATTGGTATTGCCTGGTCGGGAACGGGAACCGGGACCAACGCCGTGGCCTGAAGCTCTGCGGCGGTTGCTGGCGGACGAGCCCCATCTTGTTCGCCGTTGTCAGAGCCTTCTGAGCGGAGTCGAGGGAGTCGTCCGTGGAGGCGTTGAATAACCCCTCGCCATCGAAAGGGAGGTCCTCGATCTTCGCCCTATCGTCGGGAGTCAGGGCGGTAGAGTGAAGCCAGGCGTGCCTCCTCAAGGCCATGGAACCGACCATCGACCTGGCGTGACTGTCGACTTGGTGCCGCGCCGTATTCATTTGCAGGGCACCGATGCTAGTCGCCTCCTTAATGTATTGCGCCGCCAGGTCCCTCTTGTCGTCCGGCAGATAATCACAGAGGTCTCCCAGTTTCTCTGTGATATACATTTGATATCTAGCTAGCAACGCCTCGTAGTTAGATATCTTAAGTCCGAGGCAAGACGATGAATAGATCCTACGGCCATAGGAATCTAGTGTCTTACCCTCTTTATCTGCCGGAGTGGTGTGCTGCTTTCCCCCACGAGACTGCGCTGATTTGACTATGAGCGAGTTCGGGGTTGGATGGGAAAGCAGAAATTTTGCTCCTTCCTCCTGGATTTTATACATCGACTCCAGGCGTTTGGCTGTCGGCTTAGTTGAGGCCGGAGCCTTCCAGGTCTCTTGCACCGTCTCCAGCAGTGTTGGCAAGAATGGAAGGAGCAGCTGGTTCGACTGCGTCATCCTGAGGACAGCATAAATGTCATCCTTGGCCTTTCCTTTCGACGACTTCGCCTCGACTCCCAGAGCAGTCACCAGCTGGCTGACATGCTCAGCGAAACTCCCCATGTCCTCCGATGGGGAGACCGCGTCTTTGGACTCCACCTGCGTGTCCGGCGAAGTGGAGTGGGAGGAGGAAGCCGCCGAGTCCTAATCCGACAGGTACACCGACCCCGACGAGGAGTGGCCAACAGCAGCAGTCGCAACCGGTAGATGCACAAGAGTTTGTGGTTGAGCCATCGATGTCGAAGGAATAGGTTCTCCAACAACTTCGGCTGGGGCTCGAGACACAGCTGCATCTCGACGTGGTGAAGGAGAGTGCCTTCGGCCATGGTGCCTGTCCGGCGAAACGGAACGCTGGTGGTAGTAATGACGTTCCGATCTCTCGCGCCTTGGTGAGCGTCTCGACCTCGAGTAGTAACTCCTAGAACTCAATCCCGAGTAGTAGGAGCGCAACCTCGACCTCTCATCTCGGTAGCGGGAGAGTCGAGATCGAGGGCTCGAAGCCATGGAGACCGAATCACGAGCCCGATAGTGCGGGGACCGTGACTGGTGGCGGTATTCTCCTCGACGCTCTTCTGCGTGTCCAACTGACGGAGACAGACGTGGTGGAGGACCCTTCGAGCCCGAACGGGCTCGAAGTGCCTTCTGTTCCTCTAGTTGAACCGGCGAAGCCACAAGCTCTCCCTCCGACAGGGAAGCTGCCGCAGCCATCGGCTCTTTTCCTGTCTCTCGGCTTCGAGGAGACGTCGTCGAAGCCAGAGTGGACTGGTGGGCAATCGGTCCCGAAGCTCGATCCCGAGCACCAGTCAGAGCCTGCATCATTTCCACCATTCGCTTCGAAACCACCACAGTGGTCGAAGTCGACGGGCCCGCCATCTCGCCAGCCGTATCCGCCATTTTCTCCTTAAGGCGCTTCGCCTTGTCCTTACAGGCCTTCTTGGTGAGTTTTTTAGCCGTTACATCCGTTAACGGCTTCTGGGATCCCCCAGGCCGTTCCTCTGGAGCGGGGCCCTTTGCGGAGAGAGACTGCTCCCAAAGGAGGGCTCTCAACTTCATCTGGCGAGCCTTTCTGGCCTGTTTGGTAAAAGCCTGACAATTTTTACAGGCCTCCACGATGTGCTCCTGCCCGAGGCACAGCAGGCAGAGCGAGTGTTTGTCAGCGGGGGGGATTTTAGTCCCACACCGCTGACATTTTCTAAACGGTGCCTTGAGAGGCATAGTTAGAGATTAGATGAAAGATAGAATATAGAGATAATATAGATAATATAGTAACTAGGACAAGATGGGGGAGAGAAGGTTTTAGATAGGATTTTTAATTTTTTTTATTATTATTTTTTTGGAGATGTTTTTTTTTTCTTTTTTCTGGAGAATGAAAATATAGCTCGAAAGAGAAACAAGAATTAGAAGGTTTATGAGAGGAAAAAAGATTTTTTCAACAGTAGAAAGACGAACAAACTCAGCTTTTAAATTTGAAAATGAAGAGAAGAAGAACCTATCGACTTGTTGCAAAGGCGGTTGAAGAGGAACTGAGGAGACGGGCGGGAGCTGCGCTAAGGAGCACGCACGAGAGGGAGGAGCTCCCGCCCTCCTCATCTCAGCTAACGAAGTTTCCGATCGATCTCAGCGCAGGCGCAGAGAACCCATATGTGTGTGAAGCACAGAGACCACGAAGAAGAACCATGTCGCTCGTGGTGATTCATATTGTAGGGAAAGACAACACACTGGCGGATACTCTAAGCAGAGTCTCTTTGCAGTCACATGACTGGCAACTGGATCCAGAGATTCGCAGTTGGATCTTTTCAATCTGGGGTCAACCAGAAGTAGACCTATTTGCCACTTCCAAAAACATGGCCTGCCACCTTTTTTTGTAGCAGAGCAGCATCAGATCTCGACTCCATTACAGACGCCTTCATGATGCAGTGGTCAGGTCATCTGTTCTACATCTTCCTGCCTCTTCCTCTGTTGACGCGAGTCATCTCGAAAATCTGGAGCAACAGAGCAGACTGCATTCTTGTGGCACCATGGTGGCCAAGACAACTGTGGTTCTCTCAACTTCTGCACCTCTCCAGAAGGGAATATTGGTCGCTCCCGATCATGCCAATGCTGCTGACACAGGAGTCAGGGCAACATCCAGCACCCGGATCTGAAGAGCCTGGTGTTAACGGCATGGTGGATCCAATGTTGCTAGTGCAAGATTTACCATCCGCAATACGCGACATCCTGCAGGCTGCCCGTAAACCATTGACAAGAGCATCTTATGCTAGGAAGTGGCTGGATTTTGCCAAATTCACTACTGCATGCGGACAAGACCCTAAAACCTGCACGGTCCGGACTATTCTTTAATATCTCCACACCCTGATGGTGCGATATTTGAAATTATCCTCCATAAGGGTGTACTTGGCAGTAATTTCAGCCAATAGACCCTACGTCACCAGGTTCAATCCTCACACACCCGCTGGTGAAGCAGTTCTTGAAAGGATTGAAAAACATCATTCCTCCAATCAGGAATTTGGTACCAGGCTGGGATCTACCACTAGTGCTCCATGCACTCACACAGAAGCCATTTGAGCCATTAGCTACCGTTGACCACCGGCTTCACACATGGAAAACAGTTTTTCTGACTGCCATAACATCCGCAAGGAGATCTAGCAAACTTTGTGCTCAGAGTAGACTCACCTTACATGGTGTTTCATAAAGACAAAGTGATACGTCCAGTTCTCACTTTCATACCAAAAGTGGTTACGGAATTCCACAGGACAGGACATAGTGTTGCCAGCTTTTTTCCAAAATCCGTCCTCTGATTTGGAACAGAGAATGCATACACTAGATGTCCGCCGTGCCTTGGCTTTTTACAAAAAACAAATGGCTTCTTTTTGACAAACATCTCAGCTATTTGTCTGTTATGGTGGCAAATCACTGGGACTACCTGTATCTAAACAGAGATTTGCCAAATGGATTGTGGAAACAATTGAACTGGCATGCCAACTTGCACACAAGCCATTGCCAGGGACAGTAAAGGCACATTCTAGCTGAGCACAATCAACATACATCCATGGCGTTTGGGAAAGGCATCCCTTTACCAGAGCTCTGCAAAGCAGCGACCTGGGCCGCGCCATCGACGTTCATCAAGTATTACAGACTTGATCGTTGAGCTTCGGAATCAAACGCCTCTGGAAGGGCAGTCCTCTCATCGGTGTTGCACTGACGTATGCCAACCCACCGCCGGTAAGTCAGCTTGTTACTCTGCCCATGTGTGTGATGCATAGCGACCACAGAGCAAGCTAGCTTTTTCTTAACCAGCCTTGTGTTGTCCAATATACATGAAAGGACAGGTTGCTTACCTGTAACTGTAGTTCTTCAAGTGGTCATCTGTGCAGTCACACAACCCACTCATCCATCCCGGCTCGGCATCATTAATTTTGATGGACCTGCTAGTGGAGACTGGGTGTATCACTCATTTTATGTCATTTATAGATGATAATGTGGTGTTGTTATACAACAACGGATAATAACACCAAAATGTGTCTCTCAGTTCATGGGGCTGCAATAGGCAGTCTCAGAGGAACTGAGGGAAAGGGCGGGAGCCACACTAAGGAGCAGGCGCGAGGGGGAGGAGCTCCCGCCCATTTTACCTCAGCTAAAGAATTTTCCGAAGCAAGCTCAGCGCAGAGCCCATATGTGTGACTGCACAGATGACCACTCGAAGAGCTACAGTTACAGGTAGCAACCTGTCCTTTCATGTATATTGGACAACACGAGGCTGGTTAAGAAAAAGCTAGCTTGCTCTGCTAGATGCTGGCTTTGTAATGTAGACAATTCATTGCTGAGGCAATGATGTGGGCATGCCCTGCGGTGGCTTCTTTCTGGTTGGGTTACTGCGTGGATCAATTTTGTTCTTGAAAAGTCTGATAATTGCAGATGCAATTATCTATAATTGCGGATGCTCATGCTCTTTTAAATTATATTCCTATGATGTGGGGATTAACAGGACAGCAAAAGTGGGCTTTGAGAGCCCTAACAGTTACAAAGAGATGTATACTTCAACTTTGGAAGGATGAACACACACGTTATTCAATAGACAAGATTTTACTGCTTGCTACACTGGAACATATATTTTACAGTAAGTTTTGTCTGGAGGCTTATTTAGCTTTATGGTCTGCTTATATTAACGTATATATTTGAGACAGATGTGTCAAATCCTTTTTGTTGTTTTTGTTTTAACTAATGGTGTAGTAAAGTTATCTCAAATTGATGGGTTTTTTAAAATGTTCCTGCTATTGGTGGTGTCGTTCACAGTCCCCCCCACCCCCACAAACTTTTTTTGATAATTTGTTAAAGGAACAGAATGCTGGATTAGATAGGCCTTTGGTCTGATCCAGCACAGCTCTTCTTAGGTGTATACATTGCAATTTGATTTTAGATGCTTTTCAGACCTCTCTACATTATGCAATATTTTTCAGTATAAAGTTGCCTGTCCTCGCACTATGCAAAAAATATATATCAATGTCTATGGATATTCTGACAGCAGTGACGGTGCTCTTTTGACCTGTATACAATGGGGGAACTGACAAGTGGCTTAACTTCCTCACCATCCTGCAGCACATCTCCAGTATTTCTCTACATCTTATGATACAGATAGGTAAGAACAAAAAGACATTTCAGCAAGCATGCTGCTGTGCTGTCTTGAGACATCATCTATATATACATTTTTCAGGGTTACAATACTTCTGCTTGGCTTCCAAATCTGTCTCTATGGATTAGACTCTTTTCAAATGTAATACTTAGTCATAGAAAAGTAGAGTTGGAATGGGGCCTACAAGGCCATCGAGTCCAACCCACTGCTCAATGCAGGAATCCAGGTCAAAGATAGCTGACAGACAGGGCCGGATTAACATAGGGGCGATTGGAGCGGCCGCTCCAGGCCCATAACAGACAATAGGCCCACAATATAGGGACACGCTGCACGATTTGAGTTAGCTCTGATCGTTATCATTCAGCATAATTAATGATTTTTTCAAGATTAGAAAGGTGTTCTAAGCACATCTGCATTACAGGCTTGAGGCAAGACCTAGCAAGAACTGTTGTTCTCAAATTAGCATTTCGGTAGGTTTTTGCATTTCAATCACTGTTACTACATTTCTTTGAAGCACATGGGGGCTTGCTAGGGTCTGTAATATTCAGATTTAGAAGGGACCTCTCTCTCCAGCCTCGAGCAAAAGATCTTTCTGATTCGCAGCTCAATTGTTCAAATGCTAGTTTAACAAAAAAACAAAAACGAAAACGAAACAAAGCAACAAGAACAACACAATTATTCTTGGTCAAGCAAAGCTTCCTGGCTTTTTGTTGTGGCTGCTTTTTCTTTTTTAATAAATAAATTTGGGGGAAATTGGGGAGACCCTTACTGATGAGCTGCAGGAGTTTTTGAGTTTTAGCACTTTAATGGTAATTAAAATATTTAATTTGTTTTAATATAAAAT
Organism: Shinisaurus crocodilurus; assembly: GCA_021292165.1. NCBI lineage: Eukaryota > Metazoa > Chordata > Lepidosauria > Squamata > Shinisauridae > Shinisaurus > Shinisaurus crocodilurus. Next base: position 267,561,914 of record CM037876.1, read on the forward strand.
TGCGTCTTCATTTTATTTATTTCCATAAAAAGGCCCACCAAAATCCTCAGCACCAGGCCCATAATGCTCTTAATCCGGCCCTGCTGACAGATGGCTGTCCCTGACAGATGGCTGTCCAGCTGCACCATTGAATGCCTCCAGATTGGGAGAGCCCACCACCTCCCTAGGTAGTTGGTTCCATTGTCTTATTGCTCTGACAGTCAGGAAATTTTTCCTGATGTTTAGGTGGAATCTGGGTTCCTGTAACTTGAGCCCATTATTCCGTGTCCTGCAAACTGGGATGATCGAGAAGAGATCCTGGCCCTCCTCTGTGTGACATCCCTTCAAGTACTGGAAGAGTGCGATCATATCTCCCCTCAGTCTCCTTTTCTGAAGGCTAAACATGCCCAGTTCTTTCAGTCTCTCCTCATAGGGCCTTGTTTCCAGTCCCTTTATCATCCTTGTTGCCCGCCTCTGAACCCTCTCCAGTTTGTCTACGTCCTTCTTAAAGTGTGGTGCCCAGAACTGGACGCAGTACTCAAGATGAGGCCTAACCAGTGCCGAGTAAAGGGGAATTATCACTTCCCGCGATTTGGAAGCTATACTTCTATTAATGCAGCCCAAAATAGCATTTGCCTTCTTTGCAGCCACATTGCATTGCTGGCTCATATTTAGTTTGTGATCTACCACAATTCCAAGATCCTTCTCACTTGTAGTATTGTTGAGCCAAGTGTCCCCCATTCTGTAACTCTGCATTTGGTTTCCTCTCCCTAGGTGCAGCACTTGGCATTTATCCCTATTAAATTCCATTCTGTTGTTTTCGGCCCAGCGCTCCAGCCTATCGAGGTCACTTTGAATTTTGTTTCTGTCTTCCAGAGTATTAGCTGTTCCACCCAACTTTGTGTCATCTGCAAATTTGATAAGCATTCCCTGTACCTCCTCATCCAAGTCATTAATAAAAATGTTGAAGAGCACTGGGCCCAGAACCGAGCCCTGTGGTACCCTGCTCATTACCTCTTCCCAGTTTGAGAAGGAACCATTGATAAGCACTCTTTGAGTCCGATTCTGTAGCCAATTGTGGATCCACCTAATAGTTGTTCCATCTAGCCCACTTTTAGCTAGCTTGCTAATCAGGATATCATGAGGCACTTTGTCGAAAGATTTGCTGAAGTCCAGATATATTATGTCCACCGCATTCCCACAGTCCACAAGGGAGGTTACCCGATCAAAAAATGAGATCAGATTAGTCTGGCAGGATTTGTTTTTGACAAATCCATGCTGGCTTCTAGTAATCACTTCATTGTTTTCAAGGTGCTTGCAGACTGACTTCTTTATAATCTGCTCGAAAATCTTCCCGGGGATTGATGTCAGACTGACTGGCCTATAGTTCCCAGGTTCCTCCTTCTTGCCCTTTTTGAAGATGGGAACAACATTTGCCATCCTCCAGTCGTCTGGCACTTCACCTGTCCTCCATGATTTCTCAAAGATAATAGACAGTGGTTCTGAGAGTTCTTCTGCCAGTTCCTTTATTACTCTAGGATGTAGCTCGTCAGGCCCTGGAGATTTAAACTCGTTCAGAGTAATCAGGTGCTCCTTGACCATTTGCCTATCAATCTCAAGCTGCAATCCTGCCCCTTCAGTCTGCACTTCAGGTTTGCCTGGGGGGTCATAGACCCTCTTTTGGGAGAAGACCAAGCCGAAGTAGGAATTGAACACTTCTGCCTTTTCTTTGTCTTCTGTTATCAATTTGCCATCCTCATTGCGTAGTTGAACCACCATTTCTTTCCTCTGTCTTTTACTGTGCATGTATCTGAAGAAAGCTTTCTTGTTGTTTTTAGCATCCCTCACTAATCTTAGCTCATTCTCAGCTTTAGCCTTCCTAACACTATTCCTGCAGTTCTGTGCTACCTGCCTGTACTCTTCCCTTGTAGCCTGTCCTTCGTTCCACTTCCTATACGTGTCCTTTTTTGTTTTCAGGTCATCTTTGAGTTTATTGTGAAGCCACATTGGCTTCTTCTGTTGCCCTCTGCCTTTTTTCCTTGTGGGAATTGTTTGCAATTGTGCCTTTAAAATTTCCTTTTTTAAAAACTCCCACCCATGCTGGGCTCCCTTTCTCATTAGAGTCACTTGCCATGGGATCTTACTAATCATTGTTCTGAGTTTGTTAAAATTGGCTTTCCTAAAATCCAGGGTACGTGTTTGGCTACACTCAGTTTTTGCTTCTGTTAGAATCAAGAACTCAAGTATAACATGGTCACTTTCCCCCAGAGTTCCCGAAACTGCCACTTTATCCACTAACTCGTCTCTGTTGGTTAGAATCAGGTCAAGGATAGCCGATCCTCTAGTTCCTTCCTCCACTTTCTGTAGGAGGAAGTTATCAGTAGCACAGCTCAGGAATTTCTTGGAGGGGCCATGCTTGGCTGAATAAGTCTCCCAACAGGTATCAGGGAAATTGAAGTCACCCATTACTACCACATCGTGCCTCCTTGAAACAATGGCAATTTGCTTTTCAAAAGTTCCATCCTCGTCTTCTCCTTGATTGGGTGGTCGGTAGTAGACTCCAACCGCCATGTTCATCTTATCCTTTGCCCCCTTTATTTTAACCCAGATGCTCTCAATGGGGCTGCCAAGCTCCTCTTCCTGTATCTCTGTGCAGAGATACGTATCTTTAACATACAGCACAACTCCACCTCCCTTTCTGTTGTTCAAAAGGAACAGAAGCAAGTTATACCCTTCAATCGCTGTATTCCAGCCATGGGAGTCATCCCACCAGGTTTCAGTTATCCCTATCAAGTCATATCTGCCCTCATGTATCAAGAGTTCAAATTCGTCCTGTTTGTTGCCCATACTCTGGGCATTAGTATAGAGACATCGAAGACTATGTGCTTTATAGTCTAGCTCTTTAGTATGTCTACCTTGAGTACCTTGAGTATGTATGAGTATCTTACGTTTGAGTCATGCTACCATAGCAACCAGTAGATACCGCCCATCATTATAAACCTGTACCGCTTCTGTCTTCCTGTATCCACATTTCAAAATTACCCAAGATATTCAGGCAAAAGTAATCTTATTGATGACTTTGAATTATCTGACATTTGGGAATTACTAAAGATTGACATCAAGGCATTTCTGAAGGTGTTTTTTTTTTAAGTCTACACTGAAAAATCTGCAAACATTAAGACATCTCACATTATTTAAGAGATGCTGTTGATATATTTAGCCAGGGAGAAATCCTGCCATCAGTTCTCAGTTTCACCCTAGAATGGGTCATCCACTAGTATACGAAGAAGGAAGTAATACTTTGAACAAGCTTTCATTTTATTTTATTTTTACACTCAAAAGTTGTACAAATAAACATACAGTTCTGTAAGTTACTTTTGCTGGAAGAACTGCCAGGTAGAAAGAAGACAATTAACTGATCATTAAGGTATAAACATAACACAAAGAAAATAGAAAGTTAAGGATTTTTTTATCCTCAAAGTAAAATTTTTATAAATACAAAAACAAATCCACGAATTGTTTGAATGCTAAATAAATATCTACTTAATAAAGACAGACTGATCTTTTCAACCAGCACTCGGACAGTAATTTAAAGAATATAAAATTGTACTCATTTACGTAGTGTCAAAAACTTGTGCTCAAGTAATTTCAGATGTTTCATTTGTCCACTGTGTTGCAGATGATGATTTTAGCCTAGGAAGAACCCTCACAAAACTATGCCACATCTCCTACAAAATCTAAAGAATATGACAATATCTTCTGGTGAAGAAAAATATTTCTGGAAGGCATCTGGACACAAAAATGGTCTTTAAAAGTACAAAAACTACTGTAAACCAGTACTGTATTCAATACACATCTATCAAAGTTATTAGACACAGAACGAAACTGTAGCAAAAGTAATCTTTCCAACATTCTCCTGAGTGCTTAATAAATTGGGAACATAGTGCAGGCCACACTTCCAAGGTGTGGCAGATGTTATTGCTTTGTATGGCTGCATGATTTTTCATTTTCCTTGAAAATATAGAGGATTCCTCTCATTGAAGTCCTTTAGAAGGAAGAAGTTAGATTCGGGATTTCTTTGCTGCTGGAGCAGCATGGTCCATATAATCAGATGCAATAGGAAGTCCAAGCTTTTGAGCCTGAATATGAAAAAACGCTTGCAGTCTTGTTCCAGCCTTTGCTTCACTTGTATTGCGTGGGTTATACTCAAAGCAGTTTGAAAACATCAGCTCAATGTCTTCAATGAATTCCGCTATAAGGAAAAATACAAATATCTCTTTCATGCATAATGTCATAACTTCTATAGATACAGTACCAAGAAGCAATGGTTCCTAAACACTAGTGAAATTCTATTTGTTTTGGGGTACAACTATGTATTGTATTTCACCTCAAAGAAAATTATGCTTAGCCAAGAGTGCAACATCCTGAACACCCAAGTGTTCTTATAATGCAGTGGAGGTTTGGGAATCATGTTCACTATCCTAAAACCACTGAGATGGTATGTAAATTAAACTGTGTTTAAAGCAATAATGATAATGATGATAGGATTAATTTAATCAACTTTACTTACAGGCTAATTTGTATTCACATTTGTTCACTTTTTCACGGATTATATTTAAGGCAATAGGTTTTTTTATGATATCATAGTAGTCTGGTACCTGCATTTTGGTAAAGAAGTAAAAATAGATAATGTGTTTAATTATTATTATAAAATAATTGTAATACAAAATACAAGAGAGACAAATTCATAAAATCAAGAGAACTTCAACTAATTTCTAGGCTAGTAAATCACATGGTACAAGTGGCCTCATTCAGAGCTGTTAGATCTTCTCGCCTACTTCCCCAAGGTAGTTGGGACCTACTGCCTCAGTCATCAGTGCAATCACAATGGATGTATTTTGCATATTTCCAGTCCATCATCCCTTGAGAACATGTTGACAGATCAGGGTAGTTTTCAAATTAAGAAGTATAGAATTACATTCTGAATGTGCATGGCACTTTATTGTTCTATCTTTATGTTCAAGAGAGACACTGAACTACCAACAATACAGAAAATGCCAATTCTAGAGTAAAACAAGGCCTCTCTTCACATTGCCAAAAAATCTGATGAAGTGGACCATGTCCTTGAATGCTTATCCCAGAATAAACTGGTTAGACCTTAACGTGCCACATGACTCTTTATTAATAACAGGAAAAGGAATGAATTTCAGAACCTAATACTGACTTTGCTGAACTTCTCCCTACATGTAATATAGTACAGGTGACTTTATAATCTCACACAAAATTCTTTGATTTTGCACCCACATTACCTCTCCAAATTAGTCTGATCACTCATTTTACAATCTAACGGCATACTAGTCACTGGGCAGGTTTGCACGTCAAGCTAACCCACCGTGCGAATAACCAACAGTGGGTTGGTTGTTCACAGAACAACCAATGGTGTGCCTGACAGACGATCAGGCTCAATGTGTGTTGTCACACCCTCCTTCCCACTTGGTCCTCCCACCAGTGTCCCAGGAGACTTGGTGGCTTGTCTCTTCTCCTTGCCGTGATTGCAAGCCCTTTTTCACTCGCTGCAGCGTTCCCCCCCCTTTCCACCTTTCCCTCCCCCAGAAATTGCCTTTTGCAATCTCCGAGTTGACAGCCATTGACAGCCCCTCCAAATTGTCCATGTGGCACATTGGAGGGGTTGTCAGTGGTTTGCCAACACTTTTAAAAATTTATTTTTTAAATGCAAGCAACTTGCACAAATATTTTTGTCAATTAAAAAAAATATTAGTCAGACTTGCACAAGTGCGGAAGAGTGCACACTTGCAGGGATTCAAAATGGGAAGCCTCAGCTGGGCAATGTCCGCGGAGGTATCTGCTGTCAAAGTGCAGCAGGCACCAACCATGGACATTGACCCAGAGAGGCTGCAAATACGTCTGTTTTTTACTTTGCACTCTTGACAGCTGTCAAAAGGAGAGCTATCAAGGGAAAGCAAAGCCACAAGTGAACTTTGCTCATGAAAGGGGCTGGCCAGTAGATTGCCCACTTCGTGGTGTGATCCTCTAGTTTTTTTGGTTGGACCCGACTCTGAGAAGTTTCCTCACACTTTTCCACACTTTCCTGCGATTCTAGGTGCTTGGGAAGGTGGAGAAGTGCAAATCACCTCTTCTACGGGAGCACGGAGTTTTGCAAGGTAACTAGCTGTCAAAACTCAGGCTCCCTTTTAAAATGAGGTTTCTGACAGGACTCCTCAGGGTTTTTTTTGTCAGGAACAGGAAAAGTGATCTACTTTCCCAATCTCCATTAAAAAAAATGCTAAAAGGGGGCGGAAAGCTGTGGTGAGGGAACAAGGGCTAGTGATCGCACCGGGGGACACCGAGCCAGTGACGGTCACTCCACCATGCAGCTTGGGCATTGGTGGGGTGGCTGTCACTGGCCCGGGAGAACTCAGCAAGGGCAGCAAGGGTTTTTTGCTGCTCTTGCCAAGTGGCTCGCTCACCACTCCCTGCAACCCACAATGGGGCCAGTAGCCTGAATTCAGATGACACGACAACCCATTGTGGGTTCAACAACCCCCAAAACAAGCCATGGGTTGTCAATGTGGCTTGTTGCCCTACAACAAGCCACACTTCAGGAAGCGGCCCAGGTTTGCACAACCTGACAACCCACCGTGGCTTGTCACCCACAATGGGTTGTCAAGTTGAGTGAATGCACTTTTAAAAATTAAGATCCAAATAGCTCACCTAGTGATTTTCCTTAATTTATTTTTACTACATTTTTCCTGTATCAGTCCAAAGCAACCAAAGTTTGCATAGCAAGATCTGCCCTTTCTAAATCAATACTAAATACAACTATTTCAATCTCACATATATATATAATATTTTTCTCACAATGAGAAAGAACTCATCTGTCTGATGTGAAGAAGTCATAATTTGATCAAGAACAGCCAAATCAACAGTCTTGCCAATCTTATATTCTAATTAAGGAGTCTTCTGTGAAGAGTATAAATGATATTTCTTCCTACAGTTCTGAACATTCTATTTGCAATTCTCACTATAACATTGCCCTCTACCTGCAGGATTTACCTTAATGACTCAAGTCTAACCAGGAAGGAAGGGAGAGCCAGAACAGTTTAATAAATCAGATCAATTCTGAAATGAATAGTACTAGAATTTTGTGCCATTCGTGTGTTATCATAGCACTCAAATATCAATTTAAAAATAGCACTGATGTTAGCATTAATAGTACATTAGCCCAGATATTGTACAAGCTTTCCATCTTCAATGTCTTCACTGAGTAGATGCAAGGCATATCCCAATTATTACAGTAATACATTAATTAGCAAACATTCTTTCCAGATACGACATAAGTGTAGCGACTGAGATTCAACTACATGCTGCTATTCTCCCTCTTTATGACTATCCCTGGATTGCCAGTAAATATCAGTTTTCAAGTCCAATTTTTGCTCCTATGAAACTAGCCTGGTTACCTGGATTTTGGACACTAGCTTCATAAAAGGCCAACTGTCATCATGACGCACCAGTTCCACAACAAGCTGCTCAAAAGCAGACAGTTCATGGACTCCACCCTGACGTCCTGAACTCCTCCTATTCAATGGCACTTGAGAGGGTTCTGGAAGAGACAGGTCACAGAACTATTTAGTACATAATGCTGGGGATATAGGAACAAACTAAGGAAAGCTGATACACTGATGTAGTATGAAAACAGTATGATTTTGTTTACTGATTGCTTGCTTCCACAATCACTTCTGTATCCCAAGTGCTGCAGTCAAGGATAAGAAATTTAGAAGAGTGTCCTCCAAAGGAGACAGTCATCTAAGGCATTCATTCAGACTTAATTATTGACAGAACTAGACACTTTGTATAAGTGAAATGCAGCGGGTGGGGGAAGAAAAAGACATTTTACAAAGAAAACTTGCACTAAATACAGTGTAATGACTCTTCTACTTTATCCAAAGGAGCTGGCTTCATTTTCAGGATAAAGGAAAAAACAATCAGGAAACATGAGATTATGACATGAGCAACCAAATCCTGCTGCCTGTCATTACACCATAGCAGGTGCAAACACAGTTCTCTTCTAGGGAAGTTGTTCTCACCAGTGTACACCAGCTTATTTAGTCATTTACAGCTACTTATAGACCCTAGAGTTTGCTTGATTCAGGATAAACTTCCTTCTTGGCTATCCACTAAGCAGGAGAAAAATGGAGCTGCAAATCTCAGAAGAAACAATTCAGCCAAACACACCCATCCCTCTAGGCTAACAATGGGGGAGGGGAGAAGCAATGAACTGTTTCACTAGGCAGCTAATGTCTACCACCCCAAAATGAGCTGAATCCATTCCACAGTCAATGTTATTTTAATTAAAGGATTAAACTTACCTGTAGATTGTCGTTTCCTACCCCTCTTTTTGGGCTCGGTATCTTGAGGAGAATTTTTTACTATAGAACTTGGAGGGCTTATCTGTTTCCTTGAGTCCAAAGCATCAACAATTCTGAAGCCAAGAGAACTGGAAGGACTGCTATCTGGAGTATTATCTGCTGTTTTCCTTCCTCTGCGTTGTCTTCGGGGACTGGTTAACTCTATAAATGCATCTGCTTGTAGCAAGCCTCGATTGTGACGAGTAGTACGACTATTAAGTCTTGATGATTTTGTTACAGAAGGAGGAGCAGACTTTGTCTTTCTTATACCCTTCCCAGTAGTTTTACATGAAGATCCAGTTTGTTTAGGTGTATTCTGCTGACTTCGAGAACTATACCTTCCAGTACCCTGTCGCTGGATACACTGACCTGAGATGGTAGTGGCAAGTTTTGCAGCTCTTGTTCTTAAGGAAAGTTTTACCTGAGGGTTTTTTGATTTGGATAAGCTGTAAGAAGTTACACAAGTATCAATTTCTGTGATACAAGCAACATCTTTAGTCCTTTCTGTTCTTTAAAGTTGCAAATTCAACACTCAATTTCTACTTCGTATGAAAAATTTCAGATAAATTCAGCTAACACTTGTAAAAATGGGCTACAATTGCACCACCAGTTCCTGTTCCCCGTTTTCAAAACATATATGCTGTTCTTCAATATAGATAGTGACTAGGTTCACATAACATGACAACCCATTGTGGGTTGTTACCCACAATGGGTTGTAACGTGCGAACCCAGACCAATTTTCCCAGGGTGGCTTGTGTGTAGGCAATAAGTTGTTCTACACAGGCTGGGTTGTGGTGTCATCCGAACCCAGATGACCAACCCCCTCGTGGGTAGGGGGAATCAGCCAGCAAGCCCCATGGCAAGAGCAGCAAAAAACCCTTGTCACTCTTGCCATGGGGCTACTGGGCAAACACCAGTGCCAGCTGCCCCCAAAGTGCCCAAGCGGCACTTCGGGCAGCTGGCACTGACTTCCCTCACCTCCTTGCCATGGGCCATTTTGGGATTGCCACGGCTTCCCCCCCCTTTCCTCCCACTTTTTTTGGGGAGATCGCAATCCCCATTTTGACAGCTATGAGCAGTCCCTTCAAAGTGCCTCAGTGGCATGTTGGAGGGGCTGCCTGTGGTTGCCAAACATTTTTTAAAAATACATTTTGCGCAAAAAGAATGCGCAAAAAGTATTTTTTAAACCAAGTTTTCTAGACAGTTGGTGAACTTTCACAGGTACAAACCCTGGACATTGCCCCAAAGAGGCTTCAAATACATTTCCCTCCACTTTGTTTTTTCTTGACAGCTGTCAGAAGGTGGGCTGTCAAGCAAAACCAAAGGCATGAGTGATCTTTAGCTGTGAAAAGGTTTTTTGAGGGGATTTAAGCCCCCTTTGCAGCAAAATCCTCAAACCTCCCCCTGCTTTAGTTCCCACTAGGGTGCACATTCTGCACTTTGTCCCGAGCCTCTAGGTGCTTGGAAAAGTGAAAATGTACACTCCCCCCATTTTTTCAAGGGAAAAGGAGCTTTGACAGCTAGCTGTCAAAACTCTGGGTCCCTTTAAAAGCAGGTTTTCAGTGGAAACAGGATTTTGAACTGGGACATACACAGACAGTCTAGCTGCTTGGGAAAGTGCAGAAGTGCATCCCACACCCTTTTCTGGGGGAAAAGAGTTTTGATTGCTAGCAATTTTTGACAGGGCAATGGGGTTTTTTTGACTGGGACATATGGCTGTAGTGTATATGTCCATTGCTAGCTGTCAAAACTCCTTTTCCACAGAAAAGGGGGTGGGATGCACTTTTACACTTTCCTGAGCAGCTAGAGTCTTGAGAAAAAGTGCAAAATGTGCATCACCCTGAGCACTGTCAGGGCGAAAAAAAGGTGAGGATCTCACTGTGAAGGGGGTGTAAATCTCACCACCCACTTTTTGCAAGCAAAGATCACTCACACCTTTGCTTTTCCTTGACAGCTTTCCCTTCGACAGCTGTCAAGAGAAAGCAAAGGGAAGAAAAAGCCTATTTGGACCCTCTTTGGAACAGTGTCCAGGGTTGGTACCTGCTGCACTCTGACAGCAGGTACTCCACCCCTGAACCACCCCACCAAGGGTCCTGATTTCTGCACTTGTGCAAGGGCAGCTTTAAAAAAAAACAAAAAAAAACATGCCCATTCTCAGGGCAGCTTATACAAAACAAACAAAAACAATTTAAGAAGCACAGATAGCAAATAAAAGTCATCACAGTTTAACAATTAAAAGCCTGGGAAATAGAAATGTCTTCACCTGGCACTGAAAATATATCAAAGGAGGCACCAGGCAAGCCTCCCCAGGGAGATAATTTCATAAACAGGGCATCACAACTGAGAAGGCTCTTTCCCTAGTCAGCAACTGCTTTATGTCTGATGAAGGCACCTAAACTGGTCGTTACTAGGGCATGGATGACTACCACCAGACTATCTCTATCCAGGAAAAACTGCAGCTGGCATACTAGCATTACATGGTGAGAGGATCTCTGAGCCACTATGCTACTTAGGCCTCCATTGACAAATCTGAATCTAGGAGCACCTCTGAGTGTACGCACCTTATCCTCCAGGGGAATTCAGAATAAATTCCACCTCCCTGGCTAGATGAACCACCTATCAACAGGTTAATGGCAACAACCTTACTAAATGTGTTGGGTATATCTATATAGGTTTACTTGTTCCTATTTTACTTGTTGTTTGAAGACATGTATGTAAAATATGTATGTAAGACAGCACAAGGATGTCATAACTATCAGGTTACCAATTCTAGAATGCCAATGAATCCTTGCAAATTGAAAATAACAAGCACAGGATAAGGCTGCGAACAAGTGGGTTCATCCTATCTTTATAGAACTATACACTTACCAACATAGGAAGCTGCCTTATACTGAGTCAGACAATTGGTCCATCTAGTTTAGTATTGTTCCAAATTACAAATATCTAAATGTAGATGAGGGCATCTTAAATACAGAATACATTTAAATACATTTAAGTGTTATAAGGTAAAGGTTCTTTACCAAATTTCACATAGCTATTATAAAAGTGGTCTCTCTTGCTCACTTCCATGTCTGGAGAATGTTTATATATGATGAGATGTGCAGGCAGAACATTGCCCAATATTGAAGTCAATGGAGAAGTCCTTGAGGATATGGGAACTTTTTATGCAGCTTCTGTATAGGGCCAATTTAGATCCTGATTTACCTTTTTTCATCTTCTTCTTGAGAATCAGAGTTATCCTCCTCCTCCTCCTCCTCCTCTTCATAATCTTCTTCACTTTGTCCAATTTCCTCATAACTGGTTTCATCTTCCTCCTCTTCAATCTGTTCTTTAGCCTCTTCATCGCTTTCCACAGAAGGCCTTTGTCGGGATGAGAGGCGCCTAGAACGCTGCTTTGGTCGACATTCTGGACAAAACCAGTCTCCATCAGGAACAGCCTAATGAAGAGCCAGCATCCATTAGTAAAATGCAATTGCCATTTAAGATCACAATATTTTTAAACAAAAATAAAATTCCTAGTTACCTTTAGCTTTGGCCTTATACAGTAGATATGATAGCCTCGATCACAGCTATCACACAGCACCATGCTTTCAGCATCTCCTTTCTTTCTGCACATTTTGCAGCGAGCATTCAGGATGGATTTAGACCAGATTACACTTCGTTCCAGTGTTGAGAGGTGAAGGAAGATTTGGGACAGGCTAGCAGAAGAAAGCAGTGATTCTCTCCAGCGGTTCAAAACTGTTTTATGTGAGCGGCCACCATCACTTGTGTCTTGCAAAAGGAAGAGAGAGAAGAAAAGAGTAGTTACACTATATACTACACAATTATCCCGTTCCTTATACAGTGAAACGTCCGAGTTCCAGCACTGCCTCCATAGCACAAAATATGCAGAACAAGCAGCATTGCTGAAATAAAATCGGATTGGCTTTTACAAAGGTAATTCATGCTTCACTGTCTGTTTTGAATTATTTGAGAGTGTCACCACACACACACACACACACACCTATCTATGAGATCTCTGGTAAACATGGAACACTTGGACTCCCCAAACATTTTTTACAAAATCCCTCAGAGGCTAAACTTAGTCACTGGATTAAGAGGACAGGCCCTCTTATGAATTGGAAACTGTTTAAAGAACAGGAGGTAGAGAGTAGGAATAGATGGGACAGTTCTCCCAATGGAGGGAAGTACGGTATGGGATTCCTCAAAGATATGAACTGGAGGGCATGATCTGTAGTTGTGGGGGAGCAGTGACGCAGACAGGTTTGTGAACTCCACCAAAATTATTCAGGTTAGCCCAAGAGGACAGAGAAGAGTGCTCTCCAAACTGCGTGAATGGGTAACAAAACAACAAATGAGATTCAGTGTAAGCAAGTTTAAAATGATACTCATTGGGGCAAAACATCCTAGCTTCACATATACACTGATGGGGTCTGAATTGGTTGGTGGTAACTTTCCAGGAAAGAGATCTTGGTCTCAAGTGAAGAGTCGACTCAGTCTGCAGTAGCAATTAATAAGGAAAATTTCATATTGGGGATTATTTAGAAAGGGATCGAAACTAAAATGCTAAGTTCTGTATTGCCCTTATATAGGTCTACTGTGTGACCACATTTGGAATACTATGTACAGTTCTAGTCAACTCATCACAAGAAAGATATTGTAGAAGTGAAAAGGTGAATTTAGGGACACCTAATGAAATAAAAAACAAAGAGTCTTGTGGCACCTTAAAGACTCACCAGTTTATTATGGCATAAGCCTTCATGGACATTAGTCCACTTGATCTAATGCATGAGGTGTTATTGAGAGTTTCAGGTACTACACATAGTCGGGAGGGGAAGAAACTGTAAACAATAAGGCTAGATGAAAACTAAATGCAGAAAGTACTGACAGTGACAATCACATGAGTAACAGTTGCCATTCCCAAAACTGTTATTGCTGATAACAAACATCCAGGCACTAGGTAAGCTAATTAACACATGTAGTCCGTTATCCAGATTCAGGCCTCTGGCAACAGAATTTAACCTCTTGATGAATTGTAACTCAGCACCTTTTGCTTACTGAAGTCTTGATACTCTTGGTAGTAAGGGTTTAGCTGTATATTGTGAAATTCAGGCATCAAGAATTACCAGCTAATCTTTATAAAGTTATGCTCTTCTGTTTCATCATATAAAGGGAATTAGGCAAATCTATGGCTATTGGCCATGATTGCTAAATGGAACCTGCATGTTCAAGGGCAGTGTACTTCTGAATACCAGTTGCTGGGGGATCAAAAAATCAAGGAGGATTATTGAAACTATGCTTTGTTTGTGGATTTCAGAAGCATCTAGCTGGCCACCATCAGAAAAATGATGCCAAATTAAATGTTACCTTAATCTGATCTAGTAGTGCCTTTCTTATAGTTACAAAAAGAAAAGAAAAACAACCCCAAACCCTTTTTGAATACCATGATGGATTATTTCCAGCCCAAGTCTAATATTCTGTTCTTGGGCAAGATGCCTGAGTGTGCGCTGGCATTCCAACTCTAGGTTTCTATATAATACTAAGTGATTATAAGTGATTTGGTTTTGGACAGTTTTGGGACTGAGATGGCCTTAGTTGTCCTGCTAGACAACCTATGCTGGGAACTAGATGAGGGGGAGTGAGTCTGTTTGTTCTGCTGGACATCTCATCAGCTGTCAGTACTGTTGACCATAGAATTCTGGACTGCTTGCTTAGAATGGAACTTTGGAGCACTGTTTTGCAGTGATTCTGGTTGATTCCAGAAGGTTGTACTGAGGGACTGCTGCTCTACCCCTTGTCCTATAGTGTAGTGCAAAGTTCCATTCTGTCCTCCATGCTATATAACATTTACATTGAACTGCTGGAAGAGACTGAGGTTTGGAGTTAATTTTCATCAGAATGCTAACAACACCCAGCTCTCTCTTCTTTCATCACAATCCAGGAAGGTCATGGAGGTTCTGAACCAATGCCTGGAATCAGTAATGGTCCAATTACACAGGAGCCGAAGCACCAGGGCTGGGCAATGCTAGAATGGCTGGCAAAAGGGTGCAAATCTCCCAAGGCATCCATGAACTCATCCCCAAACTTATGTGACCCACAGGAGGCATCTGCCTCTAGGAGATGCTCATCCTGGATGCGTTTTTGTAGATGACAGGAGGACAGCCTCCAAAATGACAGATGGGAGGGGTCACTCTAGGGTGGTGAAGGTACTCCCAGTATCCACTGCAGGGCACTAAAGGTGGACATGGTCGGCCTGTACAGGTGCGGTGGAGCTGGAAGGACAGGTTGCTTACCTGTAACTGTAGTTCTTCGAGTGGTCATCTGTGCAGTCACACACATGGGCTCTGCGCCTGCGCGGAGGCCGCTTCGGGAAGGTTCTATAGCTGAGGCAAACTTTGGGCGGGAACCCCTCCCCCCTGCGTCTCTACTGCGCGGGTTCCCGCCCTCTCCCTCAGTTCCCCTGAGACCGCCATCGCGATCCCAGTGCTAAGGAAGAACATAGGATAATCTCCCTACGTTGAACATCAATACCGAGGGCCGAAATCGATGGCGTCGTACGGTACCGATGGTACACCCAAGGTCCCGGTCCAGTACACCATCGAACTCGACAGTGACACCGTAGCGGGGATGGCTGGGTGGGTTGTGTGACTGCACAGATGACCACTCGAAGAACTACAGTTACAGGTAAGCAACCTGTCCTTCTTCTTCGTGGTCTCTGTGCATCACACACATGGGCAGAGTAGCAAGCTGACTTACCGGCGGAGGGTCGGTGTCGGTGTCATTGCAGGATCGATGAAAGGACAGCTCTGCCGAATACATTGTCCTTTCGGGATCGGACATCGATACGGTAGTGTGTCACGAACGTGGAAGGCGTCGACCACACTGCCGCCTTGCAGACCTCTGTCAGGGAGACACCCCTCTCAAAGGCAGTTGAGGTTGAAACGGCCCTAGTGGAGTGGGCTCGGATCGAGCTCGGTAGAGGTTGTCCCTTGAGCTCGTACGCTAGTTTGATACAGGTCACAAGCCACGAAGCCAGTCGCTGGTTCGATACAGGCAAGCCTTTGGAGTGACCTCCGTAACAGACGAAGAGGCGTGGAGACCTCCTGATGGACTCGGTGCGGGACTTGTAGAAAAGTAGAGCCCTTCGCACGTCCAGCATGTGGAGTTGTTGTTCCAGGGGAGTAGACGGACCTTGGAAGAACGCTGGCAATATAATGTTCTGGTTGAGATGGAAAGAAGAGACCACCTTCGGGAGGAAAGCCAAGTCTGGGCGCAGTACTGCTTTATCTCTATGAAAAACAAGGTACGGAGGGTCTACTCTCAGGGCCGTCAACTCCGATGCCCTTCGGGCAGAGGTGATGGCGACAAGGAACACTGTTTTAAGAGTTAACAAGCGGAGGTCTGACGTCGCCATAGGTTCGAAGGGCTTAGACATAAGTACCTGAAGTACGAGCTGAAGATCCCAAGTCGGGTTTACCGGTTTGAACGATGGGTTCATGTTGTGCAGACCTCTCATGAAGCGCTTGACTAGGGGATGGGAGAACAGTGTATACCCATCTCTGCCCTCGTGGAACGCTGACAATGCCGCTAAGTAGACTTTCAATGAGCTCGTCTTGAGACCTTTGTGTTGCAGATGGAGTAAAAACTGCAGTACACTATGAATAGGAGCCTTCGGATATGGCACCTCGATCTCCCCGAGGTATTCGCCGAAGGCTTTCCATTTCCTTGTATAGGATGTCCTGGTGGATGGTTTCCAGGCTTCCCGTAACACAAGCTTGATCTCTGCTGGGAGTGAGTCTGGGATCAGATCATCCAAGCAGTAAGTTGGAGGATGGATGGGTTTGGGTGTATAATTGAGCCTCGAGCTTGAGAGAGGATTGTTGTCGAGCTCGGTAGGCGTAAGTACTCCCCTTGGGACAGTCTGAGAAGAGGAGCAAACCATGTCTGTCTCGGCCACCACGGGGTCACAAGTATACAGTTCGTTTGGTCGGACTGGATCTTCGCGACGACCTTGGTTAACAGTGGAATCGGAGGAAACACGTAAAATAGAGTCCCTGACCAGGTTAGCAGGAACGCATCCCCGATCGACCGGCTGTCGTGGCCCGCTCTGCTGCAGAAGACCTGACACGCCGCGTTGGCTGCCGTCGCAAAAAGGTCCACCGTCGGGGTCCCCCACCGTCGAAAGAGGGACTGACGGATTCGGTCGTCTAGTTGCCACTCGTGGGAATCGAAGGATATCCTGCTGAGGGCATCTGCAAGATAATTGTCCTTCCCCGCGATGTGGATAGCTCTCACCGAGATATGGCGGGGTATCATCCATTTGAATATACGAAGGGATAGGTTCGTCAGCCGTATCGAGCGAGTACCTCCCTCCTTGTTCAAATAAGCAACGACAGTGGTGTTGTCGGTGACCACCTGTAGGTGTTTGCCCTCGAGTATGGGCTCGAGGGACTTCATGGAGTTCCATACAGCTTTGAGTTCGAGGACGTTGATGTGTTTTCCTCGGTCGTGAGGGCCCCATTGCCCCTGTGCTGTGTGGTCCCCACAATGCGCTCCCCAGCCCAGGAGGGAAGCATCCGTCGTCAATGTGATTGAGGGTACGACGGGCTGAAACGGCATGCCTTTTGTTAAGTTGTGACGAGTTGTCCACCAAAGAAGCGACTACCTTACTGTGGACGGGATCGACAGACGGGTTCGATGGGCATTCGTCTCGGAATCGAACGACCTTATGAACCAGTTTTGGAGTTGGCGCATATGGAGTCGAGCGAGAGGGACAACTGATATGGTTGAGGCCATGAGGCCGAGAAGACGCTGGATCGAGAAGGCTGTGCACGAGGTCGCCTTGTGTATTCTCAGGGCGAGGGTAAGCGTCTTTAGAGTTCTGTCCTCTGGTAGAAAGGCGCGACCGACAGTAGCATCCAGTAATGCTCCGATGAACTGGATCCTTTGAGTGGGGAAAAGCTTGGATTTCTTTGCATTGAGACAGAGTCCGAGGGTGTTCAGAGTGTTGGTAGTTAAATGTAGGGCATCCTGGAGCTCCTGTGCAGAAGGTGCTACGATGAGCCAATCGTCCAGATAGGGGTAGAGCGTCACCCCTTGAGTCCGAAGATAGGCACACACTACCGTCATACACTTGGTAAACACCCTCGGTGCCGTCGAGAGTCCGAATGGGAGTACCTTGAACTGGAAGGTATCGGATCCGACCATGAACCTCAGGTATTTCTGGCTGTCCGGGTGGATCGCTATATGGAAGTAAGCGTCCTGGAGGTCGATGGAAGCAAACCAGTCGTTCTTGCGAAGGAGAGGCAGGATCGACTGGAGCGTGACCATCCTGAACTTCTTGGGTAGAATGTAGAAGTTCACTGAACGGAGATCCAGGATCGGTCGAAGTCCCCCATCTTTCTTTGACACCGTAAAATACCTGGAGTAGAGGCCGTCCTGAACGAGGTGTGGAGGGACCGTCTCGATGGCCCCCTTGAGCAATAGGGAGTGGACCTCTTCCTGCAACGCTCGAGATGGTTGCGTAGTGCGGGTGCCAAGGAAGGGTGGGAGGGAAGCGAACTCGATCTTGTAGCCGTGCTGGACAATGTTCAGAACCCAACGATCGGTGGTAATTTTCTTCCATGATGGTAGGAAGAGGGATAGTCGGGTTCCAAACTGAGGTCGAGCCGGGATCGGAGTCAAGAGGATCGAATTGGAGCTGTCGGTCGTGCCTTGGGTCCCGTCAAACCCGTCGCCTTTGGGAGTCACCTCCTTTATGGGAGCCCCGGTACCGTTGCTGCTGGAAATGACGGCTCGGTGCCCGGGGCTGTTGTGGACGAGCGCGACTATCCTGCCACTGCTGGTGCTGTCCTTGTTGAGCTGGAGCTATAGGTGGTAAGTATGGGGTCCACCTTCGGCGTCTGAATGCTCGAGTTGGTTGCATCGGAAGGAGTCCCATCTTCCTAGCGTTCACCCGGGCTTTCTGGACCGCATCGAGGGAGTCGTCTGTTTTGTCATTAAAGAGACCGACTCCATCGAAGGGCAGGTTCTCGATCTTGGCTTTAGCCTCCGTTGTTAAGGTTGAAGACCGTAGCCAAGCGTGTCGGCGGAGAGCGACTGCGCTCACCAGGGATCTCCCGTGGCAGTCTCCCTGATGTCTGGCCGTGTGGATCTGTTGCCTGGAAGTGTTCGACGCTTCGGCCTGGAACACCCTAGCCAAGTCTCTCTTCTCGTCCGGGAGATAGTCTATCAATCCACTCATCTTCTCCCAAAGGAAGAGTTGGTACCTCGCCATTGTAGCTTGGTACCCGGCGACCCGGATCCCCAGGGCGCTCGAAGTGTAGACTCTTCGTCCGAAGTTGTCTAACTTTTTTCCCTCAGGGTCCGATGGAGTGGAGTGCTGCTTGCCCGACTTGGACTGCGCCGACTCGACTATCATTGAATTTGGAGTGGGATGGGAGAAGAGAAACTTGGCCGTGTCCGGTCTAACCTTGTAGAGCGCGTCCAGGCGTTTAGCCGCGGGAGGGGCTGTGGACGGGGAGCTCCAAGATCCTTGCACCGTCTCCAACATGGTAGGAGTAATCGGGAGCAGTGTGGGGCCCGAGGAGGATTTCGAGACGGCATCAAATAGAGGATCCACCGCTTTTTTCTCTTCCACGACCGTCTCCAGTCCGAGGGCTTGGGCCATCCGGAGGATTTGTTCCTGGAAGGTGCCCATATCCTCGGAAGGGGACACTCCCGACTGGGTGGTCACCTGTTGGTCTGGCGATGTCGAGGAGGGAGAGACAGAGATGACTGACTCCGAGTTCGAGATAGGTGAGCCCGGGGTCGACGATCTACGGGACCGTGTGGCTGCCTCCGGCGAGTAGGTGGTAAGCCTACCTTCTCTCACCTCGCTGCGTGCCTGCAGAGCTAGGAGACAAGCTGGTGGAGACCTCCTAGAGCTCCCGGGTGATCTCTCCCGCCTTGGTGGGGAGCGTCTCCTAGGTGGGGACCTATCTCGGGATCGGTAAGTTCTCTGGTATCGATAATGGGAAACCGGGGAACGTCCTCTGTGGTATGTGTCTCGCGACCTCGAGGAGTATCTCGAGTCCCTGGAGTCGCGGGATCTGTCCCTGTAGCGTTGGGGATCCCTTGATCTCGAGACCGAGGATCTGGATGAAGCCCGGTCCCGGGTGATCAGAACCTCTTCGATCTCGAGTGATTTGGATCGGGTTCGTGGGGTACGAGCCCGTACCCCACGAGCTGGAGAGACGGATAAAGGAGCGGCAGCGGTCTGTGTCAAGGGCCTCGGGTCCGATGGTGAGTCCACGATCTCCCCATCTGAATACGCGACGGCCTGCGCAGCTTCCTTCGAGCCCGAAGGAGCTGTCGGAGTGGAGCAAGGAGGAGGGTCCCTCGAGCCCGAGGGAACCGGTGCGGTTGGAGATTGGAGCCCAGCCGGGCGATCTGAGGCCGCGACGTCCGTCGGGTCCATGGCTAGCGTCGATCTCGATCCCGAGAGGGACGAAGCCAGTTTTTTCGCCAATCTCCTCGCTTTTTCCTTCCGCTCCTTGCTTCGCTTTTTCGCCTCTTCCTTCTCCCTGCGTGCCTTCTTGGCCTTACTTTTAGATATCATAGTGGCCATATAGGCCTCCTGAGCGTCCGCTGAGGAGACCGTGTGGGAAGGCGGCGTACTAGGCCTCGGTAAAGAGGAAGGCTTTTCCGCGGGCGGCTGGAGGGCTTTTTTGTAAAGAATCGCCGTCAACTTATCCGCTCTATGCTTCCTCGCTTGCTTAGTGAAAGCTTGACATTGATGGCAAGTTTCCACGTTGTGGCCTTCTCCAAGGCATGCAAGGCAGAGCGAGTGTCCGTCTGCGGGGGGAAGCTTGGTCCCGCACCTCACGCACTTGCGGAAGGGGGCTTTCGGAGCCATAATTTCCTCAATGATCCCACGAAGAACGGGGGGAGAAATTAGAAGTAGTTCTTATCTTTCTTTGTTGGATTCTACGAAGAATCAATGAACCTCTCGAAGTAACAGCCACACGCGATGGCGGTCGAAGAGGAACTGAGGGAGAGGGCGGGAACCCGCGCAGTAGAGACGCAGGGGGGAGGGGTTCCCGCACAAAGTTTGCCTCAGCTATAGAACTTTCCCGAAGCGGCCTCCGCGCAGGCGCAGAGCCCATGTGTGTGATGCACAGAGACCACGAAGAAGAATGTTAGCCATCAGCAGCATTAGAAAGCTCACTGATAGGAAGCTGCAGTGGTGTGGTCTGGACAGAGAATGCCCCCAGCTGCTTTCCTGGAGGTCTGGACCTGCCACAGATGTTTAGGCCTCATCATCCTGACCCACTTGTTCCCCTTCTGTTTATTCTTTCTAGATTTCAGTGCACAATTCTGTGATAACACCATGGATACGGGGAAAAGCTGAGGAAAGCGAGGTAACGAAAAGGAAAGAAATAGTGTTATTTTTAAAGAAAAAGAAGGATGTAATGATAGGAGAAAAACAGATAGGTAAAGGAGAAAAGGCTGAAAGAATAGTGTAGAACTGGGGTCTCATACATGGTTCCTCTGGGCATCAATGTGCCCTGACACCTCCCTTGGCACCCACCAGGCTCCCTGCCCCTCCTGATTTCAGTTTTATTTAAGGTTGTGTTTTTTTTAAACTGGGAGGTTGCCATGCTGCAAAGCAAAGTGCTTCCCTCCACTATCTTTATTTAGGTTTAAAATAGTTATTGTGTTTTGGAGCTCAGACCCCACCTCTGCCTTGTTCTTGGGCAAGTTACCTTTCCTATAGTCTCACCCGTTTGTCCCCTGGGAAATGAGTGTTTTGTGACTGGCCATGCCCACCATGACAGCCATTTTATGAATGAGCAAGCCCCCCATGGCAGCCATTTTGTGAGAGCACCCTCAAAACTCACTCAACATTCCAAATGTGCCCACCAACCCCAAAAACTTGGGGATCCCTTACAAGGAAGTTTCAAGTGCTAAGTAAGGATTGAGATTGCAAGAGCAAGAAGGAAACAAGCTCTGTCCTAGACAAAGGCAGGAAAAGAACTGGAAGAGAAGCGCTGAGACTGCTGAGACTAGGTCAAACAGCTTTGTCATATGTTCCCTGCTTTGCTTTGGGTGGTGGGAGGATATAACCCAGTGTGGATGCCTCCTTGCACCAAACAGTTCAGTTTGTTAAATACTTGAATGTAGATTGCCCAATTTCCTATTCTGCATCATGGGTGTTGTTTTTAAACCATCTTCTTTGTTATTTTATTTCATTTTAACAGTGTTGTATTTTTAAGTTATTTTTATTTGTTGTAAGCCACTTTGAGTACCTCATATTGAGGCAAAAAATGGGCTATAAATATTTTTAATAAAGAGGAAACAGAAGCCGAGAATGCAGAAGTAAACACTCCCCCCTTGATGCAAACTTTAAGCTGTAATAGAACACTTACTCAATGCCAACAGTGAGGCAGATTCAGTAAGGGAAACTTGTGTACAGACTTTGCCTTAAGCCTGGTTTGCACATAACATTAACTCATGTTATGGGTTGTTGAATTCTGCGTTGCCATGATGTGTGAACGTAGCTGCACTAACAAAACATGGTTTGTTAACCACAAACAACCCAGAAAGAGAAGCCATGGTTTGTTATTGGGTTGTGAACTCTGGGTTGATTAAACCATGAGTTTTTGTTATGTGGAAGCCCAGAACTGTGGGTTGTTCATGGGTTGTTTTGCCAGGCTACAGAGGCAGCAGGCAAGAGTGGTAAAAAAAAAAAAACCCAGCTGCTATACATGCCAGTACTATAGTACCACAAAGGCATTTAGGATACAAGGATGGAGAGGGTAGAGAAGGGAAACAACCCAGAGATTGAGAAAAGAAACCACAATTTCTTCAATCATCTGCGAGACAAACCCTGGGTAGGACAACAAACCAGGGGTTAAATAAACCACAGGTTAGCATTATGTGAGAACCAGGCCTATCTTTCCAGTTACAATCAGAGAGAAAGTTTGATGAGGCACTGAGCTGATTCAAGGTTATGTAGTTGGATTTCAGTTCAGCTAGACATTTTTGTAGGAGCTCCACTTGTCCTTTTCCATATGCATCAAAGTAAATAGAGGTTTGGTACAATTTACAGGTCAAGACACTAAAATCAAAGCAAAAGTTTGGTAAAATACTTTATCCTTAAGCTCTTTATGTACACTCCATCCCGTTTCAAAATTTTACAACTGTGATTTTTTGGCTTCAAAGCTGCATTTGCTATGCTAAAAAGATGATCATGGGATTAACATGCCATATAAACCTATAGTAAATGAAATGTAATTTTCCAAGTGTATATACAGAAGAAGGTCAATAATTTACCATCTTTCTGACTAGACTGATCTTCTTCTCTCTTCCTCCTTTTATCCCCTTTTTGGTCTCTCTTATTTTCTTCTGCATCACCTAGTGTTAAATGCATAGAGTTATTTCAAGCTTGGTTTGGAAATACAAGGGAACCTTTCGCCAGCATGCTCACTCTATTTCCCCAAAACTATGAAGATTACCTACGTTGATATAGGGAGAGGAAGAGGATAAAATAGTGTGGCTGACTTTCAGTCTAGCTATATAGAGGACCTTTATTTTTCTATACTTCAAATATTTTTGGCTACTCTATTTCATGAATCATGTTTTGCCTCCCTGTTCAGAGTTACACCACAGCACAATCCCTCAGTAGGATGTATTCGTATGCACTTAATGTAAGTACACTCCCAAATTAGCAATGACAGCATGAAATAGAATGCAATAAGAGGTACTTTCTATTCTGAAAGTAATTGTGCACGTCTTAAGGGCTAAGTTCACATCCACTGTTTGCATTCTTATTCTATTCAACACTTGAAAGTTAATCACTCTTTGCTCAGCACATGATCTTACACACAGTAAAGCAAGGAAGTGAATCTTGGGTTCAGACACGGCAAAAACCTTTGCACAATCCATCCATTTTTTTGTGGAAGGTTGATTGCACCTATGTTCCAGGTCACCTAACTCTAGAGTAGCAATTCTTGAGGGCAGCTCCAGAATGAACATTTCCATTTTTACAGATTTCCAGCTGCAAAAATTGTTCAGTACAATAACTAGACAATCTATCAACACACCCTTTGGACCTGGACCTACCCTTTCCTTAATTAAACAGATTCAGCTGAGTGAGTACAGGATCCTAGAAGCTGGTATTTACCAAGTGGGGCTTTGAGGAATTTGCGTTCAATGCCTTGCTGTATTTGAAGCAGTGCCGATGCCAAGTGATGGACTGCATTATTCACGGGCTGTGGAGTGCTTGTATTAGTTGAAGCAGTGCTTCGAGGTTCAAGTTTTAATCCAATCAATCTAAAAAAAAGTTTTAAAATTCATTAGTTTTTAAAAATCACAAACAGTTTATAGTGGTGGGGACAGGAAAGACAAGAATTCATAAACTTGCATTCCATTCACTGCAAGTTACAATGTTACATCAAGCACTTCATGAGGAAGTATGTACACAAATCAGGTTTAAGAAGCTTGTGTGCATAATAATGCACGACGGAAATCTATATAAACAATTACATTAATACATATCTAAATACATTTATATTCAAAAGGACGTAAATCGTTTCTGGATTCTGGGCACAATGCATGAGCAACTTCTCCAGCATAAGCCTCATCAAAACAAATGAAACTGGAACTCCCATTTGTTTTAAGTGCTTTGTACCCATAGGAAAGTTTGAAAAGAGTGTAACCTGCAATGTCTAGTGTCATTTCAAACATACTCTCATATTCCAAGAGCCCTAACAAGCAGGGCTGCTTCACACAAGATTAATTTCTTATACACATCACTTCTTCTAGGTAATGGTATATAACTGGTATGGTATATAACTGGTATAATGGTATATAATGGTATATAATGGTATATAACTCATGTACGATTAGCACACATATATTTTGGCACATGTACAAGCCACAGGAACCAGCCACTAATCACAGCTTCCCACTATAAGTACAGCTAATATTCTTGAAATCAAATTTGATATGCCTTCAGTGTGTTGCAGTCAACAAAGTTTTCACAATATGTCAGTGAAAAAGGTTTACAAGTGGCTCAACCCTCAAGCCATTTGAGCCAGTTATATAAAAAATAGTTCTCACTCGGGTATCACATCACGAAACAGAACTTCAGACAGGAATAATCAGGATACAATCTAGGCTCTTAAACCTCCAAAAGGAACCTAGATTATAGCACTAGAGTATTTGGAAATTTCATCAAACAAATTGCCATGAAATCAGAATTACAGAATGCCCACCTTTTAATGATAGCGTCTAAAAGTTTTGTTGTTTTTCCAGATAAAACTCTGAAACCTTCACAAATTCCTATCCATATTCCCACAGAAATATTATACAATTCAGTTTAGAGGCTGAATTATAAAGCAGGATGCTGTAGCTGTATCCTGAATCACAAAACCTGCATTGAGCAGGACTATATCAGGGATGGGGGATCTCGGCCTTGATCAGAGATGGGGGATGTGTGGTCCTCCAGACATTGCTGGACTGCAATTCCCATCATCCCTCACCATTGGCTATACTGCCTAGGGCCACACATTCCCCACTACTGGACTAGATAATCTCCAAGGTCCCTTCCAATTCTATAATTCTAATGTCCAGCTTCTATTTTATACTGAGAACTTTCTAAGACACAACACATCAGCCTTCCTCGGTCTGGTGCCCTCCAGATATTTTGGACTTCAACTCCCATCAGTCCCAGCTAGCATGACCAATGGTTAGGAATGCTGGGATTTGTAGTCAAAAACATCTGGAGGGCACCAGGGCCAGGAAGGCTGCACTACATGGCATAAAGCTTTCAAATGCTAAAATAATCTTGCTTTCCTTGTTCCCAATGACTAATTTTAATTTTAGGACTATAACCTTAACGTTTAAAATGCTGTTAACATTTACTTTTCAGAGATAAAGAAACTCTATATTAGGAAATAAAATGGATCTAGAAATCCTAAAATCCAGATGTGCATATGGTCATTTTGAGTGCAGCAGATCAAAAGACCAGATGTTGTGCACACTTTTGATACTCCAAAACTGCAGGCATTTATTTCACAGCCAAATATATCTTTAATATTTTATTGCCCAAAGAAACTGAAAACCTGAAATGAAGCGAAAATGAAATGCCATCGCCTGTTAATCGTAATCTGGATTTTTTATCAACGAGAAATCTTTTGTCTACAAAGCCAAACATTAAACATACATCTCATGATGCCAAAATCAGTACTAGTGCTGTGCTAAAGTTTGCCCTCAAAAGCAAAAATTGTGTTTCTGTGGGAGGGTACCCCACAGAAACGTGCTTACTAAAAGTCATTAACACAATGCAAGGAAATATTTGGGTAGAGAAAACTAACAGGAGAGGGAGTGGAGATTGGGGTTGTATGTTTGGCAGGTTGAAGCCTCCATCCTGTGCTTCTGCCTGCTGCTGCTGTGCATGAATCTCTTCTGTGTGTCTGTGGCTCACCTCATCCCCTGGATGTACATTCCAACACCAACCAACACACACACACACACACACACACCAACTGAAAAGACTCCAAGGAGGGTGCTGGGGTTGTTTTTACTTTTCCACTCCTTTGTGTATTATGTGTATTAGCTTGAATAGCATTGCAGCCTCACCTTCCCCATAATCTCCCATCCCCTGTGCTGCTCAGCTGCTGGCTAAAAAGCAGCTGAGCAGCACAGGGAAGTGAGGAAAACAGCTGAAGAATGCCTGAGACTGGCACAGTGTGTGGTTTATAAAGTAAAAAATACTTCCTCTTTATTTAAAGAAAAAAATGCTTAAGCCTGAGGCACTCCTCAGCCGTGTGTGTGTGTGTGTGTGTGTGTGTGTGAGAGAGAGAGAGAGAGAGAGACAGACAGACAGACAGACAGACAGTGATTGCCTCTGTGCTGTGATGCTGTGACCTGGTTTGCACATCACGACTAATGTGGCCATGCCTGAATGAGCGAGTGCACTGTGTCCCGCATACTTGTCACCGCTTTACATCCAGCTTTATGAACAACCCAGGATTGCCCCATTCCTGGGTTGCTGTTGTGATGTACAAACCCGGCACTCTGGATTGTTTCGTGTTAAACAACCCCGAGTTTTAATCCAACAATCATCCATGGTTTGTTGTTGGGTTAAAACACTTTTGGTTGTTTAGAGTGCCAGGTTCGCATGTCACAACAACAACCCAGGAATGGGGCATTCCTGGGATGTTTAAAAAGCTGGATGTAAAGCAGAAGCGATGAGCACACGGGAGGCAACACACTTGCTCGCATTGTACCCTGGCAATTCATGGGCTGAACAACCAATTAATTGTTATGTGTGAACCAGATGTATGTGTGCGCGTGTGTGGGGGGGAGTTGAGTGAGAGAGTATGTGTGTGTGTGGAGGAAAGAAAGAGAGAGAGGTCTAGAACTTCCCACTGCTGCACAGAGGTGGCCACAGAGGACAGACCTTCTTATTTGCAGGCAGAGATGCTACATCCTATGGCCCTGGGATGTCCCTCATAGGATTGTAGCCTTGGTTAACAAGTTAAAGAAACCATTTCATCCTTTGCTGAATTAGTAAGTATAGCTAAGGATGAAATGCAAACAAGCCTTTCCAATATTAATTTTAAATTAACATGCCTTAAAAGTTGAATAAATTACCTGTCTTTTGCAATAACTCTTGCTTGTTCATCTATTTCCATCTCTCCATCTTCAGTCACAGATTTTATTATGCCATTTTCTTTGTTTTCCTCATTTAGCAGCTCATATTGCCCATTTTCTAATGCTGTCCTCCAAGTTTGCCTGTCTGTTACCTTTAAGCATAATACATTTTAAACAGAGGCCTAACACAAAAAACATTTTAAGACCATTTTAAAGTTGCCTTTTCCCAAGCAAATGAAAATATCATGTCCAGAGAGTTCAGCAGCCATTCTCCATAAAATATAAATAGTAAAAATACCTTAATGGAGCCCAAAGTTCCTTGGAAGATTCTGTCTTCAATGTCCAAAAGAAAGTCTCTGAGCCTCAATTCAAGCTGCTTTTCTGCAGACATTAGAGCTACATCATATGCATTCTGTGTTTTTCCCCGTCCTGGATGTGGCTTATTTTCATTTTGAGGTTTCTCTGTAACAGGAGCCAATACTTTAAGTGACACTTAAAATTTAAATGACCAAAAGATACAGCTCCGTTAAACCAGGACTAAAAAGCACACAACCTAAATACATTTTCTAAGCTGTATACTGGTTTTAGTGTTAATAGCTTTCCTCACAATTAAAGATGGCTATCACCACGCCCAAATCCTCATTCTCCTCAAAAAGAAAGGGTTTGACCTTAATATCTCCTCAAATGATAGCAGAGGGAAGAGTGAAGAAATACAACATCAAGGTAGAAAGTTGTCATTTTGAATATAATGGCAATTTATTTACTGACTGGATTTGCACAACATGGTGGGTTGTCATGTTGTGTGAACCTGGACCGCTTCCCGCAAGGTAGCTTGTTTTCCCCCAACCACCCTTGGTTTGTTTTAGGGGTTGTTGAACCGACGATGGGTTGTCGTGTTGTCCGAACCCAGCCGACTGACCCCACCGTGGGTTGCAGGAACTGGTAAGCCACTCAACCAGAGCAGCAAAATCCCCTTCCTGATCTTGCCAAGCTTGCCCAGGCCACCGCCAGTGACAGCTGCTCCACCAAGCGCCCAAGCAGCACTTTGGAGTCACTGGCTTGTTCTCCCCTGCACTAATTGTGACCCCTTTTGCGGTCGCCACAGTTTCTTTTAAAACAGGGGTTTTGACAGGGACATTTACAGATTTCATGGCTGCATATATCCCTGTAAAAAAACCCTGTTTTAAATGAAACACTTACTTTTGATAGCTGTCAAAAGTAACTGCTCCCGTAAATGGGGTGGGTTAAACTTTTGAGACAAGATTTTATAAATATAACACAGGCCTGAATATTTATCTCAGTGTGGGTTTTATACTTTATGGACACAACCGATTTGCATTGCAGGTATAGCAGCCATATATGGAGAATTCCAGTAGGGCTCACAAAAACACTGTCCCACACCAACATGCATGCATTCAAGAGAGCCAGTGTGGCATAGTGGTTAGAGTGTTGGACTGGGACTCGGGAGATCTGGGTTCTAGTCCCCGCTCAGCCATGAAACTCACTGGGTGACTTTGGGCCAGTCACTGACTCTCAGCCTAACCTACCTCACAGGCTTGTTGTGAGGATAAAACAGAGAGGAGGAGGAGGATTATGTAAGCCGCCTTGGGTTCCTTGCAGGAAAAAAGGCGGGGTATAAATATAATAAATAAATAAATCAGAGGCAATGGGTGACTTGTATGTGGCTTCTCATCCAATGAACTCTACTGACTGACTTGGAACATGGTATTCTGCTGCAAATTTATAATCTGTCTTGTGTATATGTCCTAAAGTGAAATAAAATTAACAGGTGGTATGTAGTGCAGTGGTTAGAGTGTTGGACTGGGACTCAGGAGATTTGGGTTCTAGTCCCCACTCAGCCATGAAGCTCACTGGGTAACTTTGGGCCAGTCACTGACTATCCACATAGCCTACGTCACAGGGTTGTTGTGAGGATAAAATGGAGAGGAGGACCATGTAAGCCACTGTTGGTTCCTTTGAAGTGGAAAAAAGGCAGGATATAAATGTAATAATAAATAAATAAATAAGGTTGTGTATTAAGGCCATAATCTCAAGCCACTGCCTAGTTTTATGTATTCAGTTAAATTTCTGAATACATGATTTTAAGCATGTATTCAGAAATTTAACTGAATACATGCTTAAAATCTTGTAATACATTGGGGCTCTTCGCATGACACGACAGTCCACTGTGGGTGAGGCTGCAGGATGTGCATGGTGCATGCAGCTCTCATTTTGAATATCCAACCCCAGCAAGCATGGGTTATGCGAGGCTTAAACAACCCTCGTATAACCCATGGTCTGTTTTAGGGTTATGCAAGGGTTGTTTAACACTCACTGGGTTTGCACGACACAACAACCTCGAGCAGGAATTGCATATTCAACCTGGCACCTGCAAGCACTATGGCTCGTGGGCACCAGCATGTCGTCTGAACCAGTCAATCTAAAAGAAGCAGTTCAGTGCAATGGATACATAGGAAATAGGGGCTGTTTTATACTTGCAAGGTACTTTCCATATTTAGTTTGTGGAAAGGTTTGAGAAATCCATGCAAAATACTAAACAGCAAGAGTACATGCAAACCATGTTTTCCTGCAACACAAATGAGTTCAACTGTTAAGACAGGAAGACCAAATTCTATAAGAGAAAAATGAAATCTGCGATAGCCAGTGATAACTATAAGACTCACAAAAACTACAATATTTACCTGAAATATGGAACTTTTCTACAGGAAAATTGTTCAGGTGTTCACATATTCTGTTTTTTTCCTGCAAAAGAATGTCCCTTAAGGCACTTTCCCTGTATCCACGGGAATTGAGAGCCACTAGGAGTTGGTCCAGTTGGTTCTGAGAACTGTAAAAACACCATCGGTTTGGCTTATGTATTGGCTGTGACACCTGTACAGTAACACTAGCATCCAAATCTTGGTGAATTTTAGAGGTAGATTCTGTCTTCAAAGATTCTCCAGTTTTAGTGGCTCTCTGAGATTTATCTGAAATATGACCCTGTACGTTATTTTGAAATGAAGATGGTTGAGGCAACAACATGTCTTCTGTAAGCCCAGAATAATCTTCTTCCACAAATAATCCTGGAACAGATGGGAAAAGCCAGTAACGTCGGTATAGGCGGTCACGGCCCAAAGGAGAGATATTGGTACAGGCTGTGGCTTTCTGAATCTTGTCAGTAAGCTCCCTTTCTTTAGTTTGCTGCTCCTCTTTTAAAGCTTCTTCCTCTTCCAGAGTGAGCAGCTCACACTTTTCACCAGTAGTCTCTACTTGCCTTGTAAGATCTTTAAAGCCATTCTGCCCTCTTCTTCCTAAAAGAGGCACAACCATACACACAGTACAAACAGCTTAGAAGTCCTTTGTCTGAAAACAGGGACACAATTGTCCAATAAAAAAATACAACCATTTCATGCCAATAGTGAAGTATCTATTTTTTAATTATTATTATTTGAGAGTACACTTCATGTATGATCAACCAATGAATGGCTTTAAATTATGGACAGAGTTTGTGGCCTCATTCACAATTTCTACATGGAGATTCTTTCTTCTATATATTTTTGAACTAGAGCTGATTTGCTACTTTAAGGAGCTCAAGGCAGTGTAGATGGTTTTTCCTCCTCCCGCTTTTATCCTCAAAATAACCCTGGGAGGTAATTTAGGTTGAAAGATGGTGACTGAAGTCACCTAGTGAGCTTCCTAAGTGAAGATTTGGTCTCCCAGGTCTCCCTGGTTCTAGTCCAGCACTCTACCACTTTACCATGCTGGCTCTCTTTACTAGCTAGTACCATGAGTTTTAAATGCCTAAGTGAGAAAGTTTGTAGTCACTGGTAACTTAACTATCTGGTGCATGAAAGATTATAATTATCCTTTCAAAAGAAAAATGCAGAGCAACCTGAATCTGCAGTCACTGACACACAATGAATGACTAAGCCCTATTTTTAAAAGATGGAATTTCAGTAAGTTCAGAAGACAGGTTTAGAGTGCAATCCTATGCATGTTTAGACAGAAAAAAGTCCTACAATTCCCAGCATGTCCCAGCCACCCATGCTGGCTGTGGAATGCTGGAAGTTGTAGGACTTTTTTCTGTCTAAACATGCATAGGATTGTGCCCTTAATGACTTTTTCTAACACTGCAGCTTTATTAGATTTTCTTCTAATGCCCACACAAGTACACATATCTTGTCTGGGAAACCACTAGAGTTGCACGATCCCTAAATTTTCAGGGAACAGGATAAGCCAGATGGCAACTTATTACAAAATAAGTGTAATATAGCAGGGGTATAAAAATAAAAATATAGCTCACTTCACAAATTGCTAATTTTGACACGAGTAATCAGAACGTGTATATTTTATAACATGTGAAAAAAGATTTTATACCTTGGATGCAAAATTAGGAAGCCAAACAAGATTTATCTCCATGATGAAAAAAGTAATGAGCAAAGCAGCCTTTAAGTATCAAATTAGATCAATGGAATGATTAATCCTTCTAAAATTATTCAAGCTCTCTACAATAGGATGAAAGAGCAAGTAATATTGAAGTTTCAACTCTTTTTTTGCCTTCCATGAAAAATCCTAGAAACAATAAGTTGTGTCAATATAAATCAATACTTAGTGATGAACATACATTAAAAATGAATTTACCTCCACTTCTCTTTTTGTTTGGTATTAGGTCATCTTCATCATCTGTCATAGCATCTTGGTCTTGCTCCTTTGTGTCAGCGTCTTTGCTCTCTGTACTTGTATCAAGCTCTTCCCGTTCCTCCTCCCTGATACAATACAGACACCAGAAATGGAGAGAGAACAAGCCCTCTAAGTTCAAAGAATTATATGGAACTGCATGTGCACAGCACGTGTAACACACTTTAGAGCATATTCTGCAAAGTTGCACTGCGCCCATCTGTGCATCATATGCAAAAAAAGAGACACAAACAAAAAGTTACTGTCCCACAATGGTAGAATTCCAAGGGAAAGAAAGTTTTGCAATGCCCACACTTGTACATTTACTGGAGATGCAAGTACATCTGTCTAGGCTGGCTTTTGGTAGATCAGTTTTAATTGCTCAATGTGTTTTATATTACAAGTGTATGCACATGCGTACATGCATTCCATTTAAACATTATCTCTACCTGTTTTAATACATGATCCCACATACAGTATAAAATAGGATATATATTAAGTAAAATTATCTTTGTGCTTTGCGTTATATGAGCATATTCATTATTACAGGCCAGACAGAGGTAATTTGAAAATTTTTTATATTGATGAAAAGGTAAGTTTATCCTGTTACCATGTACATTAAGACCAGCATGTCAAGGAAGAACCCAACTGAGTACTAGAATACCTATAAGTGTGAACCATAAATAGCAACTATCATACCCAACAGATACTTCAGTTGTAGGATTTTTCTGTTCTTCTTTCAATTTCTCCTGTTTCTCTTTCATTTTTTGTTCTTGCCCTTTTAATCTTTCTTCTTTTCTCTTGCGGATTCTGAAGTTACATAGTATAACAGTCTGTTAGTTTCAGCATGTGGTATCTTCAAATATTTCCTCTAATCACATCACTCTACTGGAAATAATTGAGATCTCTGGATCTGTACCTTGGTACATAATAAATTATAAAAATAAATAAAAAGTAATTGTTGAGTCTCACTGTTGATGAGGAAGGACTGTAGGCTCAGTGGTAGAACACATGCTCTGCATGCTAAAGGACCCAGGTTCATTCCCTGGAATCTCAAGGTAGGCCTGTGAAGAATCCTGTTTGAAACTTTAGGGAGCCACTACCAGTCAGTCTAGACCAGTGTTCTCCAACCTTGGGTCCCCAGGTGTTTTTGGCCTACAATTCCCAGCATGCCCCAGCCAGCTATGCTGGCTGGGGCATGCTGGGAGTTGTAGGCCAAAAACACCTGGGGATCCAAGGTTGGAGAACACTGGTCTAGACAATCAGTCCGTGTTGGTATAAAATAATTTTCTATGTTTGTTCTCAAGGGCAGATCGCTAATTCAAAACTACATTTTTATCTTGACAGTTAAAAGACACTGTAAAAATTGTCTGAAATGAGGATAATTAAATTAACCATATATAGGTTTAGCTAAATTATGATAGAAGGGTCTAGATACTATATAGGATGCTTTATTTCCAATAGCCTAGTTTTTCAATATTAGAAGCTATTCTTCTGGAAAGAGTTACAGCTTGGCTTTATCTCGGTCATATTTGGTCCTCTGTGTTCTTCACACCTTGCTGCTGCAGCTTCTCTTTCTTTGCGATGCTGTTCTGCTTTTAATTCTCTGAATTCCTGTTTTGCCTGTCGCAACACATCAACAGAGTCCTCAATGAAATCTCGAGTAGAAACAAGAGTCAGAAGCTTCCCACAGAGAGCATGAAGAATCCTCATCTTCTCTCCTAATAAAATTAATGTAAAGGTTGATGCTTCATTACAGAAGTCTGAGGGTCATCCTTTGAATTGTCAGTCTCATCACTGAGCACTGAGGCAAGATCACTCTCCTTAATCCAGAAGTGACATTTGGTTAATTAAAGCATATGACTGCTGCAAGCTATAAACGTGGGCACAGGGTATCAACATATCTGGATGATACCACATGCAATCTTGTTTACGTGTGTGCATATGAACCTCTTGTGAGGCATTTTCCTATCTACATCTAGTCCTGATCCAAAGAATAAGGCAACTGTACCATGCACTAAGGAGCTTTTGGGCTTCTGCTTGTAGAACATCAACCCCCACCCCCACCGTCCTCCATGCCATATAGAAAGTCAGTATTCTTAGACAGTATTAGACATAAACTCATGGTGTAAGTCACTTTTTTAATTTCTACAAAATTAAAGCACCAACCTGAGCTCAATCTTCCTATATAAATTAATACTCAATCCTATGTATGCCCTGTCCAACTTTGATTGCAATATTTCTGGGCATTATATGCAGCATCTACACAACTGCTAGTGCTAATTAGTTAAACTATTTGTGATCGTGCTTCAAGAGCCTCAAGCATGTTTTTCTTGACTTTGTCCCAAAAAGCATTTCTTATTTTGAGAACCTCTGTCATGTAACAGGACAAATTCATTCGGCTCTATTACCCGATGATAAATCATATACTGCGGTATATGAGAGTTTCTTCAACAACCCAGGACTGCTCAATCTTAGCTCCATACAAGCATCATCCGTAGCATCAAATCCTCCTCGCTTCTGGTAACGATATTTAGCATTGGCTGAGGTTACATCTGCACCTGATGCTAGGATATGAAGTCTGAGAATCTCAGAGAGGGTGCAGCTATCAAGATCCAAGTTTTTCAGATTGCAACCTACAGTTAACAACAGAATGAGATTAGACTATTTGGCGTCTAAGAGCATTTAGCAAACAATGTGAATTATACATTTTGTAAAATAGAGCAAAACAACGTAACAAAAAAGTGAAACCCAGACATACCCTGATGTAACTGGGGCCATGCAGCTGCCAAAGTTGCAACTGCAGATAGTGCAGATTTTGTGGGGTCTGCATCTTCATCCAAAGCCTCTGTTAAATCTTTAAGGAAATAAAGACTTTATTCTAGTGTAAATTAAACTTGCATTTGGGAGGCAAAGCAAGCAAGCCTTTTTAAAGCAACATATAAACTCAATATTCATGTAAGCTGCAGTGCAACAAACAAATGCATACTACCGAAAAGCCGGAGAAAGCATGCAACACTCACTAAAAGCTTCTTGCACTGCACACAAGCTGACTGCAAGAGTACAAACACACACATGCAAAGAAGAATAAACCGAAGAAATGACCTTGTAAAAGAGGTTTAATGCAAGCAGTCAAATAGCATCCTACTACTACATTCCTTATAATGATTAAGCAGTGCAAGACCAACAGAAACAGATGCCAGCAACCAGTCAGTGCTGATCTGCCATATTGCACAAGAGATTCCATATTCCACACAGTTGATCAGAGATGCACACCAATAAGCCAGTTCTAAAGCAGCTTTCAGGCAGTTTAGATACAGCAACATCAAGGTTTTCCAGGGGGACAAAACACAGAAATTTCTACATATCATACTTTTGTCACTGAAGGCACACCAGTACTTGTTGAAGAAATAAAAACAAACACAAGTTAGACCTGGAGCATACGAAACCAACAATAGGCCTATGTAAATCATTTTGCAGCATCAGCAAGTACCTATGACCACTTTCATACATACAGCTATTTCAAGTTAACAAACCTTAATTAATGCACTTTAAGACTTCTCTCCTGTTCTTATGCAGGAGTTAAAGTGAAGAAGCAACAAGAGTAAGTACTCTTTAAAGCCAAGATTTCTTATTCCTGAAGTATTTGTTCATATTTCCCCCCCAGATGGAGGTCTTCCCTACCCTACAAGAACTACTACATCTTCACAAAGCAGAACTGAGCTACCCTTGCATAATTACACTAAACACAAAAGTCACCATGTGCAATAGTTAACATATCTTCTTCTGAGCTGCTCCTACACAAACACCCGAATGCCTTTTGCTTTCATTCATGTGAAAGGAGGCTAACCAAACAGAGTAAGTTACAGCACAAAACTATGAGCATGTGACCAATCTGCAAGTAGATACGGTAAAATCGCTCATATCCATTTTGACTTGGACACCATAGCTACTGCAGATCCAGTTTTTGTAGTTTTAGTACCTACTTGTCCAGTTCCAATGGATACTTTTCAATTTGTAGAGTCAGAGGATGTGGACAGGATTCTTAGAGAAGTGAGGCATGTGTGCTCGACCCTTGTCCTTCTTGGCTTATAAAAGCTGCCAGAGGGGAAACAGCTAAGTGGGTTGAGAAGGCCCACAAGAGGGAGTGGTTCCATCAGGCCTAAAAGAGGCATTGAAAGGGTTTTTGCTAAAGATGCCCCTCCCTGAATCCCACTGCACTGGATAATTTCCAGCCAGTCTACAATATTCCATTCCAATATTCCATTCTTAGGCAAGGCGCTCAAGTGAATGGTAGCATTTCAACTCCAGCTTTTTCTACAGATTATCTGCACACTTATGCACCCCCTGCCCCAATCCAACTAAAATAGTATCCCTGGCCTGTGCTGCTCTTCTGCCTGCTTGCTTTTGCTGCTTGGCCTTTGCTGCACATGCCCACTACTATTCTGATTGGTGGCAGCAGGCCTTTTGTCAGGGGGGAAAGTACCCATGGTGACTGAGCTGTACTTGAGCTGAGCCACTGTACTGGGGATCTGGAGGAGGAAAGGTAGGTAACATGGAGCACTGTGGGAAGGAGGGCAGAGGAAGCCATGTGGGGGTAGGGTAGAGAAGGGGGAAGCCAGCACCATAGAAGGAAGACAGAGCAGCTGGGGCAGGGCAGGAAACGGGGCAGATGTGGCAATGGGCAGGGACAAAAAGAGCAGGTGGGGACATGGGTGAGGAGGGCAGATGTGGCCTGGGGAGCAGAAAGAGTAGGACATGTGTTTTTCCTTCCTTCTGGGTATCTCAGTGGTTCCCTGCTCTCTGGCCGTCCCTTTCTGGGTTTGTGTGTGTGTTCTAGGAAAGAAAGATGGTGGGGGAGTTGGCTGGCACCCACATGAGAGAAAGAGAGAGAGAGAGAAATTGCCCCTGTGAAATGGGTGCTCTGTTGCGAGTAGAAATCTGCACTCAAATGAGTGGTTTTGTGGCTCAGAACCCACCTCTGCCTTGTAATCAGTTTCTTGGGCAACTTACTTATCTTTCAGCCTCACCAGTTTGCCTTTTGTGAAATGCGTGTTTTGTAACTGGCCATTTTGTGATGGCACCCATAGCACTCTCTCAAAATTTCAAATGTACCCATGTCCCCAAAAAAGGCTGGGGACCTCACATTTAGATCCATTTCAATCTGGTTTCAAACCTGGTTATGGGAAACAAACTGTTTTCATTGCCTTGGTGGATGACCTTTGCTAGGAACCGGACAAGGGAAGTATGTCCCTGTTGGTCCTGTTGTACTTCTCAGTGACTTTCAGTACCATCCATCATGGTATTCTGAAACACTGGAATGCAATATTTTATATGTACTCTTATATTATTTTTAGATTTTTTCATATTGTTCATTACATTGTTTTTTAAATTGTGGATCTGATTAGATGTTAGCTGCCTTGGGCATGTTTTATGGAAAGACAGGGTATTAATGCAGTAAACTAAAATAAATACACTATATTTATGAGTTTGTCTGGAATGCCTCAGTCAAAACTACAGAAAATTAATACTTGATTTTACAGATAGGCTAAATGAATACTCCCTCTGGAATCGTACAGTAAGAACTTCTCAGTTTAAGAGAGCCCTTTAAAAAGTGTGTGTGTGAGACACAGACACATAATGAATGATGTCAACAGTGCTACTAACAATCTATGGAAAACTACTTTCTATAAATTACTCCAAACAACAATGAATGCTCTATCTATAGGTACACAAGAAATCTCGCCCTCAAAGATTGCTTGCTGAGTGTTGAGATAACACTATTTCCCGCACAACTGATTTGCCAATAGGGCAAAAAGTAATTTGGATTCCCCCTCAACTGAGTAACAACTACACATTCCTTACATAGTGGCTGCATTCACACGTAACGCTATGGTGGGTGGGCTGTTTGCAGAGCAACCCACGATGTGCCTATCAGACAATCGGGCTCACAGTGGGTTGTTCTTACACTCCTTCCCCCTCAGTCCTCCAACTGGTATCAAAGTGTCCTTCGCGGTAGAACCCATCTTGTTTCCCCCTCCCCACTTTGATCGCTACCTTCTCATTCGCTGCCATCTTTATTTTTTTTAGAGCCTCAAAAATGTGCAATTGGGGTTGGGGGGAGTCGGCCCCAGAAAACTGTGCAGTTGTGTTTGTAATTTTTTGGGGGGGGGTGCGTCAGTCTTTCACTGGTGCATATTTACAGCTTTCCAATATATGTAGTCTTGACTGGTCAATGTACTTGTCTGTTTCAGCTGTCAAAGGGAGCGGGGAACTGCAGTAGGTAACAGACTGACAAGGCAAGATTGCATATAGGCTATAGGCTAATTTCTTCACAGTTGCTGAGCTGTCACTTGAAAATCATGGGGAAAGATGTAGGTGCACCAAAAGGGGGTGGTGACAAGATCTGCCCTTTAGTAATGTAATCCTCTGGATTTCAAGTGTTGAACTGAACGTTACTCCAGGGGAGAGCTTGTCACCACCCCCTTTTTGGTGCACCCACTTTTCCTGCTCCCCCCCCTTTACTGGCAGTTTTCAATTGACAGCTCAGCAACTGTGCATAAATTTGCCTACATGCAGGCTCACCTTGTCAATTGTCATTTATGTCAGGGGTCCCCAACCCCCAGGCCGCGGACCGGGACCGGTCTGTGGTCTGTTAGGAACCGGGCCAGGACGCACCATAAGCACCCCACCTGGCTCTCGGGGTGCTCGCAACCTCCGGCGAGCACACACACACACACCCGCCACTCGTCCCTCTGCTCGCCTCCCAGGGAGCATTTCTGGAAAACCGGAAGTGACGCGACGGGAGACCCGTCGTCTCACTTCCTGGTTCTCCAGTGCTACTCTTTTTACATAAATACCATGGTAAAGTACCTTAAAACAGCCGTGAATAGCAAATCGCGGCCGTTTTAAGGTACTTTACCGTGGTATTTACATTTTAAAAAGCAGCACCGGAGAACCAGGAAGTGACACGCCGGGGACCTCGTAGGCCCTTTCCCTGGTGTGATTGGGTCGAGCGGCAGCAGAGAGTCTCCGAGAGTCTCAGGATGGTCGAGTGGGGCGAGTTCGACTCGCTTCAGCCCCCCTCGAGACTCTCGGATAAATCCCTGCCCGCACAGCAGGTGGTGCGCAGTGGGCGAACCCCCCTCCCGGTCCGCGGAAAAATGGTCTTCCGCGAAACCGGTCCCTGGTGCCAAAAAGATTGGGGACCACTGATCTGTTACCAGCTGCACTTAGCTCCCTTTGACAGCTGAAACTTACAAGGATATCGACCAGGCAGAGCTACATATATCAGACAGCTCTAAGTGTGCACTTGTGCCTGAGCAAGATCGACCAAAAAAAGAAAAGAAAAAAATTACAATACAACAACCCATCATGGGTCGAACAACCCCAGAACAAGCCATGGGTTGTCAGGATGGCTTGTTGCCCAAAAATAAGCCACCCTGCGGGAAGCGGTCTAATTAGGATGACACAACCCCACAATGGGTTGTTGTGTTGAGCAAACCCAGTCAGTATAACATTCACCCAAGAAACCCTGAAAACCCTATTTTTCTGGATGAAGCAAGAGATCTAACAGACTATTCAGGCTGATGCACACAGTCCTACGCAGCACACCTTAACCACATACAGTAATACCTTGGATTGCAAGTAACTTGGTCTGAGAGCGTTTTGCAAGACAAGCAAATTTTTAAAATAAAAATTTTATTTTAATAAAAGCGACGTCTTGTAATACAAGCCTGTAGGGATGTAACCGCTCGCCTCAAGCAGGCGTAGCGGACCGAAATCGGCCCCACTCACGCCCGCCAGACTCGCTTTGATATAAGAGTGTTTTGGATTACAAGCACAGTTCCGGAACGAATTATGCTTGCAATCCAAGGTATTACTGTATGTTCCTTTTGTAGGATTCTCCCACAAGCCCTCAAGACACTATACCCTCAATTGTGACTGTATCGGTTCCAGAGAAGAGATAAATTTCTATTAAGTTCGGGGCATGAAACTATTTAGGCAAGACACATTCTGAAAAAAGCAGAAAAACTTCAGCATCCTAATCCTCATGCCTGCCACACACACACAAAAATGAATGCAAGAGCAAAGATTTCCAATGCAGGTTTCCCACAGGGAACGAAGCAGAGCAATGTTAATTGAACAAATATTGCCATGCATGCAGATTAGTATGCTTTAATAAGCACAGTAAGCACAGTAAGTTCTGCTGTAAAAAGTACAGTTGAAGTCTGACCTTTGGTCTCAGCATCAGCTATTTGGTCTTTGGCCACTTCTTCTTCTTCTTCAGCCATGGCTTGAAAAATGGCAGTCAGGAAGAAAAACAGCAATTCACATAGTGGGCCTTCACTGTCATTTCCTACAAGAGCTTCCTCTAAAACTTCTATAAATAAAGCAAGAGAAAGTCCTCATAGTCAAACTGCTACAAATACACAGAGAGGAAAAGTGAAAGCAGCTCCCCAACATGTAATTGTCAAATCCTATCATTTGCTAAGTGGTCATCTTTATCCAGAGTTGGTGTGTTTGGCTGCTCAAGATTAATCAAAGATAGAATGCTGGACTTGGACCAGGCAGACCAGGATTCAAGTTTTTATATGGGATATTTTCAAACTGGTGCAAGAGAAACATTTGCCCTGATTCAACAATTTATTCCAGGTAGTAGAAATGCAGATGGATCAACTCCACCACTTGAAAAAAATCTCATTTTGTTTCAAATAAGGGGCAAATCTATGTGCAATGTTCACTGTGCATAATTCCATAGGTCAGCATGTACAAGTGCATGCCAGTGCAAAATGAATGGGGACATTTGGGCACATGAAACATTTATGCATGCATCCAAGTGCATATATATCTCATGATCAGGCTGACGGTTGACAAATAGAAAACATACAATAAAGGGCAGATTTAATAAGATACATTAAAAATGTCAATTGCGGGCTTCTAAGCCAAACTGGACCATGGAAGGGAAGAGAAACTTTCTCTCTTTGAACTTTCTTTCTTTGCTAAACAACCCACCTACCCCTGCCCCAGATATGCTATGTATGTTTCCTGCAGATTCCTTTTTCAGGTAAGCAGGAACAACATGGGGACGTGGGGTTTTCATCCATGGAAAATTATGAATATACTGA
Source organism: Shinisaurus crocodilurus (assembly GCA_021292165.1). Taxonomy (NCBI): domain Eukaryota; kingdom Metazoa; phylum Chordata; class Lepidosauria; order Squamata; family Shinisauridae; genus Shinisaurus; species Shinisaurus crocodilurus. The sequence goes on from CM037876.1 coordinate 267,602,766, forward strand.
CAGAAACAGGTGTGCTATGAGGGGGAGGCGGGGAGAAACAGCAACCTGGCTTCTTTGGCCAATGTAGATGAGAGCCAGTGTAGCGTAGTGGTGAGAGTGTTGGACTGGGACTCGGGAGATCCGGGTTCTAGTCCCCGCTCGGCCATGAAACTCACTGGGTGACTTCGGGCCAGTCACTGACTCGCAGCCTAACCTACCTCACAGGATTGTTGTGAGGATAAAAATGGAGAGGAGGATTATGTAAGCCGCCTTGGGTTCCTTGCAGGAAAAAAGGCGGGGTATAAATATAATAAATAAATAAATAAAAATAGTTAATGACTACTGTAAATTGTAAAATTAATATTCAAAGATGCATTAAAAGGCTTCATAAATGTAATGCCAGATCACACACATGAACCAAATACACATACAGGATTGCACAGAGAAGCCTCCACGTGAACTGGGCTGTACCCAAGAGAGCTCACAGGCATAGCGGTCATCATGGTGGCAGTTTCTGTAGCCATCACCAACATGGAAACGAATGTTTGCCATCTCCACATACAGCTGGGTTCACACAAACTCTTCTTCATGCAATCCAATACTTATCAAGGAAAAATACTTTTCAAAGAGAAAGCCAGTTCATGCATGTGAACTGGCTCTAAATTTAAGTGAAATCTTTAGGAAATGATTATGAATTCCCACACATCAGAAGCATGTAGAAAGTCAAAGAGCTTAAAGCAAAAGGCCAACCCCACCCTGCAAATACTTGCCTAAAGTGACTCCATCAGGAAACTCATCCTGAAGATCAAAGAGTTCCCCAAATGCATGGAGAAACTCCAAGACCATGACAGCATCACCAAAGATCTCAGGAGGTAGTCTGGTTTTCACTGGTGTTGGAACTGGAAGTTCCTGTGATGCAAAACAAAACAACAAATATATTTGAAATGAACAACCAAGAATATAAGTCTCACAGATTTTGAATGCTGGCAGTTGTAGGACTTTTTTCTGTTTAAATATACAGAAGATTGTGCCCTAAATAGCATGTCTTCTCTTGAACTAGATATAGCTATAGCTCTTAAACGAAGAATTCTGAAACAGGAGTCAGGGATCTAATGAATGTGGCACCTTGAAACAAAGTACACAAGGAATGCAGATGTTTATCAATTCACATGTACCAATAAACTGAGGTTTTGCACTCTGTTCTATATAGGAAATAGCTAAGAGAGACACTCTGTGAACTGAAGACAATACACATTTTCCTAAACAAAGTGTAGCTCTCCAGTTAAGGAAAGCATACTGCATTTACTATAAGATGTGATTTTTGTTTTTACTCACAACTGAAGTGAAACATAGGTACATCAGTAATTAAAGTATTTTATCCTTCTCTTATCAATATTCTTTTTCGGAAACAACTGTTTGTCTTGGCTCACTACTGAGAAGAGGAAGAATCCCCCATTTTAATAGCAAGCCAATCATGCACATCTTAAAGAGCTGCAGGCCAACTAGCAAAACAGCAGTTGTCTGGTACACATTTGATTCTAGATCTAATCCAGTGTTCTCCAACCTTGGGTCCCCAGATGTTTTTGGCCTACAACTCCCAGCATGCCCCTACCAGCTATGCTGGCGGGGGCATGCTGGGAGTTGTAGGCCAAAAACACCTGGGGACCCAAGGTTGGAGAACACTGATCTAATCATTATGTTTGATAATTTGATCCATCCCCTAGGAGTGATCTTTGATTAAAAACTGATTTGAAAGGGCAAAAAAGGTTCTGAAACCCAGTCTTCTATGTGTAAGCTTTAATAAGAAAAGAGCATCAAAACTACAAATCTGTCTCTTATGAAACTATGTAACAAACTCCAAATATTGGCAAAAACTTATTTTGACATACTGTCAGCAAATTGGCAACGCTTAACAAAAGCATAACAAAAAGCACCTTCAATATTGCACAGAAAAAACTGAAAGACTCCATTTTTAAAAAGCAAAGAATGAACAATCCATATTCTTTATTCTTGATGGAGCATGGGCATATTACAGAATACTAACCTCCTGATCATACTAGCCAGCAGCAAGTCTAAAATTAGGCAAATAGAATACTTGCTAGACCCCTGGATGGTGTAGGGGAGGAGCTATATCCTATACTACTTCAATCCATGGTGATGCCACCATCTTTACACACCAGGCCCAGTCCTGGCCCAAAGAACTGCCCTCCTATTGACTTCAATGGGAAGGGAAAAATTAAAAATAGCAATCAGCGACTGCCTGACCCACATTACCACAACAGAGTAGAGAATATGGGGTAACTCAACTCAAAGCACACCATCATCAATATATAAACCCCACATTGGAAGACCAAAACTCAGAGGATGGGTGTGGGGTTCATCCCAACTCCAGAAACTATGTGCTCCAGCTACTGATTATTGTTATTGCTTTTTGTCTCCCTTTGCTCCCCACAGACTGCTCTCCAATAGGTAGGTTCAAAGGGACCAAGAAGCTATTCGGTTCTGTTAAAACCATGAGGGAAGGGGACCCTAGCTCCACCAGCACCAAGCTTCTAGTATTCCTTGTAGGGTTGACAACCTACCTTTACCAGGCAGACTGCTGTGCCAATGCAAGTTCCATGACAGTCAGACAACAGGTGATGCTGGCACTAGCATGGACACACCTGCTCCAGCGGAGCAGAGGAAACCTTGGACACCTTCCCTTTCTGGTGCTCTTTCCCAAAGACACTAACTGCTAAGCCAGCTGTACACTTCTTGTATCCTGTTTTCCCTACCAACACCCTGACCTTTGACAGGAAAGACTGATGAAAAGACCACTTGTGCCCCCAATTCCTTCACTTTCCTATCCAGTGCTCATAGCCTTTCAAGAGCCATTCAATATTTCCTCCAGCTGAACTATTTGTTCCCAATGGATTAGCAGGAGGGGATAATTGCCAGTTGGCCTGATGAGTCTTAGTAGCCTCTCCATCACAACTTGAACACATGCTCCAGGAAGACAACACACTTCCTAAGATAACATGTCCCGTCTCCACATGGCTGCCTCTGTCTCTGTCAGTTGGGAGTCTCCGACCACCAGCATGTGTCTGCTTCTCCTCGGGTGCATGATTAAATTCCTCCTATCTACATGGGTCCAACTGTCCTCCTTGATGTTCTGTGAAGCGTGGGGTGGTGCCTCATCTGCAGGTGGCCCAGGATCACCCCCCATGGGAAGAGCCTAGTATCAGCTGTGTAGTTCCAGTGGCAAAGAATGTCTCCGGATTCTCTTGGTCCTATGCGTCATGCACTTCCACTCCCGCCTCTTGCCCTTGCTTCCTCTTCCTGGGAAACCTTCCCCTTTTGGTGCTCTTTCCGGAGGGCCTTCGGCCTCCCATTCAAAAACCTTTCAGCTACCCTGATAAGTTGAAGTGTACAGAAGTGTGCCTCCTCAAGTCACTTCACCTTCTCTTCCAGTAGAGCTACTAGCCTGCACTTGCTGCAGGGGTCATTCCATGTAAAATCAACCCCCCAAAAATGAAAAATTTACCTCACCATCTGCGATTTTTTAAAAAAAACTGGCATACTGGTAGACCAGCATGAGAAATGAACATACACCAAATTATAGGTCATTATACCTCACAGTTCAAAAGTACAGTGTGCTCAAAAAATGCCCCAAACACGATTTTTCAGCATTTGTGACTACACAAAAAGTATCATAACTTCCTTCAGAATTGACCTAGAAAGTAAATCATGGTGTCATATGAAAGCTCCCAAACTACCCTTTTATATGATATGTAACATGAAGCATGCATGTGAAATAAAATATTCAAGGTCATAGTTTCTTTAATTTTACCTTGAATTCCAAAAAAACCAAATGGTTTTTTTTGCTGATTTTTTCCCTCAGATAACCCATGTTTACCTTGAGTATATGTACCGATTTCCAGAACGGGGTTCCGAACAGTTCAGAAGATGTGAATGTTCTTATACATGCACAGTACGTCCCTACAATAACTTCACCCCCTTATACACACTTAAAACAGAATTTTTTGGAGGGAAATTAAACTTAAGCCCGCCCCCTCCCTTCCGGAGCTTCCGGGGCCTTCAGGCTGAAACCAAACCAGGCATGGGTAGGCCTCAAACCTTCATAGATTTCATAGATCATAGAGTTGGAAGGAGCCTACAAGGCTATCGAGTCCAACCCCCTGCACAATGCAGGAAACTAGAGGAGATATATCTCTTTGGATGTCTACATTAAATCAAGCTTTATTCACAGATTCTGATAAGAAAGAAAAAGGCAGGCCTGAAGCCGTGACAAGTGCTGACCCCACTTCTGCTGCAATGTGTTCATGACTTTTCAAATTGTTGAATTCCTGCACACCATTTCTACAGGTAGCATAACTAAGATCTATTATTTCCCTGATGGTGCAGCAGCACAGTATAAAAACAGTAAAAACTTCAACAACTTAAGTAAGCATAAGTCAGATTTCGGTATTGATGCAGAATGGCACTTCTTTGCCACATCGCATGGAAAAGGGCCTTGTGATGGTTTGGGTGGCACTGTGAAAAGGTTAGCTGCTCGAGCAAGTTTGCAGCATCCGTATGAAAAACAAATCATGACCCCTCGTCAGCTCTTTGATTGGGCAAAGGAGAACATCACACAGGTTGCATTTCAATACACCACAAGTAAAGATTATGAACTAGAAGAAAAGCTTCTGAAATGTTGCTTCAAGAATTCAAGACGATTCCTGGGACGCAGAAAATTCACGCTGTAATTCCATTAACAAAACACACTGTTGCTACTAAAAGATATTCATTTCAATGCGAATCCAGAAAAGAGACAGTGACTATTAAAGAAGGAGAACTGGAATTGCAAGAAATACGAGGATTTGTTATATGCGTTTATATCTCACAATGGTGGTTAGGTTGTGTTTTACAAACAGATGATCAGAGAGCAGAAGTGTTAGTGAGCTTTCTTCATCCAGCTGGACCAGCAAAATCATTTATGTATCCAGATAAACAAGACGTCCTATGGATACCATCTTCAGATGTTTTGACAAAAGCTGATCCTTGTTGCCCAACAGGGCACTTCTATACACTAACAGACAAAGAGTGTCAAGCAGCAACTTCAAGACTAGAAACTACTGTTATGAAAAGCTCCTTAATTTAGGACTTGTTAACAAAATGTTAGCAAGTAATATTTGAACTGCATAAAATCTGATCAGCATATATAAAAGTAAAATGGAAAATCTCATCTATGCACAATAATGGTTTTTCAAGCCCACATCTAAGTAAATCAAAATAACTATGCTAGTAAGAGTCCCATTTTGAAATCAAGTACATGTTTCCAGGGATGTTAAACGGTTATTTAAAACAAAAGGAGTTTTTTGTCATTATTCAAGGTCAAACTTCTGTATATTTATTTGAAAAAATTAAAATGAACATTTTTATTTATTTATTTATTTATTATATTTATACCCCGCCTTTTTTCCTGCAAGGAAACCCAAGGCAGCTTACATAATCCTCCTCTCCATTTTATCCTCACAACAATCTTGTGAGGTAGGTTAGGCTGAGAGTCAGTGACTGGCCCAAAGTCACCCAGTGAGTTTCATGGCCGAGCGGGGACTCGAACCCGGATCTCCCGAGTCCCAGTGTTTTCCCCAAGCATACTGGTGAGTACCTTTTTAAAAGTACATATGTTAAACCTCATTCTTCTGAAAACAATAGGCCCTGCAACTTATTTTTTTAATAAGCAGAACAAGTTCACCAAATCTTAAGCAATTTGCTTTCAGTTGGAAATATTCTTTGATTGATTTCATACCAGAATGACCACCCAGAGGAAGTATCATTATTCTACACAAAATGTCAGAAGTATGCTATTGTGAAAAAGAATACCTAATTCAGAGCTGCACAATTATGACAGGGTAGCTTGTACTTGTGCATAATATTTTATTCAAAATCTAAGTGATAATGCATATTTTCTTAAGATATGTACAGTGAGATAGCAATTCATATGAACTATGACACATACACACAGAGCGCCCCAAAAGATGTAACTCGTTTTCTGTTAAGAACCCCATTTTGAAAATTGGTACATGTATTAAGCACTGTCAGATGGAATACTAAAAGAAATTTTTTTTTAGTTTTTGTAGAATTCAAGGTCAAATTTTACTATTTGACCTTGAATATATATTTATTCCAAAAAACCATTTATGTTACATATCAAATGAAAGAACATTTCAAAGGCTTTCCATCAACACCATGATTAACTTTCTAGGTTCTGTAGAACTGGAATTACTGTAATTTTAATGTTGTCTGACACACAAAAATTAACATTTTTCTTCATATTTTTGATTGCCATATCTCCAAAAGTTTTTGTCCCAGAAGTCTAATTTTTGGAGCAGCTTATTTTCTCAGCAGTCCCAACAAGTTCACCAAGTTTCTTCAAAATCGGTGACAGTCAGGTAAATTCATTGGTTGATTTTACATGGAATGACCCGCAGGTGTAGTAAATGCTGCCCTCAGGCAGGAAGACTAAGCATGGCACACACCCAACGGGTGACTGGAACAGCTCCCTCAGTAACCATGGTGCTAGGATCTCTGGATGACTCTGCCATTTCCCTGAACTCCCTCAACCTTCCCCCACTAAACCTCCACATAAAACTCTCCTGTTTGCCCACTCTAGCTGCTTACTCCCAGGACACAGAGAGGCTTCCAACAGTGCATGCCTGCTCTGATTACTCCCAGCTACTGGAATATTATATTATATTATATTAATATAAATTATTAATGTTTTATTACATATAGAAAATGTTGAGAGTGTACATGACATAATCTCCCTAAGATGTGTTTTTCAAAAGGCACTAGTGGGAGCATAAGTGATAACCATATGCTAGGTTTACAAGCTACATATAACCCTCAGATAACTTTCTGTAACCACACACCTGTAAGGCATCGAAGGGGGACCTGGAGCATAGACAGAACCATGTTGTTAAACTTGTTGTCACATGGAATAGACTGTCTTAAGATGATAACATGTATGATGACTATTTGACTTCCTGCTTTGTATCTCTAACATGCCAAACCCAAGCATAGTAATGTGGCAGGGGTTCAAGAAATTGAATACATATATACATGCGTATGTATTCCATAACTATAGGCTACCAATTTACATTACCTTAAGATCATCACATTCCATGTCTTCTCTACGCTTACTCCATTGTTTTAGATGTTCCAGATATTTCCTTTTTTCCTCACGTAGTTTCTCTCTTTCCTGCAATTACACAGAAAATTACTACCAAACTAGTTAAACCAAACTGTAGCCTTACCTTTACACTAGAGAAAGCCCTCAACGATTATGAAGAATAATATTCCTGCGGCCAAATTCCTAAACCCCAGTAGTGTGTCCAAACTGGACTAAGATAAAAGAGCTTCATTTTAACCTCAGAGAGAGAATGAATATTAGGAGAAATCTGCCATTCCAGAGGTTTAAGCTTAGTACATCTTTTTGAGATCTGTGAATACGATAACCTTTGCATCACCTTTGGCTGAATCTTTGCTTGTCTCTTTGACTTAATCTATGAGATCCTGTTCTTCCTCCCTCCATATCATGTTAAAAGTTGTAATAAGTTCCAAACATCTGTCAGGGAAATGTTTGATCAGGAATACATTGAGTTGTATGTTGATCAAAACTGCTCCGCTCCAATTGAGACTGAAAAAGTCAGTCAGTAGTACCTCTGACTGGCACATTTTAATCTCAGATTGGAATCTGAGAGTAAAGACATTCTCACTCCCTTCATTTTAATTATTAAACTGAAAGCTAGGATAAAAGATGGGGATAGAAGCTATTGAACATTAGGAATCTTTTACACTAAAAGAAACCTCATTGCATGCTGCAAGATAAATACTGTACTCTCTCTATCAACCCTCGCACTTTGTTCCTGAAGAGACTTCTGGCTCCTATGCCTCATACCCCAAAGGCATGGACTAAAGGAAAGGTATGTCTCCTTCACAAACCCCTACTGCAGGGGTCTTCAAACTAAGGCCCGCGGGCCACATCCGGCCCGCCTTGCCTTTTTATCCGGCCCGGTGGCCCATCGGCGGAAGCAAACTTTTTTTTAACTCTTTCAATTCAAACAATGCTTGAAGCAGATTCTTTTGTCGGCGTTCCGCATCCAGCGTAATTACATAATTTCCTGCCGACACTCGGCTCTCTCCCTTTCTCTCTCTCTCGTTCCCCCTTTCCCCTTGTTAACTGTCTTGTTAATTGCTGTAAACCACCCAGAGAGCTTCGGCTATTGGGCGGTATAAAAATGAAATAAATAATAAATAAATAAAATAACTTTCCATTTAAGGGGGGGAAATCATCCCTATCAAGTAAAAAAAAAGGACCCGGGTCCTTTTTTTTTTACTTGATCCATTCGTTCATATTTTTTTCAAACTATAGTCTGGCCCCCCAACAGTCTGAGGGACAATGAACTGGCCCCCTGTTTAAAAAGTTTGAGGACCCCTGCCCTACTGCCTCCCCAACTGGTCCATCAGCCAGCTGGAACTCTGTTTCTCCGCTTTTTCCTAGGATTTCCCCTGGGTTTTCTTATCCTTTTAACAAGTTTTTGTTCTTCTGGGGAGATTTGGCTAATCCAGGCCTCCCCACCAGAGTGCTTGCATTCTCAAACAATGAGAGGTTATTTTTAAACAGTTATTCTTTATGTTTTCTTCTAGTTATTTGAAAACATGGTAGCAAAAAGGTTGCATATATTGGCTACTCGAAAATGATTCTGAAGGCAGCATCCATCTTCTTGGTAATCTGAGAATTAAGGCTCTCCCCAAAATCTAACTGCATACATGTTCAGTGAATCTGAACTCTTTGAGAAAACTGCTGCCAGGTAATTTCTTCCCTGCATTTCCTTCTTTATTGTGGCTATCCTTCCACCTACACCCATGAAAACCTCTCCCATCACCTTCAAGCCTTCTCCCTTCTGGCTTCAATGACCTTATTGCAGCCTCAAAACCTGCATTTTATTCTACTACCCACATTGCCCTAGAAATCTCATTTATTTATTTATTTATTTACTTATTTACTTATTTATTTATTATATTGTTGAATCGCCCATCTGACCAGTCATCCAGCCACTCTGAGCGATGTACAGTGCAATAAAATACAAGAAAAAACAGAGTGTAAAACACAATTTTAAAAAACAAACAAACAGTACAGCAACAACACTCTAAAATCCCCCAATTGGATCATAACTGTGCCCATCTTATTTATTTATTATATTTATACCCCGCCTTTTTTCCTTAAAGGAACCCAAGACGGCTTACATAAATCTCCTCCTCTCCATTTTATCCTCACAACAACCCTGTGAGGTAGGTTAGGCTGAGAGTCAGTGACAGGCCTCAAGTCACCCAGTGAGTTTCATGGCTGAGCGGGGACTAGAACTCGGATCTCCCGAGTCCCAGTCCAGCACTCTCACCACTACGCCACACTGGCTTCTTTCCTCCCCTTCTCCTTCCCATATCTGGATACACACACACACACACACACACACACACACACACGGAAACTGTACAGCATATGTTACACTTTTTTTAGCAATAGTTTTCCTGATACTTGGTTTGGGACTGCCAACATCTATGGTATTTTTGAGCTTTTGTTAACCTGGTAAATGGTGGCTTTCATTTAACATTTTTAAATAAATGGCTGACTTTTTCTTAAGTTTTAATTTTTAACAAAAAGTATATTATTCTTTTAGAGTCCTTGTCTCAGGCTTCCTGATTCCTCCAATGCCAGGGAATCCTGTTTCAAGTAGTACAAAATGACTCAGAGTTAGAAGATTCCTTACACCAGTTCAGGATACATGTCAGTGGTCACATGTGTGTTAGCCAGTATAAGTGTTAACATTTCTATTTCAATCAGTATGAGAGAACAGCTTGTATTTGGCTAGGCAGGGTAATGTAACAACCCAACACTGCTTATACTGAGATATGATTACAACAATATTTATTACGCAGTTTGCTTGAAAATTAAAACCTGTAACTGAAAATACAATTTAGAATTTTATCCTATACTAGCCAGGGGGCATGAGACAGTGATGCAACATTCCAAATAGGAAGCCACATTCCAAATAGGAAGCCATTTATCTGAAATAGTTATGTATCTGCAACCTAACATTGCTACTACTATGCATCTGAAGAAATACATCACTGCCGCCTGTCTGCCCCCGCCCCCACACTAAGATTCAAGTTCTGATTAGTGGGAACCTCTAAATGCAGTCACAGAATATGACTGTCACTGCCATTTCAAATTCATAACTATCAGGATCCAGGATGGGGAGTACCTGACCTTTTCTTTTTCTATTTTGAGTCGCTCCCTTTCTTCTTTCTTCTTTAGCCTTTCTTCTTCCACAATCTTCTTTAGCTCTTCTTTCCTTTTTTCTTTATCTTCTCTCTCTCTCTTTTTGGATTCTACAGCATTTGCCTTCTCCCTTTTTAATTTTTCTTTTTCAAAAGGTATACAAGAGAACTAGAGTTATATTTTTTAATTACTTATATAGACCACACACCAAGATCAAGTTTTCAAAGAAAGTGAAATGGCTGTATACATTAAATTTTTTCACCCAACTCAAGTCTGGTACAATATTAATGCAATTCAAAACAAGTTGTAAATAATTTCCAAAAAATGTTTCATATCAAGAACAAGCAAAATTATGAGGTTTCCAATTTGCCAATTGGCATTGTAGAAACACAGCACTACTTGTGGCTGTCTGTGCTGGCTTGATTCTTATAGTCTGGGAATATGAGAAGAAGAAGAGTGGTGCTATGAGAAAAGACCTAGGGGCAGGCAGCTACTATTTTTTATTTATATTTGTCACCTCATAACTTGTGTTCTCCAGGCAACATACAATGATTAAGTTTAAAAACAAAATAAAAACATTACAGTAATACAAATCAAATTCAACACTAAAATCCAGCACTGATACAAAGAATAAAACAATCACCAACCACAGGAAGCAAGCTGATCATTAAAGAGAACTGAAACAACCTTAAAGCCAATCAGTCATCATCAACAGACTAGCAATAGTCTCTGGCCTCTATTTACTATACTGCTTATAACTTAAATGAATAAACTACAATGTTTAGGGTCCAATCCAAAGCTCCAGGTACACAGTAGGAACCCACACTCCAATACAGAATAGGCACACACACAAGCTGGTTTTCCTCTTGACTTCACTCTTGGAAGCAACTCTGCATGCAGTAGGAAAATACGTATAGGGTGCCTCTGAGGTCAACAGCAACCTTAACGCTGAGCTTGTTATTTGTCAATCAATAAAAATTAAGCAAGAATGACAAGCAAGTGCAACCTGGGGTGCTCCAGATGGAGGGCTCCTAGTGCTACCAATTAGAAGGCATTGGGCAATCATTCCATCTGCTTTTGCCTTAATAGAGTTTATGTGGTAAGAAAAAAGACAGAAGAAACAGTGGGAAAACACAGGAGGGTTAGGAGTGAAAGATGACATTGTATGGAGTTCCCCCCTAGAATTCTATGAACAATGGTGTGATAAATGCCTCATCTGAAACCACCCCTGGCCACCTATGACTGCAGCCAGGAAACATTCCCAAACACACACACTATGGCAACAGTCTAATCATAATTACTAGAAAGCAAAACCCAATGAAATCAGAGAGTCTTACTTCCAAGTTTAAACTGTTTCAATTTTTAAAAAAAACTAAGATAAGGTACCTATATCCCATCTTTCCACTAAAAATAGAAAACTACAGGTGGCTAACAACACATCAATAAAAATAATCAAAGTACAATAAAAGAATAATAAAATCAAGAACACTAAAACAGCAAAGCAGCAGCTAGTTAAAACATCAGTCTTGCTTTAAAATTATAGGCTAAAAAAAGGCTTGCCTAAAGAAAAGCATCTTAAATACGTGACAGAAGATAAAATTATGAAGGGACTAAATGAGCCTCTTGTGGAAGAGAGTTCCACAACTGAGGCACTGCCTTAGAAAAGGCCCTCTTTTATTTGGGCCATAATAGTTTCTCTCTTGGAAGAATGTAACACATTAAAAACTGTTTCCAAAGGGATAGTTGTGTTAGCCTGCTGCAGCAAAAACGAAGGGTTTTGTTAAGTCTTCAAGGTGCCACAAGACTTCCAGTTGTTTTTAAGCAGAAATCAGCCCAAGATTCATGCTTTTTTATCCAGGAAAACATTATTCATCATCCAAGGTTGAACTTACCCATGGTCATGTCTTCTTTTTCTTTTTGGAGTCTTGCCCTTTCTTTTGCTGCACTGCTTACATTTCTAGGACTAAGCTGTTCTTCTGCAACCCTATCCTCCTGGGGACAAAAGCACAAGCTCATGAAAGGGAAATAACTGAAAACCTGCATCTTTCAACAGCTTTATAAGTAAAGACATGTAATACGTTTCATTGTAAATTAAAACTAGAACAAATTAGCAGGTATATGACAAATTAAGAAAACTGGGAAGGTGCTTCTTTTGTGGTGATAGCAAGCTTTGATTACTTTCCTTCATCATTCCAAGTACGAGCACCGGTTTGGTCCAACATCTATACAGCTACTTTGAATCTGGGAAGCTTGGTTTCAAGTCCCACCAGTGCCCATAGACTTCCAGGGCTTTGGTAAATTTCTCTCTCCTGTATCATATTCCAAACTTAAAAATAGCGATGTACCTCAGGGAATTATCATGCAGGTGAACACAAAGAGAGCAAGGCACTTCACAAATTTAAATGCTATACAAATTAGGTTGGTAGTATAGGATGTAATCCACAAGCGTAATTTGTTTGAAAGCAGAGAAGCATCACATTACTTACATGACCATCAGATGCCATATTTGGAGGCCTCCTTCGTCGCCTGTTTGAAGGACTGAAGACAAAAGTAGGTGGATCATCAGGAAAGAGGTAGGAAAAATTCTGTTCTGCTATCTTATATTTTGCAATTGATATCGCCTTGGAAAAGAAAGGTGAAAAAATCTACTGTTTTAGCAGGCCAAAAGAGAAGCAAGTATTCTGTTCCCATTATTTCCTAGATTTCACCACAGGAATGAGGTATCTCTACTAAATGGAGCCACTCTTGAGTAAGCACCATTGAAATAAAGGGCTCACAAGTCCATTTAGGAATGGAGCATTATCTTCTAAAAGGGCACACACAGAGACAAACACAAAGATTTCCAGAAGGATGTTAATCTGTTGCAGCAAAAACACCTATAATTGAAACAGGATAGCTGAGACACTCGGGCTTGTGTGCTTCCTCTTATCCTTTCCTCACTTGCTCCAATTCCCTCCTTGACTTCAGTTTTTAGGCAAACCATCATTTGCTGTTAATTTGTCAATTTAGATGTAACAGTAAACTATGAGTTTGCCTGAAACCTGAAGTAAGGGAAGGAATCAGAGCATACAAGGAGAGCATGCAAGCCTGATGACAACTAAACCATGGTTTGGCATTATAGGTGATTTACTCCTGTAATTTATTTTAAAGATTTATATACACCATTCTTCAATCTGAAAATCTGAACAGCAGTTAACATAATAGCACTAAAATAAAATAACAAAAAACAGTAAAGTAATAATTAATGACTGCATCTAACATAAAAATTGCCGAAGATATAACTACAACTAAACTGGTTATCATGATATAAAGCAATAGTGCACAACATTCACTGCCCATAATATAATGTGATCAAAGCTCTATTATATCAGTCAACATAAATGGATTGATCCAGAGCCCACAGAGCTGTCTTCATTGTACTGATACAGAAAGGGCAAATCAAGTGTTAAAGGCAGGATGTTTTCCTAGCTAGCTAGCTAGCTAGCTAGCTAACAGAGGAGATTTTAAATACAAATTTCAGAAGGGCAAGAACATAAACACTTATAATGTACATCATACACAAAATAATCAAAGTAAAAACCCCTAAATCTGGCAGGAGTATTCAATTTAGTAGAAAGGAAAGACAAGTCACAAGCCTAAACACTGAAATTTACATGTCAGCCAGTTTCAGACAAATTAATTAAGATCAGAGCAACTACGGTATGTTTTTATTCTCCACCTTGGTTTCAACCTTAATTAGATTACCTTAATTTTAACAATGCCATCATGTGATTCACAGTGTTGCTTCAAAAAAAGCTTAAGTCTGTCACGAGAAAAAAGATGTTTCCTCCGGCTATGGTGCAGTTGAAAAAGAAAAGGAACATACATCATTATCAAAGATCTTACCATTACCAATCAAATTGGCACACCAACTGTTACACAGTTTAATTTTTAGTTTTCCAAAGAAATTAAATTTATTAGTCTCTTAGGCAACTACTGTTCCAGGCATTTCTAATAAGAAGCACAAATACCAAACCATCCATGAAATCTGGATTAATAACCAGTCTGCAGTTATTATAACAGAGAAATGTAGCTGTTCAAATAATGAATTTTAGAGTAAGCTGATGACTCTATATTTCAAATAAAGTCATTCCGTGCACTCAGAATCAAGCTACCATGAGTGTTGCTTTCTTATGTTAGTTTTTCATTAAAATTGGGGTTGGGGGGAGCCACAATTTAGAGAATTTCTACAATAGAGTTTCAAAGGCTCCCATTATCAGAATGCAAATGAGCAATACATTTATTAGTTGTACTGTCGTTATTAATATGCTCAGTATCATTATTTTAAGTTCTACATCAAAACATTTAACAATATCAAAATCCTCTCTCCAGTCCTCAAGCGTCATACAGCCACCTCTAGGGAAAGAGATTACCTAACTTCAGCACTATACAATTATTACTCATGGAAGGATTTTGATACAGCAGAGGATCCTGGTGGCAGAAGTTTTGGTGATTCCCCCCTCCCACTGCACCCCCCCCCCCATTCCAGAAAGTCCCCCAACACTCCAGAGCAAGTTTTCAGAGGGTACAACAGGCAATCTACAAACGTTGCCTCCCCACTTCTGCCAACAGAATCTGGATCCAACCCTACATTTGCACAGAGGCAGTAGGACCATACCACTGGTGCTTACCATATCTGAGATGCTTTCACTGTAACAGATTCATACAGTTGTTTCTTTATAGGCTTCACTTTGTACTTGAACAAAGATGGATCAATTATGGCTTTTTCCTTCCTAAAAATAAAGATCAATTATGATTTTCTTCCTAAAAGGAAATCCATCTGAGCACCATTTGGTGTGTAAATGGAATTAAAAACTTGAGGCAACAAGATGGAAAGTACAAAGCACATAAGATTACAATTTGAGAGTTTAGAAAGCAATTCTAAAATCAAATGGTTGCCCTGAATACTAGCAAGGAAAAAATATTTAATTATATACATTTCCACACAAAGATAGCACACCCAGACGTATGTGCTGACATGCTCCAGGATATGCAAACAAAAGCATATGATATAGGTTACCTATAAGATTTTGAAATGTTGCAATTCTCTTACTCATTAGGTTAAAAAGGCTGTATCGATTTATATGAAGAGGTTTTGCAGCCATTATAACTTTTTTTGGTAGCCTTTTAAAACTGCATCCATACTTTCAAAATATAAAACAATAGTATTTACCCATTTTGTGCAGAACTGGTATCCAAGTCTGAATCATCACTATCACTAATGACAATGGTGACTCCATCTGCCCTGTTGACATGGCCATTAGCCATTCCATTGTGATGTAGCGGTGCTTTAACTTCCAAAATCTTACAGTGCAATCTGAACCAAAGAAGACATTAAAAAAATATATATTTTTATGATGCAGAAATGTAATAGAATATATTTCTTAAAGAAGTTTACAATCAAGTACTATTTTATCCTAACCAAAAAACACAAATAAAATAGTGGGAAGGGTGTTTCAACAGTAATGTCAAATACACAGGGTGTACTCACTCATCCCCGAAAATCCTATCCATTTAGATTCAACTTTAATTACCTTACTTTCATTACACACGCAAAGGTTCTGTAGTAATTTATTATGAGATAGATCCCAAGAACTCCAAGAGGAAGAAAAATAGTCACTAGCGCTATTTTGCAAATGCTTGCACATGCACTAGTGAAAGAGTTTGTGCAGTGCTATAATAGGCAGGTGCCTCAGCTATTCTCATGCTTTTGCAAGCTCTTGCAAAACTGGAAGTCTTTAGATTTATTTTCACTTTTCTCATGCAATACTCCAATGTGTGTTATAGCTTTTTGCAAGTGAAAGACACTATCCATAGCAAGGGGAAGGGCAATTTCCACATAGAAGCCTGCATGAATGTACATATGCAGCAGTACATTTACCCAATTGTCAATGTCTTATTATGGTAGTCAAGCTTTTAAGTGATTATTTGGAAAGGTTTTCATTACCTGTTTTGGCTATTGGTACTAAATCATAAAACCTTTTGTTTTATCCAAATGGTAAATAGCTTAAAATGAATGTCTATTTTGTTACTTAAAAACTAGGCATTAAAAACGCTTTTCATAGGAATGAGGAAAAATTAAAGGATTTTATGTTGCTTAAGTATCTACCCTAGCAAAAGATCATCCCTTATTATAGTTGATGACCCAAATAAACAAGGATAACATGATTGTTATGTATCTAATCTAGTCTTAATGATGGCCTGCTTTATTTCCGACACATTTTAAGGCTCCATTTGGTGTTTGTGCAGCCATCTCTCTCTCTCTCTCTCTCTCTCACACACACACACACACACACAGTACACAGTTGAAGACAAGACTGTTCAATTCCAAACAAAATAATGCAATAATTCCACTTTCAAACACATTACCATTAAAAGTATAGGACAGCCCTTGCCAATTACGTAACACACACTAGAATTTCTTTGGCCTTTTAAGGGTCATTGTATTGAAACAGCAGATTCTTTAGTTCAGTTTAGATTATTTAATGAATGCAGCTAACTGAACAGACTGAGAAGGGGGTGGGAGGAGGATATGGCCAGCAATGGCTTTGCTTGTGGCCTTCTCAACTCCTATCCCCTGCAGCCACTTAAATACCTATGGACAGTAGCAATGGGGTTCCTTTAAAAATCAACCCTGCATTCTGAGCTAGCTGATTGGCTTTGACTATACAGCCCAATCAAGTATGGGTAGATGGACAGTCTAGTACATACAGCCTTCCCCAACCTGGTGCCCTCCAGATGTTTTAGACGACAACTCCCAGCATCCTGACCTTTGCCCATGCTGGCTGGGGGTGATGAGAGTTGAAGTCCAAAACATCTGCAGAGCACCAGGCTGGGAATGGCTGGTCTAGTGGTATGGCCATACTACCTTGCAAGTGCAACATTAATGAAGGGGTGGAAATGAAACATTTTACCTTTCTAAATGTCAAAAGAAATAGCTGTGTACTATTTATAAGCAAACAAACACTTCATCATGATCCCTTCATTCACTGGCAGAGGTCTAATCATACTCCTCTACTTTCCCACATGTGTTGCCTACTTCTCCACTCCCATTACTGGAGCCACCAGACAAGGAAGGTAAAATGTTTTATTTTTAGAGCCATGCCTTCAACTCACACTGGCCCTTGCCAATTTTAGGGAATACCATACAACTGACTTAAGAGTGTTCCAAAGGATCCTTACTCCATCATGCTCCAATAATTATTTCTTACCATGAATGAAGAATCAGTACTGTGTTAGCTAAAGACTCAGAAAGCACTGAGGTCTGGGGAAAATTAAGTTTAACCAAATGAATGGAATTATTAACTTTCTGTTGTACTACTTACCAAAGTTGTACAGTTAGAGTTGCACTGTTTTATTTCAAATTCACATGAAGATGGATTTTAGCATCTCTAATGTTCTTAATGACATACATAACAGGGGGTTTAATATGTCATTAAGAGGTTGGACTTTTAAATGCTATAGTTTAGACCAAGTAAACATGTTCTATATTATCTCAGCAGGTTATCAAAAGTAGCTGTGTATGTCAAACAGGCTTCATATATTTAAATGTGCAATCACCCTTTTTAAGAATTCCCAAAAACATTTAATTGCTTCAACAATATGCCAAATTATGAGAAGCATGAAAAAAAGATGAGCTGAAGTGGCCTTGTCTCTTATTTTTTCCCATGGAAACATTAACAGATACTTTCTTAAAAGTTTAAGATGTGGCTTTTTATTTTATATTTAAAAAAAGACAACCAAGAAGCACATGATTCAAGTGCGATCAGTAGCATGGATCACATATTTTTTTAAGGACTAGACAAATTCATGGAAAAGATCTATGAGTGACTAATCATGGAAGATAGGACTGGAACTTCCATGTTTAGAAGTCACACACTTCTGATTATCCAGGTCCTGCTTGTGAACTTCTCTGACAGATCTTTCTGGCTACAGTCATGCCTTGGATTGAGAGCATAATTCGTTCCGGAAATGTGCTTGTAATCCAAAACACTCTTATATCAAAACGAAATCCCCCCAAAAAAATTTGTACAGAGATTTTTAATTTAAGCTGTACTACAGTACTTGTATTGCAAGACGTCGCTTGTATATCAAGTAAAAAAAAATTAAATAAATATTTTAAAATTTGCTTGTCTTGCAAAACGCTCTCAAACCAAGTTACTTGCAATCCAAGGTATTACTGTACTATTGGAGACTGAATGCTGGACTATAATTTTTGGGTCAATCCAGCAAAACAATCCAGTAGCTATGTTGATTCTGGTCCTAAACTGACCAAGTGTAGACCTTAAGTTCCCAAATGGTTAGGACCAGTGCTTTTTTTCTGGAGAAAAGGGTACCGGAACTCTTGGATTACATTTCCTCGGGAGTAGATGGCGATTAAATTGTAATGCAATTAATAGAAGAAAAGGTGCTGGAACTCAGTTCCGGTGAGTTCCACCAGAAAAAAAGCCCTGGTTAGGACACCAGGAACATGCCATGGACTCCCATACCATGGCTCTTTCACTTCCATGATTTCCTTTAACTATAGGATAGCATTATATCTACACTGGCAACAAACCTGGTTAAGAGATTTCTTCAATGTATGTGTGCTTGAAACCAAAATTTGAAGTGGGTCTGAAAACTGTGGTTACAAAGGCAATCTAGTTAACAAAAGCAGAGTTAGCACTGATGTAGACATATTGCTACACCATGAAAAAGGGGGAAATGTATGCGTAGACGTGAGGAGAGAGTCCAAGTCTGTTGCGAACTCAGAATTACCTAATCATGGTTAGGAGATTAAGAACATAACATCAGCACTGAGGCCATTGTATTTAGAATGATAAGAATACAGAAATATAACACACTATTTCTATCATGCAGACTGTATTCCTTTTATTTAGATTTATAACCCTCCCATTTTACACAGACAGAATAATGCTTTGTATCACAGCAAACTGGTGAATCTGCCAGTTCAAACCTTCCAGATAAGGAAATGAGGAACTGGATCAAAGACTATGACTCTAGTTGTTAATACAATCAAAGATTCTAGTACATGTGACCAGCCAAGGCCACCTAAAATTAAGTGGTTTACAAATTGGCCCTAAATTTTGTTTCCTTTTAAAGAGCCATAAATATATCTATCAAAACTAGCCCATATCAAAGATGCTTACCTTTCACCATTATTCCTAAGTACTTCGACAATTTCACCAACAAAATAGCGGTCCTTGACATAAGCAAATATGTCATCACAAGCTTCATGAAGTCGTGAGCGTTGAGTGAGTGTAACTAAGTACAGGACTGGAACAATAAGTGGCCTTGGAAAGTTTTGGAGATTTTGTCTGGCTTTCTTTTCTGATTCTAGTGCTTCTTGATAGGTGAGTCCAGGTTTACCTGTGACAGCACAACTCCACACAAGGCTATTACACAGAATGGTTCGTTCAAAAAAGTCACTGCAAGAAAGAAAGTCAAAATAACTAAACTGAACTCTACAAGTCAGCTACTGTTCACCTAGGGTGAGATCCAGTCAAAACTAAGCATTTGCAAATCCTGGTTGTTGCGGTAATTAACTCTTTTCCACTGCCATCTACTGAATTTAAAGCTTGCCTTTATTTATTACACTTATGACCTGCCATTACTCCAAAGAGCTCAGGGCAGTACATCGTTCTCCCCAATTGCAAACCGATACTTCACAGTATTGTTGCAAGCAAGCTAGGCTGAGAGATAGTAACTGGGCTAAGGTCACCCACTGAGCTTTATAGCCAAGTGGAGATTTCAACAGGTCTCCCCACCACTAGACTGACACTCTGACCACACTGGCTCTCATAATCAGGTCATACCCATAGTTGTTTTGAAATAGACAAAGAAAATATACTTGGATACTGTTTCCATTATACTAGGTCAATTTGTCCATCTAGCCCAGAATTATCTCCTCTGACAGTGGTTCTCCAGGGTCTCAGGCAGAGGTCTTTCCCATTACCTGCGACCTGATCCTTTTAACTGGAGATGCCAAGGTTTGAACCTGGAACCTTCTCCAGTTTATCTCAAGGAGCGTCTCCAGCAACACCAAGTGGGCCGCTCAACAAGATCTGCCACGGATGGCCTTCTCCTTGTCCCTTCAGCCAGAGCAGCTAGACTGGTGGGGACGAGGAAGAGGGCCTTTTCTGTGGTGGGCCCCATACTGTGGAACTCTCTCCCGAGTGACCTCCGCCATGCCCCCTCTCTGATGAGCTTCCGTCGCTCATTAAAAACCTGGTTGTTCAGGCGGGAATATGGGTGGGTTAAGATTTTAAAATTTTTATATTGTTTTAATGTATTTTATTGCATTTATGTATTTTATTCTGTGTACATCGCCCAGGGTGGCCGGTTGCCGGCCAGATGGGCGATAAATAAATATTAATAATAAATAATAATTCATGTAAACTAAATGCTCTACCACTGAGCTATGGTCCCTACCCAGTTGCCACTGGTTAGTAACCACAATGTGCCACCAGCTAACTGATGGTCAAAACCATAAGTCTCTGAAAAATATTACTACATAAGGGCCCACCCACATGTATTTTCAATAATCACTGTTTGCCAACCGGCATTTACAAAAAAATAAATAGTGAATTGTTCCAAAATGAGTTTTAAGTTTTAAGATAGACTTGCTTACAATTAAAAATTCTAGGGTTCAAGCCCCATGACTCATAAATTGGAAAAGGAAAATTAAGTGTTAAAATGCCAAGTACTGTTTTTTAATGTATTCATTCACTCACTCTTTGTTCTGCTCTTAGAGATATAAAATATTCGCTTACTGGCTATTTTTAATCGCAGTTTTCAGCTTTCAGCAGTTTTTCCATCTTTTCCCAATTCCAGTTCTCACAGAAATAGTAAATTCAATACCTACCAGTAGTTGTGTACTTAGAAGGGCTTCTAATGGTGCAATCCTATGCATGTTTAGACAAAAAAAAGTCCTAAACCTCCCAACATGCTGGGAGTTGTAGGACCTTTTTCTGTCTAAACATGCACAGGATTGCACCCTAAAATGCTTAAAACCATCAACACATTGGTAAGGGAGGGAAGATTCAGCAACGACAGCAACAACTGACACTAGGAAATCCCTAGCATGTCATTACACACATTCAGAATGTTCAGCAGCCCACCACTTTTGTTCTGCTGCCTTTTCTATTCTCCAATAGGTTTTTTGTTAGTAGTTTGTTCCTGGCATATTCCCTTGATAGCTTAACCAGCATGTTGGAAAGACACTTCCTCTTCCTGCAATAACTGTTTCTTCCCTGAACCCGCATGGCTAGATCCTGCCCCCCAACACAGACACAATCCCTCCCTTTTAAGAATTTTAAAGGAAAACAGTGCTACTGCCTGCCCTTGTGGTCAAATGATCTGGCCTCTCAAGTTGCTGAAGGACACCCAACTGCAACATCTTAAGAAGTTAGCCATCCCTAGCATACTTGGAGCCGAACTATACATAATGTTAATTGCATCGCATTTAATGTTGTGCATGTGTTGTTGCTTTTTAAGTATAAAAAGCCACCACAGGGTGGGGAGGCAGGGAAAACAAAGCAGTACACAAAACTGAATCTGTGGCAGCTGGAAGGGGAGTTTAACCCTTCCCCCTTTGCTGAAGTGCTTTAGAGAAAACCCATTTCTGAAGTGTCTATAATACACTGATCACAATGCATAATAGTAACTGACATTTTATCACCACTGATCCTTTCATACTAACATTTTAAAGTATTTTAAAAAACCAAACCACCACACACACACACACACTAAAAAAGGTAGCTGCTCTTGTTTTTTGATTTGACTCTAGAGCCACCTGCACTATATGGCAGGCCACTGATATTAGCAACATGTGGTTTGGAGAATACAAATTTAAGCTTTTCGTGTACACGGATTATTTGATATTTCTGAATCTGGAAAACAACTTAAGAACAGATCTAGATATTTTGAAAGCTAGCTAAATGGATAACAAACCTATGAGTTTGTGGGGTCAACGTGATACTCTGGAAATTGACATAATTTTTATTTATATATTCATTTATTTTATTTCTATACTGCCCAAAAGCCGAAGCTCTCTGGGCGTTTACAACTATTATTAAATTTTACAATAAAATACAATATAAAAATAGAAACAATAAAAACACTGAAAAAAATTTCACTAGACATTTTAAAAACAATTTTAAAAAAAGAAAAAGGTGACATTACCACCACCCCATGTGCTACTTGGAGCTGTTAAATGCCTCAGCATAGAGGGCAGTCTTAACCTGGTGCTGAAAGGATAGTAAAGTTGGCGCCAGGCGGGCCTCATGGGGGAGCCTGTTCCACAGTTGTGGGGCAGGAATTTCATTGCATAGTCCCGGGGGAGCAGGGATTTCATTGTGTAGTCCCGGGGGAGCAGGGACTTCATTGTGTAGTCCCGGGGGAGCTGGGATTTCAGTGTAGTCCCCGGGGGAGCTGGGATTTCGTTGTGTAATCCCCAGGGGAGCTGGGATTTCGTTGTGTAGTCCCCAGGGGAGCTGGGATTTCATTGTGTAGCCCCGGGGGAGCAGGGATTTCATTGTGTAGCCCCGGGGGAGCAGGGATTTCAGAAAAACAGAAAATCGTGTTGTGACACCTTTCTAATAAAACATTTTAAAAACAATAAATGATTGAATAACAATAAATGCATGGAAGAGAAGGCAATCAGTGGCTACTAGTCCTGATTGGCTATATGCTACCTCCAGTATCAGAGGTAGTATTTATTTATTTACTTATTTATTTATTATATTTATGAATCGCCCATCTGGCCAGACATCCAGCCATTCTGAGTGATGTACAGTCCAATAAAACACAAGAGGGGGGGGGGAACACACACAGTATAAAACACAATTAAAAACAGTACAAAACTTAAAAATCCTAACCCACCCCATATTCCCGCCTGAAAAGCCACATTTTTAATGCCCGGCGGAAGCTAATCAAGGAAGGGGCATGGCTGAAGGTCACTGGGGAGAGAGTTCCATTAAATTGGGGGCTGCCACAGAAAAGGCCTTCCTCCTAGTCCCCACCAGCCTGGTTTCTCTGGCTGATGGGACAGGGAGAAGGCCATCCGTAGCAGATCTTGTTGAGCGGCCTACTTGATGTTGCTGGAGGCGCTCCTTGAGATATACTGGACCAGAGCTGTACAGGGTTTTATAGGTCAATGCCAACACCTTGAATTCGGCTATGCAAACAACTGGTAGCCAGTGCAACTCTTTGAGTACTGGAGTGATGTGATCATGCCGACAGCAGCCTTTAACCAGGCGAACTGCTGCATTCTGTACTAGCTGCAACTTCCGAACTGTCTTCCAGGGTAACCCCACGTAGAGCGCATTACAGTAGTCTAGGCGAGAGGAGACCAAGGCATGAACCACTGATAGGAACAGATGATTAGGAAGGTAGGGGCGCAACTGCCGCATCAGATGGAGCTGATACAGTGCCACCCAGCTCACACCTGACACCTGAACCTCCATGGACAGCTGGGAGTCTAGAATGACTCCCAAGCTGCGGATCTGATCCTTCAGGGGTAGATGTACCCCATTCAGCACCAGGTCAACATCCCCTAACCTTCCCTTGTCTCCCACCAGAAGTACCTCGGTCTTGTCAGGGTTCAGTTTCAGCATGTTCCTTCCCATCCAGCCACCCACTGCCTCCAGGCACTTGGACAGGGTTTCAACAGCCAACCTTGGTGAGGACTTGAAGGAGAGGTAGAGCTGCGTGTCATCCGCATATTGATGACAGCGCACCCCAAACCTCCTCATGATAGCTCCCAGCGGCTTTAGGTAGATGTTAAATAACATTGGGGAAAGGATGGAACCCTGCAGCACCCCACAAGTGAGCGGCCAAGGGTCCGAAGCCTCCTCCCCAAGAACTACCCTCTGGTACCTTCCAGAGAGGAAGGACCGGAATCACTGCAATACAGTGCCTCCCACGCCCAACCCCTCCAGGCGGTCCAGGATACCGTGGTCAACGGTATCAAAAGCCGCTGAGAGATCGAGGAGGACTAGGAAGGAGCATTCGCCCCTATCCAAAGCCCTCCTCATATCATCCACCAAGGCGACCAAGGCAGTTTCCGTCCCATGTCCAGGCTTGAAGCCCGACTGGCATGGATCTAGATAATCAGCTTCATCCAAATGTGCCTTCAACTGAGCCCCCACCACTCGCTCAATCACCTTGCCCAGAAATGGCAAATTGGAGACTGGGAGAAAGTTGTTCAGGTCTTGGGGATCTAAGGAGGGCTTCTTTAGAAGCGGTCTTATTACTGCCTCCTTAAGGGCTGATGGCATCACTCCCTCCTCGAGGGAGGCATTCACTACCGCCCTGATCTCCCCACCCAGTTTTTCCCTGCAGCTCATAACAAGCCAGGACGGGCAAGGATCAAGCAAGCAGGTGGTCAGCTTAACAGAAGAAAGCACCTTGTCCACTTCACCAGAAGGAAGAAGCTGGAACTGATTCCACAAAACCGGACTGCCACTGGCCTCCTCCCATTCACCCACTGTGTCCACGACACACGGAATCCCACTCCTAATCCGATCAATTTTATCTGCAAAGTGCTTTGCTAAAGCCTTACAGGAGGCTTTAGACTGTTCCAATGGATCCGGAGCAACTGGACCGACCAGGCTCCGGACCACTTGGAACAGCTTCCTGGGGCAGCACTCCACAGACACGATGGCGGCAGCATAGAAATTCTTCTTTGCTGCCCTCACCGCCACCTGGTAGGCTGAAGATGCAGCTCTGACCTGTGTCCGATTGTCTTCAGAGTGGGATTTACGCCATCGGCGCTCTAGCCTTCTCACCTCCCGCTTCAGAGCTTGCAGCGATGGAGTAAACCAAGGTGCCGTGCGAGCTCTGTTCAGGTGAAGAGGGCGCTTCGGGGCCACTTGGTCTAATGCCCTGGTGATTGCAGCATTCCAGTCATTCACCAGAATCTCGACTGAGCTACCGTTTGCGTGCTCCAGTATGCCTGTGTACACCAGTTGCTGGGGAACATGGGCAGAAGGGTGCTGTTGAGACTCATATCCTGCTTGTGGGATGCCGTGGGCAGTCGGCTGGCCACTGTGTGAACAGAATGCTGGACTAGATGGACCCTTGATCTAAGCCAGTATGGCTCTTCTTATGTTCTTACCACTATTCTGCTGCTCCCAGACTGTGGAATAGCCTGCCGGCATCAACTGAATAGTCTTTTGGCTTTTAAAGGCTGATCTCTTCTGGCAGGCCTGCCCAGTGGAATCTTAAGAATTTTAGGATATTTTAAAAAGTTTTTAATAATGTTTAATAATATTTACTATGTTTTAACCAGTTTATGTATTTTATATTTATTGTTGTTCCCCGCCTCGATCCAAGTGGAGAGGTGGGTAAGAAATAATAATAATAATAATAATAATAATAATAATAATTGTTGTTGTGATACATTTTGTCTTTTTATTGTTTGTCTTTTTATTGTTCACCACTCTGGAATCTGCTTAATGTGGAGCGGTATACAAATACTACTACTACTACCACTACTACTAATAATAATAATATAGTGAATGCAGTAGCAAGAACACTCATAGGAGCTAGGTGTTTTGATCATTTTACACCTATTCTGTGCCAACTACACTGGCTGCCTATCCATTTTCCAGGCCGATTTAAGTTGCTGGTTTCAACCTTTAAAGCTTTAAACATTTTAGGACCAGCTTATCCAAAGGACCATCTGCATTCATATCAACCTGCTTCTGAGGCCCCACTCTCTGATTCTTCAGCATGAGCTATTAGGCTGGTGAATACCAGGGACAGGGCCTTTTTTTTGTCACAGGCCCATCACTTTGAACTCTTTCCAGGCAGATACCTATAGCCCCCTCTATTATTTTTCAGGAGAACCTTAAATAGTTTTTAAATTCCCGTCAGCTTTTGGATGATTTTAGGGTTTATTTTATAACTATTTTATCTGTTGCTGCTATTTTATATGGTTGTATATTTGATTGTTTGGGGTTTTAATTGGTATTGGTTATTGTAATCTGCCCTGCAAGGGTAGGCATCCTAAATTAAAAAACATATCTGAGCTTACTGTTAACATGACAAAGTTCTTTGTCTAGGAAAGCTTTGCAATTAACAGAAAGAGTAACCTGGGTAACAATGCATCAGTCTCATGACTTCCTTATGCCACAGAACAGGGTCATTTCCAAACCTGAGAGCCAGCAAAGTGGCTATAATGGATAGTATTGGACTTGGCCCAGGGCACCTAGTCTAAATCCCTGCTCAACCATGAGGTTTGCTGGGTAACCCTGGAACAGACACTTTCTCTTAGCCTCACAGAGTTGATACAATTATATAATGGGAGAATGTATGCTAGAAAGTTGAGATACCCTTCGAGCCACTGTGGAACGTACCAACCACCATGTTGCAAGCCCTGACCAGTGATCACCGCGTGGCTGGTCTTGTTGTGTTGTAGGGTGTAACCCTTGCACAACCCCTACCGCCCAGGTTTGCATGACATGAAAAGCCACAGCAACTGTTGGCCAGGGCTTGCATATTCAAAATGGCAGCCAGCACATGCCGCAGTGCCTCGAAGACTGGCCGTGTGTGTGTGTGTGATTTCATAATTCCTTTCAAAGAACAGCAGACCTTCCTTGCAATTATAACAGGCCGCATTTCAGTGGTCTACTACCAAAAGATAAGATTAGCACCTTAACGGATCCTTGTACAAGTATCTAACCCAGGGGTCCTCGAACTTTTTAAACGGGGGGCCAGTTCATTGCCCCTCAAACTGTTGGGAGGCCGGACTATAGTTTGAAAAAAATATGAACGAATGGATCAAGTCCTTTTTTTTTTACTTGATAGGGGTGAATATTTTTTTTCCTTAAATGGAAAGTTATTTTTATTTATTTATTTATTTATTTATTTCATTTTCATACTGAGAGCCAGTGTGGCGTAGTGGTGAGAGTGTTGGACTGGGACTCGGGAGATCCAGGTTCTAGTCCCCGCTCGGCCATGAAACTCACTGGGTGACTTTGGGCCAGTCACTGATTCTCAGCCTAACCTACCTCACAGGGTTGTTGTGAGGATAAAAAGGAGAATAGAAGGAGGATTATGTAAGCCACCTTGGGTTCCTTGCAGGAAAAAAGGCGGGGTATAAATATAATAAATAAATAAAATAAGTGACGGACCCGAGAGGAGCCGCCGCCGCCACAAGTCAGCATCCGGGTCCGGAGAAAGGGGGAGGGAAAAGGGGAACGAGAGAGAGAGAGAGAAAGGGAGAGAGCCGAGTGTCAGCAGGAAATTATGTAATTGCGCCAGATGCGGAACGCCGACAAAAGAATCAGCGCTTGAAGCGAAAGAGTTTAAAAAAGTCTGCTTCTGCCGATCGGCCGCTGGGCCAGATAAAAAGGCAAGGTGGGCCGCATGTGGCCCGCGGGCCTTAGTTTGAAGACCCCTGATCTAACCTCTCCTATTGACAGTAATTAAAAGGAATTCGTTCTTTTCACCACTAAGAATATTTTTAAAAACTCGAATAGCAGCAAGATTATTTAAACACCAACACAACCCAATGTAAATAAATACCGTAAGTGTTCTGTGCAGATTGAGGCCTTGAGAGCTTCCTGTATTTTGCAATCTTATATATTCCTATCTCCGTATTTCTAAATTCAGCTGAACCTTTACAGGAAATTTGGAAATTTATTATCTTGCTACTTCATTTCTAAATGGGAGAAGTAAATACTCATTTTCTTGGAGATTACACACTCTGTCCCAAAACCCTACTCCCACTCCAGTAGGTAGGGTCTAGGAATGGTTTCTCAATGGTGAGGGAAAGGAACTTTTAACTTGCCTTGAGGCATTATCTGTTCCTAGAATGACATTGTTGCTGACAGTGGACAGGTTCTGGGGCCTCATTCCTTTTAACAGTGATTAAAGAGTCAATTAAAAATAGCTTTGTTTTTTAAATTATCACTTCACTACTTTCTCTGAAAGGCAAAGGACTCTCCCCCTCAGTGAGATCTAACCTAACTTAAGGTTTTACTAGGCAAAGTTTATTTGAGTAACAAAAACAAGTCTAAACACAAGAAAAGCAAGGTGTGCTCTAATTTCACATTACTAAAAACATTGTAAAGCTACACTTATTACATACATACACAGTACAGCACTTTTAAACCCTATTGATGTCAATGGGAGTTATACGTGGGCTCAACTCTCCTCCACTGAAACCTCTAGGACTCCAAAGTGCTTAACTTTGGATTAATTATACCTCAAGTATTTTGTGAACAAAGGAAAAACAATGAATTCCTATTTCTTAGTTATCACAAAGAGTTCTGGACTGGAACAATTTTGTCTTGAAGATGTTTACCTTTCTCCTTGGGTATTTAATATGTAATGTTAGCATTTCTCTTCTTTACTTCGTAACTATGCCAATACTTAAGGACAGGACAGAACTAGTGCAGTTTATGAATATATTATTCACACTGTTCTCCTATGAAAGCTGTATTATATAGAGGACACATCCAAATTAAGGAAAATATTTGAAATACTTTTTTCAAATATGGATGTTTAATTTAGCTGAAGTTTACTCTTACCTTCACTAAACTTCATCAAAATATTTTCCATGCTAAAATACTCAAGTTTAATTGATGGGGGCGCAATCCGACTTTGGAGGGGGAAATCTGCGATCCGACCCCCTTCCCCCACCCTGGAAGGAACCATGCCAGCTGCCTCTCCAGAGGTTGGGAACACAACCTCAGACAGGGGGAAAAGGGGACATTTTGGTAGGCAGGGATGGGAGCAGACTGGAGAGATCAGGATATGAGCTATCCTAGGACCTCTCCAGCCTCCTTCCCTGCCCCCCTGAAATGGTATTGCTAGACCAGCAATAAAGCCTATCTAGCAAAAATGCAGGATGGGGAAGCAAAAATTGCCTCTGCCACTCCTACTGCCCTGCGTACGATGATTGTAAGCCTCTGAGTTTGGGGGCTTACAATCATAGAGGGTGCAATCCATAGGATTGTGCTCTAAGTTTCAACTAAGTAAATGTATAAGTGCTTTTAACTAATTAAAGTTAAAGTTAAAGAGTTAAAGTTAAAAGTTTAAAAAGTTAAAGTTAAAGAGAGCCAGTGTGGCGTAGTGGTTAGAGTGTTGGACTGGGACTTGGGAGATCCGGGTTCTAGTCCCCGCTCGGCCATGAAACTCACTGGGTGACTTTGGGCCAGTCACTGATTCTCAGCCTAACCTACCTCACAGGGTTGTTGTGAGGATAACATGGAGAGGAGGAGGAGGACTATGTAAGCTGCCTTGGGTTCCTTGCAGGAAAAAAGGTGGGGTATAAATATAATAAATAAATGAGTTGACAGCCTTACTTAAGAGGCAACACTTTGTGGACCAGCTGTTCCACCTTTTCTTTAAGTCAAGGAAAGGGGAAAAACACATTTTAAAAACCAGAGAGAATGGATTGGAAAGCTACAAGACCGTTAGAACTCGGCCCGGGCATATAATAATTAAAGCACAATACTGAGATATTAGGTATAGCTAAACCAGTACATTCAAGGTGCTGCGTAAAGCTCAACTATTTTATATAGCCTTAAGAGAACCCTGAATTGTGACCGGGACTGTAAATAAGTTGCCCGACGGGCAAGATGGCAAGGAAATACAGTATCATCACATAGGAGTTCAACAAACAGGTGCCGAGCTTTACTCCCAAGAGTGAAAATTAGGGGTACGGAAAGCTGCCAAAGTCTCCAGTTTGACGAAAGGGATGGCGATTCCACCCCAAAGACAGGTGTTTGGGGGACTTGTATAATGAATAAAAACCGGGCCATTCAGCTGCACTATTAAAGGAGATACGGGGGGGGGGGGTGTCTGTCGAGGTTTTAACTCGAGCCCATTAGAGGCGGGAGGCAGCCGCTGAGGCGGCTAAATATGTGGCGCGTTTATTCTCCGTCCTTCCAGCTGCTAGGAAAACAATAAAGTGAGGCGGTTAGGAACACCCGTCAAGCAGCCCCTCTCGCCTCAATCCAAGCCTGGCCTACATGGCGCGGCTGGCCGTTGATTCTGCGGCGGTTTCTCCGCCCCGTCTCGGTCAAGTGTGCTGGGCTGGTTCCACAAACACAAGCGCACAAAACACCAAGGCCTAGTAAAAAATTTTAAAAAGCCGCACCAGCGTGCGGCGGGGGCTCGGGATACGCGCAGAGGGGCAGGGCGAGGGGCGGCGGCCCGAACACTCACTTGCTACAAACTTTCCCTTCTCCCCCCTCCTCCAGTCCTGAAGGGGAAGGGGGCAGGGAGAGAGGGCGCTAAGGACAGCAGCTCCTCAGGGACGCCCGGGCAGCCTGCCTAGTGCCCGAGGAAGAGGGTGGCCAGGGGGTTTCCCCGACCTCTCGGAGGGGATTCCCTCCCCCTTCCTCGGCCAAGTGTCAGCCGTTTGCCTCCGCGCCTTCCCGTTCAAACCATCGCGCCAGAGCCCACGAGGACGGCTGTACGTAGCGAGAAGGGAAGGGGAAGGGGAAGGGAGGGGGTGGCGGAGAAGAGAAGCGGCGCCTCTTACTCGTAGTCCCTGAAGATCTCGTTGGTGACCCTGCAGTAGAAGACGTGTTCGTCGGGTCGCAGGTCAGCGGGGGGTTTCTCCCTCACGAAGGGCTTTCTGTGTAATAGCGGCATCGCCGGGCTCCCCTTTCTGAGCGGGCTATGCGGGACGACGAGGAGGAGAAAAGGGAGCACGTTAAATCAAGGCGAAGAGGAGCCCGAGTCGTCGTTGTCGCGGCGGCGGCAGACGGCGCCTTTTGTGTGCGCCTGACACGCCGCTTTCTTGCCTGGGACTGAGAGAGCGGATCTTTCCTCCCTCCCCCCCCCCTCCCCTAGGCCGCCTCACAATGGGGCCATGACGCCGAACAGCAGGCGGCGGCAGCAGCGACGGCTCCCTCCTCCTCTTCTCCCCCCCCCCCCCAACGTGCTCGACCGACCTGGGGATTTCCTCCCCCCGTCCGTCTCTAAGGCCACGCTTCGGCTCTCCCCCCTCCCCGCTGTCCGCCCACGGGGTCACCCTCTGACCTGAGCACGCTGGGCCGCACACCTCTTTCCCCTCCCTCCAAAATGCTAAACAAACAGGGAAGAGAAAGGAAGAAGGGCAGGTCTCTTTGATCGCTTATCTCCTTTCCTGTCCAGCTTCTGTCGGGACTCTCCTCCCCCCTACTCCCCGTTTGATGTTTAATGAGGGATCCCCTCCAGCTGGGAGGCTGCTTGATGAGCTTCCCCTCCTGTCAGGAAGGACAGGAGTGTGCCTTTTTCGGTCTTCCCCGATGGGTCTGCGAGACAGATCGACCCTCCTGAGACAGACGTAAAGGTTGCACCATCCCCTCCTACCTGATTTGTAACACGATTGTCCTTTCTGCCTGGGTGGTATTTAATGAGGCTTCCCTCTCTTCTGTTTTCTTTCTTCTCTTGACCCCTTTCTTGTTCTTTTCTTTCCCCTTCCCAAGCTCCTCGGAAGTTTTTGATCTACTACTTCAGCTCTCAATGAGGAAGAGCTGTTGGGAGGAGCTTTCGACTTCTTTCCCCTACATCTTTATTGGCCGATCACTGCCTTTCCAGCTTGTGACACACAGGAAGACAGAGAGCAACATTATTAATTAATGGATGAGGCTCTCATCCTCCATTTTTGAATTAGCGGCCCAAAAGATCTGTGGTGTGCGACATGGTTCTTAAAAGCCTGACTTAGCCTCATCATCATGCCTGGTACCCAGGAAGCAGGTTGGCTTGTTGGTTTCCTAGCAAAATATACTTAGAAGCTAAAATATCTGATGTGCACATTCAAAGAATAAAAGATTTGGTATAAGATGTATATAACTTGTCTCTGTTCTTTAAACATCATTAGGTATTTGTAAGAAAATTGGGAAGGACAGGCTCAGAGCAAGACTAGGTCCTTGACACTTTGTGGGGCTTTTTTGTTTTTATAGAGACTCACCAACTAGCTACTATATTTACAGAGATTGTTCCATGGCAATGTTATATCACTTCAACTGGGACATGGACACACTGTCAGAATTTACATCTTCCATTTCAGTGGAGTTTGCATGCTTTATCCCAAGCAAGGTTCACAAAAAGGTTTCTTCAGAAAACTCGTAACACATTCATTTCCTGTTTTTGTGAAGAGGAGTGCATACTCTTAATCAACTGTCCTTCATGTAAATCTAAGCTTGGGGTTTTGCTCACCACAGAGATAATACATTTATTTATTTATTTTTATTTATTTGTTATATTTATATCCTGCCTTTTTTCCTGCAAGGAACCCAAGGCGGCTTACATAATCCTCCTCTTCTCCATTTTATCCTCAGAACAACCCTGTGAGGTAGGTTAGGCTGGGAGTCAGTAACTGCCCCAAAGTCACCCAGTGAGCTTCATGGCTGAGTGGGAACTAGAACCTGGATCTCCAGAGTCCTATTCCAACACTGAAATATACTTGTATATATTCACAGATTATTTTTTTCTGTAGAAAATGTGCTATTTTTCAAAAAGTGTTTAAGAACAGCTGAATAGTCACACACACACACACACACCCTCCTAAATAATACCAAGACACAAGCTGTTTTACCATTTTTCATGTGAATGCAACCTGTGTTGTATATTATTTTAAAACACGTTCTGACAGCTATCCTAAGCATATTCACCAGGAGGTAAGTCCCATTGAGCTCATTGAGATTTACTGTTGAATCAATGAGATTAGGCTTGGGTTGTCTAAAAGATGAATTAGAATGTTAAATTAATATGCATCTGATGAAGTGGGCTGGTGACCACAAAAGCTTATGCCAAAATAAATTGGTTAGTCTTCGAACTGTCCCAAGACTTTGTTGTTTTTGCTGCAACAGATTAACATGGCTACCTCTCTGTAAAAAAAAAATTTTTTTCAAGCTACTCACTTTTCTAAGTGGTAGATAGTTCCAGTGATACTTGTAGTGTTTCTGTAGTCTCTTCTAATTTAGAAGAACAGATATTGAGTTTGTAGGCACATAGGTAGGCACTGCTAGTCCCAAAGCAGCATCAGTTTTCAAAGGCAACTCCCCCCACCAACTCCCCACAGCAGCATTGCTTCTTTATCTGGTTCCAAATCAGATATAACTGATATTTTTTCCTGTCAAAGTCCAAAACTGCAGAAAGTATTCATTTCAGTCTCCACCATATAAGAAGGTCTAGGTGTGTCTTTTGGTACTTTCTACAATGGCATTTTAGATAAAGACTAACCTGATGGGCCATTAGTGGCATGAAAGAAACACCTATTTTTCAGCATCTATTGATGCTCTCTCTTCACTTGGGACAATAACATGGCCCATAACAATATGTTGCCTCCAATAGGTTAAATTAAAGTATTTAATTAGTGAACAATACTTCATATCCATATCTGTCCCATTGAAACAGCAGGATAAAGTAAATGGGCTCCTAGTCATAACACAATAATAGATCCTTATGTATTGGTTTACAGTGTACACTTAATCTTGCAATGTCTATTCATCAACAGTGGTCCACACCCACCCTGATTGGATCTTGTATTCATTTGTTATCTCTTGCATTATTAGCTATTTGGCCTCTGTGTGTTTTTTGTTTTTTTAAAAACCTCTCTACCCAGGGGACAAATACCTACCTACCCACTACAGTGGCCCCTTCAGACAACACTATAGCCCACCTTCAAGGCTTGAGTGTGGGTTGTTGTTGAAACATGGGTTATCATGTCTGAACCCAGCTGCGCTAACAAGCCATGGCTGGTTAACCATGAACAACCCATGAAGAGAACCCATGGTTTGTTGTTGGATTGCGAACTGTTCACTATGGTTTGTTATCTCGGCTGGGTTCAGACAATCATTAGCAAGGGAACAGGAGATGTGGACTAGGTCCTGCATAACATTTTAAGAACTTCTCAGTTGTTGAGATTCCATTACACAACACATATTCCACCAGAAATAAAAAAAAAGGTGAGAACTCTTAGCATTCGAGTATCACTTTGTTTATACAAACCTATGTAACACTTGAGATAATTTACCTACAAAATGGGTAGGTTCCTTCCTGCATGTTTACTGTGAAATAAGTTCCCAGGAAAATGCATAGAATTACAGCCTAAGTTAGCACTGTGCCTGAAGCCCTGTTAATACAAATAGGTAAAATTGTACAATCTTTAATTTGCACACCTTTATTTCCTGTGGCGGGTTCCTTAACTTTGACAGGACAACAGCTCTGGAACTGTTTGTAGATGGTTTCAACAGTCTGGTAATGTTTGTAGTCATAAAGCTGCAATTCTATGCAAACTTGCTTGGAGTTTATCTCTTACCACCACCCTCTTTCTCAGAATACGTTAATGAAGAGCGGATGGGGTATAAAACTGAAAGTACTGTATGCCCTGCAGAACTATGGTCTACTGGTTTAGTTTGTTTGTTAATATTTTTATTATATCTGAGATGTGATTAGCCGCTGGCTTGTTTGCTTGGGATGAGCTGCAACACAGATCCCCAGTTAGATGGATAGTGTGGCGTAGTGGTGAGAGTGTTGGACTGGGACTCGGGAGATCCGGGTTCTAGTCCCCGCTCAGCCATGAAACTCACTGGGTGACTTTGGGCCAGTCACTGTCTGAGTCTCAGCCTAACCTACCTCACAGGGTTGTTGTGAGGATAAAATGGAGAGGAGGAGGAGGAGGATTATGTAAGCCGCCTTGGGTTCCTTGCAGGAAAAAAGGCGGGGTATGTAAATATAATAAATAAAAAAATAAAAATGGATAGTGCCATCCATCACTAATGAAGGATCTGTTCACCCCAACTTTCTGGTGTGAATCATGGCATGTGCGGGCACACACACTAGGGAGGAATGGCACAAATCGAGACACACGGGAGGCGAACACTGGCAAGTGCTTCCTGAGTTTCTTCTCTTCCTCTAGTTCATAATTTTGTTTGTCCATCTCCTCCTAGTCCTCTTGGGCCAAACGGAGGCAATAAAAATAGTTTTGTGACTATTTCTCCTTTCATCCTGCCACATGAACTCTACAATCATTAGCAAGGGAACAGGAGATGTGGACTAGGTCCTGCATAACATTTTAAGAACTTCTCAGTTGTTGAGATTCCATTACACAACACATACATATTCCACCAGAAATAAAAAAAAAGGTGAGAACTCTTAGCATGCGAGTATCACTATTTCCTGAATGACAACCCTTACTTCAGACAGCTTGCAGAAACCAAACAGATGCCACAGGGTTGTAGGGGTTACTTTAAGGGCAAAACATCTCAGAACCAGTAAGATAGATACTGTGGGAGGTGCCCACAGCAATGCCAAGGAATCAGATGGAGGTGTCAGACTTCCTTAGCCCACAGCTCTGATAAGGAGAAAGGAGTTTTCAGGAGATTCGTCCCAAAAGTGTCCACTGACAGATATTTCCATCTTGACAGTTTGCTGAGCTGAAGCAATGGGGCAGACCTCCTCCACTGAAAAACCCACATTAAAGTATAAACCCAGAGGAACCTGGGATATATTTCTACCAACCTGGGGGGGTCCCTTTTCCTTTTTGAGCCTACTCATATAGGAATGAGATATCCTTGTTAAATTTATAATTGCCAGAAAGGTCTTCAGACACCTCTTCACTGTGCCCAAGTGAAATGGAAAGTGCAAAACCATCTTGGAACTCAAATTTCATAAGGCTTCTTTCTCATGCCATATGGAAGCTAAGATCCCACACTGAGCTCTCCCCTCCCAATTGTCTATTACTGCCATCTTGCTTATTTGTTCTGGTAGCCCCAGTGTTTTAGACATCCATCTGAAATTTATTTATTTATTATATTTATACCCTGCCTTTTTTCCTGCAAGGAACCTAAGGCGGCTTACATAATCATCATCCTCCTCTCCATTTTATCCTCACAACAACCCTGTGAGGTAGGTTAGGCTGAGAGTCAGTGACTAGCCCAAAGTCACCCAGTGAGTTTCATGGCTTAGCGGGGATTCTATTATTCTAAGCCTACATGATAGTTTAGAGACAAAGAAGGGAAGCCATAAGTACAATCTTATGTATGGTAAGAACAATCAAAAGCCTAGACTATTTTTTTTCTTCAGATTTTCTACCTTCAGGGAATACTTTCCATATAGGTGTCTGATGAATCCCTGAGCATTTGACATGTAGCTGTTGCACATTGCAGGAGTGTTCTGAGGCACATTCTGGGGTGTGCACTCAGGTCATATGGGCACCAGCCACACCTATTTGGCTTTACCATCACTCCACATGAATTGAGTGTGTGTCCTATAATTTGCAACACCCCCCTGTGCCTGCACATTGTAGTGGAAGATCAGCTTCAGTAGTGGTAGAAAAGCTGCATTTTGGGCACCTCATCTACCATGACTAATCTTCTAACTGAGGAGCTTGATAACCTTGCATGAAATACCAGATTCCCCAGAAAACAGTTTGAAAGCCATTCCCTTAGGCCAACTAGGATACTGAGTTTTTATGGTTGAATAAACTTCCCTGATTGGAAGAGGCAGGACCCAACATCTCCGATATATGAAAATTCATAATGATGTCAGTGTAGGAGGACAAACCAATTGCTCCTCTTTTAATGGTCTCCAGGACTGGCTAATTGTTACCAGAAGAGCAGGAAATCTATTTTGCACCTGGTTGAAGAATCTTGCACAGAACATTGACATCAAGAAGGACATTGTTAAGTGTTCTCCACTTACCTGGGAGGTGAGAAGTTGAGGGTCAGTGCCATAGGATTTCATTGCTTTTAAATGAAAAAGCACACCAGGGATGGATGGCATTTTTGTAGTATCTGTTTATTTATAGGCCTGATGCCAGGTTTCTGAGCACCTCAGCAAGGTACCTTTGCTTAGATAGTTTATATAGCAAAGTACCCTTTGCTTATAAGCCAGGGGTGGGGAACTTGTGACCCCATACCCTCCAACATTTCACAGATGAAAATAGGGACACACATGTGAATTTATAAAAGGTATGGTTAAGCAACATGAAGGTGTGATCAAGAGGGTGTGGCCAGGTAACATGAGGGCGTGGCCAAGGGTATAGCCACCCACCCCAGGATGTTCTAACCCAGGGGTCTTCAAACGAAGGCCCGCGGGCCACATCCGGCCCTCCTTGCCTTTTTATCCGGCCCGCCGGCCGATTGGCGGAAGCAGACTTTTTTTTAACTCTTTCGCTTCAAGCGCCGATTCTTTTAATTCTTTTCCATAATATGGAAAAATTAGTGGCGGTGTTTTACCTCTTATGTATGAGCTGATGTAGCTAAGTCAGATTTCTAATGTTTCAAAAATGCTACTTTGGAGTGAAGCAGAGTATGCTCATTTCTGTGATGGCAAAAACAATAGTATATTCGTGTTAGGCATGAAACAATTGTGCAACTATATATGTAAATACCACTAGCCCTGCCAGGAGTATTCATTAATATTCCCTCTTCTTCCCTCCCCACTCCTTTTTCCTTGTGTGTCGTGTCTTTTTAGATTGTAAGCCTGCGGGGAGGGACTGTCTTGTTAATTGCTGTAAACCGCCCAGAGAGCTTTGGCTATTGGGCGGTATAAAAATGAAATAAATAAATAAATAAAATAACTTTCCATTTAAGGGGGGGAAATTCACCCCTATCAATTAAAAAAAAAGGACCCAGGTCCTTTTTTTTTACTTGATCCATTCGTTCATATTTTTTTCAAACTATAGTCCGGCCCCCCAACAGTCTGAGGGACAATGAACTGGGCCCCTGTTTTAAAAGTTTGAGGACCCCTGTTCTAACCGTTTAAGGGCTCTGACCACTTTGATCTCCAGACCCATGCTGATGATGGTGATTGCTGTTGTCTTTATTATTATTGTACCATCAATGTGCATGGTGCTTTATGGAGTATAAGAGAACAGTTCCCTGCCCCAAACAGCTTACAATC
This sequence comes from Shinisaurus crocodilurus, assembly GCA_021292165.1. Classification (NCBI taxonomy): domain Eukaryota; kingdom Metazoa; phylum Chordata; class Lepidosauria; order Squamata; family Shinisauridae; genus Shinisaurus; species Shinisaurus crocodilurus. The sequence goes on from CM037876.1 coordinate 267,640,966, forward strand.
TAAAATATAGAGGTGACAACAAATGGTAGGAAGGGGTACAGGCATGTGGCTTATGCTGGCTCAGCTTGTCTAAGCTAAGCAGGGTCAAGTCTGGTTGTTACTTGGATGGGAGGGAGACCCCTCCTCTAGTTTCCTGCATTGAGCAGGGGGTTGGACTCAACCTTGTAGGCTCCTTCCAACTCTATGATCTAAGACATCTATAAACTGGGGAGGAATATGCTATTATTTCAGTCAAACATAACTTTCAGCCTACTTTCCTCACATTGTGCAGGAAACTCCTTGTTTTAAAGATCTCCCTCCCACTTTAAAAATGGATCCTTCCAGGGCCGGATTAAGAGCATTATGGGCCTGGTGCTGAGGATTTTGGTGGACCTTTTTATGGAAATAAATAAAATGAAGACGCAATTTTATATTAAAACAAATTAAATATTTTAATTACCATTAAAGTGCCAAAACAGTGCCTCCTTCGACTCCTTATTTGGCAAACACCAATCCCCACCCCCAGTCCCTGATCTGTCTTCCTCCATCTTTAAGTTAGGCCTATTAAAGCTAGTATAGTGGTCCATGTGCCAACGGGTTGGTATACTAACCAATCCATTTTTCTCTATTGTAGTGTGTGTGTGCATGCATGTATAGAACAAAATCTGTAGAAATAATCTATGCTTTGGGACTTGAATGGTTGTTTAAGCTAATCCCCCCACATTAGAAGCGGCCATTTCCCATTAAGATATGTTGCATAAATCCGCTGTGCGCGTGCCACACCTCCAGCAAAGGTCTCCCTATTTATTTATTAATATCCTGCCTTTCTTCCTGCAAGGAACCCAAGGTGGCTTACATAATCCTCCTCTCCATTTTATCCTCACAAGAACCCCGTGGGGTAGGTTAGGCTGAGAGTCAGTGACGGGCCCAAAGTTACCCAGCGAGCTTCTTCACGACTGAGTGGGGATTAGAACCCGGGTCTCCCAGTCCAACACTCTCACCACGACGCCTCACTGGCTCCCACCCCGTTCATTGTTACACGTGTATACATGCAAGTTCACCGGTGCGTGCGAGCAAGGATACATGTGGCAACATCCTTTAACTAAAAGTAAGCTGAGAGGCCCAATTTGCAAACAAAGGGATAGATGAACATTTGTGGGGGAAGGAAGAGGGCAGGGAAAACACCATGCTCTGCAAGATCCTTTGTTGTTGTTGCTCGTTCTAATTCATATAAGCACAGAGGCAGTGCTGTGTAGTGGCTAGAGTGCTGGATTCAGGCCCAAAAGACTCATTTTCAATTCCCCACTCAGCTAGAAAGCTCACAGGGTGGCACTATGCCAGTCACAGCTACTGGGCTGCCACTCAGTGGTAGTGCAAAGGCTTTGCATGCCAAAAGTCCCAGGTTCAATCCGCAGTGTGACTAGGGTTGGGAAAGACTCTGTCAGAATCCCTGGAGGGCCATTGCCAGACAGTGTAGAGCAGCCTTCCCTGACTGGATGTCCTCCAGATGTTTTGGGCTACAACTCCCAGCATTCCTGTCCATTGGCCATGCTGGCAGGGGCTGATGGGAGTTGAGGTCATCTGGGAGGGCGCCAAGTTGGGGAAGGCTGGTGTTAGACAATACTGAGTTAAATGGACCAGTGGTCTGACTTGGTATATGCCAGCGTCCTGTCTCTCAGCCTAACCTACCTTGCAGGGCTGTTGTGAGGAGCGAACAAGAGGAGGATGACCATGTGGGCCACTTTGAGTTCCTGGGGGGAAGGGTGGGATAAAAAACGCAACAGATAAAACGGCAGATAAAACAAGGGCCAAAAAAAAAATTAAAAAATTCCTGGAACATATCGCTTCAGTCTTTAGGTAGTGTCAGTGTGGGGGTTGAATGTTTCCTGACAGGGAAAGAAAATCGATGTGAAACTAGAAATTGCAGAGAAGAGTTTCATCCTGGGTTTCTCTCCAATGTGCCAGTTTATGTGTGTACAATCCCTCCTCCCCAGTGGGGAAGCATTTAACCATGCAATCCCCCACCAGTATTCTGAAACGGTATATAAACCAGGCAGGAAGAGTTTTTATCACTGGTTTGCTCTATGTGTGCCCTAGCGCTTGATAGATTCCCCGTGCCCGAGGACGCGCAGAGATAAAGTAACGGTGCTGCCGCCCTGAATAAGGGCCAAAACAGACATCACTTTAAATCCGGATCGAGCAGCTACATCTCCCCCCCCCCTCGACTCTAGAGTAGGTGCTGGGGTACCGATCCGGATCTTAAAAGCCCCCCCCCGTGCGGATGGTCCCAATCCGAATTGGGGGCCCTGCGTCTACTCTAGAGTAAAAATGAGGGTGGGGAAGTCGTAGCTGCTAGACACAGATTTAAAGGAACGGCAAACTAGGAGCCATCTTCAGCCACGTGAAGTCATTCTCTTTCTTTCTTTTTCTCTCTCTGCTCGCGATAAACTAACTGACCAAACTTCCCATCTCCCCCCCCCCAAACAATGCGGGGGGGAGGAACCTGGAAAGGAGGCACTTGTGCGAGACGAGAGAGGCTGGATCGGGAGGAGGAGAGCAGTGATTTCTGGGAAGGGGGGGGAGATTCCTCTCAAGCCCCCCTCCCGAAACGGTCCCCCAAAGATCCAAACACACGCGTGTGCGCGCATCCATCCAGCACACGCCAATATGGAGCCTACGTGTGGCTTCCTCCCCAGTAGTACCTGCTAGGGCTGTTTCAGATCTGCCCGGCGAAGCCTCCTCCCGGCCGGGCAACTGAGCTTTACCAGACATCGTTGCGAAGATCGACCAAACAAACGGCCCCCCCCTCCACTCGCCACTTCCGCCCGTGTGGAGCGAGGCGGCGGGGCGAGGCGGCAGCCGGCAGAGGAGGGAGGCGGCCGGGCGCGCGCGCGGGCAACAACAACCACCTTACCTTGTTGTGTTGTTGAGTGGCTAAAGTCCTCTCCCTGCGCCTCGCTCGCGCGGGTCGGCCCTTCTCCGTCGTTCTCCGGCGGCGTCTGGGCTGCGGGTGGCCGCTCTCTGCAGGCTGCGCTGCAGTAGCAGCAGCCCAGTTACTCAGACAAAGCCTCAGAGTCAGCGTGAGCGTCGTGGGAATCAATGTCAACCGGCCGCTCGGCGTGCTCGCCTCGCTCTGGGCTCCGGCAACGCCCCGTAGGACAGGTGAGCGATGCGCCGCGCGTCCCTATTGGTGGGCCTATTTTGGGGGACGGGCCTGGAGCTGCCGCTCCAATAGCCCCTATCTTAATCCAGCCCTGGATCCTTCCATGGTGGCTTTGCTCTCGTTAGTAGTTTGCCAAAGAAATAATATTTAACATTTAGATATCTCTGAGTGTGCAAAGCGGTTCACAGGCCCACCCTGCAAGCTCCTATTTTCTCCACTCAGAAAAAAACAACAATATGTGGGCTCCATCATACTTTATTTAAAAAGCAAGAACAACAATGTGACTGAACAATAATGCCAAAATGAAATGATGATGTTTGTTGCTGCTATTTGAGGTAGTTGGGATTTTTTCTTTCTTTCTCTTGAGGAGGGTGTGTTTCCTGCTAAAAATTTAAATTTAAAAAAAACAATCCAAAATCCCTGCAGAATAATCCTAATCATTACTGTAGAGAGCTTTCTCCATTGCAGTTCAGCATGTGTTAGAAAAAGACTTTCACATGGGGTACACAGGTAGAGCCACTAGTGGTAGGTTACCACTGCTCTGAAAACAGAACAACAGTGCAATCCTATGCATGTGTACTCAGAAGTAAGTCCTATTACGTTCAATGGGACTTACTCACAGGAAAGTGTGTATATTTTAAAGCAATCTACAACACTGACCATCACATCTTGTGGCAACAAGGATGATAAAGGGACTGGAAACAAGGCCCTATGAGGAGAGACTGAAAGAACTGGGCATGTTTAGCCTTCAGAAGAGGAGACTGAGGGGAGATATGATAGCACTCTTCCAGTACTTGAAGGGTTGTCACACAGAGGAGGGCCAGGATCTCTTCTCGATCATCCCAGTTTGCAGGACACGGAATAATGGGCTCAAGTTACAGGAACCCAGATTCCACCTGAACATCAGGAAAAAATTCCTGACTGTCAGAACAATAAGACAATGGAATCAACTACCTAGGGAGGTGGTGGGCTCTCCCACTCTAGAGGCATTCAAGGTGCAGCTGGACAGCCATCTGTCAGGGATGCTTTGACCTGGATTCCTGCATTGAGCAGGGGGTTGGACTCGATGGCCTTGTAGGCCCCTTCCAACTCTTCTTTTCTATGATTCTATGATTCTGCATTGTGTGAAGAAGTATCATGTAATTGAGGGATAATTGTGAAATGCTGCTCCTTGCTAGAAGAGGTAGCAGCAGCAGCAGCAGCACTAGGATGACTTTTCCAGAATTATATTATTATATAATATAATATACTAGCTGTTGCCCGCGGCTGCGCTCGCATGGATTTTAGGATTTGGTATAATGGAAAAGATAGTGTCTCTGACTGAAAGTATGACGTTTAGGCTGGGTGCTGGCAGCAGAAAACTTTTCTGACAGAAATATCTGATCTTAAAGAAAAATCAGGTTAATCCTGAGAGTCTACAGGTGATGAAGAGTGACCGTGCCAAATTTGGGGTAGATCCGTCAAAATGTGATGGAGCCTATGTGACGCCCCCCCAACAGTAATTCAGTTAGTCATTTAAAAAGTTTCCCTCCCTTTTCACCCCCTCAGAGAACATTCTAAATGGCCTAGGGGAGATTTGCATACCCACCCCTATTGGCCCCTGCAAGAATTCATACAAACATTCTAAGTGTCATATGGGCTATTTGCATAACTGCTCCTATTGGCTCCTGCAGCAATTATGAGGTGAGGCCGATTTGCATAACTGCTCCCCTGTTGTTTTGCCCATAGGATATGAGTGGGGCAATTTCCTCCCCTTCCCCCCCCTTAGGGACAGAATTTCCAAAAATCCTTCCTTAGTGGGTGTCTACGTCATAAAAGCAATGTCCCTTCAAAATTTCACGTTCCTAGATTAAACGGTTTGAGCTGGGTGTTGATGAGTCAGTCAAAATCAGTCAGGACACCTTCTTTTATATATATATAGATATCTTTATAATATTTTATAAGTGGCTTTTGTATTATTATTATTTTTACCTTACTTAAATCCTTAATTGTTGATATCTGGTGCTTTTCATGGGGGGGGGGTGTCAGTGCTTGCAGGACAATCCCTTTCTTTTTGTTTTAAAATTGTCAGGATTGGCACACATTCAACAGGTGAAGCTTACCCACCCCACACCCCCAAACATGGAGCTTCAGAGAGAAGGGGAAGTTTCTTGCATTTCCTTCTGACACTGTACCTCACCTGTTAGAGGCACAGAGTCAGCTCTGTTAGGAAATAAAATATTTGGCAATATAAAGATAGGAATTATGTGATAAATTCCCTCATTCATCTCTCTGTGGGTCCAGGCCAGCAAGTGCAGTCTCCACCTCCTTTTCTTTTCACCAAGCAGAGACAGCAGGTAGAGAGTGCGCACATCATCAGGTCTGTTCCCTCCCTGCTTACTGTGGGCGGCCCTTGGAGCCTAAGCAGAGCTACCATAAAGGGGCCATGGGCAAAAATGCAGCTAAGCTAAAAGAATTCGGGACTCTGCATAACAAAGTGAGAAGCCGGAATGGCTTAAGGGTTTTCGTGCTGGTCCCAGGATTTTCGGGACGATGTTGTTGGACTCAGATTCCCATCAGCCCCAGCCAACATGGCCAATGGTCAGGAATGATGGGAGTTGTAGTCCAAAAACCGTCGAGGGGCACAGGTTGCCCACCCCTGCTATAAGATCATTGGCTTTGCCCGCCCCACCTACTCCCCAATGGGGGAAGGTATGAGGCAGGCAAAGCCACCCCAACTGAGGCACATGCTAGAGGAGTGCCACTCCAGCCGGTGCCTTGGTTGGGACAGCTTTGTTTTATGCAGGCTTTCCCCAGTTGTAGCCATCTAGCCTGTGGAGGGCTGGGGGGGGGGGTGTCATCTGGCCTGTGGAGGGCGGGGGGTGTCAACTGGCCTGCGGAGGGCTGGGCAGGGCCAGTTAGTCTGACTTCTCTATAATCAAGCAGGTTTGGGAGGGAACAAAAGGCCTGTTAGACAACTAAAAAGTTTCCAGTCAAATGGACAGAGATCAATAACAGAATTAAGCTCCATTGTACATGATACTATTCTTCTGTCACAAGCAACATTAGCTGCTTTCCTCACTGATGCACTGTTCGAAGATATGCGTCAGGCAGCTAACGGGGCTTGCCACAGCATTTTACAAGTACATTTCAGCTGAAAATGCATTCAGTACAGAGTACTCCAGCAAGCGCCCATTTTAAAATTTATTTTATAATATTTGTATTCTAAATATTTAGAATACATATCTCTATATCCCACCTCTCAATCACAAGGATTCCCAAGATGGCCAACCATAATATAAAACCAGTATAACATAGATGAAGAGGTCCATTAAAAGGATGTGTAAAGGGGGATTCCAGAGATGAGGTGCCATAACCTAAAAGGCCCTATCTTGGGTCACCACTCCCATCACCTTAGAAGGCATTGGGCACACTCAGAGATGGGCCTCAATATGGGAGCAGGCTGTCCTTCAGGTACCCTGGTCCAATGTCTGAGTTGTCCCAAAAGGCCATTGAGTACACCAGGATTAGGTGCAATGTGGATATAAGGGATCATTTCTCAACATCCTTTCCCTCACTGAACAGGAAAGGAAAATTGGACTAGTATCTGTTGTTAGCACCCACTGCATAATTATTGTGTTTTCATTATTTGGGAACCTTTGGACTGAAGAGATATCTAGGCAAGGGGGGAGGTCGCTCCCCCTCGATCATTGGTCAGAAAAGAAACTCAAAAGTCCAAAATTCCTTTCTTGATGGATGCTCCTTACCTGTGGAATATCTGTTAAGGTGCAGCCTACTCAGAAATAAGTACCACCCAGTTCAAAAGAACTTACTCTCTCAGGTACATGTGTATAGGATTGCAGCATTAGACTCTAAGGTTGAGGCTTTTGTCACAAATGACATTTAAAACTAAAGGTAAGCGGCTACTTTTGAAAACTTGGACTGCAATGTTTTGAATGCCATCTAGTGGTAATTCTAGTAAATACAAGAAATACCTGTTGAGCTAGACTGCACAGATCCCTGACCCTGATCAGGCATGTCTGTATTCTGAGGTGTGTTTGTGTTTCAGGGAATGGGGAGGAAAAAAAATAAAAATGCACCTTGGATTGTTCATTGTGCTTATCAGTGTCTCAGTCATTCCTTACTAATGCAGTCTCAAATGCTACATAACGATATGTATCAAACAGTGTCCTAATTTCTGTCGTGAGCACTATTCAAAACGGTTTGGACTGGGTTATGCACGGGTCAAACTAGGCAGATGTGCTGGGGAGAGATCAATGACTGGATCACCTGATGTCTTTTCCTTTGGTTACAAGTAGCTGCAGAATTGGCAGAAGCAATTTGGATTGGGACCACAGTACTAGAGGGGGATTCAACCATTTTCCTCTGGGCTGTTGCTCTCATTTAACTCAATCCCCCTACTCTCATCCTTATTACCTGCAGTAGGGGAACAAGATACATACCCATATTGTATCTGCCTTTCTTTCCCGCCCACCCCATCCTTCACACTGCTGCTTTTAACCAAGAAAAAGATATTGGGAGACAAAATCCCCTCCATCACATCTAGCTTGTTAAACAAAGAATCTCGTGGCACCTTCAACACAAACACATTTATCATTTGTTACTCTTTAAGGTGCCACAAGACTCTTTGTTGTTTTTGCTTTCACAGTCAAACATGGCCACCTCTGGTCCTTGCTAAACCTCAGCCAGACCAAACTGGTGGTACACTTGCAGAGATCTGGATTTCAAGGAATAGATCTGCTGCCAGCAAAACAGATTTGCCTTTGAAATTAGTGTGTGCCTTTCTCGGGATGAATGGTCTATATATCCAAGTAGAATTGGACAGTTGCTGAAATGGCCCTTTATAGATATATTCTAAAAATATGTCTCTTGTACTTGCAAATACAGTTACATGAAGAAAAATGATGTATTACAGTTAAAGATTACAAGTTCCTAGGCTGCTAACCTCATTTGAATGCTTGTTTTAAGAGGCAAAAGGCACAATCCTATGCAAATTTAGGCAGAAAAAAAGGCCTACAACTCCCAGCTATGCTGGCTGGGGCATGCTGGGAATTTTAGGCCTCTTTTCTGTCTAAACTTGCATAGGATTGCACCCTAATTCAGTGAAGAGATGACTGATGTCGCAGATATACCTGATATTACTCCAGGAACAACAGGATAATAAGACTTACATGGCCAGATAGGGAAAATACTAGGAATAGAAATTTGGGAAAAGATGGGACTCAGGAACTGGGCTTTGTTTGAGGGGATGCCTCAAACAAGGGAAACAGATACATCATTGATAGACGTGTATTAAGATACAGACGTTTTGGGATCTAATGTGAGCCAGTATTATGAAAATAACAAAATATGAGTTAAATATTGCCTCTTTAACAATGCTTTCTGTTATATTAATGATGAGGCTATAGAATGCCTCTATAAGTAATGAACTTATACGGGGAGGCAAATTCTCCCTCTATCCACAATGTTTGTACTGATTGCTTTAGCAGATATTGCTTTCTGGTTGTTATTTTTGGTAATGCTAAATGAACAAAAAAAAAGAGAGCAACCGGAGCAAAAAAAAATTAGTACCGGTAACTGTAATTATTTCTGTTATTTGTGGGGAGGGATAGGAAGTTTTATTTATTGTCTTCTGTCTTGTCTGTTATGAAAACTTAACAAAACAGTAAGTTGTTAACATAAAATCTCTCTGACATTCTGTACTCGAACCAGTAATTCCCAAATGGTGTGGTGTGATGGAATAATTAACTACATAAATAAAGTATCTCTGCCCATACGATTCGCTGCTCTTGATTCCTTGTAATCAGTCTCAGCTGGTGATGAGTAGAATCATAGAATTGGAAGGGACCTCAATCATCATCTAGTCCAACCCGCTGCTGTTTCCTGCACTGAGCAGGGGGTTGGACTCAATAGCCTTGTAGGCTCCTTCCAACTCTATGATCTATGAAATCTATGATGCAAGAAATATGCTGCTGTTGCTGCATTCCTGACAGGTGACCATCCAGCCTCTGCTTGAAAATCTCCAATGTGGCTCAATCCACATTTGGGGTGCCAGCACGCAGCGGGGAAACCAGCTGCCTGGACTCGCTTCCTCTTGGGGAAGTGAGCCTGAGCGCCTGGATCCCACCCACTGCTGCTGTGCACCTCCTCCTCCCTGGGCCCCACTTGGGGGTCAGGGAAGAGGAGATATGTGGCACCAGCACCGGTGTCTGCTGCGCGCCCCCCCTTCCTAGGCGGGAAGAGGGCACGTGGCAGAGTCTGCAGCAACGGTGGTAGCTGTGACGGGATTGCCTCGCGCTGTCTTTCCAAGCCTCGATGGAGGTGTGGAAAGGCAATACGGGGCAAATCCCCATCACAGTCGCTGCCACAAAGCTCCCTAGCAAGGGTGGGTTTAACTTGCCCTTACTAGGGAGTGCCACGGTGGTGGCAGTGAGCGGGGTTGGCCGCACACTGTCTTGGAAAGACAGTGCGCAGCCAAAAAAAACACCCACCTCCATGCTCCCTAGCAAGGACAGGTTGAATCCGCCCTGGCTACGAAGCACAGCAGCGGTGGGCACTCCCTTTCCAAGCCCAGATGGAGGCTTGGAAAAAGATCGCACGGCAGACCCTGGCTCACCCCCCTTATGCCTAGAAAGGGCTGGGGATGAGCCCTGTGGCACTGCGTTTCCTCTTGAAGAAATGTAGCACCATGGGTCTCATTACCCTTGCTTGGCAGGCTGCAACTCAAAGCTAGACTACTGCAATGCACTTTATCTGGGGCTGCCCTTGAAGACTGTTCAGAAGCTGCAGCTTGTGCAAAATGTGGTGGCCAGACTCATTACTGGGACCAGAAGGTCCAAACACATAACACCAGTTCTGGCCCACTTGCACTAGCTGCCTGTATGCTTCCGAGCCCAATTCAAGGTGCTTGTCATAATCTTTAAAGCCCTACATGGCTTGGGACCGCAATACTTGACAGAACGCCTCTCCCAGCCACAATCTACCCAGACACTACGCTCAACATCTGGGGCCTTCCTCCGACTGCCACCTCCGAGGGAGGCTCGGAGGGCGGCAACAAGGGGGAGGGCGGCAACAAGGGGGAGGGCCTTTTCTGTGGTAGCCCCCCAACTCTGGAACAAGCTCCCCCCCCCGAGGCCCGCCTGGCACCAACTCTGTTATCTTTTCAGCGCCAGGTTAAAACTGTCCTCTATGTCGAGACATTCAACAACTCTAAATAGTGCATGGTGGGGTGGTGGTTATTTTTAACTTTTCTACTGGTCACGTCGTATTAACTTGTTCTAGCTATTTGTGTTATTTTAAATTTGGTTTTAATTTTTTAATAATGTTTTATTGTGTATTTTATTGTGTATTTTTTAATTGTTGTAAACCGCCCAGAAAGCGTCGGCTATTGGGTGGTATAGAAATAAAATTAATTATTATAACTCAGCTGAGTAGCGGCCCCGCCAAACAAGGGCAAAAAGCCTCTGACAGCTACTGAAAAGTGCCACCTGGGCACTTTTTGGTAGCTGTCATCTCCACTCCTCTCCCCTCAGTGCTCCTGTGGTGTCCCCTGGGATACCAGTTGCAGGACTGAGGGAGGAAGAGGGGAGAGGTGGTGCCTTCGGACCCCCGCTGTGCCTGATGATTGGGGCCTGGGACAGTTTTAAGCCCACAACTGGGGCCTGGGACAGTTTTAAGCCCACAGAGGCTACAGAGCCTCTGTGGGCTTAAAGTGTTGTGCAAATCCAGCCAGAGAGCACCACCACCTTCCAAGGCAGTCTGTTCCACTGTCAAACAACTTGCAGCATCAGGAAGTTCTGCTTATGTTTAGTCAAAATCCCCTTTCTTGTAATTTGAACCCATTGGTTTGGGTCCTATCCTCTGGAGCAGTGGTTCTCAACCTTTTTTGCCCCATGCACCCTTTTCACCATGTCAGAATGTCATTCCCCCCATTCCAAGATTGTCTGACTTAATCTGTGCCATACAATAAGGTGTGATGTCCTGTAGATTATGTACAATCTGTAGAATTGTAATTTGTAGAAAGATCAGTATTCCAACAGTTTGAGTCTGTGGTCCCAATTCCCCTCCTGAAACCCTAAAATTCCCCCCTGGTTGAGAACCCCTGCTCTGAAGCAATATAAAAGAATTCTGCTGCATCCCTCTGTCAGGTATGACCGGCTCATCCAAACAATCCCACTACAAAGATGTAGAAGAAATAATCAGCCTGTGGCTTACGCTGGCTCAGCTTGTCTGAATGTGGAAAGCTAAGCAGGGTCAGGCCTGGTTATTACTTGGATGGGAGACCCCTCCTCTAGTTACCTGCATTGAGCAGGGGGTTGGAATCGATAGCCTTGTAGGCTCCTTGCAACTCTATGATCTATCTAAATGGGAATGTCGATTCCATCTCTGCATGAGTCACTGCTTTAGGCTTGCATCCTCCTCCCAATCTGTAGGCAAGCCCAAACCAGTGATTCATGCAGATGACTGGGTTTCTCTGAGGCTCGGCAATTCTTATCCATTAAAAGTAAATCTTGTTAGCTGGAAAACTGAAATGTCCCTCCAGCTTTAAATCAGAAAATATCACCTACACAAATCTGAGGAACTGTTCTAAACCCAGGATTCTCTGGGTGGGAGGAAAGACTCCTTAAGGAAGCACAGCCTGACTTTAGGGGAGAGTCAAGCTCCTGTGCTCCTTTTTTTCTGATGGCAGCCACAGAATGCACAAATTCTAAACTGGAGCAGGAAACAGCCTGCAGCCATCAAAATAAAAGCTCTTGATCTTTGGGGGGCAGGGGGAAGCAGAGAGAGACAACTCTCTTAAAAAGCATGCACAGAGTTCCCCTTGTTCAGGAACATCAGGAAGAAATAAAACAGTTCTTACATTTAGGAAGATTCAGTTTTTATTTGCTACAATGAAGTTTGAAAACCCAGCTAAAATCAAGTACTGTATATAATACTTGGATTGTTAGATCTTTATATCCATGAGGGGAATCTCATTCAATCACATTTCCTATTACTAACTGGTCTCTAAAGGTCTGATATAGATGTCTCAAGGACTGAGAGAGATGCAATAAGTAAACAAGTTCAATATGCCAGACAGTAGCGGCCCTTGGACTGATCACTGCAAGGAATACTCTGATAAAAACTGGGGCAAACTAACAATGGTTGTGGACTTTTGAGAACAGTAAGTGGGTCTTACATGCATAGGGTTGCATGCATTGCTATTAGCCACAAAAGCACAACTGAAAAACATCATCCACATGGTTTCCTCCCACCCTGTTTTTGTTTTTTTTAAATCAATAGAGACACTGTGGTCAAACTGTAGGTAACACTGTGCTTCAAATTCTATTCAAACTCCTTTTCATTTACATAACCAAGAACATGTCTATGGTTTCCCACATTCTTTTCTCTGACTCAAAGGGCTGCTCCCTCCACACAGTGCTCACTGAAGAACTGTGGAGCCACCATTCGATGCAGTTTGAATGTCAGAACACATTTATACTAGAGAATCTTGTATAAGTAAATTTGTTCAAGTGCTTCTCTATCAGCATCTTCTTCCAAGAATACATCATAGTGCAATGGTACTGTTTCTACCCACTGGTTGAGTTGAATATCCACCTGAAAAGGAATTAAAACAAAGTATTTTCATACTTGATCCTGTTCCCAGGGCATATACGGTACACCTCATAACCACTGATGAAGGCATGTAACAATAGGATATTGTGAGTGCCATTAGCTGCCTTGAGTGCCATTTTTCTTCGTAGAAAGCTAGGCTACAAATCAAATAAATAAGTAATATCTAAATAAAACATTATTGTGCTATAGGACCATTATAGGCAGTCTTCAAGGTACATGTAAAGGTGTTTTATTATCTTGTGTCAGATATGGGGCTGTAGCATTGGTGGTGTTGAGCCATTGCTTGCAAATCACAGTACTGTGTGGACCTGGTGAACCTAGCAAAATCATATTTTCTTCTTGTCATTGATAAATGTAGCTTTTTCTTCTCATCCATTTTATTCACAGGCTCTCTTATAGATTTCATAGATCATAGACTTGGAAGGCGCCTACAAGGCTATCGAGTCCAACCCCCTGCTCAATGCAGGAAACTAGAGGAGGGGTCTCCCATCCAAGTAATAACCAGACTTGACCCTGCTTAGCCTTCCACACTCAGACAAGCTGAGCCAGCGTAAGCCACAGGCCTGTTATTCTCAGAACTGTTTTACAATGTGGTAAACTGAGTCTGCATAAAAATTTAAGAGGGATCACTTTAGCCAGAAACTCAAAAGCAGCACAGACATTTACTGTATTATAAACATGATTCTCTGAAAGCTGTACAGCTTTCCTGCTAGATTTCAAGGTAAAATGTAAGGTGTTAGTGATCTAAACTATTGTACAGCACAGACAAAGCTACTTTAGATACTGCCTGTACACCATCATTATTCCTTCTCATAGTGAATTTGGGTGGTTGAATGCTTATCTTTGGATAAAGGGTGGTTAAAAAAATCATCATCATCCAAGAAATTTCTGGCTTGTGTTGCTGATAACTTCCTCCTATAGAAGGAACCAATCCTTGACTTTATTCTAACCAACAGAGATTACTTAGTGGATAAAGTGGCAGTTACGGGAACTTTCGGGAAAGTGACCATGTCATACTTGAGTTCTTGATTCCAATGGAAGCAAAAGCTGAGTGTAGACAAACGCGTACCCTGGATTTTAGGTAAGCCAATTTTAATAAACTCAGAACAATGATAAGTAAGGTCCCCTGTCAAGCGGCTCTAATGAGAAAAGGAGCCCAGGATGGGTGGGAGTTTTTAAAAAATGAAATTCTAAAGGCACAATTACAAACAATTCCAACAATGAAAAAAGGTAGAGGACAATAGAAGCCAACGGGGCTTCACAAAAAGCTTAGAGATGACCTGAAAACAAAAAAGGACACATATAGGAAGTGGAAGGAAGGCCAGGCTACAAGGGAAGAGTACAGGCAGGTAGCACAGAACTGCAGGGATAGCATCAGGAAGGCTAAAGCTGAGAATGAGCTGAGGTTAGCGAGGGATGCTAAAAGCAACAAAAAAGCTTTCTTCAGATATGTGCATGTACAAGACAGAGGAAAGAAATTGTGGTTCAACTACTCAATGAGGATGATGAAATGATAACTGTGGGGAAAGCCTGACACGAGTATACATGTACACGCACACACCAGTCTCCGTCCTCCAGGGGAGGGGGGCGAGAAGGGGAGATTGGGTTACAGGGAAGCAGCCAGACAGACCGGCATTCCAGCAATGGAGGATCTCGCTTGTAATCCACAAAACCCAGGACAGGACCATCAAGACCATCAACCTAACAGGGCAGTCTCAAAGAGCTGTAAAGTATCCAATACGTCACCTTCTTCCCGGGCAGGAATAAGCCCACTTGACACGAAGGGGCAGGCAATAGCCCCACCTGACCTAAGGGGTGGGAGAGCGGGAAACACAGAGGTAGAAAACCCCTCTCCCCTCCTTTTGTTGGTTGTTGGGAACCCAGGGTACTTTTGAGTACGAACCACCCTCCAGCAGCGGCTGGAGTAAGCTGTTTTCTTCCCCGGATTGGACAGACCCGGAGTTAGGCTGAAACTGACTAGTGTGACGTCTCTGATCTAAGGTAACTGACTAATCCAAATGCGCTAGCCTGGGAGCCTGTCATTGATAAACTTAAAGGTCACGTCAGGTCTTATTGACGTTGTAGTATTTCCTAGAAAGCTGTTAGTTCCGCTCCATATCCTGTGTAAATAAATAAAGGCCTTATTTGGCAGTTCAAAGGCTGAGTTTCCTTTTGTTTGTAAGAAACCTCTTAGGTGGTTTCTTTCGCTTGTACTGGGCTGTAACGCTGCACTGGTTAACCCGTTAAGCGCCGAACTCACGCAAAGGATCCAGGTGCTGATCCTTCACAATAACAGAGGACAAAGGAAAGGCAGAAGTGTTCAATTCCTACTTTGGCTGAGTCTCCTCCCGAAAGAGGGTCTACGACCCTCCTGGCAAACCTGAAGTAGAAGCTGAAGGGGCAGGATTGCAGCTTGAGATTGATAGGCAAATGGTCAAGGAACACCTAATTACTCTGAACGAGTAATCCAGGGCATGATGCACTGCATCCTAGAGTAATAAAGGAACTGGCAGAACAACTCTCAGAACCACTGTCTATTATCTTTGAGAAATCATGGAGGATGGGTGAAGTGCCAGATGACTGGAGGAGGGCTAATGTTGTTCCTATCTTCAAAAAGGGTAAAAAGGAGGAATCTGGGAATTACAGACCAGTCAGTCTGACATCAATCCCTGGGAAAATTCTGGAGCAGATTATAACGCAGTCAGTCTGCAAGCACCTTGAAAACAATGCAGTGATTACTAGAAGCCAGCATGGATTTGTCAAGAACAAATCCTGCCAGATTAATCTGATCTCATTTTTTGATCGAGTAACCTCCCTTGTGGACTGTGGAATGCTGTGGACATTATATATCTGGACTTCAGCAAAGCTTTCGACAAAGTGCCTCATGATATCCTGATTATCAAACTAGCTAAAAGTGGGCTAGATGGAACAACTATCAGATGAATCCACAGTTGGCTATAGAATCGGATTCAAAGAGTGCTTATCAATTATATATCTTCTCAAACTGGGGAGAAGTAACGAGCAGGGTATCACAGGGCTCAGTCCTGGGCCCAGTGCTCTTCAACATTTTTATTAATGACTTGGATGAGGTGGTGCAGGGAATGCTTATCAAATTTGCAGATGACACAAAATTGGGCGGAATACCTAATACCCTGGAAGACAGAAACAAAATTCAAAGTGATCTCAATAGGCTAGAGTGCTGGGCTGAAAACAACAGAATGAAATTTAATAGGGATAAATGCCAAGTGCTGCACCTAGGAAAAAGAAACCAAATACGCAGTTACATGATGGGGGATACTTGGCTCAACAGTACTACAAGCAAGAAGGATCTTGGAATTGTTGTAGATCACAAGCTGAATGTGAGCCAGCAATGTGATGTGGCTGCAAAGAAGGCAAATGCCATTTTGGGCTGCATTAATAGAAGTATAGCTTCCAAATCACGTGAAGTACTAGTTCCCTTCTACTCAGCACTGGTTAGGCCTCATCTTGAGTACTGCACCACACTTCTAAGCACCACACTTTAAGAAGGATGCAGACAAACTGGAGAGGGTTCAGATGAGGGCAACAAAGATGACCAGGGGACTGGAAACAAAGCCCTATAAGGAGAGACTGAGGGAACTGGGCATATTTAGCCTTCAGAAGAGAATACTGAGGGGAGATATGATAGCGGTCTTCCAGTACTTGAAAGGATGTCACACAGAGGAGGGCCAGAATCTATTCTCCACCATCCCAGAGTGCAGGACACGGAATAATGGGCTCAAGTTACAGGCAGCCAGATTGAAATCTACCTGAACATCAGGAAAAACTTCCTGACTGTTAGAGCAATGCAACAATGGAACCAATTACTTAGGGAGGTAGTGGCTCTCCCAAACTGGAGGCATTCAAGGTGCAGCTGGACAGCCATCTGTCAGGGATGCTTTAACTGGATTCCTGCATTGAGCAGCAGGTTGGACTAGATGGCTTTATAGGCCCCTTCCAACTCTACTTCTATGGTTCTATGGGTTGGATCCAATGGTGTCATTCCACAGAAGGAACTTCTTCCATCAGCAGAACCAGGAGAGGGGTGATTCTCCCTCACCCCACAGCCCTTTGCCCACCCTCAGAATCTGCTCTGGAAAGCTGGGAGACCCTCCAAAGCAGATTGGCATGGTGGCTGCGGGGTGGGGTGGGGTGGGGTGGAGGGAGAACATCCTGTTGCACTAGCGGACTTCCACTAGCATTACATTGGATTTAACTCATTAATAAGAATAATACTTGGGGAACTCCAAGTCTATAGTCTATAGAAGTCTATAGTTTTGTAAATTAAAAAGAAAAATAAATTTAAACACCCAAAAATGGCCTGATAGGGATTTGTGACCTTCCAGGATGTATGGAATGCTGATGTATCAGTTGGGAATGGGGGGGGGGGGGAACCCTAAGGCCTAAACTAAAATAAACTGCAGAGGAAAGAAGAAGAGGGTATTAGTTTGCTCAAGTCCCTAATGGCTTAAGGTAAGTATCCTGGAGGGGCAAGGATTAGGGTTGGAGTGGGGGGTTGTGTGCCATGAGCTTAGAAACACAACCCTTCCTGCACTATACAGGAATGTTTTAGGAAGGAAAGGAAAGAGACCTTTTCCTTTTCTCATTCTCCAGACACCCCTCCTGCGGCAGATATAATTATAAAATGCTCAGGTTCAGGGCTGGCAGCACTATGTAGGAAACTGCTTTATACCAGCTCAGGCTATTTGTCCATCTAATCCAATGTTGTCTACCCGGCATATCTCCAAGGCCTCTTTCATGCCACTCTCTCCCTTTTAGCATAGCAGGAGAAGGCTTCAGGGTGGCTGAAAACAAAGAAGGTATCCTTTTCATCTTTCTCCCTCCTGAAATTGCCCCCCTCCCACCAGCAAGGCCTGAACAGGACTACAAGGCTCCTGCTCCAGACTGGCTGGAGCCATGAAAAGGAGCGCTTCTCTTAGGGGCTGGGGGAATACCCGCTACAACATTTTGTTGCAGGTCGCACTTGTCTCTACTAATTTTATCTGGGTACTTCTCTCTGCTTTTCCCCCAATAGTATGAAGGTCCCTTTATCGAGACTTCCCAAAGACTTGACCTGACAAGATAGCTTTGTGTCCTTCAAGCCACAAAGAGAAATATATTTATATATTAGAGCTGAGGTTGGCTGTAAAAAGGAGGACAAAGGTGTCTTTAGCTATTTGTTATGTGTTGCTTGTGCAATTACTCAGAGCGTCATTCCACGGATCTCTCACACTTCCTAATGCTGGCCAAATGTTACTCTTCTGGCACAGCCAGAGGAAATTTTCTTCCACTAGTTCAGCCAATGTTGTCGTCATCATTTATAGCTGGTAGCTGTCAGAGTCACTCTCAAATGCAGTATGTTCTGCATCTCCTAACAGGTAGAAGGGCAAACATGCCAGCTCATGGGAGAAAGCAAGAAAAGTAAGGCTGGGTGAAAGTTTCCACCACCACCTTTCGTCCCAACAAAGGTGTGTTTGTGTGTTGGGGGAGTGAGGGGATTTGGGGACATTCATGCCCCTCCCCCACAAAAATGGTTTGACTTTCAGGGGGATGGGGGTGCCATACTTACATTCATTTACGAGGTAGGGCTTTTATTTTTATTTCAAAAGCCGTTGTGTGCTTGGCAGCAGCCCAGCTGCTACACACTTTGAAATGGAGCCGCTAATGCCCCTGGGAATGACAGGATGACATGGCGTCATTCTCAGGGGGCATTGAATGGAAGAAAAGATGGTTGCGGGGTTACTACATTTTTGTTGTTGTTTAATTTTGTGTATTCCTTGAGCAATCATGCAAATCTGCTGCATGAGTTAGTTGCAATCATGCTGTTTCAACATGACAGAAGCAATTTAAAAAAAAGTGGGGAACTGCATCAAAATTCTGCAGTTTATCCTTAGCCCCTCGTAGGAGTGCTCCTGTGCAGGGACTTAGCCAGCTTCAAACAGGAGCCTTGTAACACTGTTTGGGGCTTGCCAGGGTGAGGGGGAGAAGTTTCAGGAGGATGGGGGGGGGGAAATCCCATTCCCCCACCACCACCTTTCTGAAATGTTCCTCTTGTTGTGCTATTGCTGTGTGTACATGTGGGGAGGTTTCTGGAGAATAGGAAAGGGAAAAGGTGTCCTTTTTCTCCCTCGGGGAAACTTCCTGATGGAGAAAGGAGACTTTTAACCTTATGGTATGCATCCACTAATCCCTCTGTCTGTGATACTACTGTTAATACTATGATGATGAGGATTAATAATATTTATATACTGCCTTATCTGCTAAAAAGCCATCAAGGCGGTGTACAACAATTTAAAACAATAAAGCCTTAAAAACAGTAAATCATTAAAAACTACACATTTTAAAAGGCTGAATTGAAAAGATGCATCTTTACCCCTTTCTAAAGGCCAAGCGAGTGGGGGCCAATCTTAGTTCTTAAGGAAGCACATTCCATACTTCGTGGGCAACACAGGAGCAGGCCCTTTCACATGTGCCTGACAAACAGGCCTCCAAGGGTAATGGTGTCCTCAACATGCCTCTCCTGTGGATCTTAGTATACTATAAGCTTAGGGGCTCAAAAAGGTCAATTCCACTCTCCATTTTTTTCTCCCCTCCACTTTTCATTTGACACGTTCAAAATTCTGGAGGTCCCGGAAGCTCACAGGTCTTTTTGAGTTTCTAAAGGCACAATCCTATGCATGTTTAGACAGAGAACAGGCCTACAACTCCCAGCATGCATGCTGGGAGTTATAGGCCTTTTCTCTGTCTAAACATGCGTAGAACTGCGCTCTAAAACCTGTATTTCTTTTAGGGTGCAATCCTATGGATGTTTAGACAGAAAAAAGTCCAGCATGGCTGGCTGGGGAATGCTGGGAGCTGTAGGACTCCCCCCCCCCCCCCCCGTCTAACCATGCATTGGATTGCACCTTTAATTTAAAATGTAATGTACTTCTGCATACTTTGGGATTCCCTTGAATAGTCAGGATCCCTGTTTCTCTTCCAAACTTACTACTCTAATACCCAATACCCAAATTTGGTATTAGAACAAATTCATATTTTTAGGAGAGTAGTAGAAAAGCAAACCTACGCATTCATGACCGAGACACTGATGACATACAAAATTGTGTTTGCACCATGGGCAAATGAACAGAAAACGAAACCACACCAGGATAAAGTAAAGTGACTTGCAATCCAGACATGCCCCCAAATGGTAAGTTATCTAAAGGCAGAAATCTGACATGAAATGACAATATTCAGAAATCAGCATGTGTCTCCTAGGTAGGACACTCTGCTGCAGACCTCAAAGTCCCCACACTTCATCACAAATACCTTGAAGAGAGGATCCAGTGTGAAATTGCTGGAGTAGATTTTATCAGTACATTTGATTCTGTACATTTAAGTCTTGATTAAGACCACAAATTTCTTTCTCACAACAGGTGTTAATTTAGTTTAGTATAGCTAGGAACACAGCATCACCTACTACTGCTGTTGTGATGGGGCCACTTCTTACCTTGTATACATCTGAGCAGTAACAGACCTACAGACCTTTTGCATCTCATGGCTTTTCAAACCTACTGCTTACTTCCTCCCCTTCTATATTCATGCATATACACATCTGCCAACTGAAGATAACCATTAATCTGGTGTGTGGGCTCTAGCACTTTGAATTTTATGCCAGGACAAATCTTTCATCTTAAAGGTGCCACAAAACTTTTATTTATCTAAGAATCTGTGATCAAGCCACATTTCAAGGCATGAGATCACATTCCCATTTGCTGTGGGTCAAACAAAACCACATCTCCTCTGTGACAGAAGGGTATTATTGATAATCAGCTATAGTGATTAGTGTTTTATCTACATGAAGTAGCCTTCTCTATAAAGAGGACAGACTTGACTGCTAAATAGTTTGAAAAACGGCTACTTACCTGAAGATCTGAAAGAGATTTCTGAAGGCTTGGGACAGTCACTAATAAGGACCCTTTCTTTCTTACATTTTGACTGATGAATTTCCAGCATCTAGGGAAAAGTAGATGTCTTGTGGAGCAATCCTTCCAGAAATTCCTAGCATATAGAACATAGCATGCTCCCAACAAAGTATAGTTCTCACCTATCATTTAGTCTTGAGAACATAAGAGCCATGCTGGCTCAGACCAAGGGTCCATCTAGTCCAGCGTTCTGTTCACACAGTGGCCAACCAGCTGTCCACGGGATCCCACAAGCAGGACATGAGTCCCAACAGCACCCTCCCACCCATGTTTCCCAGCAACTGCAGTACTTAGGCATACTGCCTCTGATACTGGAGGAAGCACATATCCAATCAGGACTAGTAGCCACCGATGGCCTTCTCCTCCATGAATTTGTCCAATCCAATCTTGTAAGTCTCTGCTTATGAGTCTCTGTTTGAGCTGCATGTGAAAGGGAAGGACTCACAAATTCTGAGCATAATACTAGAAGCCTAGCTTGGCCAGCATGAGCATCACAGCCTTTTGAGGAACGTGGCATCAAATTGGACCTGCCACTACATATCTATTTTCTTTGCACATCTACACATTTATTTTGTCATATCAGATAATAATACATTCCTTTTTATAAAAGACATAGGAATGAATGTCTCTGTTTGGTGGATATATTATTCAGTAATGCTTGTAAGAACTAATAAAACACAAATGAAGAACTATACAGGTGTGTTACTTATGCTGGCTCAGCTTGTCTGAGTGTGGAAAGCTAAGCAGGGTTAGGCCTGGTTATTACTTGGATGGGAGCCCCCCCTCTAGTTTCCTGCATTGAGCAGGGGATTGGAATCGATAGCCTTGTAGGCTCCTTCCAACTCTATGATCTATGAAATCTATGAAAAACAAGCCATTGTACAAAATATTTGCAGTAACCTTTAGAAGGGTTTTTATAGAAGTAGGGCTCATAGTGCAGTCTGGTTTAATATAGGACACAACATATTCCTTTGTGGCAGATTTGTCTAAACCCTCAGCTAACATTTTATCTGTGATGTCTGCCTCCAGTATTTTTAAAAACCTATTTTAATGGATTTATTTAAATAAAAATAGAGTAGCTAACCCTTCAAAAATTAAAGAAAAGAAATTGTACCCCTGTAAATATGTTCCCCAATAAATGTCTTTATAAGAGAGTGAGGATTTATAAACAATGACAATGCTAAAAATGGATCACTGGCTCAAGACCTTCTTATGGTATCAGCTGTGTAGCATACAATTTGAAAAAAACCTTACATGATTCCTTTGTTATAGCAATCCAAGTGACCCATCCTTTCAAAAGAGGACACCAAGCACAGCAGTAAGCTCAATAGAGTAAACCAGTAGGTAACCTTATACAAATTGCAATCAGCCATAATATGCAAAAAATGCTTCATATTGTGGAGGTCTCCCAAGTGCCAGAGTGATTTTAATCTATGTTAAAAGGGGGGGGGGGAGCTGATTTCAATAAAACAGATTTTCTTTTGCCAAGGTTGCAAGAACTGAAGCTGGTAAATAAGACTGCCTTAGGCAACCTCTCAGATCTTTGAATGACATTGCATAACAGAGGGGAAACTGACTGGTTCCATCCTGAGGATATTGTATTGTCATTATAGCTGCTGCTAAAGCATGGACAATTTTGATCTTTTGTCCCTAATTTCAACAAGGTATTTGCAGCCCAATAAAAAGGGGACCAAATAATATCTCTAATGATGTTCACAACTTACATTTAAAAAAATTACATTTCAGGTCTGACTATTAAAACATGGGAGTGGGAGACATATGCAAGGCTAGTTGTATTCTCAAAAATGTATTCCTGGTTTCTAGAATGCACAGTTTACCTGGCCTGTTCTGATCCATCAAGGAAATATTCAAAGACATTATTCATTACAACAACGTCCGCATTCTGAAGAAGTGAAGCCTGAGTACATATATCTGCATTAATCACCTGGAAGGAAATAATTGTATAGCTTTTTAACATAAAAAGATTGTCTGATGATAATCCCATCACTAAAAACTACAGATTAGGGAAAAGTTACCTGTTTTGACCTCTCTTGCAGTGTTTTTTCAGTGTCTGTCACTCATCTCTTGACCAATCCATTATAAAATATTTTTTTTCAATAACATAAATGACCATTAATCTCATTTATGTTGTACAGGAGTGCCAAACCAATTTGCAGGGGGGGGGCTTGATTTGCCCCCCAGTGGGCCTTCCATGGAGCACATGACACCAGTCATCAGCAAATAAAACATTTTGAATTGCTAGAGTATCCCTTCAATATTATTAATATTCATATTTTATCATCTTCCTCTGGTCTTCTTTTAACTCTGGAACAGAGTGTACAGGATTGAGGCTGGTATGCAGTTCATAGAATTGTATTGCTGGAAGGGGCTGTTTTGAGCCAGCTGATAGTTTCAGTCATATTCACTTGGAAACTGTTAGAGGTATTACACCATTTGTCTATGGAATTGAGATGGCGCTACATCTCCAGATAAAAAATAAATCAGGCAGTATCCAACTGGATATTAGCACTAACGTAAATTATGATGCACTAGTGCAACGGACCTCTAGTGCAACAGTGTTAGCTAGTGCAACAGGTTTTCTGGGGAATCCTGTCACACTAGTTTATGCTACAGGTGGCGCATTAGAGGTCCCTTACACTCGTGCAACTTAATTTATGTTAGTGCTCATGTCCAACTGGACACAGCTCATTGTGCTGGAACACAGATTCGCTAACCTGCAATCTCTCTGTAAATAAAGCAACTGTCAAATGTGTTGTATCACCTTTATTCTTTCATCAAGTTGGTATTTTGCAATGATAGCTTCCTGCAACCGGCAAAAGTCTGCATTCATTTCAACACCACAGATCTGAGATGCTGAGCTATAAAAGAAGCCCTAAAATAAATAAAAAGATAAGATGAGAATGTTTTTAAAACGTGGACTAAAATGTAAAGTTAAACTTCATTGGAATTTTAGGTTTCATTTCTCAATAGGACTTGCTTCCAAACTGATATGCATAGGATGAGGTTGTAAGAATCTTCAGATATTTCAGGCCCTGTTGCAGAGGGGTGGGCAGCAAAAATTGCTCACAATAGTGCTTAGCCCAACAGTAAAAGATATATCCCCCCAAATAATTAGGATGAATGTTTGATAGGAGAGCTTGATAAACAACGACAAATTAAACTACAATAAATGACAGAATTTACATTTAGGCTTCAATCCTATACTTTGTTCTCTGAGTAAACCTGCATAGGATTGCACTGTTAGTATGAGATGGGAAAGGCACAAATCAAATTTTTTAAATACCCAAACTTGTGTGATACAATATACAGATTATTAAGATGTAGTAGTAGTAGGCGATCACTTGTGACCGAGTAAGATTGTCTTCCAGGATAAAAATTACAAAAAGAAGATTTTTAAAAGGAGGAAATTCTAAAAAATTGTGTAGACTCTAGCGATGGGTCCGTAAGTGACTGTGGAGGCCAATTCTAGATCCACACAGCTTCCCACAGTGAGGACACAGGTTACCAGATGGAAGATGGTCCTGTAAAGGATTCGTTTGACGTACTTTTCGCTTAGCACGTTTCTCCCTTTCACCTTGCATTCGGGCTTCTTCAAAGTCCATGGAACCTCTGTGAAAGGCCAACTTCCAGTTAGATCGTTCATGGGCCAGAGCTTCCCAGTTTTCGATGTTTATATTGCATTTTTTTAGATTAGCCTTTAGAACATCTTTAAATCTCTTATGCTGACCACCGATATTCCGCTTTCCATCCTTAAATTGGGAATAAAGTAACTGCTTTGGGAGACGGCAGTCCGACATTCGAACAACATGACCGGTCCATTGAAGTTGGCGTTGAAGGATCATTTTTTCAATGCTAGTAGTCTTTGCTTCTGCCAGTACACTGACATTTGTTCGCCTATCTTCCCAAGTAATTAGCAGGATTTTCCAGAGGCAACGTTGATGAAATCTTTCAAGGAGGTGGAAATGACGTTTATAGATAGTCCATGTTTTGCAGGCATACAATAAAGTTGGTAATACAATGGCTTCATAAACCAGCGTTTTGGTCTTCTTACAAATATCCCGATCCTCGAACACTCTATGTTTCATTCGAGAAAACGCGGCACTAGCGGAGCTCAAACAATGCTGGAACCTAAATTAAACCTGTTAAGATGTCCTTAAACCATGACATGATATTACAGTCTTTGAAACTCTTTAACCCTCTGGCTAGAAAAGCAGTTCAGCAGATGAAATATGGCAAATTGCCACTTCAGTAATGGAAGCCAAGAATATGATGAAAAAAATAACTTTAAAAAAAATGTTAATGCTTTATGTTGAGGCTATCTTCCATTTTAACATCATAAAAGGTTTTTAGCTTTCCCATAATATGGCTAATAATTAACACAAGTTTCTATTTTAGGATACATTTTTCAAAGATTCACACTGCATCTACTTAATTTGTTAAAATAATTTGTCGAGATAATGCCGGGAAATAAGTTGATCCTGTATACAAGTGACAGGGGTATCTATACAGGCCTTCCAAAGAAAAGTACAGTACAAGCATCCTTCCATGTCAAGACTAGAGCTGTTATTTCTTATAAGCTAATTATCTCCTCAAGCCTTTTTAAATCATAGCATTCCCCTAATCATACTATGGCACACTACACCAGAGTGGTGTAGTGGTTAGAGTGTGGAACTGGAGCTTGGAAGACCCAAGTCCTAGTCCCTGCTCCGGCACAAAGCGCAGTGGGTGACTTTGGGCAACTCCCTGACTCTCAGCCTAACCTACCTCACAGGGTTGTTGTGAGGAGAAAATGGAGATGAGCAGGATCATGTACTCCACCTTGGGCTCCATGGAGGAAAGGTGAGATATAAATGCAACAAATGAATAAATACTCAAATTTATTGCAGGATTTCAATTCTGCCTTCAAATTTGAATTCCAAAGCAGCGCTCAAGGTGGCTAATGTCAATAATCAAACCATATAACAATGCAACAAGATATAAAAGCAGCAAATAAAACAGTCAGAACCCGGTGGGTTGGATCCAATGCTAGCCACCAGCCAGCAGAATGGATTTCCCCTCCCCCTACAGTCCCTCACATCTGCTCCTGAGGGCAGATTTTGGGGGTGCATGGGGGGCTGCAGCGGGGAGGAGAGCAAGGGGAAGTTCCATTGTGCAATGTTGGATTTAACCCAATGACAGCAAAACTAAACCTGAACTGGAGAGTTTCCTGATTAAATATTTTATATATGTATTATAGGGGATAAGTCCAAGTAACATAACTGAAATTACCCAAAATGCATCAAAATAAATGCCCAGCACAACACCAGGCCAAACCCCAAGTTGGCCAAACAGATACTGGTCAGTAATAACAAAAAAGTAACTGAAATATGTACCAGTGCCTTTTGGCTTAGAGAAAACAATGCATCTGTCATATCTCATCTCTGGGTTTAGAGTATGAAATCTAATAATATAGGACTCATATTATGGAAAAGTTTTTGAGCAAGACACATTAACAGAAAACAGCATATCTGCAAGCCAACAAATAGCACAGGAAAATGAGAATAACCACCAGGAAATCGGGGGGGGGGGGGGGAGAATACATCACAGAATTTGTCAACATTTTCTAGAGTGGGTTTTACCCCAAACAGGACTGCACCAAGTCTGGAGCCAACATCAACCACAGCCTTTCCTGTCAGGTCAGGCAGAACATGTTGATAGAGAAACTTCAGTTCCGTGAGGGAAAAGGAATGGGAAATAAACTCTGGAAAATAAGAATAAAATAAAAAACATTGCTGGAACGGTTATTAACCAATGTCAAATATTTAGTACAACATAGACTACCACAATTTTTCCTAAGGAGAATTCTCATTTTCCTCTTGTCCACTGAGGAGAATACTAATAGATTTCATAGATCATAGAATTGGAAGGAGCCTACAAGGCTATCAAGTCCAACCCCCTGCTCAATGCAGGAAACTAGAGATGGGGTCTCCCATCCAAGTAATAACCAGGCCTGACCCTGCTTAGCTTTCCACACTCAGACAAGCTGAGCCAGCATAAGCCACAGGCCTGTATGCTCCATAACCATATGCAGAGATCTTTATCATCATCTGCTGACTTCTGGTAAACTGTCAAAAACAGCTATGTATGCGATTCTATATTTCTTTACTTGAAAGCAACTCCAATAAAACAGAATAGGATTGCAGTATTAGACATATTGATCTGGTTCTCATGACACAACAACCCATCGTGGGTAACTAGCAATGATGGGTTGTCATGTAATCCAAACCCAGGCTGCTTCCTGCAGGGTGGCTTATTTTTTGGGAACAAGCCACCCTGACAACCCATGGCTTGTTCTAGAGGTTGTTCGTACCACGATGGGTTGCGTTCAAGGAGATGGAAATGACGTTTATAGATAGTCCATGTTTCGCAGGCATACAATAAAGTTGGTAATACAATAGCTTTATAAACCAGCGTCTTGGTCTCCCTACAGATATCCTGATCCTCAAACACTCTACGCTTCATTTAAGAAAATGCAGCACTTGCGGAGCTCAAACGATGCTGGATTTCAGTGTCGATGTTAGCTGTAACAGAAAGATAGCTGCTAAGATAGAGAAAATGATTGACATTTTCCAGTATTGCCCCGCCAAGCTGGATAGATGGCATCACCAAAGGGTTAACTTGCACTTGCTGATGAAGTACTTGCTGATAAAGCATTTTGGGGTTTTTTTATATTAAGTGAGAGACCAAGTTTTTTGTATGCTTCTGCAAAAGGATTTAGGATAGTTTGGAGATCATCCTCTGAATGTGCGAAGACCACATTATCATCAGCATACTGAAGTTCCACAATGGAGGTTGTAATTACCTTACTTTTTGCTTTCAGCCTACTGAGATTAAACAGCTTTCCATCTGTTCGATATAGTATAATTCCCACACCAAAGGGGAGTTTCCCCTGGACAAAATGTAAAATCATAGCGATGAAAATAGCAAATAACGTTGGGGCGATAACACATCCCTGTTTAACACCTGATCCCACTTTAAACGGAGCACCATGAGAGCCATTGTTGGCCAAAACCGTTGCCGTCATGTTGTCATGGAGAAGTCACAAGATATTCCCAAATTTATCGGGGCATCCGGCAGGTCTCAAAATTAGGTAAAGACAACCTCAGATGAACAACAACACGTGACAGAGTACACCGTGGCATTATTTATTGCACAGAAATACAGCCAAAATGGAGAAGCCATGTGGGAAAAACTAAGTACTGCTTACTTACTGCTGCCATAGGTATTGAAGAGGCTATGGAGTAGCCAGCTGCTGCTAAGCAAATGCCCTTGAGGAATTGATCATCAGCAAGTGTGACCACCTCTATAGAAGCTGAAGTGTCAGGAGTTTGCTGGTCCTCAGCAGTCAGGTGTGTGTTACCACAATGCCAAGGAGAGAAGACATCAGCAATGATCTTAGGGAAGCAATTGTTGCTGCCCATCAATCCGGGAAGGGTTATAAGGCCATTTCTAAACAATTTAAAGTCCATCATTCTACAGTGAGGAAGATTATTCACAAGTAGAAAACACTCAAGACAGTTGCCAATCTTCCCAGGAGTGGACCTCCCAGCAAATTCACCCCAAGGGCAGACCATGCAACGCTCAGAGAAATTGCAAAACATCCAAGTGTTACATCTCAGGCACTACAGGCCACAGTCAGCAGGTGCAACGTTAAAGTTCATGACAGTACAATTAGAAAAAGACTGAACAAGTATGGTTTGTATGGAAGGGTTGCCAGGAGAAAGCCTCTTCTCTCTAAAAAGAACATGGCAGCCCGGCTTGGGTTTGCAAAATTGCATCTGAACAAATCACAAGCCTTCTGGAACAAAGTCCTTTGGACGGACGAGACCAAAGTGGAGCTGTTTGGCCATAATGCACAGCGCCACGTTTGGACGAAAACCAAACATAGCATATCAGCACAAACATCTCTGACCAACTGTCAAGCACAGTGGTGGAGGGCTGATGATTTGGGCTTGTTTTGCAGCCAGAGGACCTGGGCACCTTGCAGTCATTGAGTCGACCATGACCTCCTCTGTATGCCAAGGTATTCTAGAGTGGAATGTGAGGCCATCTGTCCAGCAGCTAAAACTTGGCCAAAATTGGGTCATGCAACAGGACAATGATCCCAAGCACACCAGCAAATCTACAACAGAATGGCTGGCAAAGAAAAGAATCAAGGTGCTGCAATGGCCCAGTCAAAGTCCAGACCTCAACTCGATTGAAATGCTGTGGCGGGACCTAAAGAGAGCTGTGCATAAACAAATGCCCGCAAACTGCAATGAACTGAAGCAATGTTGTAAAGAAGAGTGGGCCAAAATTCCTCCACAACGATGTGAAAGACTGACCACGTCATACCGAAAACAATTACTTCAAGTTATTGCTGCTAAAGGTGGTTCTACCAGCTATTGAATCATAAGGTGTACTTAGTTTTTCCCACATGTCTTCTCCATTTTGGCTGTAATTCTGTACAATAAATAATGCCACAGTGTACTCTGTCATGTGTTGTTGGTCATCTGAGGTTGCCTTACCTAATTTTGAGACCTGCTACGGCCCTGATGATTTTTCTTCTGTCCTGATACATGGAACCATGGAACTCGAGATGGGTGTACTTTTTTTTTCACATGACTGTACAGTAATACCTTGGATTGCAAGTAACTTGGTCTGAGAACGTTTTGCAAGACAAGCAATTTTTTAAAATAAATTTTGACTTGATAAACAAGTGACGTCTTGCAATACAAGGTAGGGATGTAACCGCTCGCCTCGAAATCAGCCCCGCTCACACCCGCCAGAGACTTGCTTTGATATAAGAGTGTTCTGGATTACAAGCACGGTTCCGGAACGAATTATGCTTGCAATCCAAGGTATTACTGTATATAATCTCCCTTATCTTCCTGACCAGATTCGCTCAGTTACTCCTGTAAATAAACTGGTTTCGTTTTTGTCTGAGACATAGTTTCATTCTGGTGCCTTAATCCAGTGTATTTGACCTGGTTTGACCCAGGGCGCGCGAGCGGGAGCTCTGAGCTGTCAAACTAGCTGCTTAAGCTCCCGATCTCGCAGGAAAGGACCAGCGGTGGTCCTTCACAGTACCATATGTTTAGTATAAGTCATTCATTTTAAAATAAGGGCATACATTTACAGAAGATCTATCTATCTATCTACTCAAGAGAATGGCTGCATCCCAGTGCAGTATATGTGCATCAAATGGGGGTTATAGGATTTGCTTTCAAAACCCACCCCAGCCATTCCTCAAACTACAAATGAGTTGGAGGCAATTTT
The DNA here is from genome assembly GCA_021292165.1 of Shinisaurus crocodilurus. NCBI lineage: Eukaryota > Metazoa > Chordata > Lepidosauria > Squamata > Shinisauridae > Shinisaurus > Shinisaurus crocodilurus. Next base: position 267,671,023 of record CM037876.1, read on the forward strand.
TTCCATGTTGGCAGTTTTCGCACCAAACTCGGAAGAGGGATTCAGCTGGGGTGGGGTGGAGCCCACATTAAAATCTGCACATTTGCATAGTATTTTACACTATGAAATGTGCATGTTTTAGCTTTATGGGCCCTGCCTTTGCAGCACTAAGTATAAGCTTTGGATGCAGCATACTTGTTGACCCACAGTAGTGCAGGAGGAAGAGGAGGATGTGGTGACTGCCAGCCATTACAATGTACTCAGTAAGCGATTCCCCATTTCCTGAATTTTCAGATTCATTGTAACAGTGGAATAACTGACTTACTTTGTTTCCCATCACATTTGGGAGTCCAATAACTGGCAGGTGCTTTCTGAACTCCCTCTGGAGAGCACAGCCCTGATCTGACTGGACTCTCAGTCTGAAGACACCACATATTGGATTTAGAAGCAAACCATTGAATCTATTGCACAGACACACGAGGCAACATTGTAATTTGGCCTGCAGGTGCATCATATAAACGCTTACCTAATGGTGCTGTCTGATGTGAGCCGCACGTTAGACAGTAGTTTCTGCTCATCTTCCCTTCTTCACACAATGAGTCAATATAGTCATCATCATAAAGGAATGCATCAATATGAACAGTAGGCTTTGTTTGCTCATGTAGCTATAGAAAAAACATAAAACTCAACAAGCATTTTTAACATTTTCCCCAATGCTAGTCTGAACACAATTTATGCCCCAGGAAGGTCTTGTGTTCTATATGTATCTGAATTATGCATCGGTATCCCAGTTATTTTTGATCAGACCCTCTCTTTTAACATGCTTTTTCACTCTGCAAAGGACCAGCATATTCATTGGGCCAGTTTGCACAATCAAAATAAGCCACAGTAGCTTATTTAAGCTATGGTAGCTTATTTAACAGCCCTACATGGGCTGTTGTAGGATCATTGGAGGGTTGTTTCCCGCTCCAAAAAGCCATGCCACCCAGGTTTGGATGACACAACATGTTGCGCCCGGGCGGTGATTATGGAAATTGTGCTCTGCATGCACCGCTATTGAAATAAGCCACCGTGGCTTATTTTGATTGTGCGAACCAGGTCATGATATTGCTATTTGAATGAAGTGTAGTCATGGCCAGGCATATCCCTTTGAGATCCCATATGGCTGCCTAGGGATGCACTTCCAAAGTGGCAAAGTCTTTGCAGCAGCAACTGAAGTGAGCTCTTCCTTTCACAGCATTGCTCTTGCTTGGAGATACCAAGGCCATGTATAAGGCTAGTGCAACAGAGAGGAAAGGAAAGGCCAATAGTAGGTTAAGGGTGCCAGAAGCAGGAGGGGGTAGCCAAGAATACAGTGGCTGAGGGGCTGCATGGGTGATTAATATGCAAGGATCCACCACAGCACACCAAGAAGAGAGATTGGTATCCCCGGGGAATTACAAGCTACAAGGCCCAATTATGGTGGGGGAAATAGTTTACAGGGGCCTGACCCAGGCTGCAAACGTATTACCATGAGGGGGAAAAACCTGCAGGCTAAATTGTAGATCATGCTTTTTAACAAACTTTATATATAAAATATATGGCACATCCAGATCTTGTAAGATTTGCTGGAGCCAATTAGAAGCAGCATTACAACAGAAAAAGCAAGCATTTCTGCCCTTCTAAAGAGTAAGCCATCAAGATTATACAGGCCTGTGGCTCACGCTGGCTCAGCTTGTCTGAGTGTGGAAAGCTAAGCAGGGTCAAGTCTGGTTATTACTTGGATGGGAGACCCCTCCTCTAGTTTCCTGCATTGAGCAGGGGGTTGGACTCGATAGCCTTGTAGGCTCCTTCTAACTCTATGATCTATGAAATCTATGAAATCAACTGTCCTGTAATGCTGTGCTGGCTTCTTCAGCCCTCTCCAGTGCTTAGGCAAGAGCTATCGCCAATAAACAGTTTTACAATAAGCTGTCAACAGTTCAAAAACAACTCCAGACTAATAATCTTTTATAACTGAAAGCACATTTTCTGGTATTCCTTCAAATGACCCCCTTCTATTGTTTATTGTGGGCAGTATCCAATGCTGCCACTATGCTACGCTTACACCATTGATGTAGCGCTCGGGTAAGCAACCTTTAGCACAATGCCAATAGCATATGCTGGTATGATGTGTTTTTCAGGGAGACCCCTCGCACCAGTATATGCTGCTGGCACTGGCATTGCGCTAGAGGTCACTTACACTAGCACTACATCAATGGCATAAATGGAGCAGCAGTGCCAGATACTGCCCTAAGTTTAAAAAAAAACAAAAACCCTGCTGACTACTTGCTACTCACATTTGCCCTAAGCATTAACACTGTGCAACTGTACACACACAGAATCATATTTCTCTAGAATTTAGTATTTTCCCTCCCTTTCCCTTTGAGCATTTTCTCTATATTTACTTGACTGCAATTTTGCATTGGGAAATATTTAACACAGTAGTGTTTTCCACTGGAAACTGAAGGAAACGAAATAGTTAAAATAAAATCTTACAAGAGATTCTAGCCAAGCATGTAGACAGATTGCCAGGGTAATGACTGTGGCAATGACTGACAATGGCCGACAATGGCTATGTTGATTCAAAAGGGTTGAGGTGTTTTGCTGTCTCACCCTGCCTACGTGACCAAGATCAGATAATACCTACCAGCTGCTTGATTGTAAGATCATCCTCCTGTCTCCTTGTAAGGAAATCCCCCTCCCCTAAAGCAGCCCCCCTTTTGTCTTGACCTTGCTGACCAATGTAAAGAATTGTTGCCAAATGACCAGACTTATGTATCCTATAAAAGTGGTTGTAAAAGCCCCGCCCGGGGTTCTGCTTTGCGACACAGTCCGCAGGACCTATTGTGCACAATAAACCTTTTTCCAATAACCCGAGTTGGTCCTCGTTGTCCTTGTCTGAGGTAAAAGGTGACCACTTCATCTGGCGAACCACGAAGGGACAGCAAGGAAGCTTTGTAGCTTGCTTGGGGCACAGCCCACCGCTGCCCCCTAAGGAGAGGCCTTGCGGAGCTCCCAGCGCGCATCACAGCACTTGGCTGTGAGGGAATCCGAACAGGGGGCCTGACGGAGCAGCGGTCGGACGGTGACTCCAAGAACCAACAAAACTCGGTGCGGAACTAGGACCAAGGGGGCCGGACCGGCGGAACAGGCGAGTATACTCTAGGGTTCCTACAGGAGAGAATAGGAACAAGGGGAGGAGGATTTGGCCATCCTCCGGGGATTGGACCTACGAGGCAGCTGAAAAAGGCTGAACTGGTTTTTTTTCCCTTTTGGGTAAAGGAATAAAGGATTGGGCCTACGAGGCAGCTGAAAGAGGCTGAACTGGTTCTTTCCCTTTTGGTAAAGGAATATAAGAGATCTCGGGAGGGAATGTGTTGGTATGTGTGGTGAAGTGTGAATGCCGCTGCAGTTCCCGTAGGTGACCGTGGAACGTCCGGGGCCACGGGTCAGCGGAGCGTGTGTGTGAAATCCCTTAACGTCTAACAGGAGAGACCCCTTACTCTCCTGTCCGTACCCCACCCTTCTGTTTCTGTTCTTGTTGTTGGTCTTAGAATTAAGAGAATGGGGTGGGAGGGAAGCAGCGTCCCAAGGACACAGCTTCAATGCATGGAAAGGAATTTCAAAGCAGGGTTTGGGAGAGACTACGGGCGAAAACTTAAACGCCAAACTCTCCAGACCCTGTGCAAGGTAGAGAGTGGCCATCCATGGGAGTGGGGTGGCCAGCACAAACCCACCCCATGGTTAAAAAGGAGTGCAAGATGGGGGCGGCACACATAATGATTGCCTGGAAAGAGACCCTGCCCTGGCCCAGAAAAAAGGAACGTGCCAGACCAAAAGAAAGGCAGAAGAAGAAAAAAATAAATAAGTGACTGCGCTGTCCCTTTAAAAGTAAAACCTCTGCCTGCTCACCCAGTTGCCTAGAAAGAAAGAAAAAGCACAGACTAGCTAATCACATTCATAATAGATTAGAAGTCAAACACAAGATCTAGGAATGGCAAGAAGTACTCAAAGAACCCTGTGTTGTGTTAAAGAAATACAACAACAACAAAAATGTTTGTGAGCTTTTTTGCAAAGAGTTCCTGAGCATACGCAAAGTTTTGGTGCCTTTTGGAGTCTCCACCAGTCCTGTGTTTAGTGAAAAGGAAAAGAGTGTGCTCCTAACCCAAAGCACATACTTCCTCAGATCTGAACTAGAGGTGAGAAGTCCCAAAATGAAAAGAAAAATATATATATATGTTATAGCTGCTAGCAAAATCAAACAGTTCTCCAAGGAAATGGGCAGAAATGAATTGAAATACCTCCTTTTCATTTTCTTCTGGCTCTTGATTATTGCATTGTGTTATTGTTATTGATGTTGAAAGGTTTAAGGTTTAGAAAAGAGGGAAACCTTCAATAAGGGTAGTATACATGTGCGTGTGAAAATGTCTGTGTGCATGAATTAGATTCATAAGCTGTTGAAAGACAGACAGGCCCATCTCTCTCTCCTTCGCTTATTAGAATTCATAAGCTGTTGAAGCTGGGGATTGTGGGTTCGAGTCCCACCAGAGTCAACAGACAGGGACACCCCCCCTTCTTTCCAAACCTCCCTGCTGATGAATGCATATAAGTCGCTGAACAAGATCTGGGATTAAATCAGGTCAAGACGCCCTGATCTCTGTTGCGGCAGAGTTTCAAAAGCAAGTGGGCCTAATTGAACCCCCCCTCCCATGATCCAGTGACATGTGAATGTTGTGTGCCTGTTTGTGAATTAAACCAAAGCACTACACACACACACACAAAGTGAGCTCAAAAAGGTAGAATTCTGTGCCACAGTACATCATAGGTGGGAACCAAAATGCTCCAAAAGGGGCACCGTTAGCAATAGTACTCCAAGAATTTGCCTCTTTACCTAGAAGTAAGACTTTGTCAAAGACATAGTGGCAAACTCTTTGTACTGAGGAATGGCCATGCAGAGGGAGAAATACTTGGCCCAAAATGGGTCCTAAGAAAAATGAAACCTGAGAGACCTTCTGGTGGCCCTAGAGAACAAATTCCAAGGACAATTGGATGATTGGTATGTTTAGACAGAAGTGAGATTTCAAAAGCCTTCCGAAGTAGGTTCACCAGACAAAAAGTGCTTCATGATGCTTTAAGAACTTTAAGAACTCAAGCAATTGAAAACAGTTAAAGAATGCTTGCAGTTGTCAGCATAATCTCCAGCACAATTTCTGTACTGGTGAAAACAACAAATCCACTTGTTTAGAGGGGTAGAAACTCACTGGGTGACTTTGGGCCAGTCACTGTACTCTCAGCCTAACCTACCTCACAGGGTTGTTGTGAGGATAAAATGGAGAGGAGGAGGATTATTATGTAAGCCGCCTTGGGTTCCTTGCAGGAAAAAAAGGCAGGGTATAAATAAATAAATAAATAAATGAGCCTTTAGTAATATCCATTTGTAAAAACATTCTCAAAGGGGGGAAGAAAAAACATGTAAATGAGATTCTGGCTACTGCAAGCCATGTGTGTAGCCAAAAAGAAAAAAGAAGGTTTATGTTCAAGTTAAATGTTTATTCTTCCAAGTGGGGCTAGTTGATGGTGTAAATTGAAAAGGTTTTTATTTTGTTTTGAGTGTGGGTTAAATCTCTGAAGTAAGCAAAGGAAAAAAAAATATTGTTGCTTCTGGTTATGCAAATGCGAGGTTGCTTCCTCTTGTATGGCAAAAGCTACTAGAGATGTGAGAAGATTAGCAGCCACGAATTGCAAAGATTGAAAACAAACAAACAAAAACCCTCAAGTGACTGCAGGTTTCCTGGTATGCAAGAATTAGCCATTCACGCTCCCAGAGAATCAGCAGCTAACCACTAGAGCGAAAAACGATACTAAAGTGTTTTTTAAGAACTGTAATTGAGAGAGTCTGAGTATTGAGAATGCAAGTTTTCTGAGCATAAACAAAGTGTTAGTGCCTTTTGAGAATTGAACTGTGTTAGCTTTAAAAGGTCAGAAAAAGTCTGCCCCTGATCAAGGCAGGTTTTTTCTCTGAGACTACAGCTGATGCAGACTAAGTTCAAAAAGAAATGGTTAACTATTTTTCACAGAAAATTCAAGAGCTTCACCAATGAGTGGAGCCCAAAGGTTTTTGAAAAAGGAAAAGAGATGATTATTTAAAGGCATGTAGGCTGTCCCCTCTGCCCTGAGGAGAGGGGGGAAAGAAGAGGGCCATAGAGAAAGAAATAGTAAGTAAAAAGTTTTTAAAAATGTAGGGGGAAAAAGATAAAGAAAATAAAGGCTAGGCAAAGAGAAAGGTTAGACAAGGGCAGATGCAAAAGAAATATTAAAGTTGCAAACAAAGGGCATAGAAAAAGAAATAAAACCCTCTCTGCCCAAGGTATGCAGGAAAAAGAAAATTGTAAAAGATGTAATAAAAAGTAAAAATTTTGAAAAAAAAAGCTATTTGAAAGAAAGTTGTGCAAAGCAGTGTCAAAAAAACAAACAAAAAAAGAGAATGCGTATCTTTAAATATATATATATATTGAGAAGTAACGTGCAGTTCTGTTCTTAACAAGGCAGAAAAAAAATATCAAAAGTTTTCTTGTCTTCTTGAAAGAAAAAATGAAAAATGGTTCTGTTAAGTCATAATGGATTGTGTAAACTAAGGGCTACAATAGAATGTAGTCCCAATTCTCCTGGCATTTGCTGAGTCTCTGGGGAATGAAGAAAAAAACAGGGCTTTCCGCCAATATTGGCTTTGGTACCAGCAGAATGTTAGGCGGAAAACCAAAAAAGAAGTAAGACTCTTAAAAGTCTACTTCTCTGGTTCAAACAGAAGAAAAGGGAGATATGCTGCAATATCCCCTCCCTCGAGAAGCAATAAATGCTATAAAGCTCATTAGGTAACTTGGAGTCAGTCACAGACTCTCAGCTGTACCTACCTCAAAGGGTTGTTGTAAAAGAGAAAAATCCAGAAAAATTGTAAAATGCTGTGTCACTTGAAACCTTGCCACCTTGCTGCTGCTCCCAACAAAAAGGAAGGGTAGGCAAGGGGGGGGGCATGATTATTTACAAGCAATAAAAGAAGTGCAGCTATCAAAGATAAATCTGAACTACTAACTCAGTTTCTGTACGTTTTAGTGCCTAGTTTTGTTGAAATGGGCTTTCCTGAAATTTTACCCTCTTTATTGTCTTTTGTAAGATGTATGCTTAGTTAGTTTTTTGCCAAAGGCAAACCAACAGGGCAGCTTTGGTAAATTTAAACAGTTTAATTGCAAAATGTATGCTTGTCTAGTGGCTTTTATAGCAAGCTAACAGAGCACAATAAGCATTTAAGTGTAGCATAACACAATGGCGCCAAAATACAAAAAAAAATAATATTGCAATCCTTCTGTTGTTGTTAAGTTAGTTTTCAAAAAGTTGTACAAATGACCTGTTGTGTTTTATGTAATTTTCAAAAGCTTGGTTTGCCTTGCTAAAGATAAAAGTCTGTAGCTCATGCTGGTTCTCAGCTTGTCTAAAGTGTGGAGGGCTGAGCAAAGTCAGGCCTGGGTGTTGCTTGGATGGGGGACCCCTCCTCTGGTTTCCTGCATTGAGTGGGGGGGTGTTGGGCTTGATGGCCTTGTGAGTCCCTTCCAACTCAAAACAAGTCAGTTTCTCCTGCATTCTTTATAGCAAAGTCACAAATTAGCAAGTTGCTTTCCTGCTAAAGACTATGTACAGCGTCAGTCAGAAAAGCAGATTTAGTTGTTGGTTTGATTGTTAACAAAGAGTGGTTTAAATTTAATTTTACATCTGCAGTAACTCAGTACTTTGTCCAGTGTACAGTGTGCCAGGCTCATAATACTGGAAAACCTGTAAAAGACAGGGTGAGCATACAACGTCACCCTAAAGACCTTTTTTGTGGTGTACAATTTGATTTTGTTGAAATGCCTAAGTATTGTTCCTATAAATATGTGTTTGTAGTTGTTTGTATGGTTCTAAGTGAGTAGAACATGCCCCTGTGTGAGAGCTAACGCCACAGCAGCGGGCAGAGAGAGAGAGAGAATATCCTTTTTGCTAAAATATTAGAAGACAAGCTGGCCAAAGTATGCACAAAGACAAGACTGATGTGGCCAGATGCACCTTCCATGGCCCTTGTGTGTGTGAGATCCAGGCCAGGTCAAGTGGTGAGACCTGATCCCTCGTAAGATGTTGATGAGACATTCAATTCAGAATTACTGCAAAGCCCTGGTGAGATGTGTGAAGACTCTTCATTCACGGGTGAAGGCGGCACAGCACCAGCCCAGCACAGAGGGACACTCTGTCCCAGGTGAATGGATTCATATTCAAGTACAGCGAAAGGAAGTGTACTTAACGCTGTGAAGTGCCAAGGACTTCAGCCATAAAAAGCCTCTAACCCCAAACAAGAATGAGGACATAATAACGCCTCCAACGATTCGGGGGAACGTGCTAGAAACCTCTTCCCCTGAAACAGAAGAATTTGTGCCAGAACATCAATATCATCTCAGACCTCGGACGGGACGACCATCAAAGACAACACCCAGAGGATCGGACGAGATGAACTGATGTCAACTCCAGCTCAGTCTGAACCAGCCTTACCTATCAGCCCTTAATTAAAAGTGACCCTCAGTGTGCATTCACTTAGAATCAAAAAGAGAGAATGTGGTAAAGTGTAGTTTCAAAATGTAATTTCTGTATTGTATAAACGCATAACCTGTAGCCAATGTTTATTGTTATTCTGCTTGAATGTAATCCTATGGCTTACATATGCATCCAGTCCAGACCTAGGAAGGGCTCGATCTAAGAAAAGCTTTCTCTAGATGGTTCCCCAAGTTACCAGGGTTGCAAGCGATAGGGCTAATCGCAATGGGTTGCATCCTGCTCCCTTGTGTCCTCCCTGTTGTGGTCCGGACAATCCAAAATAGCCTGAGCCTATTGGCAGAAAAAGGGCGGCTGCCCAGGTCCTGGCTGTGTGGGAGTATCGCCCCATCCCCCAGGGTGAAACTCCAGATAGGTGTTGAAGTTTCAAGGGGAGGAGTGAAGGAAACGAAATAGTTAAAATAAAATCTTACAAGAGATTCTAGCCAAGCATGTAGACAGATTGCCAGGGTAATGACTGTGGCAATGACTGACAATGGCCGACAATGGCTATGTTGATTCAAAAGGGTTGAGGTGTTTTGCTGTCTCACCCTGCCTACGTGACCAAGATCAGATAATACCTACCAGCTGCTTGATTGTAAGATCATCCTCCTGTCTCCTTGTAAGGAAATCCCCCTCCCCTAAAGCAGTCCCCCTTTTGTCTTGACCTTGCTGACCAATGTAAAGAATTGTTGCCAAATGACCAGACTTATGTATCCTATAAAAGTGGTTGTAAAAGCCCCGCCCGGGGTTCTGCTTTGCGACACAGTCCGCAGGACCTATTGTGCACAATAAACATTTTTCCAATAACCCGAGTTGGTCCTCGTTGTCCTTGTCTGAGGTAAAAGGTGACCACTTCAAAACCACAGTACTGAGACCACAGTACTGAGTTTAATAATATATCAAGACAGTGGGTTACAACCTGCTGTAAGCAAGGAACAAGGGAACAGTAATCTAGGGCCCTGAAAATGGTGATAGAAATGGCAATAGAAGAAATAAATGTAGAGTGCAATCCTAAGGGATTGCTGCTTGATAGTCAGAGGGCTACAAGATGGCAGTAGGGGAGGAGGATGGAGGTGCAAATGCTTCCCGTTCCTCCTTTTCTTTATAGTTTCATCTACAGTTTTGGCTCATCTAACTGACCTACCTTGTTGTGGGCAGGACGGGTGATGGAGATGCGAAAGGGGGAACGATCTGATCCTGCATTCCCCCTCCCGATGTCACAGCAGTGTCTACAGCCTAGGGAGGAAAGATCCGACATATCCTATGGTCCCTGGGACGCACTCCCAGTGACCATAGGATTTTTCAGTCAAAGTATTAAAGTCGTGTTTCACTGTGCAACTATTAGCTCCCTGGAATTAAGGGATTCTAATAATTCCTTCCCTATTTGCATAAAATCTAAAAGGCTTGAGAAGACTGGGAATATGTCCCACACAAAATGTGATCTCTCTGTGTGTGTGTGTGTGTGTGTGTGTGTGTGTGTGTCTTCCTGCCACCAAACCATCTTTTTGGACTCACATTTCAGGCCCTTGAGGGACAAAACATTGCTTCAGGAAGCAAAAACTGCATGTTAACATTTCAGAACTACATGCAGTAAAACACTTTCCATGTTTCTTGTTAGACATGGGAGTGACCTTTGCAAGCACTCCCATAAAATGTAAATGCTGGAAGCAGCACTCCCGTATAATACCTCCTCTTTGTATTCTATAAGCAGCCTGTCAGAGCTGAGCCATAGGTAGCAATCAAATGGGAGCTGGGGACCAAGAATCATGCCAGGGATCAAAGACAGGAAAGACTGCTGGTGCCCAGGCAAAATCCTAGCTTGAACAGGAAGTCTCTAGAGCCCTTTGTGTTGTGAAAAGCCAATGGCCAGCCTGGGTTTCTGGAGCTACTCTAGTACCTTGCATCTCCTCATTACCCTCCAACATGTTGGCCTTGTGGTTCACCATATGAGGCAGCTGTGCAGAAAGTTTCCTTTTCCCAGGGGATGGAATACTTATTCACCCTGCTACTATTAAACAGACAGATGATTTATTCAAGCTTCAAGGGCCATAGCTCAGAGGTACAGCACATGCTTTGTATGCAGAAGGTCCCAGGTTCAATCTCCAGGTAGGGAAGGAAAAACTCCTGCCTGAAACCCTGGAGAGCTGTTGACAACACTGGGCTAGATGGACCAATGATCTTATTCAGTACAAGGCAGCTTCCTAAGTTCCTAAAGTCACAGGTTCCTGTTTCCAGCCCCAGCAGCTCCTGATAGCCTCATGAATTGCATATAGCTGCTGTTTAATGGGAACACAAAATGCCCATCCTACAAATGGGATGCGCAATCAGGAATCCATGCTCTATGTTTCCACACAAGCAATATATACAGCAGCAGCAGCAACATGAAACATCAATGAGGTGTGGAAGTCCACTGGAGAAAAGAAAAAGGATGCCCTAGCACACAATGCCCTAGCACACAATTAACTACATAACCCACAAAGGTCCATCAGAAGAATACAATACCAGCACAAATCAAACCCAGATACAAACTCCCATGGTAAAGTAAACCCTCCTAGAACTGTCTATCTATGCTGCGTTCTCGGTTATTGTGGAATATTGTGCAGCAATGTTTCAGAATCAAAGAGAGGCACTATCCCACAAACCTTAGGGCAGCCTTTTGAAAATAAATTTTGTTGCCGAGAGATTTGTGTCTTTCATAATTTGCAGCCAATGCTATGTAATATGGATGATGTGCCACTTTCACAACCTGCCTCATCTTAGCAGGTTTACTATTTGCTAAACAGCTAGCACACATCTAAGCATTAGTGATAACCTATTTCCCTTATTTTAAGTGTGTCTACACACAGCAAAACTAAGCTATGGGCCCAAGTACAAAATCCTGAGGTGTGATTTGCCACCATTCCACTTCATGTCCCATATCTGGTCTGCTGACAGAGCCCAAGTATTAGACTACAATGAACCAAAGTGATTGACAAACCTAGCTCCTGTTCAGCCAAGGGCTGAGGAAGGTGAACTGGAAGATAGTAAGAGCAGGTCTTTTTGTTGCTCAGAAGACCCATAATCAGGCATGGGCTGGAAGCTCTTACAGGGGCCAGAAACAGGAAGCACCACATGACCTGCACTGGCCTATGAGCCTTCCTTGACTGGTAAAGCTTATTCTCTGCATTTCTCTCCTTTGGCCAGAGTTGGGTAGTGATTCACAGATTGACCGGGTTTAGATGAGCTGCGGCACCCATGGGTGCCAACTTGAATATGCAACCCCCACTTGGGGGTTGTCGTGTCATGCTTGCTGGGTTTGCACAACATGACAACCTCCGAGCAGGGTTTGTATAGCCAAAGTGGAGGCCGCATGTGCCCCGCACACACAGCAGTTATTAAACCCATGGTGGGCTGACATGTCATGAGAATAGCCCATTATGTTTCTGCCCGGTATTTCTCAGGGCAGTGGTTCAAAACCTAAACTAGTCCTGACAGGGACTCACCTAGGTCATTCAGCAAGCCAGCATCAGAATAAAGCCTTAGGTGGCCCAAATCAGGAAGCCACCTGCCACCTTTACGAACATACAGGAAAGTCTGAACAACTAAACCTACTTTTTGAAGAGCAAGGTGCTCTGAGCTGAGCATTGCTTCAGTGGGCAAAGAATGTCGAAGATCTTCAGCAATACTTCTGAGAACAACATCATCATTATTGGATGCGAATTCATCAAAGTCATCTACAAAAAATAACATTAAAAAACCCATCATGTGGTGCTGTTGGGCAAGAACCACACTTAATATAGAAATGATTTCACACAATTCCAGATGTGCAGGATTTTTATTTGAAGAACCATATTTCATTTTTTTTGTTGCTTATCTTTTCTGCAAGGGACAGATTTACATGCTGATGTCTTTACCATTCAAAATGCCTCAAGAAGTTCAAAAACAAATCCCAGTACATCTTAAACATGTATAAATCTACCAACGCAGCAATATATGCCTTCAACAAAGTTATATTATTTCAATCAATGATATATTAAAACATCAAAGATGCTTTTCAAGTGTTGGAAAAATGACAAAAACAAGCAATTGCTTGCCTTGTACATTTTTGACATACATTTTGTTTGAAAGAAGATATGAAGAAAACTTTGTTGGAGCAGTATTTAAGAAAATCATGGAAGAATGGCAGAAAAGCATAGATCAACAGGAACATTAATGAGGAATCTTCAATTATATGAAATATCAATGTGATTAAGACTCCAGTTGGACCTGTAGGCTATTATTATTCATTTTATTTCATTCATTCATTCATTTATTACATTTCTATACTGCCCAGTAGCCAAGGTTCTCATTTTATTCTCTGTACATCTGTTTTCTACTAGACAGAGGACTCCTCAACCCAGACTATTTCCCCTGTTGTTGTTTCATTTAAAAACACTCCTAATACTGAGCTCGCATGAGGAATGCCAAGACTGGAGCCAAAATGGGGCCCCAAAGAAATAAGAGGAAGGCATGAGCATGCACATGGAAACCCCAAGGTTTTCAGACATACCAAAAATCCTAACAGCCCAATAAGTACTAAGCTAGCTCCGTAGCTTTGGAATCCCAAATATCAATTGGAAAAGAAACTCTGTGGTGGAGTAGAATGACCAACTTCAGCCCCTTACATCTTATAGAAGGAGGTTTATGAAGATGTTGTACAAGTTCGGGGCCCCCTTCTTTAAAAATTTCAGCAGGAATCCCATCTGGTCCACTAGCTTTGTTGTTCTTCATTTGATTAATGGCTTTTTTTACTTCATCCAAAGTGGGGAGTATTGCAAGTTCCTCTTTAATTTGTTTTTGCGGGATTTGCGAAAAAATCTCATTATCCACCTTAGATTTACGATTTAAAAGGTCATAATAATGCTCTTTCCAACGCAGTGCAATAGACTCTTTGTCTTTTAAGAGTTTGGTGCCATCTTTTGATTGTAAAGGGTTTGTACCATAGGTTTTTGGTCCATAAATGGCCCTTGTGGCCTTAAAAAAGCCCCGTGCATCATGAGATTCTGCAAGTTGTTGAATTTCTTCAGCTTTCTTTTTCCACCAAGCGTTCTTAAGTTCTCTTGTTCTTCTTTGGACCTCAGCCTTTGCGCTAGCGTAGGTTTTTTTTCTTGGCAGCGCAGTTAATATCATTTTGCCATATTTGGAAGGCTTTCCTTTTTTGGTCAATTATATATTTAATCTCATTGTCATTTTCATCAAACCAATCCTGATGTTTCTTAGTTTCATATCCAATAGTTTGTTCACAAGCTGCAGTAATGGAGGTTTTCAGCTTAGACCAATGATCCTCAATGTTGTCAGGAGGTTCCGTAGGTAGATGTTCCTTAAGAAGTGATTGAAGACGAGTTTGCTTAATAGGATCTTGAAGGACTTGGATGTTCATTTGTACAACATCTTCATAAACTTGTACAACATCTTCATAAACTCATCGAAAAAATCTGGATAAGAGAAGAGATCCCAGAAGACTTCAGGGATGCCATAATTATCACCCTCTTTAAGAAGGGTGATAGAACAGACTGTGGAAACTATCGGGGCATTTCTCTCTTAGCAACCGCAGGTAAAATATTTGCTAGGATTCTCGCAAACCGTCTTCTATCTATTTCGGAAGAGATCCTCCCTGAAACTCAATATGGTTTCCGCCCCTCTAGAGGGACAGTAGACATGATTTTTACTGCACGTCAGCTCCAAGAAAAATGCCGGGAGCAAAATCAACCCCTTTATATGGCATTTATCGATCTGGCTAAGGCCTTTGATACTGTAGACCGTACAGCTCTCTGGACTATCCTTATGAAAATTGGATGCCCCAATAAATTTGTGAATATCTTGCGACTTCTCCATGACAACATGACGGCAATGGTTTTGGACAACAACGGCTCTCATGGTGCTCCATTTAAAGTGGGATCAGGTGTTAAACAGGGATGTGTTATCGCCCCAACATTATTTGCCATTTTCATCGCCATGGTTTTACATCTTGTCAAGGGGAAACTTCCCACCGGTGTGGGAATTATATATCGAACAGATGGAAAGCTTTTTAATCTCAGCAGGCTGAAAGCAAAAAGTAAGGTAATTACAACCTCCGTTGTGGAACTTCAGTATGCTGATGATAATGTGGTCTCCGCACATTCAGAGGATGATCTCCAAACTATCCTAAATGCTTTTGCAGAAGCATACGAAAAACTTGGTCTCTCACTTAACATCAAAAAAACCAAAGTGCTTCATCAGCAAGTGCAAGCCAATCCTTTGGTGATGCCATCTATCCAGCTTGGCGGGACAATACTGGAAAATGTCGATCATTTTCTCTATCTTGGCAGCTATCTTTCTGTTACAGCTAACATCGACAGTGAAATCCAGCATCGTCTGAGCTCCGCAAGTGCCGCATTTTCTCGAATGAAACAGAGTGTTCGAGGATCGGGATATTTGTAAGAAGACCAAAACACTGGTTTATGAAGCCATTGTATTACCAACTTTATTGTATGCCTGCGAAACATGGACTATCTATAAACATCACTTCCACCTCCTTGAAAGGTTTCATCAACGTTGCCTCCGGAAAATCCTGCAAATTACTTGGGAAGATAGGCGAACAAATGTCAGTGTACTGGAAGAAGCAAAGACTACTAGCATTGAAAAAATGATCCTTCAACGCCAACTTCAGTGGACCGGTCATGTTGTTCGAATGCCTGACTGCCGTCTCCCAAAGCAGTTACTTTACTCCCAACTCAAGGATGGAAAGCGGAATATCGGTGGTCAATATAAGAGGTTTAAAGATGTTCATAAGGCTAATCTAAAAAAATGCAATATAAACATCGAAAACTGGGAAGCTCTGGCCCATGAACGATCTAAATGGAGGTTGGCCTTTCACAAAGGTTCCACGGACTTTGAAGAAGCTCGAGTGCAAGGTGAAAGGGAGAAACGTGCTAGGCGAAAAGCACGTCAAATGAATCCTTTACAGGACCATCTTCTATCTGGTAACCTGTGTCCTCACTGTGGGAAGCTGTGTGGATCTAAAATTGGCCTCCACAGTCACTTACGGACCCATCGCTAGAGTCTACACAATCTTCTTTAGAATTTCCTCCTTTTATCCCGGAAGACAATCTTACTCGGTCACGAGTGATCGCCTGATGATAGAAGGAGGACATGGCTGACTGGTTGGTTGGAACTCTGAACAGGGCAATTCTGTTAGGAGTGATGATATGTTGCAAACACTGTGTTGCAGCCAGGTCCCAGCTGTCTTTTATAATGCTGATTTTCCTTCCACCGAGTTATAGAATACTTGTACACACGACATGCCGTTATGGCACTGTCTCAGAATGTAGCACATCTATTTTAAATCAATTTATGTTAGTTCAGTAAGTTCCCACAGCAGTTCCAAGCATAATTTCTTTGGGGTGTACTATTTATGGAAAGGAAGGTGTGAGCAGTATTCCACTGCAAAACTGGTCCTACGGGCCCATCCAGTTTACCACTTGAATGAATATCTTGCAGGCGGGGTGCGGGGGCAGGGAACATTGGGCAACCAATTGTGGTTGCCCAATGTTAAAGCAGCAGACAAAACACAGCAATAATAATTGGGAGCCTTGAATAGATTAAAACAAACTCCACCTCTGTCAATTGTAAGTTTGTCACTCTTATAAGTGTGGCTACATAAAATACTATATTTATCTGCCATCTATCTTTAACCACCTGTATAAGTACATATGCAGTTGAGAAGAAATTGGGGTAACAACCATCCCCTGCTCCACAAGATCCCCCAAACTGTCAGAGACTGAAAGTTGAGCATGTGTGCTGTCTTCATACTATCAGGGAAAATCTCTGGCAGCAGAGCGCAACACACAGGTACAGCCCTCGGTCAGTCACTAACATACCGTATATGGGGTTTGCGTGTATGTATATTTATCTATATCTCTGTGTGCCTGTCTAGACAGATATACACACACACCGTGCATGCGTGCGTGCGATGCACGGTCATATAAACTTTAGTTTCTTAATAAGTTTATTGACTGAGCTCGTTTCAAACTTTCACGCAAATAAAGAACCAGCCAGGGAACTAGTAACCAACTTCAGCATTGTAGTTTTCTGATTCCACAGAGTCAGCTCTGATGACAGTCACTGACTGAAGTCCTCTGCTAGAGCCAGGAAACGCTCAGCCTCAAGCAGAGATTATCACATGTTTCCTCAGAGTTGGCTCAGTGGAACTGCCTCCAGGGACAGCCATCACTCCATCTGTCTCTCTGATTGGAACGAACCGTGAGAAACTTTTGTGGTGTGCAGTTTGCATCCTTAGGGAAGAGAGAAATTTAGCCTGCCAATATGGTGTAACACACCCACAGGCTAATTCCCCAGGGGAGTCTCCTTAGCAGCTTAAAATACCCTACTGGAGAGTACGGAAACTGGGTTGCAGGGGGGTGAGATTCAAATGTAGGAAGGTAAGTCCTTTACCACTCCCTCCACTGTTGCCTGCCTCCCTGTCTCTGATTGACTGGGTTCAGACAACACAATAGCCCACACTCAAGGGTTGAGTGTGGGTTGTTGTTGAACTGTGGGCTATCGTGTTGGGTTGTGAACTGTGGTTTCTTATCTCGGCTGGGTTCAGAGAACATGATAACCCATGATTCAACAGCAACCCATACTCAACCCTTGAGTGTGGGTTATCATGTTGTTTGAACCCAGTCATTATCTCCATCCACCTGTTGCTTGCTCACCTCCCTCTGCACTAAACCCTCCTTCCATCACCCCTCCCCACAAACTGCTAGGCAAGGAGACCGAGGACACTCACTTAGGCCCAGCCAACACAATTCTCTCCCCTCTGTCCTTTACACAGAGGGAGTTCTTCTCACAGCTTAAAATAGCCTTCCCCTCAGATGTTTTGGACTACAACTCCCAGCATTCCTAACTATTGGTCTTGCTGGCTAGGGCTGAGGGCAGTCAAAGTCCAAAGTATCTGGAGAGCATCAGGTTGGCGAAACACTTGATCACCGTGGCTTAAACAGGCCAGGCACCATTTGCCTATTTACCTGCTTCGGCACGGCTTGTCATGTCATCCGAATCCAGGTGCCATGGCTTGTTGGAGGTAGAACAACCCTCAAATAGCCCAACAAGCCATGCTGCCTGGGTTCGAACATGACAAGCCATGCCTAGTCAAGTAATTAGGCAAATGGTGACTGGCATGCACCAATGTGCCACGGCTTGTTTAAGCCATTGTGCGAACCAGGTCAGTATGCAGAAAGACTATAAGCATGCTCACACAACACACTAAGCCACCCTGCGAATAAGCTACACAGTGTGGGTTTTTCACGGAACAATCCAGTGCACCTGACAGATAATTGGGCACACTGGGGCTTGTTTTCCCCCTCAGTCTTCCAGCCGGTATCCCAGTGTCCTTTACAGCAGAACCTGACTTTGTCTCCCATCCCCGCTCCAATCACTACCCCTTTTCATTTGCCACATGTTTTTTTTAGCAGCTTCAAATAGCTGCTAAATAGCAAAATTGGGGTCATAGTTTCTTTTCTGGCCCCTGAAAATTGCCACAAGTGTGCATCAACTTTTAAAATTATTTTTTGTTGGTCTTTCACAGGTGTGCAAGTGCACACTTGTGGCTGTCCGATATGTGTAGCCTTTCCTTGTCAATGGCCTTGTAAGTTTCAGTTGTCAAAGAGAGCAGCGAAGTGGAGTAGGTAACATACATGTAAATCCCACTACCCCCTTTTCATGAGCACAGATCATTTGCACCTTTGGTGTGGCTTGACAGCTCGGCGTTTGACAGCTGCCAGACCAAACCAAATGGGGGGAAAGAGGTATTTGGGCCCTCCCTGGGCCAATGTCCAGGGTTGGTACCTGCTGCACTTTGGCAGCAGGTACCGCCCTGGACATTGCCCAGGCAAGGCTGCCCATTTGCAGACCTCTGTAAGTGTGCACTTCCGCACTTGCACAAGTCTGGAAAAAATATTTTAAAACTTCCCAGCTATTAAATTTGCATATATTTCCCAGTCCTAAAAAAATGCAGCACCAGTTGACCATGATAAAAATGTCAACCCAGTGATCATTAGGGTACAAAAAAGGTATACTTGGAAAATGCATACAAGTAAGGGGGTTGCTGATGATTCCATGTTTTTATGTACCGAGTTCAAATCATCAGATGACAGCTTGTAACACTTGGGCAATTTGATGGATTTAGGTATCCAATATGGCAGCTTTTCTATTCTATTTAGTAGTAGTGCTATAGCCTACCATTTGATCAAATGATCTCCAAGACAGGTTACAACATATTCAAGCAATACCAAAAAACTAGCATGCTTGATCCTTTGGCCAGTGGCAAAGACCAGTGAGTTCCCACTTCTGCAGCCTCAAGCAAAGTAACAGCTGGAGCAGAGTTTTTTTCCGGTTGGTGGTGGTGGTGGGGTTGAGGGAAGCAGCACCCTGCATCTGCCTGTTCTCTAGTCGATGGCTGAGACCAAGCTGGTCTTCCCTTTATGATGGTATTCCTCCTAAGACTGAGTGCAACCTCCCAGCCCTCTTATTCCTTCAGCTGATGTTATGTACATGCTTTTACTGTAATTGTTTCCAGGTGCAACATGAAGACATTGTGCCCTTACCACCACTATTATGGTAGGGAAAATGATTGTTTCAATAACCTGACAGAGCAGTATAGTGCTATGAGAACAGTAGGTATAAAGCAGACAATAGTTAATGACTTACATAGCTCTTGAGTGTGCTAATTGATATGAATGGTTTTATACCATATGTTCTTTAATTACTAGTTTGTATAAATTTGAGTACAATTCTAAGAAATTATGTTACAGGTATGTTTTTCTTTATTTCTATGTTTCTATGTACATCATTCATTTTTTTAAAAAGTAGTAGTAGGCGAGGATGACAACACATAGTGTGTTGGCGAGTTTGTCAGGAGCTGGGTACATATGCTCACATGTAGTGGAGTTGTAAAAATGTAATGGATTTTTGGAAAATGATTTTTGAGGAAATATCAGAAATTATTGGAGCTGATCTAGAGGTTTGTCCTAAACTAGCTTTGCTATCAATAACGGAAAAGGTGACCGGTCCTCAAAATGTTAAAGAATTAGGTAATTATAAATTTGTTAACGGCAGGTAGATTAATGATAGCAAGGAAATGGAAAATTCAGCAAGTTTTCACTATTACCGATTGGTATAAAGAAGTATGAGATATGGCATTGAATGATATGTTGACTTGTAATATCAAATGCAAAAGGGGTCAATTAAAGAAAAATATTTTAAGGATATTTGGGGTTTATTTTTGGAATATGTGTTAAAAAGGGAGAAAGGGAGTTTACCCTGTCAAGATATGTTGTATTTTTGGAATAATGAACAATTACAGAGTTATTGTATTATTTGGTCCCATGGTGATGGGAGCACTATATTAGTTATGTGTGTGTTAATTTCTTTGTATTGTTCAAATTTTTTTAAAAATAAAAATATTAAAAAAAGAAAAAAAAGAAGTAGTAGTAGGCGATCACTCATGACCGAGTAAGATTATCTTCCAGGATGAAATTACAAAAAGATAATTATAAAAAGGAAATTCCAAAAAATTGTGTAGACTCTAGCGATGGGTCCGTAAGTGACTGTGGAGGCCAATTCTAGATCCACACAGCTTCCCACAGTGAGGACACAGGTTACCAGATGGAAGATGGTCCTGTAAAGGATTCGTTTGATGTGCTTTTCGCTTAGCACGCTTCTCCCTTTCACCTTGCACTCGGGCTTCTTCAAAGTCCATGGAACCTCTGTGAAAGGCCAACCTCCAGTTAGACCGTTCATGGGCCAGAGCTTCCCAGTTCTCGATGTTTATATTGCATTTTTTTAGATTAGCCTTAAGAACATCTTTAAACCTCTTATACTGACCACCGATATTCCGCTTTCCATCCTTGAGTTGGGAATAAAGTAACTGCTTTGGGAGACGGCAGTCAGACATTCGAACAACATGACTGGTCCATTGAAGTTGGCATTGAAGGATCATTTTTTCAACGCTAGTAGTCTTTGCTTCTGCCAGTACACTGACATTTGTTCGCCTATCTTCCCAAGTAATTAGCAGGATTTTCCGGAGGCAACGTTGTTGATGAAATCAACATTTTACATTTACATTTTCCAGTATTGCCCCTGTCAAGCTGGATAGATGGCATCACCAAAGGGTTACGTATTTTTTCGCTCCATAAGACGCACTTTACCCCCCAAAAAAACTAGGTGGAAATGTCTGTGCGTCCTATGGAGTGAATATAGTAAAAAAAAATTTTTTTTTTTTTTTTTTTACTTTCCTCTGCTGGTCCGGAAGAGCGGAGGACTCCTGGGTGGGGCGGGGGAAGCCCCCGCCTCTCAGCTGATTTTTTTTTTTTTAAATTTTTTTTTGTACCATACAGTAAGTGCGTCTTATGGTCCGGTGCGTCTTATGGAGTGAAAAATACGGTAACTTGCACTTGCTGATGAAACACTTGCTGATAAAGCACTTTGGGTTTTTTTGATGTTAAGTGATTTTTAAAAATGCACAGGAGTCCATAATATTTCATTTGACATTTCCAGCCCCGCAAAAATCAATCAATATTGGTAGGAGGTATAATGTTGGTGCCTTGCACTTAAAAGCAGTCCTGGTCAAGAAATGCATACATATTCAATACAACCATTCTTCTTTGTGGCTATTCAAAAATCAAATTGTCCAAGGGTTATTTATGAATTGGTACCCAATAGATTCACACTCAAAATATTGAAAGGATATAGAAAAATGGTTGGATCCAGATTTCATAGATTCTAGAGTTGGGAGGGGCCTACAAGGCCATCGAATCCAACCCCCTGCTCAATGCAGGAAACTAGAGGGGTCTCCCACCCAAGTAATAACCAGGCCTGACCCTGCTTAGCTTTCCACACTCAGACAAGCTGAGCCAGCGTGAGCCACAGGCCTGTATTTAGGCATGTTCAACTGGGCTGGGGGAAGCAGATTTCCCTGACCCCTCCTTTCCATGGCAGCCCCTCCAGCCCCCTGAAAATGCTACAAAGAGGGTCAGGGGACCCTGCTGAATGGGGTGAGCTATGATGCTGAGGGAGAGAGGTCCCCAAAATCAAGCAGAGGCACCTTTTGTGAGTGGAGTCTTTCCATCAACAGAAGCAGATTCTGGATCCAACCCAACATTTTTTTAAAAAACCCCTCTACTATTTTCCAGATTCTGCCCCAAACTCAGCATTTTGTACCTTGAAGATGGAACAGTGTGCTGTTTAAGCCTGCATAGGCTCTTAAAACCAATCAATGGTGAATAACTGCTAAATCCTCCTGCTTGCAAGGGAAACTTGAACAAAATAATGGTTTAAAATGAAAGCAGCCGTTATGGGTTTATAAAACAGCAGAAGGGGTGGGTTAGCAAGAAGGTGATGGGGTAGCTGAGGACCTTTCACTTGCTGGCTCAGTCCAGAGGGTCCCATCCTTATCTTTGGAGACGGAAGACGATCCAGAACATTACAAGAAACTATGGGGAGATGCTTGGATTTATTCCCGCCCTCAGTCCCTACTCCTTCATTTTAAGTGTGCTGGGGGCACCCTGGCTGCTAGCTTAGGTAATTTATTTATTTATTTATTATATTTATACCCCACCTTTTTTTCCTTCAAGGAACCCAAGGCGGCTTACATAATCCTCCTCCTTCTCTCCATTTTATCCTCACAACAACCCTGTGAGGTAGGTTAGGCTGAGAGGCAGTGACTGGCCCAAAGTCACCCAGTGAGTTTCATGGCTGAGCGGGGATCTCCCGAGTCCCAGTCCAACACTCTCACCACTACGCCACACTGGCTCAATGATAAGAAATCATTAAAAAAAACTCGATAAGAAATCATGAAAGATACCATTTGTGACTAAAGATGGAAGTTCTCTTTTCAAAGATGTATAACTAGATACTGAAGACAAGGAACAAGCAATTCCTCCCACGTGAGCCTACCCAGCTATTAAGATCCTTGTTGGAGGCCCATCTTCGGGTTGAGAGGACCTTTTCAGGTAGAGCACCCAATTCTAAAATTCCCCCCCCCAGGCTTCATTGCTTACTGGTTAATTAAAGGTCATTTCAGTGCCAGATGAAGGTTTTTTTAAATTCACCCAGGTCTAGTTGCTGACCATCCTGTGCGAGTGACAGTCTTGTGGCACTTCAAACACTAAGGAATTTATTTATCCACTTCAGCAGATGCCTGAAACATTAACTTCAGATAGGTGTGAGTGTTTTGGGGGGGGAACATTTCAGCCTCTTGGAACACTCTGTCAATGACCTTAAAGTGGCCATTCTTGAACAAAGGAATTTCAAAGACAGATATCAATTTGAAATTGCTGAAGTACAATTCATTAAGCGATTCTGTTGGAAACTAATGTTGCCTGCTTAAATCAACAAGGTAATATAACCACTACCATAATTAGAGTGGGAGGAAAGGGTTAATTGAAGATTCCAGTGCTCTCTGCCCTCTCTCTCTCCCCACCAAGATGGATGCCAGCAATCTCCAATGAATAAATAGACTAAGTAAAACTAATAAATGTCTATTCGTTTTAAACCTTGTATGGACAATCTGTTCCTTTTAAAGACCTTTTTAGAGACAAGGGTTTAGCAACCCACGTGGTGATAACAAGTTTCAATAACCTTGTCTGTGCATAAGGGGGAAAACTCTGCTTTGTCCTAACAGTATAGGATTGTCTCCTTCCCATATCCTCCAACAGATTCAACTCTATTTCCTGTGGTTTGAATAAGTCAAAGATTTTCATTGCACTACAGCACAGTCCATAAGTAACAGCAATCATGGATTAGTTAACCCACAAATTACTGTAATCTAGTGGGAGCAAGAAAGTATGCTGCCTCTGGCGTGCTCATTGCTTCTCCTTTCAATTAACAATCTACGAATGCCCCATTCATAGGTTGTTAGCATGATGTCCTATCACGGACGGATACTCTGGGTTGCCAAGTCTTCCATTGCTAGTTTTTGAGGACAGGTTAATAATACAACCAGAGGGCATATCTAACTTATAAACATGTACCAGCTTTATACCAGTTTAGCTATCTTTGCTTCCCAGAGGAATGCTGGAAATTGTAGCCTGCTGAACGTGCTGAGAATTCCACCTCACCTCCCCGGCCTTGTACTGCTCCCAGGGAAGAGATAAACTATTAAATATTAAGTCTAGAACAGCCTTCTTCAACATGGTCCCTTCCAGATGGTTGGACTACAACTACCAACATCCTCACTAACATGATGGCTAGGGATGATGGGAGCTGTAATCCATCACATATGGAGTGGCCCAGGTTGGGAAAGGCTGTCTAGAAGATGAAAAGAGCCTGCTGGATTAGATCAAGGGGCCAACTAGTCCAGCATCCTCCTTCCCACAGTGGTCACCCAGATGCCTGCAGAAAGCACACAACCAGGGCATGAAGGTAACAGTCCTCCCCTATTGTGTGTTCACCAAAATCTGATACAAGGCTCCATCTAGACATCATGGTCAATAGCTATTGATAGACTATCAAGAGTACATGCTTTGCATGCAGAAGGTCCCAGGTTTGATCCCCGGTATCTCCAGGTAGGGCTGGAAAGAATCCTATCTGAAACTCTGGAGAGCCTCTGTCAGTTGGTATCAACAATACTGGGTTACATGGATCAATGGTCTTATTTAGTGTAAGGCAGCTTCCTATAGGGTCTACAGGAACCTAAGCAGCAATCCAAACTGGCTAACGGCCCTAGCCAAATGCAATCTCTTCTCAGAGACTGGAGATAAGGGATCTCTTTACTAGTGCTAGCAAGGGATCGGAAGTGCTGTCACATTGGCAGATGCAGAGGAGGCTGGTGGGTTGTTAGAAATGGCTTGCCAGGCCACATGTGGCCTGCACTTTTTGCACCCCTGCTATAGACCCTTCTATGTTGCTAACACTTCCAGAAAGCCCTCTTGTGACACCTTAAAAGCTTACTGGTTTATTATGGCTGGCATGAACTTTTTTCTCATATGAGACAACCTACTTCATCAGCTGCAAGTCTAACAGCTCTTAACCATCAGAGTTTATCACCCTCACATACTATAATGCTAGAACTCATTAGGGTTATTCAACAAGCCTGACTAGCAACAGATTCAGGTCAGACAGAAGGAAGCATGTCTTCACACAGTACATAATTTATCGGATTTATGGCTACCAGTTCAGATTGCTTTAAAAGAGGAATTAGGGAAACTCATGGCCAATAACGCTATAATGATCATGCTTACTCCCTGGTACACCCACTTACCAGGGAATAAGCCTCATTGAACTCAATGGGACTTACTTCTGAGTAGACATGCATAGCATTGCACGGTTTTTTCAATGGCTACAACCACAATGACTATATAGAACCTGCGGACTCCAAGGCAGTACTAGTTGCTAGGCAGTACTAGTTACTAGCAAGCAATAATAGAAGAGGGCTTTCCTGCTTCTCAGAGACATTTGGTTGGCCACTGTGGATGCTGGACTAGTTCCTATTATGTATTCTTCCAAACCCAAGCCTCCAGAATCACGTGGCAGCCATCGTGCTAAATGTGAACTCCCTTCTCCGAATGTCGATCTGTATGTGGCCAAAATGGCACCATCCACACCCATAAGTAGTCATCAGCAGATTCAACAGAACCCCAAAGGTTTGCCGAAGTACAAGATTTTTTTAAAAGCCCTAAGGGGACAAAACCCCTAATACACAGCTCAGTGAGAACTGAGCCCGTTAACAGGGCATAAAATGCTGACTGCTGGGAGAGGGGAATGAAACAGAGCATCGTGGAAAAGGGACGGCTGGCAGGCATTCTGAACAGGAGGACCCCACACTGCAACATTTTGTTGCGGGCCCCACCTTTAAGAAACATAGACCTCATATAGCATACAAGGAATTTAAAAGAGACACGCATATGAACGAACAAGCGAGCAGCTGAAAGGCTGGTAAAATCCGAGGAGAAACGTCGCTTACTAGTCGTTTTCACCCAGTGCAGTAGGCGGGGCAAATCTCTCGCTCGCGCACCCTTCAGCACATTCAAAATAGCCAGGCGAGCCGAAACAAAATCCATGTTTAGTGGCTTGAACGCACTACGCATGCGTCCTACAACGACGCAATCAAGTACGTCACCAAAACATCACCCCTTCGTTCACCAAAAGTCCCAATTTATATCCCGCCTTTGGACGCATGCGCAAAATTTTCCTAATCCTGCCCCCGAGAAGTCATGCGTTTAACAAATCATTTAATAGGCCGAGACGCCTCTACCGATCCAACGACAGGCAAAGCATGATGAACAGGACTGCACCCCTTACGTTGCGTGATAGTAGACGCCCTTTTCGGTAATAGCTCCCACTTCTAATTCTGCTATCCAAAGGGAACAGTAGCGATTATTATCTAGGAATACTTCTGGTTTCCACATGCAGTCAGTAGAACTTCTGACTGTGCGGGGCAAAAGCACATAAAGATTAAGAAGTGACTTAAAAACAACATACGTCAACACCACTTGAAATAAAACCGGCGGGGTTAGATGTTCATTTTCACTGAAGTATTCGGTCGATATCCAAGAAGCTAGACGAGGATTTATTTTTCTCTTTCCCTCCGAGATTCAATTTTTTTTCTCCCCTAGCAGACCTCGTCGCTTAATTTATAAGCTTCCTTTTGTTAAGCGGTCTGATTGCATCGTATCTACTTTTCGAAAACAAAATTTGAAAACAAGCCACCCAAGAGTTAAATACTGGTGAGAAGGTAAGCAGGGCTCCCATCCGTATGGGCTGTGTGACAGGTAGAAGAAATTCAACTGGTGTGGTTCCTCTCTATTCTCTCCATCTCCTCCCCATCATAGCGATACAGGAGTTTAGTTTATCCTTCTAAAAGCCCAGGAAGTTGGCCCAGGGTATATAATGCTCAGATATATTCCAATAAGCAAGTTTTCAAGGAACCCGTACTCTCGTTGGATGCTTTTGCTTCAGTTCTGACGCACTGCAAGTATCAAGCATGCACCTTATAGTACAATATGCACGTCTACTCAGACATGTCCAATGGAGTTTACTGGTAAGCAAGCATAACCACAAGAAAAGCCTTGGCCAAGGATGCATCTAGTCCGGCGTTCTGTTTCCAGCTAGATGCCTCCAGGAAACGCAGTTGTAATCTCCCTCTTTCTGTTTCTGACAAATCAGACGACCTAAACAGGTGAAATGTTGGTTTAAATCCTGCTTAACAGGATTACTTAGAACAACAGGGCTAGCTGGGGGATGCTGGGAGTTGTAGTACAACATACCTGGAGGGCACCACCAGGTTGAGGAAGGCTTATATTGAGAAGCAGGAGCACCAAGTTTCTAAAGAACACTTAGGGTGCAATCCTATGCATGTTTAGACAGGAAAAAGTCCTACAACTCCCAGCATTCCCCAGTCAGCTGACTGGGAAATGCTGGGAGTTGTAGGACTTTTTCCTGTCTAAACATGCATAGGATTGCACCCTGACAGTAAGTGTTGCATTGTATTCAAGGGCACTTACTTCCAGCCTGTGTGTGTGTGTGTGTGAGAGAGAGAGAGAGGGGTGGGGTCGGTGGGTGGGTGGAGTTATATTTTTGCCAGTTTGAGGTAAACCGCTTTAGGCATAAGATATAGATTGGAAAGGTGATTGAGAAATACAATTGTCAGTAACATTGTTCTTCTTTACGGAGGGAAAACACCTCAAAACTACATTTTCTTTTTCTAAACCCTCTTGAGTATTCGAAAACACTGCCATGAAAGGGAGCCTGCCTGCAGCCTGCATTTCCAGTTTGACATGTATTCCGCCCTTGTTCCACATATGGAGAATTCCACTCGGAACCTGAAGCAAGAGTAATGCGTAACTCTATCGCTCTTCCCTCAAAGTAGGCGGCTACTTAGAATTGCCCCGGAAGCGGAAGCATGAGGTTTTTTTTTTTCTGTTAGTCGCAGAATGGTAACTTCGTAAGCTCCGTGTAGTGGTGACGTGACATTCTTCCTGCTTGTTTGGGTACTGAGGGAAACTAGAGCAAGCGGTGGCGGTTTTTGGTGTTGGGCCTGAGTTAACGGTTTCGTGAGGGCTCTCTTAATAGCCCAGTCTAGCTGCTGTGCGACTCTTACAGCGGGGCCGGGCCGGGCCGCCGCTTCAGGGGCGAAAAGCTTCTGTTCTCGGTGAGTCCTGTGATGGGGTTAGGTAGTGCGTAGTGGGTGAGTGTTGTTCGATAACGCGAGTTTTGTTTAAAATCCCTCACATCCCTTTCAAGTTTTGCCCATCCACCCTTTGGTCTTTCCATACTTTAGGGCTGCAGACAGCTGGGCTTTAGGGCAGTTCCTGTGCCTTCGATGAACTAAAACTCCACAGGTACAGCTTTTGTGGTGATGCAGTAAACTGCACCGGATGAATTGGTGAAGACGAGGCTGCTGCTGGTGCTAAAGTTTTTTGAGGCCCTAAGAGTAATCTGGACGTCTTTCCCCCTGTGTCCAGATGTGTGGTGGTAATTTCTTAAGTGCATATACAGTAGTTAAAGTCACATTCTCCATTTTTTACTTCACACATCACAGGGCTGATTGAGCTATTGAACTGAAAACAGGAAGTGGGCCCTCACTCAAATTAAGCATTAGATAGTTCTAAGGACTGCATGGAACTTTAAAAACCCAACAAATCCTACTTTAATCCATATATCATCATTTGCACATGTTCTGTTTTGCCACAAGTACTTAGTTCGGATTTTAGTGTGGTCAGCAGCTTTGCAACACAATACTATTTCAGTTTGTGTGGTTGCATGGGGGGGTTGTTGTTTTTTCCTACACAGAGATTATAACTGTCTTGGGAAATGTCATATGTGAACTGGCCTTAAATAGTTTGGCAGTGATAGCTAAATTCAGGATGTTTGGTCAGCTATTAAAGCATTTGGGCTGGGGACTACAGTCAGATCTTGAGTTTCTTGTTACCTGTCAAATCTGTGCTTAGTTCAAATAAATCCTGTACATTACCTGATTATTTAAAATATTTATTTCTTACCTTTCTATCAAATCTAGGCTTCCAAGACAGTTCCTCAAAATAGTAAAGCAATCATGTAGTCAAAATAAAAACGGAAAACAGCTCCAACAGCTGGAGTAACTGGCAATACAGATGTAAACATGTTTACTTATAAGTAAGCCCCTCTGAGTCAGATGGGACTTGCTTTCTAGTAAGCATGTTTTGAATTGCAGCCTTAGAAACAAATTAAATAGTTCTAATCTCATTTTCTCACTTTTTGTGGGTATTTCTATTCTCTTTCAGTTTGTTAAAGAATGCTAATCATTAATGACTGAAGTGAATGAGCAACCCTATCTTTGTTTAGTGCCTTCATGTTTGCAGGTATCAAGAGTTGCCAATCAACAGGGATGTAAGTCACAAAGAATTATTGTGATCCATGGAGATAGTTGCTTGCTCTTTTCACTGGAAGGTACAGTGAGCAGGTGCTGAAGTGGATACTTGGGAGGCAGAAGTAGAGATGAAGTAGCAACTTGACTTCCTCCTGAATTGACAGCTATTGCTATTTTAGCAGTTATTTTACTCAAATGAATTGAGCAGGTTGACATGATTTGCCCTTGAGCTAAGGGCACATATGTTTTTTCTCTCACAGTTCTTGTTTTTATTAATGATGATGGTAAGAGACTCTTCTTATACTTACAGTTCAGAACTATTGAGGGAACTTATGTAATGTTAGGAGACCATGGGTAGTAACCAACTCTGCTGATTGTGTTGTGCCAGCGGGACCCACTGCTTACACAACAGGGAGTTAATGTTGTGTAAAGAAACATCAGAAACAAGTGGAAATAAGTGTTTCTGCTCCTTATGGGTTGCTTTAACAATCACTAGCTCCCTGTTGTGCTAGAAACAGGGTCCCACTGGTGCGTAGGCAAAATAGGATACTGCCCCATATCTTTTTTCTTTTAATAGTATTAAATAAGCAGTGGTTCCTGCTGCTGTTCTCATATTTATGCATACCAAATTATATTTAATTAATGCCAATCTGTGGTTTAGAATTCTGGGATTCTAAGTTCTGCATGAACTTTTGCTTAGCACCTGAAAATATTTAGGCAACCTTCATTAAACGTTTGAGTCCTTGTTGCAAGTATTTGAACACCTGCTCAGTCTAAATTTGACCCTGTTAATTTCTGCCACATTTTTTGAGTTTTCTTCGTTGTTTTTGCTTGTATTTAATCAACTTTGACTTCATAGCTTTTTAGAGGTATTGCTGCAGCAGACTAACACAACTACCCCTCTGGAAACTCTTAAGAGAATGTTGAATTTCCATAATAAATAGGAATACTAAGAATCAGCCATTTATTCATCAGTACGAAAAACATATTCTATTTTTATCTTGTGTCCCCGTCCCCCCCAGTTGCTTAGGAAGGCATATGGTGTTCCTTCCTCTATTTTATCCTCACAACAACACTGTGAGGTAGGCTAAGTTGATAGGGATTGGCCATTCAGCAAGTTTCATGGTTGAGGAGGGGCCTGAACATTGGTGTCTCCCAGTGTATCTACTACTAAACTGACCATCCAAAACTGTGGGTAAATGGAAAAACAAGGTTATAGAAGGGGATCCACAAATATGGTAATCACTGGGACCAGAAATGTTAATTCTAGTGACTAGCAGGAAAAGTCTCCAGTATACCATAGGAGTCATTAATGTGGCAAAAGTTGCCAGCAGTATAGGAGGATGTAGCAGCAGTGTTATGGTTTGGAGGGAGAATTGTTAAAACACACACACACAGTCTATCTGCTGTTCTGCTGTAAAACTATCTCAC
This sequence comes from Shinisaurus crocodilurus, assembly GCA_021292165.1. Taxonomy (NCBI): domain Eukaryota; kingdom Metazoa; phylum Chordata; class Lepidosauria; order Squamata; family Shinisauridae; genus Shinisaurus; species Shinisaurus crocodilurus. The sequence goes on from CM037876.1 coordinate 267,701,411, forward strand.
TGTGCACAGAAAGGATATGCTTACTTTGCCTCTGAGAAGCAGAAAGCCAAGCCTCACTGACTACTAAAAACAAATTGGGCTTCCATGTTTTTACTCCCCACAGTGAGCATGATGAGCCACCAGCTTTCCTCCTAATCTTGGAACTGCAGAGGTGGATGGGGATCTTCCTGGCAACTCTGGTGATCCTGGTTTCCTCCCCAGTTCCAAGGTTGGGAGAAAGGCTAGGGTTGTTTTGGCTGTTTTCTTGCTGAGGCTTGTGGCGCAGCCAAATTGACAAGCTCCGTGACACACTTTCTTGCAGCGAAGGATGATGGGCTTCCTTGGCAGCCGCAAAGCTATGGAGCACCACTATGATGCAGAGCCTTGTGAGGCTAGCCAAAAATGGTAGATCCCTGGAAAAACAATAGCTAGCTACCAGTCCCAGCCAGAACTTGTGTGCTTTAGTTATATAATAAGTATAGATGGCTCTCTTAGACCTTCCATAATACATTTTATTGAAAATTACTTTTATAACATCACCAAAATATCTCTTAATTGAAAGTATTTGAAGTTATTTGAAAATTTTTACTTATATATTACCATCTATATTGACTAAAACAATCACAGTTGAATGTACTTTATACTCAAAATAATAGAAATCAATTAAACTAAAATACACTTGCAATCTTAGTTTGACAAAATTGTTTCAATTTATAAAATGTTTCCTATTATCTCCAGTAATGTCTGTCCTTCCATTAGAAACATAACAGAGTGTAATCAAGCAGTCCAAACAGAAACAAAGATGTCTACCTTGGGCTACAATCCTGTGTACACTTACTTGGGCCTAAGTCTAATTCAATGTAGTAGGGTTTATTCCAGATTAAATGGCCCAGTTCACTCACAGTGACAACCCAGGGTTTAAAATAAAACACACCTGGGTTCTCTTGAATGAGCGACCTTGTTCACGCTTCTTGATTGCTCCTGCTGCCAGCAGGAACCATCCCTGGGTTGCTTAGCATGACTAGCTTAAACCATGGATTCCAACTCTTGCCTGTTGTGGGAGAGAAACCAGAGTTCCAGATTCAGACATAATGCTAAACAATCGCTCCTGCTAGGAGCAGGAGCGTTCAAGCCACATGAACTAGCATGCTGGCTCATTTTACAACAACCCAGGGCTTTAAAAAGCTTGGGTTGTTGTTGCATGCAAACTGGGTCAATATGTATAGAATCAAGCTATGAGTGATTGCTCAGAATAATTTGTAGTATGGTAGGGTGGGGGTGGCAGTTGGCTGTTGAAATAAAAAAGGTCAAAATCCTATCTAAAATAGCTCTTTGGATCCTGGCAGAAGAACTTAACTTCTTAAAGCATACTAGATGACAATTAAAAATTATAGGTAGAAAATGTTTGAACAAATATCTATTGTCCTTTACAAATGGGATATGACCTGTTTTAAATAATTGAACTATTCATGATTTTTTCTTTTCCTCTTCTACTATAACTATTTTTGGTATTTCTAATATACAGTCCGAGCATATACATGTCTACTTAGAAGTAAGCCCAACTGGGTTCAGTGGGACTTCTGTGGGAGTAAATGTATGTAGGATTGCAGCCTAAATACTTCTGTCAGTTACCGTACTTGCTTAGTGATAATGTAATGTTGAGTTCCTAATCTTTGGACAAGACGAGGTTCAGGCAATCAGACAGCTACGAGCTCTTCTTTGCTTTTAAGCAAGGTTTATATAATTTACATATTTTACATGTAAAATAGGATGGCTGAGATAATTTATATTCAATGTGTTAAGTTTTGACTATGAAAAGTGGAAATATATCAGTAGGAACAAGTTCCAGGGCATGTTTATTTCTTAGTCTCTTGCTGATTAGCTTTGTGTTTTTGTAACAAGTGCTTAAAAATCTTCATATTTCTAGTTCTGAAAATAGTTTTATGTTCATAATACTCACAAATGAGGGTTAGTGTGTAACTTCTTATAAGTAAGAAATCAACCATATTCTTATGTTTCTTTTCAGATCACATTTGAGCTGTCTTTGAAGCTGCCAAAATGGTTTTAGCAGATCTTGGGAGAAAAATAACCTCAGCATTGCGCTCACTGAGCAATGCCACAATTATCAATGAAGAGGTATGTAACCTTTACATATGTGGTAAAATGATAGTTAACTAGAAAGTAAAAATTAGTATGGGTTGGATTCAATACTGGTCATCTGCTAGCAGAACAAGAACTGTTAGTGGAACAGATTTCCCCTCCCCATTGCAACCTCCTGTGCACCCCCCAAATCTGCTCTGATGGGTTCGGACATGCATGGGGAGGAGAGGACAGGGAAGTTCTGTTGCACCAGTGGAAGTTCGCTCATGCAACGTTGGCTTTAACACGAGATCTTCACAATCATATTTCATTTGGCTTTGAAAGAAAATGACCCATATCAAAGGAGTAAGGTGGGAATTGGACAGATCATTAAACAAATGAGAGCTACTTAATACTTACTGTGTGGCAGCTGTAACTTCATAGGAAGTATGCAATGAGCAAGTTCCATTTGCTAATTAGCTCACACTTAATTCATATTGTTGGCATAGATGAAACACTATTTTCTTTACATTTTGTCCACTTCTTATGTATCTCTCAGTCAACTTCTTGTCTGTATGGTTGAACAAAATGAAATTTTATAATTTTCTGTTTCATTTTCAACCTAGTTAATGTAATTACTTGGAAATACCCGTTGGAGTGACAAATTCTGGAAGCTGATATTCTCTGATTTGTCTGTTTTCTCCTTACAAGGTTTTAAATGCTATGTTAAAAGAAGTATGTACAGCATTATTGGAAGCTGATGTCAACATCAAGTTAGTGAAGCAACTAAGAGAAAATGTCAAGTAAGTGAACCAAGCAAGATAACATAATGATCTAGGTTTATTTCTACAGATAAAAACAGATTGCTGGAGTGCTGGGTTTATTTATTTCATTATGCTTGCTTATCTTCCTTCAGAGGGGGCACATGTGACATGTAGGTATAGGCTAACTGGCTAAAATACAATAATAAAGGCCAGTGATGACAGATTAGGGCAATTAAATACATAAGATCAATATGGGTGTTTACATCCCACTCCCAGTTGGATGGAAGATGTTATAATCTATGTTCTCCTCCCGGCTGTATTTCTCCTCCCGACTTCCACTCAAGGGGGGACCCCACATGCCACAACTTCCCACACCCAGGCTCCCACCCTTGGTCAGGGTCACAGGCCTATCCCTCACATAGGGACCTGGTAACATTCCTATTCCCAACCAGCAGGGGGATGCCCTTGCCCATGTGATTCCCCGAAGTGGCAACCCTCTTTGGTGTCACCCCAATGGGGTTGGCCCCATCTCCCACGGCAGGGCTTGGGTGGATTCTTTATGAGCCTCATTCCAGAGCTGGTCCAAGCACAGGTAAGGCTCTAGAGACCAATCCTGCCACAGCGCAGTCCCCAGCTGCAAACACTCCGCAGCAGCAAGCTTCAGCAGTCAAACAAATCAAAGCAAGTAGAGCTAAGAAGAAAAAAGAAAGAACAAAAAGGCATTCCTGCTGGCAAGTTGCAGCAAATGAGGCAGAGGGCTAGATGTTGTTTGTCAGCCAGTCAGTCCCACTCTGCTTAGTTGTTTCCCTGTTTCCATGGCAGGGCTGGTTCTTTATGAGCCACTATTTGTTGCAATATAGTGCTTATAAAATATAGTAAATGTAATATTATAACTAGTTTTCAAATTTAGAACCTTCAGAAAAAATCAAACTATGCCACTTCTATGACAAATTGATTGCTGGGAGGGAAAGGCAGGCGAGATGAGTAGTTGTACATTTGGTCAAGCTGCCAAGAACACAATGAAATAGCAAGTTGGAATCCAGCTTGCAGTGAAATTACTTAGTGCATGAAGTGCCTGTGATGAACACATGAAAGGTATTATTTTGTCTGTATGAAATAGATATGCAGAAATATTTTTGCACAAAAGCTTTCTACACTGGTACTGAGCTGTCAATGTATACTTGATTGATAGTAATATTCCTAGGCTGTAATCCTATACACACTTATCTGAGAGTCAGTCCCATTGAACTAAATGGGGCTTATTTCTGATTAGACATGTGTAGGATTGCACTGTTAGTTTGTTTACCCCTTGCTCTTAAACATTCCACTGGGATGTAAACCCCATTGAATTCAACAGAACATCTAAGTGTTGTTGTATTGATTTTGGTCTGTCTTTCTTTCTTTCTTTCTTTTTTCAACTATAGATCTGCTATTGATCTTGAAGAAATGGCTTCTGGCCTCAACAAAAGAAAAATGATCCAGCATGCAGTCTTTAAAGAACTTGTTAAGGTAAAATGTATTATAATAATATTGTTTTTTCAAACGCATATGTCTTTAATATAACCCAGCATACTAGGCTTCCTTATTTCTTTTATCAAATATTCCTTGACTATCTCAACATCCACATTCCCATTTGCAAAGTGACCATTGCAAAGTCATCCTTTCCAATTATTAGGTACCTGCAGTCTTACTAAATATGAAACTGGCTATTTTACACCACTGCAACAATGTAGATTTTGTTCTGACTCGACTATTTTAAATATTCTTTTTTACTACAGAAACTGTCTTCTTAAGCCTTGCATATTTTGTAACCATTTGTTGAGTGCAGTAGGTTTTTAGCCAGACAAGATCTGCCCTTTATACAAGTCACATAGTCTGAACTTTGGCCTCATGCCAAGTCACAGCTACTTAAGGATTGGTGTGTTGTCTGAATTGACAAGCCATAGTTACAGCCATTGCTCTGCCTCCGGAATCTACCTTACAGGGAAGAATGCTGAGCAGAGAGTGGGGGAAAGCAACCAGTTCTAAACTATTACTTGTCTGTATATTTGGGAGCCAAAATTATACTTAGCTTCTACACCAACATGTTAGTGTGATATCTGAACTGAGCTATAGTACAGTTTAGAAGAAAAATTGTATGGGGCATACAATAGCCCCAGTCAGGAGAGCTATGCAATGGACACTTAATTGCACAGTGGGGCTTCAATTCTCTTGTTGCAAATACAGCTGCAAGTGCTGTCCAAAAAGCTTCTCCCCAAATCCAGGAAGCTCCAGATGTGACCTTCAATGTGGCACGTGGGGCTGCTATTTGAGGAGCTGAGGTAACAAAAAGGGCCAATGCACATACAGAAACCCTTGCATTTACCTGAAGTGGCTGTCTGGATCATGAATATGATTAACCAAAAATTGGTTAAAAGGAAGTCTGCCAGTTTTCTTGTTGTCATTACCCCTCCCCCATATTTGTCCAGGTCTGAATAGAGTGTATACTTTGAACAAAATTATGACAAGTATAATTCATGCGAATTAAGCACATTTGCATATACTTTGCTTTACTCTACTTCTGAAATCAGTCATTTTTTGTAGAACGCTAAATTTCTGTATGTTAGGTTCTGTAGAAACTGCCATTTGTCATGAATGAATTGACATGCTACTGAAATGTTGATTTCTCTTATCAGCTTTGGAATAACTATAATAATAATAATAATTTATTTCTTACCCGCCTCTCCACTCAGATCGAGGCGGGGAACAACCTTAAACATAAAATACATACGTAGTTAAAAACATAGTAAATATTATTAAAATATTCTTTAAAACCTTTAAAAGTATCCTAAAAACTCTTAAAATTCCACTGGGTAGGCCTGTCGGAAGAGGTCAGTCTTTATGGCCTTTTTAAAGGCCAAAAGACTGTCTAGTTGACGAGTCTCCTCCGATAGGCCATTCAACAGTCTGGGAGCAGCAGAAGAAAAGGTCCTCTGTGTAATACCCTGTCAGCCTAGTTTTGGCTGACTGGAGTAAATTCCTCCCAGAGGACCTAAGTGTGCGGGGCGGATTGTACGGGAGAAGGAGATCCTGCAGGTAACCCGGACCCAAATCATGTAGGGCTTTAAAGGTAATAACCAACACTTTATACTTTGCCCAGAAACTGATTGGCAGCCAGTGTAATGCTTTTAAAGCTGGTGTAATATGGGCACCTCTAGATGTACCAGTGACCAATCTGGCTTCCATATTTTGCACCAATTGAAGTTTCCGAACTAGGTACAAAGGTAGCCCTATGTACAGCGCATTGCAGAAGTCAAGCCTCGAAGTTACCAGCGCGTGCACTACCGTCTTTAGGTGTTTAAATATTATGAAGCTGAGAACCACATCCTTTTGTGTCTGCCACACAGGAGGAGAGCATAAAATGACATGCTGGACTCCTAGTGATGGTGCAAGGGGAGATAATATCTCCCCAAACCCAACTTCTGCTCTGCTGCTCCCAAGACAGCAGACGCCAGTGCTACTTGTACCTGCACTAAGGAAAAGCTTGAAGATAGCACAGGGACTTAAGTGGGGCAGGGCAATCTCGAACATAGTATCTTAAAGGCTATAAGAGTGGCCTTGCTCACTTACTCACTGGTTCATTTGGATCAGTAGTAGATGTAGTAAGGGGGGTTTGGAGGAGCTTTAAGGGTTAAATGGGGCAGAGCTTGTGTAGCAAAAGTTAGAATGGGATTATTTTAATTTCTCACTTCCAAAACAAAATGTGTTGCAACAGCGATACTGAAATATATATAAACAAGAGTGTAGACTTTGTAAACCTCGTCTATGTTACTGTGATTGTGAAAACCATTCTGTGATTCTGAAGCCAGGCTTTCTAGCACACATGTATACCTCTTCGTTTTACAGCTTGTAGATCCTGGAGTCAAAGCTTGGACACCAACAAAAGGAAAACAGAACATCATAATGTTTGTAGGACTTCAGGGAAGTGGGAAAACAACTTCATGTTCAAAGGTAACTTGCAGTCTTCACAATGTTTAATGTTGGCTGTTTTCTTTCAAGGACATCTGTGGCCATGAACAGGAACTGAACTGCATTTTAGGATAAACAAATTCGAGATATGTGTGCAAGTGTCAGTAGGCAAAATCTTGCTTGCATAATAAACCTTTCCACCGATATCTCTGGGTTTAGGAGTTTCATAGTCATTCAAAACCTAATTGTGTCTAATAGAAATTCTGGCACTTATGGTGGTCTCATGTGAAATCCACTTTTCAAGAATAATCTCTTGAACCTAATTGATCCCCATAATATGCTAGGCCATGGACATAAATTAATTCCATCATTTTTCAAGAAGAGCAATTTTGGTTGTGCTTTTTGCTTTTTTTGTGTTCAATTTGTTTATAGTTTTTTTTAATGCTTTGATTATATATGCAAATAACACACTGAGATTGGGTTCATACAACAAGACAACCCATCAGGTGTGTTGCTGTGTCGTCCAAACACAGACTGCTTCCCACAGGGAGGCTTGTTTTGGGGGCAACAAGCTACCCTGACAACCCATGGCTTGTTGTAGGGGTTGTTGAACCCATGATGGGTTGTCGTGTAATCTGAACCTGGGAGACTGATCCCATCATGGGTTGCGGGAAGAGGCGAGCAATCTGCTTGGCAAGAGAGGCAAGGTTTTTTTTGCCAATCTTGGTGATCTCGCCCGTGCCGCCAGTGATAGCCACTCCACTGATGCCCAAGCAGCGCTTTGGAACGACCGTCACTGGCTCATTCTGGAGTGTTGTTCTTTAATGAAAACTTCCAACTATTGGAAATCTCTCATGAAAATATGGCCTGTTTGCTTGCAACATAGTTGTGCTCTTTCGTGCCTCCTATTCATTTTAATCGTTTGTGTAGGAGAGGTTTCTGGTGACATAACTGTACTTTGGAAGATCTTTTGATTGCAGTACTTTATATCTGTAGCAGATTATAAAACAGAGATACTATTTCATTGCTTTATATGGTCTTCATTTTGTACAAAGGCATCCTTTGTCAAGAAATGAAAATGTTGTGATCTATAGTGTTCACATTTCACTTTTACCTGTGACATATGGTACGGGCCACCTGTCACATGGTGGGTTGACATCAATTGCATGGTAGTAAGGCTTTGCTATGACTGTCATATAAAGGTAGCAGAATAATTGAATTATCATATCCTGCAATTCAGGGTTCTAGAGCCAACATACCTGGTGCTCTACTAAAATACAGAAGTGATATGTGCTTGCCCGGAGAAGCTTGCAATGTTGGCTAGACAGAAATGAAAGAAGACGGATAATGAGAAAGTTACCTATAATTAAAGTTCTTCTAAATAGACAGACCAGATCCATAGTTTTACACTAATAACTATTTGTTGTGCCACAAAATGGCAGGTTGAAGGTACATATTTCAGTCTTCATGTTGAAAACGGCAAAACAGTGAAAGCATATTGTAATGCTGTAGTGAATCTTTAAGATTAATTTGCCATTGTAGTTACATCTTGGATTTCTTATTAACAGCTGGCATATTATTACCAGAGGAAAGGCTGGAAGACATGTTTGATATGTGCAGATACTTACAGAGCAGGTGATATTAGTACTTTATTTTCAGATATTCTGTTTTTGCTAGGTGTGCGTGTCCTACATGGCTAACAAATAATGTTTGCATTCTACAGGTGCTTTTGACCAGTTAAAACAGAATGCAACAAAAGCAAGGATTCCATTTTATGGAAGGTATGTATCCTTGTCAAGGTTCCGCTACTGCAGGGACCCCTTAACCTTCCTTTGGGAGATCTCTGCCTTTCCTCAAAGCCCCTCCCGTTCCAGGAGATCAAGTCCTTTTACAGCTTCCAATAGCATGGGTGTAGGCTGTAGACGTGGTGAATAAGTCACTCCAAACTCCAGGGTAAACAACAACACTTTACTAATAATATTAGGGTCTTTACTTAATAGAGTGGTTATAATTCAAAAGCAAGTATGATAAAATAAAACAAACAAACAAACAATCCAATGTTCTCTAGTTTAACTTCAGACTACCTATTTCCTATGCAGCCAGTTTCTCTTTCTCTCTCTCTGCTTCTCTCTGCTGTTTCACTACTGCTGCTTCTGGCTCTCTCTCAGCACACACTGACTGCTAGCTGACCACACCCCACATATATAGCCTTCCCAGGAATGGAAGGTTATAATCATGTGACCTTGAATAGGAGATCTGATTCTTAACTTCTATTGGGTAACTTAAAACTCTCAAACTCCCCCTCCCATCCAAGTGTTTGGGCCTTCAGGCTTCACTACTCGAGGGAAGTGTTTGGGCCTTCAGGCTTCAACAAACTCAAGCCTGTGTAGGCCTCAATCCTTCACAATCCTTAACTAACTTCTGTAGAAAAGTGGTTATCAGATTCTGGGGTGATATCTGTGAGCTAAATAACACATTTCGATAAAGCTAGTATTTAACTATTACGCTTTTGATCTTGATTCTTAAAACTTCTCATGGCTCTACAGAGATGCTTAATAACTTGGGAGTCAGTATCTTAAATCCAGATGGAAGTCTGTTCGGGTTTCAGTAGAGCTCTGTGTAAGAATGCAACCTGCTATTTGCACTTAATTCAGCTTTACATTTTCACTTCCACCTGCTGTATATACATGTTGAAATCAAATTTTTGCAAGCATAGCTTGCAGAAGCCAATACTTATGAGTATCAGGGCCGGTGCTACCACTAGGCCAACTAGACAGCTGCCTAGGGCGCAGGGCTAAAGGGGGCGCCAGTCAGAAGCGCCGCGCTGTGAGGGCTGGAGTCCGCCAGAGTGCTGGGCCGACCCCGGGCAGGGCCCAGGCGCTTGGCAGGCGGCAGGGAACCCTTCCCCCGTGGGGACGCGTGCAGCGCGAGCCAATCCCCAGGCTCAGCGGCGCGCGCGCAGGGGTACCGTGCACAGGCACGCCCGGCCGCCAGCTGCCTGCAAATAGCAATAGCAGCAGCAGCAGCAAAAGCGAGAGCGACGGCCGGTTGGTTCTGCTGTATGCACGGATGAAGAGGATATGCTGGGCGCAAGATGCGAAGGCGGCATTTGTTTCCCCTCGCGGTTACTCAGGCAGTTAAAGGGGAAGCTCTGATTTTCTCCAGGTGCTTATACGCGGTGGAGCGGGTCCCGCTGCCGTTTGTGGGTGAGCGTAGGCACAGCTGGGAGTGGTTTGCCATACATAAAGGTAGCAGGAGGCGGTGTTGGATCTCAGGCTGAGGGGAAACCCCACCCTTTCCCCACCCTTTCCCCACCAGCCCTGCTAGGGCCTTGGTCCTTAGCCCCTGCCCTACAGGACCTCAGCATGTCCATTGGCGTCATAACTAGGAGGTAAAGGTAGGCCGATTCTCCCGCGTACTGTACACAGGTTGTCCTTTATCCCTTCATCCCCTTCCATAACTGCACCGAAGGAGACGGTGAGCATTTCATCTGCATGACACTATGGCTTCATAGGGATCAGCGAAAGACCGAACGGGAAGGGATTTACTTGCTTGAAGGATCCTTCAAGCCTTAGGGGGCTTGAAGGATCCTGGATTTTTAAAGTAAAATCACAGACATCTGCTTTATAAAAACGCCTCACGGTGAGGTTGCCAAAGGGTCAGGTCAGGCATCCGCCGCCTCTTCCGCTTCAGCTTGGTGGGAGTTGGGGAGCGTCGCCTTCCCTGTGCCAAAGGTCCCGAAGAGCGGGAAGCGCCTGCAGGCAGGCTGGAGCTCCTCGGGGTCTTTCACGCTCGAGAGACGCAGTATTGGGATGGGCGGAGCGAGAATGCTGGACTAGCGAAGCCCCTTGCAGGTGGCCGGCCGGCTCCCCCTCCCCTGGCTGCGCAAGGCACTCTCGCAGGCCGGACAAAGCCTGCGCAGTGAGCCGATTCCTAGAGAGAGAATCCTCTGCTCCGAGGCAAAGCCGCCGCAGCTGCCACCTGCGTGTTTCTGGCGTCTGTGCACATCAGAGGGGGAAGTCACGCGGGCTCTCATTCCCACATGCAGACTTTCTGCTCAGCTCCAACCTCAGAAGTGAACCAGTGGGGGAGAAAAGCACTTAGGCGCACTGGGAGCTGCCTTGCCCTGAGTCAGAACCCCCCCCCCCCCCCCCGTCCATCTAGCCCAGCATTGTCGACACGGACGGGCAGCAGCGGCTCTCCAGGCAAAAGGCAGGATCCCTTCCGAGCCCTGCTGGAGATGCAGGGGGGGGGCACTGAACCTGGGACCTTCTGCATGTAAAGCGGGGGCTCTACTCATGAGCCACGCCCCCCCCTACATGAAGTGAGGGAGCACAGAGGGTGGAGGGGGTTGAGCTCCTCTCACCGGCCCACTCCTTTCTGTGTATAAATAAATAATAATTGACCCTTTTGGGTGGACGGGGCAGTCATGTGCATAAATCTGGCTGGGTGACCAGCCAGATGGGCGATTAACAAAGGGGCGGCACTAAATATCTGATCTTGCCTAGGGCACCAAACTGCCTTGCACCGGCCCTGATGAGTATGTTAGTGTGTCATTAGTCCAGTGCTTCTCAATTATTTTCTGTCATGCCCCCCCTAGGAAGAAGAAAACATTTCGCGCCCCCCGCGCGACTGTAAATAGTATCATTTGTCTATAAAATTGTTATAAGTACACCTCTGCATAACACTGTATCCTTATTAACGTATAAGAGAATAAAAAAAGAAAGAAATGTGGATCAATTTACAACAAAGAATAGCTTTATTAACTGTAGCAGAAAAGATTTAAAGGAGCACAGGATTTAAAGGAACACAATATTAAAAAAAACTTTTAACTGAGGTCAAACGAGCCCCCCTTTACGGAGCCTCGCGCCCCCCCTGGGGGGCCCGCCCCACTATTTGAGAAGCACGGCATTAGTCACTTGAATTTTCTCTGCAGTGATTACATGGGAACCCTATTCTTTATTTTATTACTTACTAAATTTATCTGTTGCTTTTCATCAAAGATTTCAAAGCAATTTACAAAAAAATTGCGTCAACTACATATAAAACAGTAATCCAGTGCCAGTCACTGCAAAGATGTTTCCACAGAACAAACAGCTATACTGCTTGTCCCAGAACCTCTGAATGGGAATGAAACAATTTGTGTATGCAATTTAATGTATTAATGGCCCAGAGCTGCTGGGGAAAAGTGCTTGCCTGCCCCTCCCATGCTAGTTAGCAAAACGACAGGACCTCAGCACAGGGTTATCTCAAGTTGCTGATATGAAGTAATTGGAGTGGGGTGGGGAAGCTTATTACCAGGAACCATGATGAGCTGGTGGCCATGGCAGGGGGGCTTCTTGGCACCATGCAAACAGGGTGCTGATGTCAGCAGGTGGTGCTAGCTATTTGGCAACTGTGCACTTACACAGTGGTTCCTGAGTGCCCATTGTCCCCCAACTGTTTCCAGGAAGGATGGACTCTTCCACCCACCTCTTGCTTGACTGCTTACAGTGATGGTGGGTGGTTCCTGCCGGAGAACTATCTCATCAACTGCTGCTGGGTCACACTGTCAATTCACCTAACTTAGTATGTGTTTGCCTGTTGGAACAGTTACACAGAGATGGATCCTGTGATTATTGCTTCCGAAGGTGTTGACAAATTTAAGAATGAAAACTTTGAAATAATAATTGTCGATACAAGTGGTCGTCACAAGCAGGAAGACTCTCTGTTTGAAGAAATGTTGCAAGTTGCCAATGCTATAGTAAGTATTGCATAGGTAATAAAATACATGATTTATTGAACAAGGGTTATTCTCTAATGAGGCAACTTTTTGGAGCTGTTATGATAAATGCTTCTTGATCGCTAAACATAAGTAATTTCAAACTGTCCATGTTCTGCTAATTTAAGAATCTTTCATGCAAAAACTCATTGAACTAGCCATGCTAATATTCTGATGCTTTCCTTTACAAAATGATGCTAGAAATGTTTCCTATTTTGAAGTGTTAATCACTAAGATCCTAAAAATAGAGAAGATTTAGTAGATGCATATGCATACAGCATGATTCTGAGCATGTTTATTCAGACATGAAGTCCTCTGGATTTGCTTGGACCTACTTTTAAGTGTGCATTGTATTGCATCTTCCGTATCTGTACTTAAAATGGGTCAAACAACTATGAATGAATCCGCTTGCTATTTGGGTCTGGAGCTATTTTGGAGGAGTCATAAAATTGACTGCCTGAGGTTGGCCACTATTTATGGGCTAATCGTAGTGCAGAACTTGGTATGCTGATGGTACGCTAAATTTATGCAGCCTACTACCTGTAGGACTGAGAGTGTGTTGGAAATGCACATTTTTAATGGCAAAATTACCCTAGTAGCACCCTAAACCTGCTATGAAGGCATATGCAAACAATAGGGCTTTCCAATCTTTTAGAAGTTGGAAATTAGTGAAACATGAAACTTATTAGAAAACTGTCTTATATTGAGTCAGACCATTGGTCAACCCAACTCAGTAGTAGCTCTACGGTTTCAGGCAGGAGTACTTTCCCAGCCTTATGTGGTGACACCTGCAATCAAGCCTGGAACTTTTTGCATGCAAAACATGTGCTCTTCCACGGAGCTATGGCCCTTCCCTGCATATTAAAATTGGGTAGTTTAAGTCCAGAATAATGGTTACTTTTAAGTAATCATTACCATTGTGGAATAAATGATTTTCATATCCCTTGACAAAATGTAAACATGGTATTCTATTGGTAGTTGCTTAAAATATCCTCTTCCTGCTCAATTTCCTTTATGCTTTCTGGCATCAAAGCAATTGTAAAGAGAAAAGAGAGCATGATTACCTCTTGTTTATGTGAACACTTCTAGCAACCAGATAATATTGTTTACGTGATGGATGCCTCTATTGGTCAAGCCTGTGAAGCTCAAGCAAAGGCTTTCAAAGATAAAGTTGATGTTGCTTCTGTGATTGTGACAAAACTTGATGGCCACGCAAAGGGAGGTGGAGCGCTCAGTGCGTAAGTATCTTTTCATTTAATCATGGGTCTACATAGCACTGTAATGGCTGTAAATTGCTCCATAAAGTAAAACAATTCTGAAAGTACAGAGCTAATCCTGGCTTTGCCTTAATATGTTTTATCACTGTGCTAATTTTGAGGCACTAAATTCTGCATCTTAGGGAAATGGATGCATTAAAAGCCATTGCCTTTTCACCACTTATTACACTGGGGTGGGGGAATGGCTTTCCTTTTTAAACTGCCTCTGTATGGTAGGGTGGAGTCAGTTTTTATGAGTAGCAAAATTCAGTGGCCATGGTACTTAACATGCATCGTGCCATAAGCCTTCTTCAGGCAGTCTATGTACAAATTTGAACTTAAGCAGGCTTATGCTGCATCAGTTGTTATGTAGTTCATACCATTTTCATATTAAGCTTTCCATATTCAGAATATTAAATTTTATGTAAACGTTATCTTACTCACCAGAAGGCTTCCTTTCAGTTTGTAAATAGTCCTATTTACTCTTATCTGCTCTGACTTACAGTATAGTTTTGTTTTCATTGCAGAGTTGCTGCCACTAAAAGTCCAATCATTTTTATTGGTACTGGAGAACACATAGATGACTTTGAACCCTTTAAAACACAGCCTTTTATCAGCAAACTTCTTGGTATGTATTTCTGAATGCACAAAGTTTTTCTCTAAGATTGTGATTCTTCAGACTGTACCGTAATTCAGTAATTGAGGTTTTATTTTAGTTGCTGAAGATGGCTTTTTGTATTTCAGGCATGGGAGATATTGAAGGATTGATAGATAAAGTAAATGAATTGAAATTAGATGACAACGAGGCACTCATAGAGAAACTAAAACATGGTAAGCTATGGCAAAACGTGTAAACATGCTGTTTAGCAGCTTACCACTCCATAAATGTGTGTTGGAAAGATGGATGAGCAGACTAATTTTACAAATGTAAAAGTTTAACCACCATTAATATCCTGCTTCTTTTACACTTCAGGTCAGTTTACTTTGAGAGATATGTACGAACAGTTCCAAAACATCATGAAAATGGGACCCTTCAGTCAAATCTTGGTAACTGGCTGATACTTTACAATTTTGTAATTGTAAAGTATTTTTTTCTTTTGAGCTCAGAAAATTCTGCACTATAATAAAATTCAGTTTGTATTTAAAAGCTGTATAAACATGTTACAATCCACTTGAAAGTGGCATTTAATTATTCCTTATTACGATTGTAGGGTATGATCCCTGGTTTTGGAACAGATTTTATGAGTAAAGGAAATGAACAGGAATCAATGGCAAGGCTAAAGAAACTGATGACAATAATGGACAGTATGAATGATCAAGGTAACCCTGTTTAAAAACTGAATGACAAGAGATGCTGAAGTGTATTTTTTAGATTGTCAGAATAATGAAAACCTTTATATGAAGAAATGTCCAGCCTTTATAGAACTGACATTCTAAGATCTATATTTAGGGCTCTATATGTTTGTGGAGGGAACAAGGATCCCTTGGTGGCTTCCTGCTGGAAGAAGGGGGCAGTGCAGTGGGGGCACTGGGGGCTGCAGGATGAAGGGGCAATCTGAGGAAGTCACTGCCCTTCCCCCTTCCTCTGGTGTCCGTGGAACTTCGCTGAGCATAAGTTTGTATCTAGCCCTATTTTTTGTGTTAAGTAACCTGTGTTTGATAATGTCCTGATATTTTTAATGTAAATACTTTCAGTGATTGCTGCTTTTAAAAACTGATGTTCCTGTAATTCCATTTCTTTATAGGAAGTATAGTATCAGATTACCTATTTAATGTTAACAGAACGTCAAGCTGCTAGTAGAGAATTCTGAGCTGTTGAACTTTAAAAAAAAATATTAATGGACCCATCAGCATTTTAACATTGTTATACTGCAAAATGAATGCCTTTTTCCACTGCTTTTCTGATTTATAGAACTTGATAGTACAGATGGGGCCAAAGTTTTCAGTAAACAACCAGGAAGAATCCAAAGAGTAGCAAGAGGTTCTGGTGTTTCAACTAGAGATGTTCAAGAACTCCTGACACAGTACACAAAGTTTGCACAAATGGTGAAGAAGATGGGAGGAATCAAAGGACTTTTCAAAGGTGAGGATAGTGTGTATACTACAAATGCATGGACTGGGTGTTCTAAATTGAGTCAATTGCTTAATGCTATAAGCATCAGTTCTAGGCAAAAAAAATTAAAAAATGCCACAGAACCTCTTGTATTGTAACATCTTGTGCTTACGGATTTCCTTTTTGAAAGGATCCCATGAGCGCTTCCTTCTGGAAAATTATACCGGTTATCTATGTAAGTTCTAGAACCAAACCTGCTCATAGGTCTGTCCTGGAAAAGTCACAAGCAGTATTTCCATACTTCTGTTGAAATTACTTTAGAAAATTGTTTATCACTGAAACTGGTTGAGAGATGAGCTTGAGATATAAGTGGTAGAGATTAATGATTGCCTGTTTTTTCATGTGAAAATCGGAGACCTTTTAATGAGACTAAAATTCAGTGTCCACTACCAAATATCAGCATATTCCTAGACTTATAGTGATCATTATATAATGATATAGTGATCAAAAATGATTATACCTGATAGCTGCTGCAATATTATATAAGATAATGTTAGAGGTAGCCTTATTTTCTTTCTCATACCCCTTTTCACAGATGTACTAATTTAATCAATTTCTAATGCACATATAAACATGGGGTTGGATCCTAACTTTCTTTCCATGAATGGAACAGAGTTCATGGAATGGAGCATCCCACCTCCCCCTTTACTCTGCAGTCCCCTGCAACCTCTGAAAATTTGTTCCTGCCAGTTAGTGAACCTTTGGGAATGGTGTAGCATATGATGCAGGGGGCTACAGATGGAGCGGGGAATTGGTGGAAATTCCATCACTTGAACTGAGGAGCAGCATAGGATCCAAGCCATTGATTTGATGATCAAATTTGTCAGCGAGCTGCAACTGCGTTAGGGTGTACCCACAAGGCTGTAGGTTGAAATCTCATGTTCTTCCATGCTGGCAGGGAGTTAACATTCTCTTAGAGTGCTTCTTTTTGCCACAGTACAGAACAATGTATAGATACTCAAATTACCTTCCATGAGTTTAACTAAGCATTACACTGCTTGTCTAAAGTACCATCTGTAGCAATTGTAGCAAGGCTACTGATTTTTCTTGTGCAGAACACTAAATACACAACTAATACTTGGAGACTGAAATGCCATATAATGTTCCTGATGTGTTCAATTGTCATTTCCCTCCCCTCTCCTTTTGTTCTTTTCTCTCCCTTTTAAGGAGGTGATATGTCAAAGAACGTAAACCCATCGCAGATGGCAAAACTGAATCAACAGATGGCAAAGATGATGGATCCCAGAGTTCTTCATCACATGGGTAATGGTTATGTTTGTTCTCTGCTTACTGAGAACTGTGCTCATATATTTAACAACTTGAATGCTTTATGATCATATATGCATGTTAGCAAATGCTGATATTTGAATTGCCTAGAAAGAAACTAGTGTCTGAGAATTCTATGAAGTACTTAGACTGTCTTCAGTACCTCTGGGAGATAGACTTAGTTCAGCCCTGACATGCAATTTTGCCGAGATAGAATTATGTTCTTGGCACAGAACATGTTAATGTTCTGAGATCAAAAGATAAGTAACTTTTGCCACAAGATTTTATTAGCTTCATTAAAATGGCTGAATTGTTGAATTTCTCATCTCATCAAATGCAAATGGTTGGTTTCAAAATTTAAATGACAAATTCCTTAGAGAAACTTAAATTTGGTGACTGTAGTTGAAGATAGTTTCCTGAATAATAAAAATCTTATATCAATAGCATATTGGTGCTGGATCCCAACACTAAGGAAGCCTTGTGCATTTCAAACAGTGAAAATGAGTTGTGAATCAGTCTTTCCTTACAAACTAACCTGAACCAGAGTAGATAGGTGCTGCCATAAATTCTCTGGATATCTTGTAGTACTTTAGTAACTAGATTACCTGAGAACTTGTGCTAACAGCGTTAACCAACTGCTAATGTTTAATTCATTTTATTCTTCCATTCTCTTAAAACCTACCTTTTGAGCATTCTCTTCTGTTACTTTTTTCTTTCCCACTTGATTCTGTGCATTATACAAGTTGGGATAACAGTAACAGAAAGAGTTACTTAGGCATACCCAGTGTCTTTGGAATGTCCAGTAGAATCCTTTTACTTCCCCCCCCCCCCCTTGAATATCATACCACTCCACAACTTGCCCCTCAATTTCAAAATTGGTTGCTATGTGACATGAAGGGCTTCTATTTAAGAAACACAACCCAAAGTAACTTTGGATGCATGGAATTCATGCAGTTCTTTGCATCCCAGCTGTGGCTGGCTAGTTCTATCTTGTGAGGCTTCCTTCAGATATGAGGTGTCCATATTTAATTCTACTCTTCCATTCCAGGCGGCATGGCAGGATTACAGTCAATGATGCGGCAGTTTCAACAGGGTGCTGCTGGAAACATGAAAGGCATGATGGGATTCAATAACATGTAAAAGAAGCCTTAATAAACTGACTTGATTAACCATATTTGCTGGAAGTTCACTATAAGAAAGAGATCTCCTTTCTTTTCAGTGGAGGAGAATGTTAATGCAGCAAGTGATGCTTTTGAAACTTCAATTCTGAGAGTTTCCAGATTTATTTCTAGAAAGTGGTTATATTTTTGCTTAAATTAGTTTTTTTGTTTTAATTTTAATGTTACATTGAGAGTTAAGTTAAAAATTAAATCATGTACAAATTTAATATTTAGAGGAACTTTTTAATTGCCTCAAATGGCAGCCATTATATTTGTAAACAATTCAGATCTTTGGTTAATGCCAAATATGTCACAAATATACTGTAAAATAAACTTAAGTGGTTGTAAATTTAAGAGTTGAATTTTTATGACTTTGCACTGGGCTTCAGAAATAAGCTTATTGCAAGGAAATAAACATTTTCCAGTGTTGGCATGCCTCCAAAGTGTATTTAAGTGCTCATGGTTGGCCCTTCCTTCCATTCTTTGTGTTACTTTGAACAAAGATGACTCAATTAACTAATGCACATTAGTTAATGCAAATGTGCACAAATCTCTCCAAAAGGTAAAAAAAATGCAAATGCCCCCCCCCCCCACCACCACCATTTTCACACTTGAGCCTATGGGGGTGGAATGCATGTTTTTGCTCCCTTGCCCCCCCCTAAAAAAACCCTAAATTTGTGTACAATTCTGGAAAGTAAAAAAAAAAACACCACACTGCAAATTTGGGGAAATTTAATCAAATTTCACAGTCAATCGCTGCTCAATTTGCATAATTCTCCCATTCACACAGAGTGAACAATGAATTGGAATCGGACCCGTCGGTGTTGCTAGCCTGACATATGGCGAGGAAGATTGCAAGGCAGCGAGCTGAGCATTGGGGATTTGTGCCACTCTTACCAAGCGACTCTGTAGCCTTTTGGCACAAGATCCCCCCCCCCCCCCCCCCCCGAGAAGGCAATCTGTTTCGGAGACAGCATTTTATTGGTGCAAGTGAATTGCTCTTAGAGGCAATCAATGTCCAGCAATACAAAATAACCACCTGGTTGTGTTGTACAAAGTCCGCTCATCAAAGCCCAACAAATGTGCCAGAAATCTAAGGATGTGGTAAAGTACAGTAGTTTAGAACGATGGAGCGTTGTCTCTTACAACAGACTTGTAAAACTACCAAAGTTTATATACAGTGAGAGGAGGCACTACTAGGAGTCACTGTCTGAGATTGCATCCTGACAGGGAAACCTTTGATTCCTCTGGACAGGGCCATTTTGTCCTGCACTCTTTTGCTGACACTTTACCAATGGACCTATTTATTTATTTATTATATTTATACCCCGCCTTTTTTCCTGCAAGGAACCCAAGGCGGCTGGCTTACATAATCCTCCTCCTCCACTCCTCCACTATCTCAGAGATCCCCTCCCCCGGAGAGACTGCCTCCTGTTGCTCAGTTGCCATAGACGAAGTCCCTGACTGATAAAGAAAAGCTCCGTCCAAGGCTGAGTCTCCTAGCTAAAGAGAGTTGACTGACTCAGCCTTTATCATCTCTCCCTCCCCCTGTTCACTGGGCAGTGAGACTGAACTGAACATGACTGAACTGCCTTGTCTCAAAGGCCCCACAGCTAGAGCTGACTCAGCTCTTTCCCAAAGGCAGAATCTGTGTCCAACCTTGAATCCCCCTCTGCTAGGGCAAGGCCCGACATAGGCCTTTGTGCCAGGTTCGCACGTCACGACAAGCCACTCGGAAAAGAAGCCATCCCAAACAACCCAACAACAAGCCATGGGTGCTCAGGGTGGCTTGTGTGTGGATAACAAGCCACGCTGAAGCCACTGTGCTGGGTTCAGACATCACAACAAGCCACTTTGAAACAAGGCTGAGAACTCACTGTGGGTTGTTGTGTCGTGAACCAGGTCACAGCCTGATCTCAAATCATATGAAAGTGTATTTATGATACGGTCATATAGGTACTTGAACATTTGTGCTTGGTCTGATTTAACCCACTGGCAGGACTAGATAGAGGTGATGCATTGTATCCAAACTGTTTGCAGAGAGTTACATTTGTGCAAGGGCTGGAGCGGAAAGAGGTGTTCGTGTTCTGAAGCTATAATTACCAACGTTTGTGATCTTTGGGGGCAGCTAGTCAAGTAACTGTTCTTTAAAATTTCTTTTACAAAAAAGTACACTTCGGTACTCACAAATTTAGTTTTTAATTTTTTTTGTTAACTGCCCTGAGTGTTGTATTACAGTAAAAAGGGTAGATAAAAATCACCTAAATGAGTTTAGCTCAGGAAAGATTCTTGCATAGAAAATAGCAGTACATAGAAACTGTACCAGTACATAGAAACTGTACTTGTAACTCTTGAAGTGTTCTATCTCTACAGAACTAGATTTATGAACTAGTACTAGATGAAAACTTGTATACATTTGCATTTTTAGAGAGTGCAACTCTAGAGCAGATATGTGGCTTTGTGCTAGTTCATATACAAGGGAATATTGAATGCACACAGTTAAGCTCTATACTCTTACTCATAATTAACAAAGCGGTGATCTACAAATTTTCAAGTCCCTTGACAGAAGGTTCATTTCTATTTTCAGTGAATTAGAATTACCGTCTTTGTCCATAACACAGTGGAGCTGTTTGCACATGACAGCCCACTGTGGGTTATTTAGCCCATGGTGAGGCTGTGGTGCATGCAGATGCCATTTTGAATATGCAACTCCCACTTGGGGGTTCTCATATTGTGCGAACCCAGTGAGTGGGTTATGCAAGGGCCTGTACCCATGGTCTGTTTTAGGTTTGTTGCTTAACCCTCGCACAACCCGCACTCACTGGATACACGTGACACAACAATCCCCCAAGTGAGAGGGTTGCATATGCATAACCCACAGTGAGTTGTAAGTCTTCAATATACATTACACAAACAGGTTTCTGGAAATCATAAGCTTTTGGCCTGATGCAAACCTGCAGCTTAGTACTGGGCATGACTACATACTACAGACCTACTTCTATATGTAAAGCAGAAGCGATTGACAAAAGGTTATATCCAACTGTTCGTCCACCAGTGGTGTCCATTCTGCTGGTAGAACAGATTCCCCCTCCCTCTGTTTCTCCCAATCTGCTCTGGAGGGTTGGGGGACTGTCTGGAGCAGATTTGAGGGAGGGCATGAGTAGGTTCAGGGGAGAAGGGAGGAAAGGGAAGTCCAATTGTGCAAGCAAAGTCTCAAGGGAAATGATTGCCACCTGTAACTATTTTTGCTACTATTGTTGAAATAAAAATGAAAACCTGAGTTGCTATAAGAATTACAATGCACAAATACTACAGCTGCTGTAGTATGGATGAGAAAAATGGTGTGCAGTATAGGATTCTCAAACCTAAACATTCCAAAGTACAGATTTAACTTTAATATCTGGAAACTCAGGGTAAGTTGTATTCCAAGGCCACTGGGGATTTATCTCCCTTTTCTGTATTCCATTTGGGATGATTTCTGTTAACTTCTCCTGCTACACTCTGGATTATTCCTTGCTTTTAAAAGGTCCTCTTTATAAGATTGTGTTTCCCTCTACTGTTTTGTGCTTATGCTGATACCCTGCTGCAGAACTGGAATGCTTGTCTTTTTTCCTAAGCAGGTGTTCAGAGGCGAAATAGATGTCCTTTTCTATGAAGGCCATTTTATTTTGTCACTAGGTGCCACACTAACACAACACAAGCAGTAGAGTACTAGAACACCAACCAGTGTGGTGGTTGAGGAAGGGGGGAAAGAGATCATTCAAATGTTTGCATTCAGAGAAGAAGCACATTTAAAATTGGTATCCAAAAATTTCTGCGCTCAGAGCTAGGTAACAAGCCATAGATAATACAATCACACATTGACCTGGTTCACACAATCACTGTGGTTTAAACAAGCCATGGTGGCTTGTTTAAGCAGTGGTGCATGCCAGCGCAATTTGAATCATCACCGCCCAGGCATGGCTTGTCATGTCTGAACCCAGCGGCATGGCTTGTTGGATGGGGAAACAACAATAACCCATCGACTGTTGTTGGTTCATTTGAGGTTGTTTAACCCTCCAACAAGCCATGGTGCCCGGGTTCAGATGACACAACAAGCTGTGCCTGGGTGGTTGGGTTCATTAAGAGTGAAGCCATGGCCTCTCTTTCTGAACAGTTGGCATGTGTAATCCTGCAAACCCTGGGCTCGTTGGTTACCAAAGCAGATGCTTTCAGTAAAATTGTATCTTTGACCTTTAAAACAATTTTGTGTTGAGAGTATTACAGTGGACAATTGTATTTTTGCATGAAAAAAACAATAATTTTCATATAACAGAACAGCTACTTTGAGGAAAGATGACACATTTTACTTGGTGCACCAACTGACATCTATTTATTTGGTTTGTACCTCACCTTTCTACCAAGAAAAATGGCACTCAAGGCCATTCATCTCCAGCTGCTAATATAAAAACTACTATGGATTTGTCAAGAACAAATCCTGCCCGACCAATCTGATCTCATTTTTTGATCAGGTAACCTGCCTTGTGGACTGTGGGAATGCTGTGGACCTGGGCTGGCGCTACCGCTAGGCAAACTAGGCGGTTGCCTAGGGCGCGTGGCTGAAGAGGGCGCAGAAACGCTGCGCTCCTCTTCGCCCCCGCCGCCCCGCCCCCGCCGGGCCTCCCCCCGCCCCCGCCGGGCCTCCGCCCGCCCCCGCCGGGCCTCCGCCCGCCCCCGCCGGGCCTCCGCCCGCTGAAGCCGCCGCCGCGCCTCCCCCGCCCGCCGCCGCCGCGCCTCCCCCGCCCGCCGCCGCCGCGCCTCCCCCGCCCGCCGCCGCCGCGCCTCCCCCACCCGCCGCTGCCACCACCACCGCGCCTCCCCTCCCCTCGCCACCTACCTTCTCCGCATCGCTTCCGGAGCCCCGCCCGCGTTGTTTTGGCGGGAGGAAACAGGGCTTAAACAGCCCTGTTGCCCTGGTTTCCCCCGGCAAAAAACAGAGCGCAGGGGTCCCGTCGTGTCACTTCCTCCTTGGAGGCGGCGGCAGCCAGGGCGGGGGGCAGGTAGGTAGGTAGGTGGTGGTGGCGGCGCGGGGGGTTGCAGAGCAGGGCTGCTTTGCTCCGGAGCCCCCCGCACGGCACGAGAGGGGGGGCGCTAAATATAATTCTGCCTAGGGTGCCAAACTGCCCTGCACCGGTCCTGCTGTGGACATAATATATCTGGACTTCAGCAAAGCTTTTGACAAAGTGCCTCTTGATATCCTGATTAGCAAGCTAGCTAAAAGTGGGCTAGATGGAATGACTATCAGGTGGATCCACAGTTGGCTACAGAATTGGACTCAAAGAGTGCTTATCAATGGTACCTTCTCAAACTGGGGAGAGGTAATAAGTGGGGTACTGCACGGCTCGGTCCTGGGCCCGGTGCTCTTCAACATTTTTATTAATGACTTGGATGAGGAGGTGCAGGGAATGCTTATCAAATTTGCAGATGACGCAAAATTGGGTGGAACAGCTAATACTCTGGAAGACACAAACAAAATTCAAAGTGATCTCAATAGGCTGAAGCACTGGGCTGAAAACAACAGAATAAAATTTAATAGGGATAAATGCCAAGTGCTGCACCTAGGAAAAAGAAACCAAATGCACAGTTAAAGGATGGGGGATACTTGGCTCAACAATACTACAAATGAGAAGGATCTTGGAATTGTTGTAGATCACAAGCTGAATGTGAGCCAGCAATGTGATGTGGCTGCAAAAAAGGCAAATGCCATTTTGGGCTGTATTAATAGAAGTATGGCTTCCAAATCGCGGGAAGTACTAGTTCACCTCTACTCAGCACCGCTTAGACCTAATCTTGAGTACTGTGTCCAGTTCTGGGCACCACACTTTAAGAAGGATGCAGACAAACTGGAAAGGGTTCAGAAGAGGGCAACAAAGATGACCAGGAGACTGGAAACAAGGCCCTATAAGGAGAGACTGAAAGAACTGGGCATGTTTAGCCTTCAGAAGAGAAGACTGAGGGGCGATGTGATAGCACTTCAAGTACTTGAAAGGATGTTACACAGAGGAGGGCCAGAATCTTTTCTTGATCATCCCAGGTTGCAGGACACAGAATAATGGGCTCAAGTTACAGGAAGCCAGATCCCGCCTGGACATCAGGAAAAACTTCCTGACTGTTCCAGCGATGCGACAATGGAATCAACTACCTAGGGAGGTGGTGGGCTCTCCCACACTGGAGGCATTCAAGGTGCAGCTGGACAGCCATCTGTCGGGGATGCTTTAACTTGGATTCCTGCATTGAGCAGGAGGTTGGACTCAGTGGTCTTATAGGCCCCTTCCAACTCTTACTGTTATATGATTCTATGTTTTTCTTTTCTTTGCCTAGCAAGGGCTTTGTTCTGGATAAAGTTACAGACAAATCTGAGCAACAACTGGATTTTATATTTTTTAAAATGAGGGAATTGGCTGTTATGTTTTTGTTTGTCCCAACAGCCCTAAGTGTAACATGAAAACTGCATAACAGGTGGCAGAGCTTGATCCATCCATTTAAGGCTGTACCTTCTCCTACACTCCATATTAAGACTCTGACAATGCACATGTCATGACTTCATATCAAGCCAGCCTCTCTCCCCACTCACTCTCCCCACCCTCTGCTTTCTATAATATAATTCCTGATTAAGAACTCTGGAGGTCTTGAAAGCTTGTGCTCACAATTTTATTTTATGTGGATCCTATGTAGGATGAAGCACACCCCAAGAAGGGAAACTAAACCATTTATAAACCAGTTAGGGCACAATCCTATGAATGTGTAGACAGAAAAGAAGTCCTAAAACTCCCAGCATTCCCTTGGCAGTATGGTTGCCTGGGGCATGCTGGGAATTGTAAGATTTTTTTCTGGCTATATATGCATAGGATTGCACCCTTAGTCTCTCAAGTGTGCCAGCATTCTTGCTGTGTGGAGGTTTACTACAACTCTCAATCCTCAGACACAATTCTAACTGCCTGGAAGACAGCTAAGCTCAGAGGAAACGGGGTAGTCGGAGGGGAATGGCAGATGGTATCACTTAGGCACCATCAGGCATTTTTGTCTTTCAGTTTCTGTTTTTAAACTTGTTGTATTTTTAAATCTTTTACTTTAGTTTTATACTGTAGTTTTAAACTTTTAAAAGTTTTATATTATGTTTTATCATGCTGTATTCTATGGTTTTAATTGTTGTAAGCTGCCCAGAGATCTTCAGCTATTAGGTGGAATAGAAATGCAATACAAGCAGTCCCCAGGTTACAAACGAGTTCTGTTCTTAAGAATGTCTTTAAGTCAAATTTGTATGTAAGTTGGAACTGCATAGTGTTCTATACGTTAAAATTGGTATTTACATATTGCATAAATTATGCAAATTGCATAGTATACTATGCTATGTACTCTATGTAAAGGACGGGGAGCCCAGAACTCCGTTCTTAAGTATGGGTTGTCCGTAAGTTGGACGTTCTTAACTCGGGGAGTACATAGATAAAAATAATCCCTGCTAATTGAGAAGTCTCAGGGCTTTGGCCTTGGAAGCCTTGGCTCCTTAGCATACACACAGTGGTGTAGCGGAGCCAGGACCAGCACGATGAAAATCCTGGGACTTTTTGATTAACAGGGATGAGCCATGTGGCGTAGTGGTGAGAGTGTTGGACTGGGACTCGGGAGATCCTGGTTCAAATCCCTGCTCGGCCATGAAACTCACTGGGTGACTTTGGGCCAGTCACTGACTCTCAGCCTAACCTACCTCACAGGGTTGTTGTGAGGATAACATGGAGAGGAGGAGGATGATTATGTAAGCCGCCTTGGGTTCCTTTCAGGAAAAAAGGTGGGGTATAAATATAATAAATAAATAAATAAAAATCTGCCACACACCCCAGACTACCCTGTTCTCTCTGAGTTTAGCTGCAAACCTCACAGTAGCTGAATGGAAGTGGGGAGAAAGAGAATGGATCTTCCCAGCAACACTGTATTGTGAGCTATCCCTGTTTAATGTGAAGTATCTAGAAATGGCTTGGTCTTGAATGGGCAATTAAGACCCATTAGCTTTACACTGCTCTTTCCCAGCTCACTTTTTTATGACTGTCAGGTCCTGATAATTTGGGTTTCAAACTATGTACTTCTGCTTGTTTGGATATTGTGAAGGATCAACACTTGGATCCTTTGCGTGAGTTCGGCGCTTAACGGGTTAACCGGCACTGAGTTACAGCCCGTACAAGCACAGGAAACCGCCTAGGAGGTCCGTACACACAAGAAGAAACTAGAGCCCTTTAAATGACCAAATAAGGCTTTATTTATTTACACAAGATACGGAGCGGAACTAACAGCTTTCTAGGAATACTACAATGTCAACACAACCTCAGTTGACCTCTGCGTTTATCAATGAAAACAGGCTCCCAGGCTAGCGCATTCGGATTAGTCAGTTACCTTAGACCAAAGACGTTACGCTAGTCAATGTCAGCCTGGCTCCCGGTCGGCCGATCCGGGGATGGGAATAGCTTACTCCAGCTGCCGCTTGGAGGATGAATCTGGTTCCGAAGTACCCTGGGGTCCCAACAACCCTTTACTGGAAGGGAGAGGGGTTTTCTACCCCTGAGTTCCCGCTCTCCCCACCCTCCAGGTCAGGTGGGGGCTTATGCCTGCCCCTTCGTTATCAGGTGGGCTTATTCCTGCCCGGGAAGAAGGTGATGTACTGGGTACTTTACTGCTCTTTGAGACTGCCCTGATAGTTTGATGGCTCTTGATGGTCCTTCCTTGGGTTTTGTGGAATTCCACTGAGACACTCCATTGTTGGGGATGCCGGTCTGTCTGGCTGCTTCCCCTGTGACTCTATTCCCCCTCCTCGCCCCCTTCCCTTGGGCGGAGACTGTGTGTGTGTGTGTGTGTGTGTGTAGACTCGTGTCAGGCTTTCTCCACAGATATGTATACACAACACACACCACAACACAGCTGCCTGCATTTTTCGATTTTCCCTGGAGGTGTGGCTTTGAGGACTGTCATGATGAGTGTCTGCATTTTAAGATTGACCACTAGGCCAATGACCTTATGCAGCCCAAATCTGTATCAGCTTGATATACTTCATATAGCATGAAGTGCACTCAATGAAAGGAAACGATCATTTATGTACCCATTCTTGCTTGGTGGAGGTTTACTACAACACTCAATCCATTATTACACAGTTCTAACGGAACCTAAAAGACAGCTAAGCTAGCAGGGAACAGGATAGGCTGAGGGGAATGGCAGATGACATCATTTAGGCATCACGAGGTATTTTTGTCTTTCAGTTTCTGTTTTTAAATATGTTGTCATTATTTTCCCCCAAAGAGTGCTGGGAATTGTAGTTTGCTGAAGCCTTCCCATTGCAGCTCCCTACCCCGCGCCCGAACTACCAGTACCAAGGTTCGCCGAGAACAGGGAATGAATAATAAACTGCTCTAAGCCTATTCGGGCAGATTGGTCAAAGTTTGTAGTTTGTGGCGCTATAAGTGGGCTATAGTCCACGGAAGGTTACGCCAGAATAAATGTGTTGGTCTGTAAGGTAGCCACAAGACTCTTGGTTGTTTTTGCTGCAATAGACTAACCCGGCTACCTTCTACAAAATGTCTTTCCCAGTCTTTGCACCAAGTCTCGTAAATGGGCGCCCGGGAACGGACGCCACATCGTCACGTCCCTCCTCCTTGTGCCGCCGACTCGCACCTAGCCCCGGCCAGCTAGCACGAATCGCGCGGGTCCACGCGCCTTTGGTGAGCGGCCGGCAGGACTCGGGAGAAGCCCGGCAAGGTTAACCATGCCTCAGGAGGTCCTCGACGTTCCACCCTCTGCCGCCAGGGGGCCGCCGTGAGCCAGGTCTGCCCGGTATCCTAGCAACCACTCGGGGCAGGGTGTGACCGGCGGGCCTGCCTGCCTATGAGCTCACTTCCCAGGGCCTCCGCCCGGGAGGAGGGTCTAGACGGGCCTGGCGTGATCTCCGCTGCTAGTTTTCCTTCAGGCTGGGCAGGGCGAGTATGGAGCAGGGGCTTTCTGCCATCACCCTCTATTGCGCCCCAGCCGCTGTCGCCGTCACCGCCTGCGCCATGGACCAAGAGCAGGTGAGTCGTCGCCGCCGCCCCCCCCTCAGACCGGGTCTTTGCACCGGACAGTCCTGCCCCCCGTGAGGGGCAGAAGCGCACCTGGCAGCCTCTTCCGTGCCTTGCTGTGTCTCGGCCTCCCTCCTGTCGAGGGATGATGGAGGAGGGTGAGGGTACCCTTGCCCGGTGAGGGGGCGGGCGAGGCCTTTTCTCTGTGCACTGCTCCCTTCCCTCTTCGGTGCTGGTCAAACAGCCGAGCAACCCTATCCCGGCGTAGGCTTACCTGAGAAATAGGTTCCACTGAACAGGGAGTGAGTGTAGATAGATGGTGTGTGCATGTCAGCCTTTCCCAGCCTGGTGCCCTCCAGTTGTGTTGGACTACGGCACCCCTAACCCCGCAAATTAGCTGTGCTGGCTGGGAGATTAGGGGAATTGTAGTCCAAGAAATCTGGAGGACACCAAGTTGGGGATGGCTGGTGTATGTTAGTGCATTTCCACCCTGTGATGGCCTTGCACTTCTTGGGGGCTGTTGGACAATATCTGTGTAAGTTAAAGGCACCTGGGCAAGAGCGCTTAAGGCAGCTTAATTGCTTTTTAAGACACATTCTAGTATCCGCTGAACATACACTTGCCAGGCGTTTGTACGCGAAATCTGGGTCGTGAAAGGTCTGCTTTACCCAACTTTTTTGTATGCCATTACTATCGCCTCCTCCTCTTCCACCTACCGGTACCAGTCATGCTTCAGCAACAACGTATCTTGTAGCCTATTCCTAATGAGCTAGGCCTAAACTGTTTAGGTCCCAGTTTCAGGTCAGGTGAACCTTGGAAGTTTGCCCACTGTGGAAAATATTTATTTATTTATTTATTGCAGGTATTTATATTTATTTATTACAGGTATTTATACATTCTTCCAAGGTGACTTAGAGCTAACACCAAAATATGTGAATAAAAAAAAGCACAACAAACAATATTAACATATAAAAAGTCTATAAAACTTTTTATCTACCACTGGGCAGCTAGTGGTAGATGGCCCTATGGGGGTGGGAGGGAAGAGTCCAACTACAACAGGCACCTAGTGTTATCCTTGCCTCCCTCTCCTTTTCTTCCTCCCTCCCTCCCTCCCTCCCTCCCTCCCGGACTCCTTCCCACAGGGCAGTTGATGGTAGATGGCCCCATGGGGGTGGGAAAATTATTATTTTGGCTGTGTGGTTGCTTCAATAAGACGCATCTTATAAAAAGCATCTTTGTTATGCTTTTATTGTGACACAGCAGGTAATTCTGTAATATTGGTTTACCTGTTGTCTGGTGGAGTGGCATATCTTCTCAGAGGGAGCTGACTGCAGGCAGATGGTTCTCCCCAGTTGGAGCATGAGAGGTTTTTAGAAACACAGCACTGTCATTTCTAAACATTTCAGTAATTAAACCCTTTTTTAACCACTGGAATGTCTTTATGTTATGCTGCAGAAACTAGGAACAAGGTAGTACTGATTTCCCCAACATAGCAACTAGACCCATCTTTTTAGAGAACACGTGACCTAAAAAAAAAATTGGTAGTGAATGTGTCACCTCTACCTGCTGGAGGGTGGCTATGTAGTTCAAGCTGGAGTTTTCACAAATTCAGGGTGGATTCCTGTCTTACAAGGTCTCAAGAGCCAGAAATTCTAGTATTTATGATAGTTTTACACATCATCACTTTGCATTAAATAAGTTCACGAGTAGCCCCAGTTCTTCACATAAATACGAATAAATTTACAAATACTATTTAATCATCTAATTGTCATGCGTATCATCTTCCCTTCTACTTTGATATTACATTTACACTCCAGGCGTATATCTACTGTTTTGATTTCTTTTAGCATCTCCTGTAAGCAGATACCCATTACAAATCAGTCTGTTCAATATTAAATGAAGTCGGGTTTTGACTTTCAGCTAATTGTGAAAACTTGGCAAAGGTACTGACATACAATTGCCCTACATGTAAGGGATGCTCTTTTAAAAGGACTGCTAAACTAACACACACTTACATTTTTCACACAGTTTTTGAAGTTCTTGAACTCAGGTGGCTTGGGGGGAGGAGAATGCAGGCGCAATTGGCTGTGGTGGGGGAGAAGTTCAAGAGTCAAAGATGGCTAGCTGCAGTGGTACACTGCACAGGTGCTGGACGTGGAGGGAAAATTTAATGCTCAGGTAAGAGAATGGAATGTGGACCTATGCTGGGAGATTTTTCAGCACTGTGTACAGCAGAACGCTCAGGTTGAGAAAAAGATACTTCTCTATCCAAGGACCAAGTGCTCTTTAACCCACCCACCCCCGCTTCCATTATGGGTTGCTTTGGAACTATTCACAGGTATGTTTGGTGTCCACTTGACTTGGGAACATAGGAAGCAGCCTTGTATCAGGCAGGAGTCTTTCCCATCATTTGTTACCTGATTCTTTTAACTCAGGATGCTAGTAAGCTTCCCTGAGAATCCAGTTATATGGTGGTCTGTAAAGAATAGAAAATTGTGGAGGAAGGGGGGGCTGGCTGGCCCGCCACACCCCCACCCTTTCCTACCCCAAAGGAACCAAGACCCCCAGAGATCTCAAGGTACCAGATTGCCAGCCTCAGCTGTCTGCAATCCTACTTGAATCTCTGTTCAGGGACTCGCCTTCAATTCTGTAACCTGGATTTAGATACTGAACCAAGCAGAGCAATCCACAAACACCATGTGGGGTAAAACCAAGACAAGGTTTATTCTGGTAGCATTTTACAACAAGATTAGGGAAATGAGAGAAGCACACAAAATAAAGAGAGAAACACTTTAATACACAGAACTAGAGCTACAAAACAATAAAACCTGATTCCTTAATATCTCTCAGGCATACACTCTATTACCTGAGGGTGTTCTCTTCAAGGGTTAGATCCAGCACAGCCCTGCCGCCCAGGGGGAACTATTCCATCTACCCGCAGGTCCGAGATGGATAGCCCTCCACAAGACATGCTTTCACTAGAGCCCTCAATCAGCTAATTTCACCAGGAGCTGCCTGGGGTCTTTGGCTTACTGCCATTACCACAGCCAGGTAGCCATGCGATCTAAGAACAAAACCCACACTTTGGGAAATATACCTTTCCCCCCCCCCTCCCCTCCTCCCTGTAGCTCTGCTGCCTCTTAGCCAATCATAATGCACTTCACCTGGCCAGGCACGGGGAAGGGAACTCATGACTTACTGGGTTTGACTATATTTACATATGAAAGCTTTCAGCCTGGCTCCTCTGGACTTCCAGGCGCCACCCATTCAAGAAGAACTATGCACACACACACACCAGCCTTCACACATGAGGGTGTGTGTGTGTGTGTGTGTGGGGACCCACCAAAGGCTCCTCTTCTTCACAAAAATAAATAGTAAAATGACAGGATTAGGATCAGGGACCTTCTGCATGAAAAGCATATGCTCTACTACTGAACTATGTTCCATCCTCACGAGGCTTAAAAGTTCCCTGCTTTTTCATTTTTTCCTTTGCATCTAATTAGATAATTTTGATCAAAATGGTTGGCTAGGGTTAAATCTGAGAGCCACCGATTTTCTGATGATTAACTTTAAATTTAATCTACAACAGATCTTTTTAATTTACCTGTACTCTCTGAACTACAGCAAGTCGGGGTTAAACTGGGCAGCCCCATCCTGTTCAGACAAGGAAGCAGCGACAGTATAAGCAGTGGCCTGTTCCTACTGAGGAAATTATTCCCTGACCTTTTCCTATGAAAAAAGATGGTGCTGGTTTATACTGACCCTTCCGGTTCTGCTCTCAGTAGCCTGGCTTCCTTTGTATAGCAAACAGCAGGAGTAAGTAACTAGTGATGGTTACTTGAGTGGGCTGGTAGGCTTGCCCATGCTATCATTGGTACAGCTTTGAGCCTTGGCATACTTGGGAACTGAATACTGTGTGGCCCATTCATTGGCTGTTCAACTACCACTAATGTCATCTAATTCCTGGTGAAACGTTTGTAGCTGCCCTGACCAGTCTAAATGCCTACCATTATTTTTCTTGGTAGCAAATGTTTAAGTTTTAAATTACTGGCCTGTATTAGTATTTTCTGTGATCTTACCAGTCAGTGACTGGTTTTCCTTTTGCAGAATGCTTTCCCCTTTAAGGGGAGGGGGCAACAATAGTGAATACAGAAAAGCCCTTCTAGAATGACAGCTTCTGCTTACTTAATAGCCTCTACCTGTTCCGGTGAGAGAGATCCACTTCCCAATGATATGGGTATGATGGTGATGTCTCCCTGAACTTGCAAGGAAACTGAATGCACTGTGACTGACAGCTGCTCAAATTGTGTCAGTTGTAACTCTTCTTAGCATGTGTAAAAGAGAAAAAGTATAATTTTGCTTAAAATAATTGCTTACACTATGCACTTTCAGCAGGCTGTCTGCTGGATCTTATAACTCCTAGTCCAAATCCCAGCATAGTCAGGAATTATTGGGAGGCCTTGAGCAAGTTAATTGTGTTTCAACCTCACCTACTAGGTGAAAATTCAAAATAAGGATGATTTACTACACAGAAGTATTGTTCGGGATAGATGGAAGTACTCTGAAAACTAAAAGTGCTCAATAAATAGTAATTAATTTTGGATAAGTATTTAACAATAATTGGCAGTGTGTTGAAGTGCCTGTGCAGGACAGGGATAGCTTGGCCAAAGTGATATAGGCGCTAGTAACCTCAAGACTGGATTACTGCAATGTGCTCTATGTGGGGCTGCCCTTAAGGCTGCTCCGGAAGCTGGAGCTAGTGCAGAATGCAGCAGCTCGGCTATTGTCAGGAGCTGCCCCTTTTCAGCATGCAACTCCTTTGCTGAAGGAACTGCACTGGCTACGTATTTGCTACCAGGTCAGGTGTAAGGTTCTGGTACTTGTGTACAAAGCCCAAAACAACTTGGGACCGGGTTACCTGAGAGAGCACATCCTCCCATACCAACCTGCCCAGTCACTGAGGTCATCAGATGGCATGTTCCTGGTGGATCCTCGTGGACCTTTGGCCTGATTGGAGCCCACCAGGAGAAGGGCCTTCAGTGTGGCGGCTCCATTTCTGTGGAACACCTGCCTCTGGAGGTCAGGTAGGCTCTGACATTGTGCTGCTTTCGGCACCTGCTGAAGACTTCCTTGTTCTGGGAAGCTTTCTCTGCTCTTCAACCACCAATGTAATTTTAGTTTGTTTTCAATGTATTGTTTTTATTTCTTTTATCTGTTTTTGTCTTTTTATTGTTCACCGCTCCGGAATCTGCTTGATGTGGAGCAGTATACAAATACTGTAAACAATCATCATCATCATCATCATCATCATCATCATCATCATCATCCTCCTCATCCTCCTCCTCCTCCTCCTCCTCCTCCTCCTCCTCCTCTCAGGAGTATTAAACCAGCTTTAAGAAATAAAAATGCACAATTTAAATGAATCATGCCTCTGTCTCCAACCTGTGGTGGTGATCTGATTTTCCAGTTGTAAAACTTAAGGAAGGATATTTGTTGGTGTTGGAGAGCCATTCTTTCTTTCTTTGTGTTATGGGTATTTTTGCAGCTGACAATTGTCCTCTTCTATTACAGCTGCATGCAAATAGCGATAGAGGCTTTGAGAATGTGGAGCTTGGAGTCATAGGAAAAAAGAAGAAAATTCCAAGGAGGGTCATCCACTTTGCAAGTGGTGAAACCATGGAAGAATTCAGCACAGATGAAGAAGAAGATGAGCAGCAGGAGAAAAAAGACCTCTTGCCTTCTGTTGATCCAGTAGGTTTGTTTCTGAAGTTTATTTGCTTCATATGATGTTACTGTTACATCATCTATGTGACCAATTTTCTCAATTTGCAGAAATAAAAATCTATTTTGTGTTTGTCCTATTTTGATGAGTTTATTTATATAGGAATTGAAGTAATTATATTGTCATAAAGTTGGGGATGTTTTTTGGAAGTAAATCCAATGTTGTACAAGTGTAGTTCCACATGCATAACAGGGTTTCCCCTTGCTCTCCTTGCCCCTGCAGGCTCCCACATGCCCCCTAAATCTGCTCCAGGGGGTCCCCCAATCATCTGGAGCAGATTTGGGGGTCTGCCAGCATGACAGAAATCCATTTCACCAGCAGATGGCCAGAACCTTTAGATCTCACCTGTCCCATGAACTCGCGATACAGCACTAGAAAAATCACAATTGTTTCAGCCACAACACATCCCGCATTTTTAATAAGGGGATAATTCTCACCTACTTTATAAGGCTGTTTTTAAAGAATACTGAGATAATAGTTTGGATCCAGACAGAGTAGCACAAACAGAACTCCATTTATGCAATGGAGCTTTCCTCCTTCCTGCAACTCCAAGAAGCTGCTCCTGACAAGGGTCTGTCCAGAATAATGTGATGTGGGAGAAAGCAACAGAAACCAGGCAGGGAGCACCTTGTGCAAACTGAAGCTCAGGATCCAAGCCAATGTATATAAAGTGTTTTGAACACAAAGTGTGTAAGTTCAAAGTATTTATGGAAAATTTACATTTGTAGCATGAGGGCTATTACACATTCTGGTTGGTATAGCATTTAGATTTTGTTTTAAATCAACCATATTTTCTGGATTCAGGAGATTTCAGTAGTATTGCTGTTGGTGGCTAAGTTGACAAACTGGTTCTAGTAACTCCTAAAATGCATACAAAAAACTTCTGGTGCACATTTCAAGGACTACCCGTATATACTCGAGTATAAGCCGAGTTTTTCAGCACATTTTTTGTGCTGAAAAATGCCCCCCCCCCCGGCTTATACTGGAGTCAGCGTCTGGTCTGAAAGCTCTATGTATGTGCGATGAACAGCGGGAGCGAGTCTTCAGTAGCTGGCTCATGAATCACTTCCAGCTAGTCGATTTCCCTTCTCCTTCCCCCCTCCCTGCTCGCTGAGTCAGGAACAGCAAAATCTTTGCTTGAAGTTGAAGCTCTCTTGAGAGATAGCTGCCAGAAACTCAAGCTTTTGTCTCTTAATTGGTGGTACATCTACATAAACTTTCTTCTTCTAACTCCAACTAAGGAAAACCAAAACCTCTATGTACTTATGCTAATCCTACTAACAAACACCAGGATTTGTAATGCTAATTTAACAGCCTCTGCCTCTCTGGCTACTAGATTGAAAGGCTAGCTAGATTGAAAATATAGACTTACATTCCTACATTTTAGAAATTTTATTGGTATCTATCTTTATTCTTAAAATTTACCAGTAGCTGCTGCATTTCCCACCCTAGGTTTATACTCGAGTCAATAAGTTTTCCCAGTTTTTTGTGGTAAAATTAGGTGCCTCGGCTTATATTCGGGTCGGCTTATACTCGAGTATATACGGTACATGTGCAGAAAAAAGGATGCTTGCTTATCTTTGTCCCCGAATATACTGGTTTGGATCCAGAATGTGCTCAGTGGAGTTCTATTGGTGCTGGCAGGGTGGTGTTTTTCTCTGCCCCATCTCCCTGCAGTGTTCAGTGCCACCTCCCATGTTGTTCTGTAGGGTTGAGGATCAGCATGGGAGCGGTGGCATTGGGGGCTGAAGGGGGAATTGGAAGAAATTGCTGCCCCACCCCTTCCTCTAGCAGGAAGCTTCTGCTGGATCCTGATGTTGTTTCCTTTTGTTTATGGAGGGGCTGAGTCTGGATCTAATTCTGTCTTGTATGTTATAACTAAAGAATTATACCACCATATATTCTTTTGGTACTGCTTAGCTCATTCAGCTCTTAGTACTGCAGGCAGGGCATGTTCTGAAGGCACAAGATGCAACAATTTGGCTGAAACTAAGCAGAGCTGGATCTGATCTGTGCCTGGATGGGAGGCTACCCGAAAACCCTATTTATGTCATCAGTGGAAGAAACACAAGATATGAATGAAGTAAATTCACTGTACTTCACATAATGTCAAATTTGTAGTATAAACTTAACTGGGCACTTTCTTTGTTGTAGGCAACGCTTACTTGGGGGCCTTATTTGTGGTTTCAGATGCTAAGAGTAGCCACATCAACACTATCAGGTATGGGTTTATTCAGTTTATGTTTATATAGACTAAGCTAGTAATATAACCCTTATGAAAAACACATTCTGTTTTAATGAAATGTAAACCGATGTGAGACTGAGTGCACAGTTATGTTGCGTGAAGCATCAGGAAAGTGAAATAAAGCCATTAAAGCAGGGATAGGCAACCTTTTTGTTCACAAGGACCACATGATCATAGGCCATGAACACACACACACCTCAGCATGCAGAGATTGAAAGGGTTAATGAGCTTCAGCCTTGAAGGCTTACAATCCACCCTGTAGGCCCGCCAGCCTACGTGGATAAAGCAGAGCGTGAGATTTAAGATTTAGATCCTGCCTCTGTGTACAGACGCCCATAAATCTATACATAGAAGTCCAGACCTTCTCCCCCTTCTCTCGCAGCGTTCCTTGCGTATCGGATTTCAGCCAGCCTGCAGCTCGTCCTGTCGCAGCTGCACTGTAATTAGGAATTAACTCCATAGAATCCACAACAGGGTTTTTGCTACCTGTTTATTCTATATCAGAGTAAATACAATCTCCTAAATTACAGTCCATATTGCAGATTATAATGCATAGCCAGTGCATAGCTAGTCCAGTGGATCAAGTCCACTCCAGCACACTTCATTACATGATTGCAATAAGTCAGAGCATCAGAGAGAAGAAAGAAGCAATCCATCTCTCTACTAAAAAATGGTTACAGAAATCGAAACCTAACAAATCATACTACGTCATCAGAAAGTACAAACCATGTGATCAGCTCGTATTTCGTTTACACCTACTTTCCCCATGAGAACAGAACAGTAGTGCCAGACTCAATATGACTTGTTTTTCTAGCCATTCTGTACCTTTCCAAATGAAAACAATTGTGCCACAGCTGTTGTTTTGTTACATGTCACAACATCCCCCCACAGCCTGTGATACATTTTGTTTACATTTACTCAATGAGGCCTAGTGCCGTCATTAGTTTCCTGTGTCTTACTACAGGCAATGGTTTTGTGAAAAGATCTGCCACCATATCCCCTGTTGCACAGTACTTGAGTGTTACCCACCCTTTTTGCACACAGTCCTTTACATGAGAGTAACGAACATCAATGTGTTTGGTTCTTGGCCTACTTTTTTCATTTTGAGCCATGCTAATGCAAGCTTGGTTGTCCTCAAAAATTGTAACAGCCTTGTCTACTGGTATGTGCATATCAGCAAACAATTGTTTGAACCATTCAATCTCATTACATGCTTGAGATAAACTGATGAATTCAGATTCTGCACTAGAAATAGCCACACAAGTTTGTTTTCGTGTGTACCAGTCAATTAGACTGTTTTCATACATTAAAACCGTTCCACTTGTGGATTTTCTATCTGTTGCAGATCCCCAATCAGCATCAGTGTACACACAAAAACCTCCATTTGTGTGTGATGACAATTTCAGTTTGCAATTCATGGTACCTTTTAAATACCTTAACACCCTTTTCACAGCTAGC
Source organism: Shinisaurus crocodilurus (assembly GCA_021292165.1). NCBI lineage: Eukaryota > Metazoa > Chordata > Lepidosauria > Squamata > Shinisauridae > Shinisaurus > Shinisaurus crocodilurus. The sequence goes on from CM037876.1 coordinate 267,739,295, forward strand.
CAATCATAGTTAGAAGGATTTTGCGTTTTCCTGCTAAGTATGTTTACAGCATTGCTGATGTCTGGCCTACTCACATTTGCCAAATATAGCAGGCTTCCAATAACACTCTGATATTTGCCAATATCATCAAATCCAGTGTTATCTGTGTGTTTCTGATATTCAAGAGTCATTGGAGTAGTAACTGGGTTACAATTCTCCAATCCATGAATTTCCAGCAATTTCTGAATTTTCCCACTTTGTTCAACCATGAAAGAACCTTCCTCATCTTGAGATAATTGCATTCCAAGATAGTGTTGTACCAAACCCAGATCTTTCAGTTCAAAGTGTGCTTGCAATTCTTGTGCAATTTTGTCTTTTTGACTTACTGTTTGTGTTACCAGTAAGATATCATCAACAAAGACCAACAAATACACCCAGTTTCCCTGTTCTGTGTTATTTGTATACAGACAGTGATCAGCCTTGCTTTGTTTGAATCCCAAACTAATCAAAACTCTGTCTAGCTTTTGGTTCCAGCATCGAGCTGCCTGCTTCAACCCATATATGGACTTGTTCAGACGACATACAAGACTGGGATTTTCTACAAAACCTTGTGGTTGCACCATGTAGAGTTCCTCTTGTAATTCCCCATATAAAAAAGCAGTTTTTACATCAAAATGAAATGCCATCATTTTTCTTTGTGCTGCCAATTTCAACAACAGTCTGACAGTTGCATACCTTGTTGGTGCAAACACGGAATCAAAATCTACCCCATGTTTTTGTGCAAACCCCCTGGCAACGAGCCTTGCCCTGTACCTTTCCACCTGCCCTTGGTGATTTGTCTTCACCTTATACACCCATTTACAGGTGATGGCTTTGCGCCCCACAGGCAAAGATACTAGACTCCATGTGTTGTTTTCATGCATTGCATTGATTTCATCCTGCATGGCCTCAAACCAATCATTCTTCATTTTTGGTTCCATGCTTTGAATTTCCTCAAAACTTTGTGGTTCTAAAGCTATTTTGAGAGCTTTATGTACAACAGTTTTCCTACTTTGGAATTCATCCTGATATCTAACAGGTGTTTTGCGTTCTCGGGTTGAACGCCTCAGAGATTGTTCACCTCCCTCCTGTTCCCCAGATATCTGCCCAGTGGCCTGTTCTGTCCCAGAAGCATCCTGCTGTGTTTCAGACATTGCATGCATTGGCAATTCCACCAGCTGTTTCTGGTCATCTGTTTGCTCGTGAAAAATCACATCCCTGCTCAGAATTACCTTGTTGTGTTGTGGTTACCACAACCTGTACCCTTTTGTTTGTGCATCATACCCCAGCAGAAAACATTCAAAGCTTCTTGCCTGTACATTAACAAAACATTTACACCCAAAAATGCGCACGTGTGCTACCTTTGGTTTCCTCCCATGAAACATTTCATATGGAGTTTTCCCAATTGTGGAATTTGGTAACCTGTTGAGCAGATAATTTGCATTTGACAATGCATCCCCCCAGAAACGGTTTCCCACCTTTGACTCAGTCAATTGGGCCCTCATCATGTCCTGGAGTGTCCTGTTACGTCTTTCAGCAACACCATTTTGAAATGGGGAGTATGGGGCAGTGACTTTGTGCCCTATACCCTCTCTTTCCAAAAATTTATTGAACTTTGTACTCATGTACTCTCCCCCACCATCTGTGAGTAATTCTCCTATTGGATATTGTTTATATCTGTTCCCAGCCCATTTAACAAATGATTCAAATCTCTCTTGAACCTGAGATTTATGCTGCAGCAGATATACGAATCCAAATCGAGAATAATCGTCTGTCAGAGTTAAATAGTACCTGTTCCCTCCATGGCTACTTTCAAATGGACCAGCAACATCAGAGTGTACCAGCTCAAAGATTCTTTTGCTAACTCTATCACTGTGTTTCTGAATGTTAGACCTGTGTGACTTTGCAGTACTACATACTTCACATGCCACATACTTAGAACAAGGTTTCATTTTTACACCCTCACACAGACCTGGCATTTTTTCTATGCTTCTGTAATTGGCATGTGCAAACCTCTTGTGGAAAATATGTAAACAATTGTCATGTGGTTTCAAATTTGCATACTTTGCCTTCTCATCATGTGTTACAAATGGATTTATAACATACAGAGAATTCTGCAAATCACCTTTTGCACAGATCACCCTTTCATGTGAAATTACACAGTTGCTGTTAGAAAAACTTATTTCATATCCATCATTAGCCAATTGTGATATACTTATCAGGTTTGTGTCCAGTTCTTGAACAAGCAATGCCCTATGTTGACCCAAAGTAGCAAAGTCAGTTGTTCCTGCAGCTGTCACCTGGATTCGTTTTCCATCAGCCAGTTCCACAAATTGATTTGTATATCCATCATCCAGAGATTGAAACATGTCTCTGGAATTTGCCATGTGGTGAGAAGCTCCGCTGTCAAGTACCCACATGTCTTTGTTGGAAAAACCCACCCAAGCAATCAAACTTTTGCCCATTTTAATTGTATCCTCAGGTGTACTGGTTGCTTCCTTTTTCTTCTTCTTCCTGCCCTTAAAAGTACAGTCCCTTTTAAGATGCGAAGTCGAACCGCAACAAAAGCATTTTCTCACTTTTAAAGCTGCCGCTTGGGTAACCCCCACCAGCTTGGCGCCGTTCCCACCAGCATTGCCGTTGCTTGAGTCAGCCGCGCTGTGTGCTGATTTACGTCCAGCATGTTGCTTGCTTTGCCGTTTCTCCCACTCAGAGAGAAGCTTGCCTGACACATATTCCATGGTCAGATTCTGATCTGGTTGCCCCTCCATTAATGTCACAATTGTGTCATATGAAGAGTCCAGACTGGATAACAGAATAGACACTTGATGCAGGTACTCAATTTGCATCCCTTGTGCTCTAAGCCTGTTAAACATGTCCCGAATAGTACTCAGATGCCCAGGCATAGAACCACCTGGTTGTAAGCTCAGCTTGTACAGCTTACGCGCAAGTATAATCCTACTTCCTGCTGTTCGCATCTGGTAAGTCCCTTGTAGGGTCTCCCAGATTTCCTTCGCCGTTTCCAAAAACTGAATGAATGGCACCTGGGAACTTTCAACAGATAAGCAGAGAATTGCCTTCGCTTTCTCGTCCCGTTCCTTCCATTCATCATAATTTTGGGCACCCACGGCCACAGCATCCTGTGTTACAACATTCCAGAGCCCCGCATGAGTTAAATAATGCTGCATCTGGAAGCTCCAGAGTACGTAATTCGCTCCAGACAATTTTTCAACTATCTGTGGATTCAGGGCCGAAGCAGCCGCCATTCTGGCAACAGGGAGAGCAGCCGCCTCTTCCCCCTCAGAACTCCCGGCTTCGCTGTCAGAGCCCTCAGCAGACACACCTCCCTCTTCTTCCCTTTGCTTACCAGATGAAGAAGGTCCAGGAGATTTCCTTGATGTCCTTCTCTGCCATAAATCACTGCTTCTCCGAGTATTCGAAGCGTTGACACACAGCAGCTGGAAACACAGCTCCCGCTGCCGCCGCTGGCACAGACCCTCGACCATGCCCCGAACTTTTCTCCGCTCGGTTCCCAGCACCAGTCCAACAGGTCATTTGTAATCCGATTCTCTGGGCGCATAACCCTGAAAGGGTTAATGAGCTTCAGCCTTGAAGGCTTACAATCCACCCTGTAGGCCCGCCAGCCTACGTGGATAAAGCAGAGCGTGAGATTTAAGATTTAGATCCTGCCTCTGTGTACAGACGCCCATAAATCTATACATAGAAGTCCAGACCTTCTCCCCCTTCTCTCGCAGCGTTCCTTGCGTATCGGATTTCAGCCAGCCTGCAGCTCGTCCTGTCGCAGCTGCACTGTAATTAGGAATTAACTCCATAGAATCCACAACAGGGTTTTTGCTACCTGTTTATTCTGTATCAGAGTAAATACAATCTCTTAAGTTACAGTCGATATTGCAGATTATAATGCATAGCCAGTGCATAGCTAGTCCAGTGGATCAAGTCCACTCCAGCACACTTCATTACATGATTGTAATAAGTCAGAGCATAAGAGAGAAGAAAGAAGCAATCCATCTCTCTACTAAAAAATGGTTACAGAAATCGAAACCTAACAAATCATACTACGTCATCAGAAAGTACAAACCATGTGATCAGCTCGTATTTCGTTTACACCTACTTTTCCCATGAGAACAGAACAGTAGTGCCAGACTCAATATGACTTGTTTTTCTAGCCATTCTGTACCTTTCCAAATGAAAACAATTGTGCCACAGCTGTTGTTTTGTTACATGTCACAACAGAGATGAGGAAGTTTAAACCTCCCTTCCCTACCCACTGAGATCAGGGAATGGGATACTGGGGTGGGGGGGAGTAAAGGCCTCTCTCCACTCCCCCCAACAATCCTGACTGAGATAGCTGTTTCTAGCGGTGGAGAAACAGTGATCTTGGATGCATCAGGATAGCGGGGGGCGGGGGGAGGCTAAAGCCTCTGCCACCCCAGTAATCCTGCTCAGGGTTGCTGTCCTGGTGCTAATAGCAGTGCCTGAACACTGAACAGTGGTCTTTTCCTATCACCCAGCTGATGGCTGATTATTAGCTGGGCTGCAGGGAAAAGTGGGCTCCCTGGGCTGCACAGAGAGCAGCTGAGGGCTTCATGTGGGCCATGGGTTGCCCACCTGTGTATTTAAGTGATAGTTAATGCCATGCAACAACCTGACTCAACCAAGAGAAAGAACTCTAATGAAGTGAAGTGCTGAAACTCCCATTTCCTCAGTTACCAGACATAGCCATTGTTGACTCAAAAGTTGATAGATGGCATTGAATGCTATTTCCCCTCACAGAAGAATGTTGAGTGCAAATTGTCAAGTCGCTTGTCTTGACACAATCTGCATATTTCAGTGCCTACAGTTCACCATAGTCTGGCATGAGTGGGTTGCATTTTACTCTGAACAATTATTACAGTGAAATCTAGCCTTTGTTTTCTGTAAACTTGTGTTCCCTTTTGCTTTACAACTTGGTTAAAAGATACAGCACTAGGATACAAAACTAGATAGCTATTCCTTGCAGTTAATGTTGCCATTATCTGCTGTTGGTTCTCTACCCTGGGAGGGTGGGGGTGACGGCGGCTTCTCCTTGTCAGTTTAGTCTAACATTTTAAGTTAAAGGAGTTCCAGGAGAAAAGTCTGAAGGAACTGGGCAAAAAAATAAATTTTAAAAAATTCTAACGAGAAAAATAGGGTAATTGGTTTTAAACTACTTTTTTAAAAGATGTGGAACATTGCTCACATTGACCATCAGGATATTCTATGAAGAAATGTATTTAATCTGTGGGAAACTAGATTTAGGTTTGATAAAGAAAAAGCTTTTAGTATAAGGGTGTGTGAATGTGCATGTGTGTGCATTTGATCAGCATTTGATGCCGGCAAGTGATATATGCCCTGAAACAAATGTATGTGGCTTCCTCACTTGCCTCTACACAACAGATAGGTATGGGGGGGGGGTAACCAAATGACCCAACATGCTGTGATGGCACAGTGATTGCCTGTGTAACTTCATACTTCTATTTACGGTGACTTCTTTACTTCTGGTATACAAAGGTTCAGGTACATTCTAAGAAAAGTTAGAACAGTAGAACAAACTTTTTTAAGTAGTTGTGAAATCTGTTTCAGGGGAGATTTTTTATGAAAAGACCTCTCTCTGCATGGTTTTAGGTATAAGTCTAGGGCTAGATTATCTGGCCTTTCCAGTTTGTTTGATTTCCATAGTGTGTGTAATTCATATTTTAGTTTTCAAAAGTGGAATTAAAATCTAAAAAAGTAAAAACCGTGCAGTACTAACTCTTCCTGCCATGCACATATATGAAGGTATCAAGTGCTAAGGAAAACTACTCAAGAGTTAATGCTTGCTAGTGCTAGGTCTGCAACATTCATAAACGTATGTGTGTTTTATTCATTCAGTGTGTGACTTCCTTGGTGAAAAAATTGCCTCTGTTTTGGGAATCAGTACACCAAAATACCAGTACGCCATAGATGAATACTACAGGATGAAGAAGGAGGTGTGTGCCTTTTTGTACCCCTTAAACAGTGTACAGATTACCAATATGGCTTTTACTAAAAAGCACATCATAGTAATCTAATTTCTTAATATGGAATGTTAAAGATGACATTCCCTGGTTCTTTAAAAAAATCCTACCATAATGCCAAGACAATCTAATCTAAGTTCAGTTGTTCTCACACTCCTTTAGTTTATTTGTTTAGGACAACTCTTTTATGGAAAGCTTAGACCAGCTCCCAATCTCTAAAAGAAAACATCTTTTTTGTACCTTTCACATTGGTTTTATCCTATGTTCATGTATTATATAAATATTTCCATACCATTTAGTAGAAGGGATAAATGATGCTGTGAAGGATTTCATTTGAAACTGAGAAGCCACTATAGAACCTTTCTTTTTATCAAACTAACCCTAATTTTTAAATATTTTTGTTAGCTGTTTTGTAACAGGAAGTTAGGTGTAAGCTGTTGCCCTCTAGAAGAAATGTTTCTATTGATTCCAGTAGACTAACACTTCAGCAAGAATAAGAGGTTCCTGAAAAGTCCCAGGCACTTGGCATCACTTAAGAGGCTACTTTGATAGTTTGATTACTATTTTTCAGTTTGTAGTAGACATGGGGAAGCATCCTTTCATTAGAGTTTTTCTTTTCATATCTAATTCCAGTCTGTAGAAGATGAATTTTGTTTGAAAGCAATATTACTACGTATACTGCAAGTGTTCCCATTGACAAGCATGTCAATTACAGTCATGCCTTGGATTGAGAGCATAATTCGTTCCGGAAACGTGCTTGTAATCCAAAACACTCTTATATCAAAACGAAATCCCCGCCAAAAAAATTGTACAGAGATTTTTAATTTAAGCCGTACTACAGTACTTGTATTGCAAGACGTCGCTTGTATATCAAGTCAAAATTTTTAAAATAAATATTTAAAAATTTGCTTGTCTTGCAAAACGCTCTCAAACCAAGTTACTTGCAATCCAAGGTATTACTGTACCTCATCTTTTTATGTCCAACCTTTCCTGTATGGTGGGTTCCTGTAAAAACGCTGTGATACTAATCAACTGAATCAGTGACTTGGACATTTGACATTCTTGCTAGGAATAGATACTGGAGCACATTAACATGTTCAGGAGTTTGATGAAATTAGTATGGAGATTTTCTGGTTTTACAATACATGGATTCCCCCCCCCCCCCCTTAGGAAGAGGAGGAGGAAGAAGAGAACAAGATGTCAGAAGAAGCAGAAAGAAGGTTTCAAGAGCAGCAGAACCAGAGTCAAGAGGGGACTGCTGTACAGACAGCCCAGCCAGAGGCTACGGCCTGTAGTACATTTGTGAATCTTAATTTTGATACTGAAGGAGATTGTCTGCCTATTGTGGAAAGTAAACAAGATATTACTCCAGTGTCTGCTTAGAATGGGGATGTTGCATAATTATTTCTTATTTCTTAAATTGTCAAAAGTGTTTGGTCCCTTTATGCATGTTCAATGGAATGTAATTTATTTTAAAATATGGATGGGGAGAGCTATTAATTCTTCAGCCAGCATCTGTCTAATAAAGGCTAAGACACTTTGCTTAACCTGTTATGACATACAAATAACTGGTCCTAAACTGACCTATCTATGCAGAACAAGTAAAATGTCTTTCCTGAACATCTGGTGCCTTGTTGACAGTTGTGGACTGATACTTGTGCTTCTGTATGGTTTGTTATGTATTTATAAGGTTACTTATCAAAATCCTGGTGGACATTTCTAAGACTAATTGGAACTAACTCACAAGGCATCTTTGTGACTTAGTTTAATTTATTGTCATTATTGCATGAGTATGTCCCTACCTACAATTTTAAATAAGATGGTTTTGTTAATGCCTGTTAAACTAAAAACTTGTCTAAAAACTGTCTCTGTACGAACAGTCATGTTAGTAGGTTCTCTAAAGCATATTCTCACTGCTTAGGTGGAAGAGGTCTAATACACAGAGTATCCAGTTAATTGACTAATCTCTGGCTTTATCAAGTGTGCTGGGAAGGAATTCCAAGATTCAGAAGGCTTGACAATTACCGTATTTTTGCGTGTATAAGACGCCCCCATGTATAAGACGCCCCCCACTGGGCAGTTTTGCAACCACGTAGTTCTTTCCTCGGCTTACTTCCGTGTATAAGACGACCCTCAATTTTTAGTCTAACGGTTTTAGGAAAAAGTATAGTCGTCTTATACATGGAAAAATACTGTAATTTATCTACATCAAGAAAGCCTGGATTGAGGGTGGTATGCTGATAAACATCCTGATGGATCTAAATATTGAGTGAAGTAAAAAAATGAAAATGTTCAGCTGATAGTACTTAAATAAGCTGAACTAGTTATGAGGTTCATATCCTTGTAGCTCTCTCCTACTGTTCTGAGGTTTTTAAAAAAGGCTCAGTTACAGAGGTGGAACTTGATTTGAAAAATTTTAAAAATACATTTGAGAACTGTCTACTGTGAGATAGGGGTGGGTTTTCTAGCTAGAAATCTATTCTTCACCCTGACAGAGGGCCATTAAGAATCTACTGTAGCTTGTATAATGAACTTTTCCATAGGACAATCCAAACTAGTTTTCACAAAACATCTGTAGCACAACTGTTTGTAGATAGAGGGCAGGATTTAAAGGGCTGTGGACATGTGCCACAAAGGGATGTACTCGAGTGCTCCACAAGCACTTTCTGGCTATAGTTACACCCTTTAATAGTTTAAGATCCCTCCCTTCCGTCTGTCTTGAGTCATGCAGCATAGATCCGTCTTGTGCCCACAGGGAAGAAAAACTCTCCCAGTACTAGCTAGAAAACCCCCCAGATACAGAACATACACACTTCCATTCGTGGTCCTTATCAGGCATGTGGGCAGGAGGGAGAGTTCAAGTCTCACTTGGCACTCTAAGCTTTTCATAGTTTTAGAATATTAAAACAGCTTTAATTAAAGATCATCAGAACCTTCATTTTTTTAATCTTAACGTGTGCATCCATTTTGAATTAGAGAATCATGCTGTCAGTTATAAATGATGTAAAGTGTATTATCAAAATCTCTGTACAGGATGAAAAGTCCCTAAAGCATCTCCATTAATAACTAAGCCTTTTGATTTCCCAGGTCTGTAATTTCTGCTAGCCAAAAATGTTCTTGCTATATCGAATGGGGAAGGGCTTATTGTTGTGAAGTTCTTCTAGTCACTGTGCCTTACCTTTAATATTTCTTTCAGTATATGCAAATTATATAAAAGTGGGTACTTTTTCTTGCAAATGCATTAAAATTTTTATACTTAATATAATTTTAAATTACAGTTGAATTCAGAGTTGTTATTGTAGGACTAGCAAAGGTTCGTTTTGAATGCAGCAGGTGCAGATGCCATTAGAAATACCCAGTGGTAGTTGCTGGGATTCTAGTAAGCCAAAACATTGACCTTACTGAGGCTGCAGTCCTATACACATCTACTCAGGCATAAACCCCATAGAGTTTAGTAAGATTTATTCCCAGGTAAGTGTATACAGGATTGCAACTGTGGAGGACTGCATGCAATTAAGACAGAGGTATGTTTTACTTTTGACAAGTGTTTTCTTCCAGAAACTTATTATTCAGTTTACTTTCCTTCACTTATTGAGACACCCATGACTTTTGAAGCCTTGTGGATTTGCAGCATTAATAGAATGAAGAGTTAAATATGCTGAATGTGAGCATTTACATCAGCCTTCCCAAACCTGGTGTCAGATGTGTAGGACTACAACCCCTGTCATCCCTAGGCAGCATAGCTAGTGATGATGTTGGAGGTTGTAGTCCAACGTATCTGGAGAGCATTACATCAAGGTTTGTGAATGCTGATTTGGCAGGGTATATTACTATGGTCCATCTGACAGTTATTGCATGGTTTTTTATTTGTTTAGAGTTGAGCTGTACATTGTTAATTACACATACATATATCTGGTATTTTACCAGATATAGATGACACTGAGACTGCCTCTCTCTTGCACATAAGAATCTAGGCTCTGTTTTAGCAGTGACATTGAACAGTACAAAACTGGAGCATTGTTCATGACCAACACGTATAACTTGTCTAAACTGGAAGATGGCTTGCTACTGTAGGTTCGGAAATGTTTTCAATAAACGTACATTTACCCGCAAGTCTTTAGACATTTAATGACATTTTTAAAAACAGCGGGGGGGGGGGTCAGTTGTACAAAGCTTTAGTTTTGCTCATCTGGGGCTACATGGAAGCTTCATTGATTTGGGTAATGAATATGTTGTTCAGCTTCAAATGGTCACTGTATCAGTTGGGCATATCTCCATGGATACAGTCCATTCCTGTTAAATCATGTATCATCAAGATCTGTTGTGCTGTCATTATCACTTGCTACAAGAACTTCTCTGTTCTCATAGGTCCAGAAACCATTAAGGTCAATTAAAATGCTAGTGACTGTGTCTCCTTGACTACTGTTGATTAAGTCCTGAAGGGAGATTTTATAAGGATCCTTAGGCTTCACCATATCGAAGATTTCATCCTAAAAAAAGCAACCAAAAAGTTAACCCAGTGAATTTTACCCTGAGGCAAACAGACAGAATCTCAACTTAGTACACCAGTACAAGGAATGTTGCTTAACATATTTACTGAATAAAACAAATTTTCACTTTCCTCTGATGCTTCACTGTTCAGTTCTAGCAGTCCAATACATCCTTGTTGAAAAGGAGTATAAAACTTTATAGCACATGCGTGTTTACACTTTCCCTCAACATACAGTGATAGTTAAATTCTTTACTACAGTATTTTCCATATTGTACAAATAAACTCAGGAGAACAAGACCCGCTCTTAGCAACCAAGACAGGCAGCAGTCGTCATCAGCCCCTCCAACACACTTTTGAGGGTGTCACTGAGCTAGAGAATAAATTTAGAATATGCATATGCTAAGGGCAGATGTAATATATTACAACCACATTGAATTGTTTCACTTGATAGTTCTCTTAGGTAACGGTCTCACATAGGTTGGATAGTTTTTCTCCCGTACTACCACAAACCCCCACTTATTCATAGCAAAAAGCTTGCCTCATAGATTAATATTTTCTGGAAAGAAGATTAAGGAATGGTATACACAGTACAGCCAACAAGTGCAATCTGCTTGAAATTGCTCCATGTGGCAGCTGTCTCAATATGACAAGCCATTTATTAGCAGATTGCAAAGAGATCTATAGTAGCATGCAGAAAGGCTGCTGGAGCCATGTGATAAGCTGCTGCACCCAGACATTTCACCATTTAGTAATTGCTACCAGTTTTCCCTCCTGCCAGTTGAAGAGAAGGAAGGCGACTTTTGTCAATTGCCCCTTCCCCTGCACTACCTTCCACACTGTTCTGGAGGGTCCCACAACTCTCAGGAGTAGAGTTTCAGATGGTGCAAGGAACTATGGTGGATAGAAGAATGGGCAAGTCACCTCCCACTCTTCCATTGGCAGGAATGAAGTTGGAGCCATTCCAACCAAGTATTTTTCTGGCAGGTAATTTTTCTAGCTCTGTTATTCATATACTTCAGAATTCTTTCTCTGAATTCCATCCTGTGCCCTAACACAGCATATAGAAACTTCAAATAATAATTAAAAAAAGATGTAGGCATTTAAATAAATATGTACTGATTCAGTACCATTAACGTGACATTTTAGAAATACTTCGATTAGTGAAATGGAATCAACATTAGGCTACCAAAATACCCCCTAATTTTCTTTATATATAAAAACAATATATATAAACAATACAAGGGCTACAGACTGTGAGACATGCAAAAATTCAGTTTCTCACATGTTTATCGAATACTGCACACAAATACATTTCGATTAAAAATCTAACCTTGACATCTTGAAAAGAAACTGGCTCTTGGCCATGGATTTTCATTTGTTCTTGAATAGCCTATGACAATGGCATAGATTAGGGAGAAACATAAGATAAAAGCAAGAAAATAAGATATTTTTCAAATTAATTAGGTCCATGATAAAACAGTGATATGTTTCAGACATGAGGGTGGTTAATAAGCCACGATGGCTTATTAACCACCATGTGCGTGCCAGGCATGTGACGCCCAATTTCCTTAACTACCCTCACCAGGCACAGCTTGTCATTACATGCGAACCCAGTGAGGGTGGCTGGCTGGGGGTGGTTAACAAACCACCCAGAACCCATGGCCTGTTCTCGGGTTGCTGGGTAGTTTTTGCATGTAACAAGTCACGCCCAGCGAGGGTAATTGTGGAAATCAGGTGGCACGCTCCTGTCACATGCATGTGAACCCAGTCAATTTAAATTATAATCATTGACTCAGTGCATGGTATGCACGTGTACATGCCAAACAGAGGCCTTTAGATTAGGTGGTTAGCACTGTTAACTTTGAAATGAACATACAACACTGCCTTATTCTAAGTTGTACTGTACTTATAATCCAGTATTGTCTGCGCCAACTGGCAGCAGTATTGCAGGGTCTCAGACCGAGGTCTTGTCCAGCTCCTTCTGCCTAAGATCCTTTGACTGGAAATGCTGATTATTGAGCCTGGGATCTTAAACATTCAACGCATATGGCAGCTTCCCATTATCAGCTGTTTAGAGAGGTATGTGGACTGTACCCAGTCCCTTTTGACCCCTTGTATGAGGGGTAGGCACGGGTTGAATTCAGTCCCTTCCTCTGCACAATAGGTGGTCAATGCTCTCAAAGGAGAAAGGGCTGACCATCTGCTCAACCTATGTGCAACAGTTCCCTACTCCAGCCCACCTTGAAGAAAAGAGTTAGAACCGAGGCAGGCAGCAATGCCTCATTGTTAAAATAGGCTTTTAACCTCAAACTTTGAGACTAACTGGAAAGTGTATGCTGGGAGAATAAATAATTGGAAGATGAAGGGCCAATTGATGTTTGTTACAGAGGAATTAACCTGCTTCATGCTGCTAAAAGAACACAGCTCTGGATGTATTTTAAACCTGCAGAGCATTTACTATAAAAGCTTTGAAAGCGTTCCAGGTTTTTTGTTTTTTTTTTTGAGTGGAAAACCTTGGTTGAATTACCCTACTCCTGAATCATTAGCAGCACAATACTTTTGTTTAGTAGGCACAGAATTGGAAGTGATCAATATTAAGGGGGCATAGGTTTTACAAACAAGATGTCAAGTTGTTTTGATTGCTTTATTCTGAATGAAATGCATACTTGTATGGGATTCTGACAGTGAAATCACTATTTTATTACCACAATTCACAAATGGGCATGTCCTATTAGAAAAGGATTAGACCCAAAAGGCACAGCATTATACATTTTGTTAGCCACTTTGGCTTGTGGAAAGAGGAAGAGAGGATATACATTTAAAAACATTTCTACTAGATTTAGTGAAAGCTAAGATGGTATCTCTAATGGTATAATGTCTTGAACCTTAATATTTGTATCAGCAGATATCTGTGAGACTGTGCTGATTCAGTAATTAACATAGCCCCTCTGCAGTAATTATTTGCTGGCAGTAGTAATCATGGTTAGTTCATAAAGGTTCCTTTTTATAAAAGGATCATCTGAATGACTTCCATTCAATGAAAACATGTACATTTAAGAAGTGCACACTAAAACATACACAAAGGGCCGGTTCATACGATCACAATAAGCCACGGTGGCTTAAACAATCCACCGTGGCTTGTTGTGAGCTGTAATGCATGTCAGTGCATGCTGGGTGCAATCTGCATAATCACTGCCCAGCTGCAGCTTATTGTGTCCTCTGAACTCAGGCAGCATGGTTTGTTGGAGGGTTAAATGTTTAACATGCATTTAATATGCTGTGGCGATTATGCCAATGGCGCCTGGGACGCATCGGCACACGCTGAGGCTCACAACAAGCCACTGTGGTTTGTTGTGATAATGTGAACCAGGTCACTATTGTAGGAAAGGTGTCCACTGATTAGATGGCAACCACAGCCTTTTCCACCACTGATAATGGATAGAATCCATTAACATCTCATAGATGTTAGCCATTAAGAACTCTTACCATAAAAAGGAAACGTGTGTTTTCTGAAAATTTCAACTTTGGAAAAACCACATAGTTAATTAAAATCACAGCAGTGTATTTTTTCTTCTTTATGTAAGATGTGCTCTGAAAACACATTCTGAATTTTTTCTCTTTTTTAATGTGAAGTTTTAAACACTTATATCTTTCTTAAAAGTTGAAAAAATCTTACTGTGAACACTGGTAGTTTAAAGCAATTGCCTGCTGGCCTCTAAGTAAAGGCACAATGGCTGTAACAACACATGTACCAAAAAATGACCTACCTTTACAAAAAGCGACTTACCCTAAAGAAATAATTAAGGGAAAAAACATTCAGGTATCCTTTGTTCTCTATATCAAGCAGTTTAAAAATATACTGCAGAGCTGCAGGTTCCTTTCTGTTTTCTAATGCAAGTACAAAGTCCAGGTACGTCTTATAGTCCTAAAAGCAGATGCAATCATGTTTATTATAGTCCTCTTTCTAAATTGATTTTGCAAGCAGAACATAATTGGTGGCTATTTCCTTGCAGGGGAGCAGTTAGTTTTCACTGAAAGACAGCATGAAACAGAAATGACCGCTGAGGGGGAAAGAAGAGTGCAAAAAACAACAACACCCTTGTCCTCTATTGCATAGGCAACATACCCATAGATTTTTATCAACACTACTGGAGAACTTGTCCAAATTAAACAAAGAACATTTAAACAATAGTCTATCACATTCTTCCAACTGCTAACCATCATTCAATTGGCTAAAGCAGGATTTATGTATTAAGACAATTTAAAATATCCCTTTAGCCAGTGAATCATTTGCTGGATAGCCTGTTGGCCAATATGCATTTTATGGCCAAATGTCCTGAGGGCGCAATCCTACTGGATTGCTGCCTGCTAAACAGAAGCGTCTGATCTTGAAGGCTTCTGAGTTCTGAGTATTCTATGCCCTTCCAGGCTGCTTCCAGCAGGGCAGGTAGAGCAATAGAAGCAATTTTCACCTCCCCGCCCTACTTTGCATTCCCCCCCCCCTCTAGGCAGGCTTCTGAGCCTGTCCAGAGGAGTTGTGCTGCTGGGGGCGGGCCCAGGGCTTGGGCTTTAGAGGCCATAGGATTTTGCAGATCCCAGCACTCTCCTCCCTCGACACCCCCCCCCCAACACCCCTTTTCTCCCTTCCTGAAGTCATTTTGAGACCTTGGAAAGAGGCACTACAGTTCTTTCTGTGGTGGCTGGAAGGGGGAAGGATCAGATCTTAGAGTCCCCCTTTCAAGGGCATAGAAGTATCTACGGCCTCAGGAGGGGGACTCCGAAATATCCTATGGTTCCTGGGACCCTCTCCCAGGGACCATAGGATCATTCTCTAAATCATACATGTTTTATTAGAAGTTAACATATTGAAGCACATCTTAATAACATCACAGGTCTTGCACTGTAAGCAGTATGCAGAAATGAAAACTGACTTTCCATTCTTCTATTTTCACCACCAATTCAGCTACCAAATTCCAGTTCTGCATATACCTACTTGTATCAATTTGCTACCAGAAAATGAGCAATCTTATTCAAAACTGAGCAATAGCTTTCTAAATGATAGCCCAATGGTGTAATGAGCTTGAGGAGGTAGACAATGGCCACTTAGCTGATTGGCTTTAATGGCCCTGGTCACATACCGTAATGTTAGGAGGGGAAAGTCCTAGACAATTAAAAGTGAATTCTGTATTTGTGGCATTATGCTTGTGCATCCGAGGCTGTTTGTTTTAATTTATAAGTTCCTTGCTGTTCTTGCTTTTGGCAATAGGAGCCAAATAGTGAAGAGGTCACTGTCCTCCCCATCACAATGAGATTTTTTATTCAGCTAGCTGCAAAGTCAGTTTTGAATTCACAATGTGTGGGTTTTCAGCTGCCATTCAAATGAGAATGTTGCCTTCATCCTGTTTAATTAACATGCATTTTATGTTGCAGGCTTTAGAAACTGGAGGAGTTAAAAAAAATATTGTTGCTTTTACATGAAATGCAAGATACTACTTCTAATATGCATCTACAAGAGGAGTACCATTTCTCCATCATAGGTCAGACACTCCTGGAAGACACGGTCCAAAAATATGTTGGTTAGAGTCCCTGTTCCATAGCGAGATAGTTCCTCTTTGCTAAGCATGCCATTGTGATCTTTGTCAAGATTTAAGTACTGGCCTGTGGGGGGAGGGGGCGGAGGAAGAGGAGAGAAAAGAAGGAGAAAATGCAGTAACAACTTTTAACACCACTTTAAAACTAAGAATTAATGAGCAATCATGTATAACCAGCAGTTTTTATTATTTATTTTTAGTTTTAGGGTACAGAACACTTATTATACTACAATGTTTTCAATTTGTAGTAAGAGAATTCCTTGATTTTCATGGCACACATTGACAAGGACTTTTGTCTAGAGAAACTTATGATGATGGTTGGTATTTGGGTTGTAGAAACCCATGTAGCAGAGCTGTAATAGCGGTAACTGTAGTTAGCATTTACAAGTGGGAAAAATGTTGCAGTGTGCAGTGCTACTGTTCAGGCAAGCCATGCCCTTTTCCAGGATACCTCATTTCATTCTCCTCTCCCCAGTTTTCCTCCCACCCCCAAACTGACACTCAGTGGGTGGTTTGTATAACATGATAAGCCACACTGGGCGGGCTCGGGGGACACTTTAAGCCCAGAGTGGCTCTGTAGCCACTTTGGGCTTAACGTTGCCTGGGGCCCCTGCTTTGCTCGACTAATGACTGGGCACAGCGGGGGTCCTGAGGCACCTTCTCCCTATTGTTAGTCCCTATAGGACTAACTACCTATTGTTTCTTTACTAATCCAAGGGATTTTTTTTCCTAATCATAGGATAATGTCTGGTTCAGGAGGTACTGGGCATGTTCGCATGACACTTTAAGCCCACAGAGGCTTAACCTCTGTGGGCTTAAAGTTGCCACAGGCCCCGGCTGAACCTGACAAATGATAGGGTACAGTGCGGGTCCAGAGGCACCGCCTCTCCACTCTTCTCCACTCAGTCCTCCTGCCGGTATCCTAGGGGACACCGCGGGAGCACTGAGGGAAGCAGGGATGACAGCTGCCGAAAGTGCTCAATCGGCACTTCAGAAGCTGCCATCTGCTTCCCCGCCCCGCCCTGCACTCCTGCTGATGCCAGGAGAGTGGGATTGCAGGCAAGACTGGGCACATCGTAGGTAGCAGGGTCCTTCCCTCCCTCCCCCTCGGTCCTCCCACAGGTATCTCAGGGGACACCACGGGAGCACAGAGGTGTCCCCCCACCCCTTGCCATGATCACAAGCCATTTCGAGCTCACTGTGGCTTTTTTGTCACTTAATACTTTTTTTTCTACAGCTGTCAGGCCGGCTTTCACAGTCCCCCTTCTGACAGCTACGAGTAGACCCTCCAAGGTACCCCAATGGTTCCTTGGAGGGGCTGCCTGTGGTTGCCAAGTATTTTTTTAAATGTTTCTGTGTCCCCTAATTTTCACAATTAATTGCGAAAATTATTATTTTAAATTTTTTTGACACCCTTTCACAATTGCGGACCGCAGTTATGTGGGAGCAGCAATGGGGAACCTGGGGTGGATAATGGGTGTGGGGGGTACCTGCCGGCAAAGTCCAGCAGGTACTCACCCTGTCCAGTGCCCCCCAGGGGTGCAGTTTATCCCCACTTTGGAAGCATTTGACAGCTGTCAAACGACACTGCAAAAGACTTAGCTAGCCAATTTTGGCCATCTAAGTCTTTTGCTCCAGCTCATGAGGAGGGGAGGCTGAGACACCACCGGGATACATTGTATCCTGGTGAAACCTCTCCCCTACCCTCCCTGCCCCCCGGAATGCCCACCAAATACCATCTCCAAAGTCGGTCTCCTGATCTCGGGGCTGCAGCCGGCACAGTTCTTTCCATCCATGCTGTCTGCGAGGGTGGAGGGCAGGCGCTCTGAATTTGGAGTCCCAGCTCCAACCTCGGAGGGCGTTTCCGAAGCCGGAGCTGGGACTCCAGATTGTCCTATGGCCGTCTAGAAACTATCTAGAGCAGTGTTCTCCAACCTTGGGTTCCCAGATGTTTTTGGCCTACAACTCCCAGCATGCCCCAACCAGCATAGCTGGCTGGGGCATGCTGGGAGTTGTAGGCCAAAAACATCTGGGAACCCAAGGTTGGAGAACACTGCTCTAGAGGCCATAGGATTGTGTCCTAGGACAGTAACCTAACTACTGTTCCAGCAGTAAGTGAATTTCTTTTTAAACAGGTATTTGATTGTTGTTGCTTAATTTAACTTATTCATGGTTAGTTTCAGCTCTGTTTTTGCCCTTTGAAGCTGTCTTTAGTCTGGTAATCTTGTTTTAATGATTGATTATTGCTATTTTCATTTTGGTTTTGTATTTTGTTAGCTGCTATGAGTGACATCTTTTTGGAAAGAAGAAGTAGGACATTTTTAAGAACAGGAATAAATACATCAAATCTCAGTCCTTAAAACAGTCCCGTAATGTAGGCCAGTATTATCCTCATATTGTAGAAGGGGGATGAGAGAATTATGGTTTGCCTCTGGTCATAGTAGGCCAGCTTGCACAAGAGGACATCCTACCATGGGTTGTTTAACCTTCAGTGAAGCTGTGGCGTGTGCCAGCCACCATTTTGCATATTCAACCCCTGACCAGGGATTGTCGTGTTGTGGGAACCCAGCTACCATGGGTTATGTGAGGGTTGTTGTAGCTGGGACTGAGCAGCAGGGTTGAGTGGCCAAGGTCACACAACATGACAACCCTGGATGGGGGTTGAATATACAAAATGGCATTCATGGGTGCTGCAGCTCATCATGGGTTAAATAACCCATAGTGAGCTCTGGTGTGTCATGTGAACCAGATCAATGAGTTCAGAGCTAAAGTGAGATTTGAACCAGGGACTTTCCAGCCCACAGGTTGCCACTACACTACAGCAGCTCTCAAGAAGTAGCTTTAGCGACACCAGTATATTGTAGTGAATATAAATTTGCTAGGAAGACAGGAGGCTACTCCTGTGTTAAGAGAAACCAGATCAAAATTGGAAGAAAATATGCAGTCTTTAGAAACTGGAGAGATGTTAGTTTTAAACTCCAATCTTTGCACAGTGCTAGGAGTGAACATAAACACTGACTGAAGATTGAGAGCTGTCTGAGTTGGGACTGAGAAAGTTGATGTGGAAGGTGGAATATTAGGGTAATAGGGTAATGCAAGAGTAAAAGATTCAAACAAAATTTAAGTGACTGGCATCTATACAATATAGAGCAAGAGTAGGTGATGTACGGCCCACAAGCCATATCTGGCCTATTATTGCTTTCTTTTCCAGCCCATGAGTAAGTCACCATATGGTGGCAGCATAGAACAATGCATTCTGATCAGGTATAGCCTGTTGCCTTTATGTTGCCTTGTCCTGGTTTACAGGAGACAGGAATAAATTTATAGTCGTGCTTGTTCACACTGAACAGCTTAGAAAGGATACCAAGGTGACTTCAGACAACTTCATTATCTACACAACTTCAGGGAACTTTATCTAAATCCCTTTCACACCAACACATAGGTTCCCCATCTTATCAAGTACTGGTTACATTCTCATGAGATATCCTCATGGAATAAGTGCAAGGTGGGAGGCTTCCGGTGAAGAGTATGATGAGCTGACCATCTCGATAAATCTTGTGGAGACACACCATGGTTTAAGCCCGGCTGGGAGGGTTTTCAGCCGAGGAAAATTCATTTGAAGTAATGTGAATGATGAGAGATAAGCCTTATTTACTCCTTAGAGTAATCCTTTCTAGTTTTAATTGCTGTTCTTGTCTGTTTTGACTGAGGGAGGACTTGGAGTCAAGGATTAACAACTTCTGCTCGATGCCATGGCTGGAGACCTGAAAAGGACACTGAAGCTCACAAACTCCTCATTTCTGTTGAGATTTATGCTGCCAATTTGTAACGAGGAGAGATTTTTTATCTACAACGAAGTTCAAATTTCCTACGGGGTTGCAATCTTTTTTCAGGAAATTCTAAAAGAAATATGGTTTAAAGCCTCACAACAAGAAGATCAATAAACAAGTTCTGAAATGGGAAAGAAAGCGGTACCTTAAATTTTCTAATTCTTAAACTTGGGAAAGTTTATGTGGAGAGTTCGAAGTCCAAACATCGGGTGAGAAGGAACAAAGTACTGATAAGGCTGGAATGTTACAAGAGTCAAAAATTGAAACTTTAAACAGAGAGGTGAAATCGGAAGAGACTAATAAAGGAATGGATATGGCCTGGCTGGAACTGCATCAGAATCAGAAAACAGCAACTCAAGCTCAGAAGAAATACCTCGCCAGTGAGGGGAAAAATCAAGTCTACAAGAAATATCTTTCCACTGAACTGGGCAAAAAATACTGTCTCACTAAACACGGTCAGGCTTATTTCGAAGGAGCTGTTCATTGAGATCTGTAAGAAGAGAGACTGCATTTTTTCTACTATGAGACTTGAACATAAAATTACTGTTTGACCATGGGAAAATATGGGGGGGATCTTAATAAGAGGATGGTTTCGGATTATTGGACCTGACAGAAATGGTTTAATCTATGTTATGCTGGTTACTGATCAC
Source organism: Shinisaurus crocodilurus (assembly GCA_021292165.1). Classification (NCBI taxonomy): domain Eukaryota; kingdom Metazoa; phylum Chordata; class Lepidosauria; order Squamata; family Shinisauridae; genus Shinisaurus; species Shinisaurus crocodilurus. The sequence continues at coordinate 267,759,911 of CM037876.1, forward strand.
TGGTGTTCCTTTAAAAAAAAAAAGGTTATAGAAATGGTAACTGAGAGAAGTTTTTAAGGGTACACTTATTTACAAATGTTAGAAAGATTTAAGGAAGTGAGGGGAATTTGAAGATTTTTATTAAGGTGATTTTGAACCTGATTGAGATCTTTGGGAAGGATTTTAATAGAAAGATGATTTCTGAAGAAGCTAGAGCTGTTAGAACAAAGTAAGGATTTGTTTTAGTAGTAACTTAGAATTTGAAAGGTAAAGTGTTATTGGTAAAATGTACCGATCTCTGTTGAAATTAGTGATTGAGAATGACTATGGAACGGATGTATATAAAATGGGTCAAAAATTCGGGGTGTGAGGTATTGATGTTAGGGGAAAATATGTGGTGGCTTGTCCTTTGATAAATGCAGTAGAGGGAAAGAAACTAGGGAACTATATTAAATAGAAGTAGAAATGTTTTAGATTGCTAGAAGAATTAGAATAATTAACATATACATTTATGGTTAATAATAAGGTTTTGTGAACTTGTGAGGTGGATGAATAAGAAGAAAAATGTTTGACAATAGAAAAAAGAGAAATTTATTTGTAAACCACAGAGTATATAATGTTACTTATACTTTATGTGGGAAAAATTGGAAGTCCATTTTAGTTTAGTGTTGTATGTTTGTGATGTTTGTCTGTGTTTTATTTTTCCTTTGAAAATAAAAATTTTGAAGAAAAAAAAGGAATAAGTGCAAGGTGTTGTCTTATACCAGCCACAATGTTGTGCCTTTGGTAAATCTGAACTGAGGAGGCAAAAGGACCACTGTTTAATTCTGCCATACACATGACAGTAAACAAAACAAACATAAACACCTGCAGAAAATGCTCCTTTGTGAGGATAACGTGATACAATACAAGTGATGATACAATAAAGTGATGGGAACATACCATAAACCCTCAATGCAGAAGGAGCAGAAAACCAATTGGTTTCTTGACTTTCTTTAGAAAGCTCTTCATCCCGTAACTGAATGAATATGGAAATGTTGAGTTAGCAATCAACAATGAAGAAATACAAAAGGCAAGAGTATATATATCAAGATGTCTACCTCTAATAAGTCATCTAGGAAGCTGCAGGCTAAAATATCCTGTATTTTTATCTTCCCTAGAAGAAGAAGAAATGTAAATTAGTTAGCATTTCCCCCCCACTTATTAATTAATGACATATTCTTGGGGTGTCATCAAGGATGACTGAACTCAATTTATGCCAGAGTGACTTGAATGGAATTGGAAACAAAAGTTTTAATGCTGGAAAACCTTTCATCAGACAACATGGGTCAGAGCATAATAAAAGTTACCTTTTATCCATTTTGTATATTAATAAAACCCTGGCCATTAGCACTTCAGAGAGTCTAGAAAAGCCAGCAGGAAGAGAATGGCATTTATTAGGTTTACCAACTATTCAAAAAGGTATTATTCTAGAGAAATATCTATCTATCTTGACAAGAAAGAAAAGTTCTCAGGCCATGTATTGTCTTTACTGCAAGTATCCCAAGGTCTTGGAGAATACACACACACACACACACACACACAGTCACTCACTCCCGTAATTATATCCCACCTTTCAGGGCAAAACACATCCTAGTGTTCCTGCAGATTGCAGAACTGAAGTCTAGTTAGCAAGTAAGAAAGAAGCAATTTGAACCTACCTGTTCTTAGGGGATCTAAAAAGAAGAAGAATTTCCTGACTGCAGTGCAGACATAGAACGAGTAAAAGGATTTTTCTAAGCCATCCAACTGTGGCAACGTGGGGATGAGTTCCAGAATATAGTTTTCTAAATCCTGTAAAATTAAACAGGAAAATATCTGGTAAACAAGCTATAGTGTCATCATGACTTGAGTTGCAGTTGTTCATACTTGTCCTGTAGTTTACGGGGGGGGGGGCAGATTTACAGGGGGGTCTCCAATTGCTTTCCTATGTGTGGTGTCAGGATGCAAGAAGGAGGCAACAGTGAACACTCCAAATGGCCCTGCTCCCTAGCTGCTGCACTATGTGGAACACACCACCACTTCCTCCCTGATGCATGCACTGTTTGCATTACAGTGCCTTGCAGAAGTAGTCATCCCTCCTTTGACTTTTGCACATTTTGTTGTGTTACAACCTGAAATTGAAATGGATTTAATGGCATTGTTACCACTTGATATACACAAGATACAGTCATGCCTTGGATTGAGAGCATAATTCGTTCCGGAAACGTGCTTGTAATCCAAAACACTCTTATATCAAAATGAAATCCCTCCCAAAAAATTTGTACAGAGATTTTTAATTTAAGACGTACTACAGTACTTGTATTGCAAGACGTCACTTGTATATCAAGTCAAAAATAAATAAATAAATATTTAAAAATTTGCTTGTCTTGCAAAATGCTCTCAAACCAAGTTACTTGCAATCCAAGGTATTACTGTACTCAGCACTGTGAAAGTACAAAATATTTTGATTGTGGCACAAAAGTTAAGTAAACAAAACAAACTGGCACTTGTTGGTTGCATAAGTCTTCACCCCCTCTGCTGTGACATGCCTAAATAAGCTCTGGTGCAACCCACAGCCTCCAGAAGTCACATACTGAACAGTACTAGTTGGCCTGTGGCTCACACTGGCTCAGCTTGTCTGAGTGTGGAAAGCTAAGCAGGGTCAGGCCGGGTTATTACTTGGATGGGAGACCCCTCTAGTTTCCTGCATTGAGCAGGGGGTTGGACTCGATGGCCTTGTAGGCCCCTTCCAACTCTATGATCTAGGAAATCTATGAATGGAGTCCTCCTGTGTGCAATTCCAGTGCCACATCATAGAATCATAGAATCATAGAAAAGTAGAGTTGGAAGGGGCCTACAAGGCCATCGAGTCCAACCCCCTGCTCAATGCAGGAATCCAGGTCAAAGCATGATCTCATATTAAATACACCTGTTTCTGGAAGGCCCCAGAGTTTGTCAGAGAGCATATCTAAACAAACAGCATCATGATCAAAACAACTCTGGGATAAAGTTGTGCAGAAGCACCAATGAGGGTTGGGTTATACAACCCCCCCAAAACTATGAACATGTCCCGGAGCACCGTTAAATCCATGATTACAAAATGGAAAGAATATGGCTCAACCGCAACTCTGCCTAGAGAAAGCCGTCCACTAAAACTCAGTGATTGGGTAAGGAGGGCATTAGTCAGAGAAGCAACCAAGAGGCCAATGGTAACTCTGAAGGAGCTGGAGAGATCAACAGCTGAGATGGGAGAAACCATCCATGGGACAACTATCACCCGGACGCCCCACAATGCTGGGCTTTATGGAAGAGCGGTGAGAAGAAAGCCATTGCTGAAACAAACCCATATCAAAGCCCATTTGGAGTTTGCAAAAAGGCATGTGGGAGACAGCAAACATGTGGGAAAAGGTTCTGTGGTCTGATGAGACCCAAACTGATTTTTTTTTTGGCCTTGCTGCAAAATGCTATGTGTGGCACAACGCCAACAGTGCTCATTGCCCTCAGAACACCATCCCCATGGTGAAGCACGGTGGTGGCAGCATCATGTTGCGGGGATGCTTTTCCTCGGCAGGGATGTGAAAACTGGTCAGGATTGAGGGCAAGATGGATGGAGCCAAATCAGGGATGTTGAAGAGTCCTTGGTCTCGAGTCACGAGTCGAGTCACGAATCTTTGGACCCGAGTCTTGAGTCCGAGTCCATGGTCCAAAATGGTGGCTCCCGAGTCCCGAGTCCTGAGTCACTCCCAAAACTGACTCCACGAGTCCTTATTAAAATCAATGGGGTTTCCCCCCAACAAAATAAGGCTACTTCAGATGTGTGGCTTAAATAAATTCTAGGCACAAGTGTGTCTTTTTATTTCAAAACTCTGCAACTGATTTTGGCAAGAACAGACCAGGCAGACAAACCCAAAATAACCAGGCAGGCAGAGGAGGCAGGGAACCCCAAAGCAGGCAGGCAGAGGCGTTTGTCTTGGACAATTCAAACTGTGGAACTGGTTAAGAAGAGACCAGGCAGGCAGAGGAAGCAGGGAACCCCAAACAGGCAGGCAGGCAGTGCCCTTTGTCTTGGACCATTCAACTGTTGAACTGGTCAAGAAGAGACCAGTCACCAGGCAGGCAGAGGAGGCTGGGAACCCCAAACAGGCAGGCAGAGGCAGCCAAACCCAAAATGTCTGACCCTAACCCTAACCCCCCACAACAACACATCAGTCAAAATAAATCTCAACACATCGTTGGGGCTGCGCTCCTGGTAGCTGTCCATAGTGGCCGAGCAGCGGCGCGCCTCGCTTCCATGCACTCTTCACCGGTGATCGCGCTCCTTCTGGCACAGCCAGAAGACTCGTCAACAGCCCAGGGATGTTGACGAGTCCTTGGTCTCGAGTCCCGAGTCGAGTCTCGAGTCCCATTAAAAATATTGGGACTCAAGTCCGAGTCGAGTCAGAGGGGGGACTCAGTCCGACTCACGAGTCGAGTCCTCGAGTCCGAGTCCCCATCCCTGAGCCAAATACAGGGCAATTCTAGAGGAAAAACTTTCAGTATGCAAGGGACCTGGGACTGGGGTGGAGTTTCACTTTCCAGCAGGACAATGACCCTAAACACACAGCCAAAGTAATACTGGAGTGGTTTAAAAACAAGAGCTTGAAAGTCTTAGAATGGCCCAGTCAGAGCCCAGACCTCAATCCGATTGAGAATCTGTGGCCAGACTTGAAAGTTGCTGTTTACCAACAGTCCCCATTCAACTTGACAGAGCTGGAACAATTTTTCCAGGAAGAACAGGTAAACATTGCAGGATCCAGATGTGCAAAGCTGACAGAGACTTAACCAAGAAGACTCGCAGCTGTAATTGCTGCCAAAGTTGCTTCTACCAAGTATTGACTCAGGGGGGTGAATATTTATGCAACCAACAAGTGCCAGTTTGTTTGTTTTTACTTAACTTTTGTGCCACAATAAAAATATTTTGCACCTTCACACTGTTGAGTATCTTGTGTACATTAAGTGGTAACAATGCCAATTAAATCCATTTCAATTCCAATGACGGGGCCCTTATCCTGCAAACACGCATTCTAGCACTCTGACATAGGAGACTCCTTTTATTACAGCAAATCCCACGGCATAAGCTTAACGGTTACAGTCTTCAGAAATCATATAGCTGATGGCATTTTGCTACAGGCTCTTGAAATTGTTCCACATCAAGGTAGGGGACTGGAATGTCTCTTAAGGACCAAATTCCCTGACATTCCACCCCAAGAGAAGGATTGGGGCCAATCCCTAATGCTCCTCTGACAAGAGAAGGATTGGAGTCAATTCCAGATGCTCCTGCGACAAGGGAAGGGATCCTAGAAACAGGCCTGACTTACCCACACACCCCCATAGAGAGCTGAACCAACCTTGCAACTGAGTTGGAACCTCTGGGGTGCCGTACATCTTGGCCTTAGGATCTGCAACTCTTAGCTGCTCCTCTGACAGTAGAAGGATCAGAGCCCTATTGCTTATCAAATTTGATATTGCAGGGAATGCTTATCAAATTTGCAGATGACACAAAGTTGGGTGGAATAGCTAATACTCTGGAAGACAGAAACAAAATTCAAAGTGATCTCGATAGCCTGGAGCGCTGGGCTGAAAACTACAGAATGAAATTTAATAGGGATAAATGCCAAGTGCTGCACCTAGGGAGAGGAAACCAAATGCAGAGTTACAGAATGGGGGACACTTGGCTCAACAATACTACAAGTGAGAAGGATCTTGGAATCGTTGTAGATCACAAACTGATCTACCAGCAATGCGATGTGGCTGCAAAGAAGGCAAATGCTATTTTGGGCTGCATTAATAGAAGTATAGCTTCCAAATTGCGTGAAGTGATAATTCCCCTTTACTCAGCACTGGTTAGGCCTCATCTTGAGCACTGCGTCCAGTTCTGGGCACCACACTTTAGGAAGGACGTAGACAAACTGGAGAAGGTTCAGAGGAGGGCAACAAAGATGATAAAGGGACTGGAAACAAGGCCCTATGAGGAGAGACTGAAAGAACTGGGCATGTTTAGCCTTCAGAAGAGGAGACTGAGGGGAGAGATGATAGCACTCTTCCAGTACTTGAAGGGTTGTCACACAGAGGAGGGCCAGAATCTCTTCTCGATCATCCCGGTTTGCAGGACACGGAATAATGGGCTCAAGTTACAGGAACCCAGATTCCACCTGAACATCAGGAAAAATTTCCTGACTGTTAGAGCAATAAGACAATGGAACCAATTACCTAGGGAGGTGGTGAGCTCTCCCACTCTGGAGGCATTCAAGCTGAAGCTGGACGGCCATCTGTCAGGGCTGCTTTGACCTGGATTCCTGCATTGAGCAGGGGGTTGGACTCGATGGCCTTGTAGGCCCCTTCCAACTCTACTTTTCTATGATTCTATGCTCCTGCAACAAGGGAAGTGAATCTCGAAAAAGACCTGAACCAGCTGTTGTGCCTCCAGTAGGTCAGAGACCAGCCGGGCCGGAGTGTGTTTGGGGTGGGGCCAGGCTAAGTGCAGCCTGACCCAGCTGGGCAGCCTTACCAATCAGCGCCTGCTCAAAAGGCAGGTCCCAAGCACACTCAGATGCTGGAAGCAATTGTATGTTACTACAGCTACAGCCAGACGCTCCTGACATTCCCAACCTCAGACTTGTACCTTTGAACCTTGGAACGACCCTGACCACGACTTTGCCTGATCCCAAACTGGTTTACGTTTGCTCTGTTTTGGATTGATATATTTTGGCTTCGACACTCGGACTGTGATAACAACTACGGCTTATCTTGGAACTGGACGGATTTATGACACCAACATGCACACCTCCACACAGGTCAAAACCAACCCTGCCACTTCGGTTGGCCCCTCTGGGTACAGTGTGTTCAGGCCTCTCGACAATCAGGGTTCAGAACAAGATGATCAGACTTGAGTCCAAAGTACTTCTGTATGCACAGAGATTCCAATGTCCAAAGCTCCCAGCCTTGGAATTTCTACGCCACATGGGTTGAGGCATAGGAAAGTCCAGAAGTCAGGAAATAGTCTAAAGTCAGCTGGACTCTGGGCTCCTTGACAAAGACACATCCATAGCCACAAGAATGCAGTCTATGAAAAGTATGGAAGTCCTTTTCATGGTAGGTTCTTGACAGTAAAAGTCCAAAGAGAAGAAAGTCCAAATTAGGTAGAGTCCATGTGCAGAGTGCTCCCAATAGCTCAGTCTGTGATAGATCCAAACAGAAGGATGCAGACAGGGAAGACAAGAGAGATGTTCCTAGCAAAAGCTCTAGACGCAAAGCACTGACTTAAAAGCGAAGGTATGGCCATCTTAACCCTCCTTCCAAACCACTAACTGACAAGGGAACTGGCCTATCCACGAGGCCCCTATCCCACCTGGGTGTTTCCCTTCTACCCTTCAGGGGTGAGGCTTCAACCAGAGTGACACCTCTGCAAACCACCCTTCCCCTCCCCTGAAGTTCCCAGAGAAGACTGCCAGCTTCTATCTCTGCAAGGTCGAAGTTGCAGCTGGACGGGGGAGACAACTCAACTCCCGCCTGCTTTCCCCTGAGAACTCTGACAGTGATGAGCTCACACTGGTCTTGACATGCCACAGACTGACTAGGCCCCAAACCTTTCCAAACTATTGCTGACCAGTTTCTGGTTATGAACTAGAAGGCCCACTGTATTACTGACACTGAACCCCCACATCCAGGTTGTAACACAACAAAATGTGGAAAAGTCAAAGTGAAGTGTATACAGGCACTGTATACAGTATAAACTTCCGAAGGTTTGTCAAATTGTGTAATCCTGTTTAGTACAGAGAGGTTAAGATAAATCTTGAATTGGGATTGTCCGGAATTGAACATCAGCTATTTATTCTAACAGAATGTTCAACAATTAATGAATACTACATGGACACAAATATATGAAAAGTGTAAGTAGACTCACACTATTATGCCCTCTCCAGTGAACAACTACAGTAGAATGCTACTTGCCTGAAAACTTCCAGATTACATAATTATATGAAAATACCAGATTACCAGACATGCCCACATGAGCTTGCTCTCTCACAAATGAAGGTAATTTAGACACCAGAAAGTATGTCACTTATACCAAATAAATACATTACATACTTAACATTAATCACTTACTGACTCCCTAAGGTAACCTTGTCCAGCCACGTCATATAAACTGAGGCCTATTCTTGTCTGGTATAGCCACACTGTGAAATAGATAAGAGAAATATATGGAATTTGTTTTGAGGCAAATAAAGCTCTTGGAAAAGAAAAGTAAGGTAGGTCAACACATTCAAAATAGAAAAAGATGATACAAATATATTGTTATTTGTAAGTTTTCTAACACATGGAAATTCTAAAAATCTGTAAAGCCAAATTCTGCAGATCCATAGTAAACAAAACAAATTGGATGCATTAGATTATATAAATATGATTTCCTAACCAATAAAAAGAAATGGGAACAGTTTATTTAATTTAGTTTCTAATTGGAAAAAAGCATGCAGCAAGTGGTGGTGGTGGTGGTGGTGGGCAGAAAGAATGCTTTTTAGGTGGAGAAACCTTACCAAAAAAAAAATCAAACAGATTTACAGGAATCTAACAGATCTGTTGGTTTCTAAGACGAGCAGTTGAAACCTTTGTCAGGCAACAGACGACCATCCCTGACGGTATCTCATATGCTGAAGTGAGCCACAAATATTGGGGGTAGATTTAAAAAGGAATTAAAATCCTAGTGTTCATATTTAAACACAGTATCTGGCACTCATAGTTGCAGAAATAGGTTTGAAAATGTGATGGTAAACATGCTTAGGAATCATAAACAAAGAAGTAAAAAGAATCCTGAGTTTATTTTACTGCCCACCTTCCTTACTGAATGCTAACTTACAAATTTCACATTTGAGGGCAATAATTTCAAAGAAATGAACTTGTAGAGAACACAGCACTCTGAAGGTGGTATGTTATCTGACATACTTGCATTCCAACACACAAATCACTTGGGATCACAAATATTGGCTTACCTTACTAGCTAGTGGTCATCACCAACTCCTTTCTTCCCCAAAGTCATTTAACATGCACAGAGGGCTCTGGAGAGCGGTAGCATCTTCTCTCCCACCATTTCTTACCTCCCCAATATCCAAGTGGGAATGAGAGGAGACCCCTCCACCTCTTCCCAAGCACTCTGCATGTGCCAGAGGACTTGGAGAAGTGAGGATCTCTCATTAGCACTAAGGTATGGAGGACAGCAGGCATCTTTCTAGCTTTTCGGAAGATAAAAGGCTTCCTACCTTCTGTAAACTGCAGCATGAAGAGCTCTGGAGATGTGATCACAATAAGAGCCCATGCTATCAACGCTGTATGTTAATGTAGTGCAGTTCAAGCATATTTATGGTCTAGGTCAGGGTTAGCCAACTAGTTGGCTCATGGGCAGCATCCAGGCTGCCTTATTCTTTTTGTGAATGGGAAAATCTCAATCTGAGGGCGGCAGGGAGGGAGTGTGGAGCACACATGCTGCCATTTTGCAATAAGTGCTTTCAGAGCAGATCCTTAGAAGCAGCAGAGAATCTTTTGCACTGCTTTTGGCCCGCACAACATCACTAAGTGACTGGGTCTGCAAAACAAATGGCTCAGGCCAAAAGCAGTGTGCAGGAGGCTCCCTGCTCCTTCTGACCTAGCAAATGCCTTTTATAAAGTCACAGCATGCAGCAGCGGCGTCTCCACAGTTGCAGCTCTTGGCCATGGCCAAAATAAAATATTATTTTCTTACACAATTAGAAAAGAAGGCTTTGCACAATTCTGATCCCCAGGCTCATTAAATGGAAGAGAACTACTGGTATAAAAGAGGCCCCCATGTAGACTTCCTTCTGATTTCTAAGCTCTTAAAAGGAATTGCCTTCTTGACATTTTTGTTTTTTCCTCTTCATCCATGAGAGCGAGAAGTTTGCTCTTTTAGACAAATCAAAGCCAAGATTCTCATTTTCACTGGATTCCATATTTCACAGTGCAGTTACTCAAGTTTGTAGACCTCCTCTCATTATGGGGCTTAGAATAACTGTCAATATGTTATTACAGGATTTGTTATCACGGGTAAAAACAAGCCCACCTTTTCTCATCACATAATTGAAAAACTGCATGATAGATATCCTTCCATAGGGATCGTTGTGAAGTAACTTAGCAAAGACTTTAGCCGTGAAGAACTGCCTGTGAAACGTAAGCACAAGAATGAAGCTCTGCAGACCCAGTGAAAATTCTGCTATAATTTAAATATTTAAACATTTTTTATAATTTAAACATTTTTCTGATATTTTGTGGCAACATGAAGAGTGCTTTTTGAAAGGATAGGGGCATAACCTGGTTGAACATGGAAGGGTGCATCATAGAACTTGTGGGACCCAAAAGAGGGAAGAGGAACTACAAACAGGGAAGAGGAATTACCAGCCAAGGGTGCTTCCAGTTGAGGCTTTTATGGAGCCATTGCCTACCTCATTCATGGAATTTTACAGGAGGTCTATGCTACATGGTTTTCTCCTTGTAACCCTCCCATGTCTACTCTCCCATGTTTTCTCTTACTACAGAAAATTCATTAACGAGAAAAATACAAAAAAGTTGCACAATACGTTCTGAGCAGTAGTGCCAGGAGTCCTCCATCTGGAAACACCCCAACTTAAGAAGCTCATATAGAACAGAGGCTGTTGAAAAATCTGGTAGACTCAATCCAGTACTGTTTTCCCTGTCTAAGCTAAGTATTAATAATCAATAAAGACCATAAGAAATGTTTCAGAGGAATACCCTAGTTGAACACCAGTCTGACATAAGTCTACAATTTCAGTACATGAATTCCAGTAGTGAGCATGGAGCAACGGTGACCTGGTTCGCAAAACACTGTGCCGCTTGTTGTAGGTTATTTAACCTATGACAAGCCATGGCGCCTGCAGGTGCCACTTTGCATATCCAACCCCCCACTCACGGGTTGTTGTGTCATGTGAACCTGGCAAACATGGATTATGCAAGGATTAAACAACCCATCGTTTGTTCTAGGGGTACGCGAGGGTTGCATAACCCTCACATAACCCACGTTCACTGGGTTTGCACAACACAGCAACCCCCAAGTGGGGATTGGATGTGCAAAATGGCAGCTGCACATGCCACAGCCTCACCATGGGTTAAACAGCCATAGTGGGCGATTGTATCGTGCGAACTGTTTGACAACCTGATAAACACCAGGCTGGTGAATCGGAAAACAGCCATCCAGGACTTGATCCTGGATGAGCATGCCAACTTGGCTTGGAGCCCAGAGACCTGGTTGGACAAGACTGCGGGAATAAAACTCTCCCAGCTTTGTTCACCTGGTTCTCCATATTGCAGCAGGCAAGACATGGGGGTGGGGGAAATCAAAGTTGCGATGGTTCTATCCCCCAGACCAGGAGCCCCATCCCAGTCTTGCAGTTTAGACTGCAGGTTTTAAATGTGTGTATCAGGACATTCAGCAAGGCACAACTTGGATTTGCTTTTCTGTATTGGGTGGGATGATGGTGATCTGGAGGTGAAAGAACTCTTTACAGTTCCATAGTCATGGAGAGATCACTACCTGGTAGGGTTTAGACACTGGGATTCTGAGCCTCTGCAGGGGCAAGGGCCCAATAAAAATGATCCACCCCAGGAAGCTGATGGAAGCTTCTATTCTCTTTGTTTCAGGCTTCCCATCTAATAATGCATACAAAGCAAAGAGGATTTATCATGTTGCAGTATTTGCTGCTGGCCAATGTTGTCTTTTAAATGTCTCTGCTCCCCTTCCAGCTATCCAGCTTCACTTCCATAGTAAAATGTGCTCAGCTTAGCCATGTCCTTGAACTAATTCCTGCGGACAATTGCAAAGTTCCTCTGGCTTGAACCTTTGCATCTCTTCACAGAGGAGCATTTTCATATAGATCAGAGAGGATTGTCACAAAAGCTAAGTGTGTGTGTGGTGGGGGTGGGTGGAGAGAGCAGAGAAACACCAGCAGCTATGGTGAAAAGTTTACAGAAGCATGCATGAAGCTACTTCACATGAATGGCTTTCCATGTGGCTGGGTTTGCGCACGCATGCACGCCGCGCGCACACACACACACACACACACACACACCCCTAGCATCAAGACTTTAAAATCTGCAATTTGAATATTAGTCCAGTCCAAAATGCTATATAAAAGCAGATTACTGTAAGCACTGAAAAAGAAGGTGCCTTACTTGCATTTGGATCCAGCTTTCTCACCAACTTTCAGGAAGCTTTCATAGTTGATCATTGCTTCATCCCCCATTGTGGGTGGTGTCTGATGTTTGTCCAGCAGAAACCACAAATTCTTAAAACAGGGATGTAAAATTGATTAGAGAAATATCACACAATGGCTAATATAATGCTCAAGAGATTAACCTGAAATTACCCAAGATTAAGGAACACATTATCTATATTTTCTTACCTGCAGTTCTTCATTATCTAACAGCTCTCTACTTTTTCTCTGTAAAAAGACTGCTCTCGATTCTTCTCTTAATTTCTGTAATAAAATTTCATCTTCTGCTGGCAGCTAAAGAAAGAAAGAAAGAAAGGATATTGTTATTGCATGGTTGGGCCCTACTGACCAGAACCCAAACCGGCCAATTTCAGTACAAATGCAAGCAAAAATGGTTTATGGGCACAAAAGGAATTACAGTCTACTTTGCATCAATATGCAAAGACAGATTTTAAAAAAATAAGAATATGAGATAGATATGTATATCAGTTGGCCCAACTAGTTTTAACTGATGCTATGTTATTTATGTTGGCATAGCAATAGAGTTCAGACCTCCAAAGGAGACCAAACTCTACTTTCAGTTTGCCTAATATGCCTTTATATATTGAATATATTTTTATACAAATTTGAGAACATTTTCTAACATTAAAACTTCACTCCTAAAAAAAAAGATTCCCCTCCCCCCATCCCTGTATTCCTGGCAAAATGAAATGAGCTTGCAAAGTGGAATCAAATCCACTCGAAAAGCTCAAGACTACAGGTATAGGTCAAAATATGTTTGTGTGTTACATTTTTACTGCAGGAATTCGTGCGCTGTGGTAACTTTCCTTTTACCAGGCAGATGTTGCATCAGAACTGACAAGGAAAGCTGATCCCCTGAGTTAGCCCATCTCCACTGCTCATCCATAACCAATGTAGTAGTGGGCAGTAGCTAAGAGTCAACACTGATATGAGATGCTTAATGTCACATGCCTTCCCATCATCCCCTTTTATTGCTGATAAATAGTGCCACAGATGGCAGCTGGTATCCAACACCATGGAGCAGGTTACATGTGCACAAGTGGCAGTTGGTTGGCCACTCTCATGTTTCTGCAGCAGTTGCTCTAAGTTCTCCTTACCATCCAAGCAGGTACAAGACCCCCTTTACAGCAGCGGGGTTTCTAACTGAAGAAAATGGCAAACACTAGATGCTTGAAGGTAGGTAAAACAAGCACTTAAAAATAAAAATGGTCAAGGTATTTGTAACTGTAAGGAAAAAAGGCTTCAGTAGGTGTAATACTTACACCACAGTGACCTGGTTTGTACATAATGCCAATGCATGGTATGGGTTGTTGAATTCTGTGTTGTCGTGATGTACGAACCCAGCTGTGCTAACCATGGTTTGTTAACCACGAACAACCCAGAAAGAGAACTCATGGTTGTTGTTGGGTTGTGAACTCTGGGTTGTTTAAATCATGAATTGTTACGTGTGTAAACTCAGAACTTCATGGGTTGTTTCACCTGGCGGGTAAGAGTGGTAGAAAAAAACAAACAGCTGCTCTACATGCCAGTGCTACAGCACCACAAAGACATTTGGGATTCAGGTAAGGAGTGGGCAGAAGAGGAGGGAAACAAACCCAGGAATTGAGAAAACAAACCACAGTTTGTTTGATCATCTGCCAGACAAGACCTGGATGCAACAACAAACCATGTGCTACCCCGGGTTAGCGTTGTGTGAGGCAGGTCAGTGACTCTGTATATGTATGATCTAGTTTCGTCGATTATTGTGGACAGAAGAATTGTTTCAAATTACAAGAGAAAGTTTAGAGCAACCAGCATAAGAATTATGTCAGAGGAAGTCAAGCACCTAACCCCATCCTTCAGAAGGTAAAGCTGCTGAGAAGAAGCCTTAATGAGAAGGGGCACAATCTTACATTTTTCTGAACTGTGTCTCAAGAACAACTGGGAGGTCTTCCTTACAAATTATGAATGGGTAATTCTAGGTCACAATTCTTGAATCTCATTTGACAAGGGCTACCCAACCACTCTACAGAAACCTGTCACGCTGTGCTTCAAGTTCTGGCAAACAACAACAACATGCAAATCACTTCCTGTAAGAACTCTTGATTTTCATCCCATCCTGTATACTCATTAAACAAAGTTGGTACCTATATTTCATATTTCAAAGGGTGAACAGGTAGAATGTTGCAACATTAAAGTTTAACAGCAACTTTACCTGGATTGTACTCCAACTGTGTGTGAGCAGAAAGCACTTCCTTGCATGGTGTGTGTGTCACCAGTTTCCCTCCTGGCTTCAATTCCCACACCCCTTCACATCAGACACCATTGTGAGACTCATCCACAGCAGGTTTGTGGGGGAGACATAAGGGGCTGTTGTGGAAGGGGGGGACAGAAAAGCCCCTGAAATATCTTCTGCTCATGCCTTGGGTTCTTTGGATCTAAACTTTAAGCCATTTTAACAAGCTTTTACTCAATAACACACTGATTTTTATTTTTTTTAAAGATTCTTGAACAAGAAAGATACATGCTTCCTATTGCACTGTTCAAATAATGGGCAAACATATGAATTGTAGAGCACATATGGGCAACCTGCAGGCTGCGAACAAACTTTTAACACTCCATGCATGGCCCTGTACAGCCCTGGGGTTGCCTCACCTACCTTTTTCCACCACACAGCTGATCAGCCATTAGCTGGAATACAGGGAACAGATTGCTGTTTGTCCACTGTTAATAGCAGTGGGGAAACAACAATCAAGATGGGGAATGCTGGGTGGAGAAGAGGTTTTATCCATGCCCCTCTCCTAATGATCCTGACACAGAGATTGCTGTTTTACCGCTGGTACAGCTAGCTGTTCCCCACACTCCAATTGATAGTGCCTGCATATGCGCATGCACATGTCCGCATACCCCCTAACCTACCACTCAACATAGCATGTGGCCCTCAGGGCCAAAAAGGTTGCCCAACTAGAGTGTCTTGAACCTAGCTGACTGTGCATATCCAACCCTTCCCAACAATGGTTTCAGCTTAACTGAAACTAGATTGCAAATTCTATTTATATTCTTAAGCCCCACCTATGAAATTCATGTGCAGTAACATATTATAGCATATGACAGATTTTATTGGGGAGAAAAAACATATACTACAAAAACTGAAGGCAAAAGAAGAAGAAAATAACAAAATAATGGAGAATTACCGTATATAGTAAAAACGACTACTTCTAAAGACATTAAAAGAAACAGCAATGCAAGCTTTAACACTGATTGTATTCAAGTACAATTTTAAAAGTTGGTTGGAAAAAAAACAGTGCTGAAAACCAAAGAGGTTGACCATCAGTGCAGAAATAAAGGAGGTAGACACGAGGTTAGATAGCACCAATTCCAGGGGCAGCCCACCAAAAGCACTAACTCAGTTCCATTGTGTTTATTCTCTGTGGACCTGTTTCCTGGTAGCACCACCACGCTTCCTTGGCCTCCCTCTCCTCCCACTTGAAGGCACCCTGAGTGTCTGCGCATCTGGAAGAGGTGCCTGCACCTCAGTTACTTCAAGTGTACAGTTTTCCCAGTGTGATTTGGAAGGGCCAGGATTCTCCCTCTGGGCAGGCACAGGGGAGGGTGTCCTTGGTTGGGAAGCCATGGGGAAAGGTCTTGCAGCTGAAAAGAAGTCCATAAAGTTATGTCTAAGGAGATTGAGCTCTTGGCGGAAGCGAACAATCTCAGCATCAGTTCTGTTAGTGTCCAGTATATGCTGAGTCCTCTGCTGCTGCCATTCCTCCTGGCGAGCTTGGAGCTCAGCTTCGGCCACCCGACGCTGTTCTTGCCTTGCCAGCCGCATCTCCCTGATGAGACTGTTCTGAAATGACCGCTGCTGTTCAAGGAAGAGCCGGAATGTTGTATCCATGGCCTCCCTTCCAGCCCTTATCTCCTTAAGGAGGCGGTCTATAGTTTCCTCCCTGGCCTGGCGTCTTCTAGCTCTCATCTGTGCCATCCTGTCCATGGCTGGTACTGGTGGCCTTGGCACTGCTTCTGGATCATGTCTTAGTCTCCCTGTTTCAGGAAAAAAAGGGAAGAACAAAAAGGAGTATTAACATATCCCTGAGAAATGAAGGAATATATATTTACTGAAGAGTAAAAGTGAGCAAACAATTATTGTAAACAAGTCATAAATTAGTGGAGAAAGGGTTCTCAACATGAGGAAGTTTTTTGCTATCATGTCATTGCATTGATCTGGATGCATTAGCAAAACAATATATGTTTATAGCCACCAAATAGAGGCCAGATGGAGTTTTCCTTAGTGCTAACATCTCAGAGGTAATGTGTGTAGCTTGTTTTTGTAATTAGGACCCCTTTCTGGGAAGAAACACAGATCCTTTTATTTGGCAACAGAGAAAAAAGGAAAAAGAAACCAATGATAAATGGATAGCAATAGCCATACTCCACTATGATCTATGGCTTGCAAGGTATGATACTAACAGTTGAATTAAAAAATCCAGTGTGCAAGGGCATTTTGTGACAACCCTTTCCAAAATATGAGAAAATGCTCCTCTAGAAAGAGAGGCAGAAGTTCAATCCAGAAAAACTTTGCAACCGTCGACAGGAATTAGCTCAAGGACATGGCTAAACTGAGCGCATTTTACTATGTTAGTGAACCTGGGGGAGCAGAGAAATTTAAAAGACAACATTGGCCAGCAGCAAATACTGCAACATGATGAATCCTCCACGCTTCCCATGCATTATTAGATGGGAAGCCTGAAGCAAAGAGAACAGAAGCTTAATTACAGCAGCAGTTATTTCTCCAGAGATATGGAAAAATGACTCAGAACACTCACCTATGGCAATTTTGTCCTGGACTCCTGTTTTCAGCCTTTGTTCTGAATTGTAGGTGGGGGGAAATGGCTGTGGAGCCTGAGCAGCAGCTGGCCTGGCAGGCATTAAGATGTCTGGTTCTTGGAAAGCAGACTGCTGATCCTCCTCCAAGGCAGGTGCAATTGCTACTGTGCTGGAAGACGATGAATAAACAGGCTGCAAGGGCAGTTGAAAAGCAGCAGCTTCTTCAAGTTCAGATTCCACCTTAATCTTTAATACTTTCCTGCAGAGGCTGTGCGGTAACACTGATCCCATCAAAAGCTGCCTCAGTCTCAGAGTCCTCTTCCACCTTCCAAGTAATTTCTGGTATAGGTTCCCAGGATGATCCTGGTTGAACTATGGTAGTGGAAGGCTGGAGCTTCATAGTTTGAGTCATGGAGGGGGGGACAGTTTCTGTTTCTCCTCCACAGATCTCATCCAGCTCCCTGAAGAACCGGCAGCGAACTGGCATCGCCCCTGCCTTGCCCATAGCATCCTTTGCCTTTCGATATGCTTTGCGAAGGTCCCGGATCCGATTATTACACTGGATACGTGTGCGTAGGAATCCCTCTTCAGCCATCTTCTTGGCTAGGACAGCATAGAGATCACTGTTGGTGGGCATGTTTTGAACCCGGCGCTGGATCAGCAAGGTGTTCCAGTGACCCAACAGGGCTCTGGTCTCCTCATCAGTCCAAGTGGGGCCACGAGGGGCCCGGCCTGTTGATTTAGATTTGCCTTGCTGTTCTCCCTCCATGATAGCTTGGAATGGTTCCTGGAGAAAAAAGGCAAAGTGGTCTCTGCAGACTGTGTCCACTGTCAGGGCAGGGATCTGCACCCAGAGTATGACCATATGTCTACAAAGGGGCATGACACAAACAGATCTGGGCTGCAAGGTCCCTTCCATAAGACAGGACAGCAGAGGTGGGGAAGAATCTCCCAAGCACTCACCATATTGGATCCAATGAACAGAAGACAGAATCCCTAAGAGAAAGACTAATTACGGGTTTTACAAAACCCTAGAATTTGGCCAATACACACTTCTCAGTCTTCCCCTAATACAAGAAGAGGAGCATTCCCCACACTAAGTCATCTGAGATGGACTTCTTTCCCCATGTACAACATATTCCCAATCTTGATGTACCAAGCAAGAAACACAAGACAAGAAATGACAGAACAAACTGTGCAAAAATGTAACAGGAAAGGAGTTTCTCCTACACAGGATAGACACTTTCAGTGTACCAGTCCATCAGAGTAGATGTGTAGCTGCACTCAACTGAAGGAAAAGGGTTTCAGGCATTTGCACAGTACAGCAACATGGCAATCTTTGAAATACAAATAGGAATTGTGTCCGTTATGGAGCCAGTGCTTTGAAACCAGGGAGGGGCCATAGCTCAGTAGCAGAGCACATACTTTGCAGGAGATCCTAACTCCAATCCCCAGCATCTCCAATTAAAGGATCTTAGGAGGCAGGGCTAGGACAGACCTCTGTCCAAGCACCTGGAAAGCTACTGAAAATCTATGTAAACAGTACTGGGTTAGATGGTTTCATATATTTCCACGAACCAATTGATTAATATGTCAATAATTGTCTCCTGTTTGTTATTAGTTAGCCATTGCTACATTTCACAAATAATTAGTACTTTTTAAGGGCTGTATCCAACTTTGTCGATCCACCAGCAGAACAGATACCCCTGGAGAAACTAATTCTCATTCTCTCCTCCAGCCCCCACAAGCACCCTAAATCGACTCCTGAGGGGTGAGGGACCAACCAAAGCAGATCTGGGGGGCACATGGGGGAGGAAAGGAAAGGTAAGTCCCATTGTGCGAGCAGAAGTCTGCTTGTGCACCATTGGATGGAACCCAACATTTTCAAATTAAAACTTTTTGTAGTATTCAACTTTACTTTATAGTGAGAATAATATAAATCCTTATAGTGTTCACCTTCATAACAAGCATGTAAAGTCAGTATTATTCTCATTTTACGGATAAAAACTGAGGGAAATTGGCAACTAAAGCTGAAAACTGGCAACTGAAATATGTTGTGTGGTCTTGGGCAAATTACTTAGGCCTAATTCACATGAACAGCAACTGAGGTGGGACTACTGTTCCTGGATTAAAGTACTTTAAATTGTAGCTTCAGGATTATGGCATGGTTGACTGTTCCACTATAAAAGTACAGATTCTCTATACACAGAAAACTAGCATATCAGAGAGAAAGCTAGGTAAAAACATGCAGTATGTAGTGGTACAATCCAGGAACAATTTTACCACCTTGCCTGCTGTTTGTGTGAACAAGGCTATAGTCCATAGCAGATTTAGAACTGGAACTCAAATTTCCCAATCCGCATCAAACCACTAAACTACATTGGCATTCTATTTTTGTATTTTTGATAGAAACTGTGTACAAGAACCTCTCTGGATATTTTAAAGTGTGGTTTACTATTATCAAATATCCATAGCCCCCGAGATATCATAACGCTGTTTTGAAAGTGTGCTGTTATATTTGTTTCACTAAAATATCTCAGCCAAGTGCTACAGACTTGGCACCTTACTAGTCCACAAAACCACCTTGCTTTTACAAGCACAAACTGAAGGATTGCAAGGGAGGAAAAGGCAAAGGAATTGGTTGGGCATTGTGTGTGCTGGGCTAAATCACCATATCATGCAAGATGGGCAAAGCTTTATTGGTGAAAGTTTTAGCAAGCTCCACTTATACTACATGAGACCACAAACCTGTATGAGCAGAACCAGTACAATTTGGTGGGCATACTGCAACCTCTGTTGGGAAACTCATCAGCAATTCTCTTAGACAAGGAGTAGAAAATTCTTTATCTTCCCCTTCCAGCCCTAGTATATGTTGACTAAAACTGTCAAGTATTACCTCTGCCTACTAAGAATACAATTGTATCTAGAATTTAATAGGAGACAGTCTTACTGTTATGGAAACTTGTTTTAAACAATACTTCTGCACAAAACAAAATAGTTCTAGTACCTTTCTTTTGGAGAGGGTTGGGTTCCTCATCTTGGTTATCGAGACTATTTGAAAGGGGCCAATTCATTCCTGCATCCTTTGAAGGACTTGTGCTTTAGAAATTTGCCACAAGTTGCAATCCCACCCTAGATAATAATTGGTTTTAATGAGCCTGCTGCATGCTCACAGTTCATTATGTTAGTAATGTGAAGCTAGCCAAACTGTTCAGCCAAATAAAAGGCAGTACTTTTTGTTTCTTTCTTTACTGAAATAGAGTAATACTGAAACCACCACTTACCCTATAATAAAATCGTGGTATGTTCATATAGGAGGTATTGGCATTTTTTCTTCCTCCTTTCCATTCCAGGTAGTATTTTGTAAACAGCTCCATCTCTTCATCCTTCAACTCTTGATCACTCTTTTTAGCTAGTTAATATAAGACAGGATGCATTACACTTTATTCATATAGATTATTTTAATAAAACAAACTTCCAAAATATTTCTTTCAAATTTCACGTATCAATTTGATACACACACACACTGCTGCCTGACTTCTCTGCCCAATTTCTCCTCAGCTTCCAAATCCTGTAAAACCCCTTGCTAAGAGCATACAGTCCCTCATAGGAGAAGGTCTCATGGAAGTGTTGCCTCCCAAAGTGACCTTTTGCTTTCTTCATATAAGATGTAGAAATTATTAACAATCTATTGTTGAAAGCTTTCCTTGAGAAGTTAGAATGTTCTATGACATAAAAACTGTGCAAACAGCCAGTTTTTAGGAAAGAACACTCACATCTATATGCATGTAATAAATGCCCAATAGAAAATCATATACATGTTTAGAACTCTGCAGGCAGAAATTGGTGGATGATTTAGACTGGAGAAGGAAAGGTAGGGTAAGGGTTAAGCAGCTCTTGCTGCTTCCACTATAGAGATTTTGTTAAATGTATTTACCGTAGTTTATTTTAGAATTACAGCAGAAGTGGGCAACACTCAGGCTGCATGTACCCCTCCTGCCCCCCAAAAGTCAGATTTTTTTTTTATCCTCAGTAAGCCCTATAGCAGTTAAACAGCCAATATTTAATTATTATTATTTTTTACACCATTGTGGGGTGTGTGTGTGTCCCAGGCAGGGGAAGACTGATCCTTGGACCACCCGCCAGTTGCCCATCCCTGAATTACATATCACATTCTGCACCACACTGAGATATAAATGCTTCAAATGCAACTAACAAGCCAGCCAATGAGATGAGTTATTAAAACACAAAATTGCCATATTGGAGGTAAAATAATGAAGATAAAAGAAAGCAAGAATTGGGATAAGAGATACAGTTTGGGTGGTACAAAAGAAAAAGGCATAGTGAACAGGGTACAGGACAAAATTAAACTACTGCTATGTTTTTGGCTGACAAGTTTGCTGTGATAGCTCAGCTTCTACAAGTCTACAGCAGGAAGAGAAGCAAACTTTAACTCCTTTTCCAACAATTGCGGGACTTGCTTGCTTCATAATCTGAAGTGACGTTCCCATGTGTTTAAGAGCCCCAGAATATGCCAGGGAACTGGTTCCTGCTTATTTTTCAAATGAGGATGCACAATGTTCTGCACACATTTGATATATGTAATATGAAAAAGTTATCTTCCTAAATTTAAACAATGTTAAATGCATACCTTCTCCCTATCATACTGTTAACAAAGGTAAATTACTAAATCAATCCTGCTCACTTAGAACTAATTATTACCCCTAACCATCCTTGACAAGCATCAAACTTTGTGATCCCATGCCTACCAGCTAGTCAGTGAAATGGGGCCACCTACAGACAAAGTAATGGTTTCTACAGATGTAGAAGACACCATAGCTCAGCAGTGGGCAGAAGGTAGATCTCCAGATTTCATAGATCATAGAGTTGGAAGGAGCCTACAAGGCTATCGAGTCCAACCCCCTGCTCAATGCAGGAAACTAGAGGAGCGGTCTCCCATCCAAGTAACAACCAGGCTTGACCCTGCTTAGCTTTCCACGCTCAGACAAGCTGAGCCAGCGTAAGCCACAGGCCTGTTTAGGACCAACTCCCAGAAGCTTCTGCCAGCATGTCCAATGGTCAGGAATGCTGGGAGTTGAAGTCCCAAACATCTGGAGATCTACTTTCTGCCTATCCTGCCCTAGGTATGCAGAAAAACGGAGAATTTTTTAAAAAAGAAAACACCCTCCCTAAAAAACAGCCTGAGGAATTAGCATGCTTATTGCCCTCCAGGAGACATGGGATATGAGGATGTATAAGTTGAAAGAAAAAAAAAAGCGGGGAAGGAGAACAAAATGGGGGAAGACTCTGGCCTGGTTGAACCTCTAATAGCTTATGGTATCCAGGGAGGAGTGAGGATTAGTCACACATCCAGAATGCTATAAATTTTAAGGGCTCAGACTATTTTGAACTTAGTCCTTAGAGGGGTAACTCATTAGGATTAGAGTAAAAACACTTCCTATAACCCTGAAGAATCATCATTCCAAAGGTTCTTTAGGGGGGCAGAACCTAACAGCTTAAGGTTTCCTAAGAGGAGGAATGATATTAGGATCTAGGGATGTGTGCCAAGAACTACACAATTCTTTCCAAATTCTTCCATACCCTATAGTGAGGGAGTAGTAAAAACAAACAAACTGTACTACTCAGGTTCACCCAGTGAGTGGCATCATACTTAACCCCAAAGCTCAGCAGTAAGTGATATAGGGCAATTGCATTGTAGTACAAGACTTCAGAGTTCAGACATAAGTGAACAGGATGCTACTCATCAAGCCCCCGAGCTCAGCAGTCTTCCATTATACACAACATGTGGATTTCCCAATAGTTTATCCCCTTCTTATTCCAATTTATTCCAGGTCCCTAATATGGCTTCCATATTTCTAAACACAATCATCAATGGGGAACTGAAAACCTTGCTTGGTAACCTGTTTCATTATCTAGTTAGTGATTTGAGTCTGAAGAACTGGTAATGTCAATACAGGTCACTGTGTTTCTCTTACCCTGGGGAGTTATCATTTTGTGTTACAGTAACTCCTCCAGCAGCAGCTTGCCAGAAAAAGCTTCGGGAAGCAAGCTGTCAAATGCAGTCAATCTTTCTCTTGGGACCAGAGTAGACCATAGCAGGCCAAAGCTTCCTATTTATAAATAGTTTTCTAAAACTGTTGGGAAATCTTATCTTCTTTTAGTTAAATTCCTCAGGGACTACAAAAAATGGGTTATCATTTTTCTCATAGAATTCATTTGCCTTCCATATATTTCGCAATAAAGTTTATCAGCATTTTAAAGAAGTGCATTATGACAGTCACAGCTCTAGCTCTATATTTATACTGAGTCCTCTTATAACATGCTCTTTTAATAAAATAAATGAAAGATGAAAATCACAATCCAAAGATGCACTCACAAGTTACAATTCACTAAGGCAGGCATTGATTTTTTGCAGTCAAACTTTGCCTCATTTGTGCTTGTTTGTTGGCGTGTGGGATTTGCATAGTATTTCAGCACTTTGATACCAGAATAACCCTATTACCGGTATATACTTGAATGCACTGGGTGAATAGCAACAATGACCTTGCATGGTACTAAAAAAAAAAAAATACATAAAGGGCAGGCATAGGTAAAATCTCAAACTGAGCTCCTGGAGATAGCTGAGGTTATTTACTGAAGCAGCTGTGAAAATGAAGTAGCGGAGCAGGGTATGTCGTATGGCCTCCTCCACGGCACTGATTCAAGGGAGCATAAGAAGAGTCATGCTGAATCAGACCAAAGGTCTATCTAGTCCAGCATTCTGTTCACACAGTGGGAAGCCCACAAGTAGGACATGTGTGCAACAACACCCTCCCTTTTGTGTTCCCCAGCAACTGGTATACAGAAGCATAGCCTCTGATACTGGAGGCAGCATCTAGCCATCAGGACTAGTAGCCACTGATAGCCTTATCCTCCATGAATTTGTCTGATCCCCCTTTAAAGCCATCCAAATTGGTGGCTATCACTACATGATCTTGTGGAAGTGAATTCCAAGTTTCCATAGTATGTGCAGTGTGAAGAAATACTTCCTTTTATCTGTCCTGAATCTCCCACCATTTAGCTTCATTGGATAACTCCAGGTTCTGGTATTATGAGCAAGAGAGAGAAAAAGAAAAATGTCTCCCTATCCACTTTCTCCATACCATGTATAATGTTGTATGTCTCTATCATGTCTCTCTGCACTTGCCTTTTTTCTAAGCCAAACAGTCCCAGATGTTTTAACCTTTCCTCATAGGGACATTGCTTCAGCCCCTTGATCCATTCTCATGGCATGCTTGCAACCGACACCGATCCCGTTGCTTAATTGCTGTTCCTTTATCTACTGTGACAACATCTGTATCACTACTATTATTACTCTGGAATGCTCGTTCACTTACTTCTAAAGCAGGATTTTTGGCTGGTTATCTAACAGATCATAGAATATCTGTGGCAGTGGTCACAGAGACTTGGTTATTAGAAGGTGATCATGTCCCTCTAGCCACCCTTAACGCACATGGTTTCTCCTGTGTGCACACTCCTCGGGTATCAAGCCGTGGGGGAGGAACTGCAATTATTGTTAAGTCATCACTGCCGACTAAATCTTTGCCTGTGAACTGTGGTGGCCCTTTTACATCTTTTGAAGTGACGACGCTGCTGGTGGGCTGTCCCCCTGTGGCGGTAGCTGGGATTTATCGGCCTCCTGGAATAAACACAGTTTTCTTGGAGGAGTTTTCAGAGTGGTTATCAGTATTTTTGTCCTTAAACCATGCCCACATTATTTGTGGGGATTTCAACATTCACAGAGATCTTTCTTCATTTTCTCAGAATTTTTTCTCCTTTTTGGAAGTATTTAATTTAGAAGTGGTGGATACTCCTCCTACCCACACGGCTGGAAGGACCTTGGATCTGCTTTTGTATAGTAAACTGGATGTCGTATTTAAAGATATCATAGACTCAGGGATGTCAGATCATTTTTTGTTGTCCTACCAGTTTGACATTGCTCGTCCTTCCCCTCCTCCTCCTAGAATCCGGCAATGCCGTGATTTATCTGGAATATCCGTGGACTCCTTCTCCCATGCTCTTACCCAGCTATCAGGCTGTATACCAGGACTAGTTATGGGACAGAGGAAAGTTGCTCTGGGAGCTAGCATAACAAGTGAGGAGGGAGTTATGGAGCCTGAAGAAGTAGAAGATCAGTCATCTGCTGGTGGAGCCTTGGACCCAAATGTCCTGGCCCACCAATTTAATACAATAACTGAAGCCTTGAAGTGGTGGCACCATCTAAAACTCATCTGGTAACACAGCGTCATCCTCAGCCATGGGTGCATGTAGAGTTGCGACTGGAGCGAGCCTCAGTCCGCCAGTTGGAGAGGCGATGGAAGCGGAATCCATCAGATGAACTGCGTCTGAATTTGAGATCTGCCCTTACTACTTATTATTGTCATGTAGATGAATCTCGGGAGGGTTATCTGCAAAGGAAGATTCAGTCCCAAGCCTCTATGCCACGTCAGCTATTTGCTACATTTAATACCTTATTGAATCCATTGGCTGGTTGTGATGAGAATCACGCAATTTGTGATCTTACAGCAAGTGACTTGGCTTCCTTTTTTGTTCAGAAAGTGTCTACAATTATAAATTCATTTTCGCTGGATGGGTCTTCACCACCATTTTTGTCAGCAGGTTTGCCACAGCCTTCAGCTCAGTTTGCAGACCCGTCTCTTCAGACTGGGTTTGACTTTGTTCCAGTTACTGAGTCAACTGTGGCACAGTTTATTTCCTCTTCTCCTCCTACCTCGTGTCCTGCTGACCCTTTCCCGTCCTTTCTTTATTTGACGCTTTCACCTTTGTTTTTGCCTCATATAACTTATCTGGTGAATTCTTCACTTTCACTGGGTATTTTTCCGGAATGTTTCAAGCATGCTTTTGTACGCCCCTTGTTAAAAAAGCCTAATTTAGACCCTTCAGCTTGTGTTAATTACCGCCCTATCACTTCTTCCTTTTCTTTCTAAGATTTTAGAAAGAGTAGTTCTCTCCCAATTGATGACTTATTTAATTAGATTTAATCTCCTAGATTCTTTTCAATCAGGGTTTCGTTCAGGCCACTCCACAGAAACAGCCTTAACTTATGTGATGAATGATATCTTAGTGGCGAAAGCTCAGCATCAAACATCTGTGTTGATTCTGCTGGATCTTACGGCAGCTTTTGACACACTCGACCACCATATTCTGCTTTCAAGGTTGGCATCACTGGGAATCAAGGGCAATGCTTTATCTTGGTTTGGTTCCTTCCTTTCTAATCGCTCTTGTTCTGTTTTGTTTCAGGGTTCAGTTTCAGATGTTTTCCCGTTATTAGTGGGAGTTCCACAGGGTTCAGTCTTGGGTCCTCTTCTTTTTTCATTGTATACTTGTCCTCTTGGACGTTTGGTTTCTGATCGGGGTTTTCAGTATCACACCTATGCAGATGATACACAGATATATCGAAGCTTTGCATCCATTGATACTGCAGTGTGGCAGTCCGTGATGGAATGCCTGTCAGGCGTTTCCTCATGGATGACCGCACATCATCTGAAATTGAACATGGATAAGACTGAAATTCTGGTATTTCAACCTGATCGTGTGTCAGCTCCCTTATTATGTCCTTCTTTGCATATCCAGGGTTCAGTGGTGGCCCCGGTTTCAGCTGCCAAGAGCCTTGGTGTTTTGCTGGATGATCGTTTGTCCTTGCGTCCTTTTATTAATAGGACTGCTAAGGCATGTAATTTTCACCTTTTGAACATTCGCAGGATTCGCAAGTTTTTGTCTCCTGAAACAGCCCATCTGCTTGTTCAGGCTTTGGTGGTATCCCGCTTGGACTATTGTAATAGCTTAATAGCTGGCTTGCCCTCTTCTGTGCTTCTTCCACTGGTTCTGGTTCAGAACAGCGCTGTTCGTGTTGTTCTGAACTTGCCCCGATACTCCCATATTACTATGGCCCGTAGGAATCTTCATTGGCTACCCATTCGGACTAGTGCCCAATTTAAATTATTGGTTCTTGCCTTCAAGGCTTTGCGCTCTAATGTCCCTCATTACTTATCATCTAGGCTTTCCTGGTATGTTCCTGGTAGGAATTTAAGATCAGTGGGCCAGGGATTATTAGCGGTCCCACCGACACGCTCTGCCTTGTCAAGGCTGCGAACCTTTCAGGACCTGGTTCCACTTTTGTGGAACAGGCTTCCCATGGACCTCCGATTGGAGGAGGATCTTTCCCACTTTCGAACGGGATTAAAGACGTATCTTTTTAGTCAGCCAGAATGAGTGGTTGGGCTAATGTGATGGTTGCTGGGATTTGATACTGCATAGTAAGTGGTTGGTGTTGATTATTTTATTGTATTGTTATGTTTACTGTATATGTTATTTGTCCCGCCCTTTGGTATAAGGGGCGTTATAAATAAACGTTTATTATTATTATTATTATTATTATTATTATTATTATTATTATTATTATCATTTTGGTTACCCATTTCTGCACCTTTTCCAACTCTACAATATCCTTTTTGAGGTGCAGTTTGGAAAAGGTACAGGAAAGAACAGACAAAATGATGAAAGGTCTGAAGCAAGAATTATATTTACTTTAAAGACAAAGGTTGTCTGAGTTAATTCCAAGTTAGGAAAATCCAATTTCCAGTCCTAAAGCAGCAGCATGAATTTTTAAGTGAAATTTTTCTTCCAGCATTATACACCAGTACTATAAAGAAATCTGCATCTGAGGTACAATCTGTCATTTAACTGTTTGCCTGGTACAAATAACAATTACCCAGACAAGAACATGGCAAAATACTCTTGAAATACTCTTTTTCAGAACAGAGTGAGCAGTGCATGGCTTAGAGCTACAGTCCCTTTCATAGCTTTAAAGCTGAGTGATGGAACCCTGCCTGAGCACAGGGAGAAGAGCACTGAGTGACTGTCCTGGCTGCTTTTTCTAGCCATACAAAATAAGAAAGGCAGTTGAGAAAGCACTGTGGTGGTGCTCCGGCCAGCTTGAGATAGTGCTATAGGGGAAGGGAGAATAGGATCATCTGTATGTGCATGCAGCACCTAGCAAGAGGAGAGGCAAGTAATGGTACTATTTCCAAGACTGATTCAATAGACTTCCATATTAAGAGTTTGTCCAGTTAGGCTGCAATCCTATACATGTCTACTCAAAAGTAAGCCCCACTAACTTCAATGGCGCTTACTAGACAGTGTCTAGAGGGCTATAGGATTCTTCGGATTCCCAGATCTCAGGTTGGAAAAAAGCTCCGACCTCAGATCTGGAGATCCATGCTTGGATCCCCCTCCCCACCTCACTGCCAAAAGAACTACATCTGAGAAGCGGTAAAGAGGGTGTTTGAGGGGCAGGGAGGGGGAGGAGACTGGGTCCGCCAGGATAGACTAACCTGGTGGCACTCCAGCCTCCTTCCCTCCCCAGCTGAAGTGCTGCAACTAGACGGCTGAAATCAGCCATCTAGCTGACTTGCAGGGCGGCAGAGATCACCTCTGCGTTCCTCCCATCCTGCAAAGGATGCTGTGATGTTATGTATTTGGGGGTAAATTTAAAGTGTATAGATGGTAAGTATGATAATGTGTTCTTGTATTGAGTGTATAACGTGGGGGGCTCTACAGGCAGCAACCCACTTCTGGGTCAGTTCCCCACCCGATTGCCCATTCTCCTTCTTCTGAGCGGGAAGGGGGGGGGGAAGGGTCCCTGCCTCCACTGAATCCTCCAGCAGGAAGTATGTGTGTTATGTTAGGTGAGAAATGATGGCCAGGAAGAATGGTGCATTTGCATATGTGACATGATTTGCTGCTGAGAGAGTGAGGGGGGGGGGTAAAGCCTGTGTTATATAAACTGTGAGAGGTGCTGTTCAGGCAGGAGTGCTTGGAAGAGGGAAGTGTGAACTCTCTCAGGAGTTCACAACCTCCTGGACCTAACCAGACAACCCCTCCCTATTAGATGTAATAAGCCATGACAGGGAAGGGTCAAGTACACAGGTGGTTGATTGGACTTGACCAAGCACCTTGTCTGCATCTTCAGGCCTCAACAAGTGAAACTTATCAACAAAACTGAACCAGATGGTGCTCTGGGTGCTACTAATGGAACTGCATTAACTGTGTTGTCAAAGTCACTCACATTTATCATGACTTGATCTTCAAAGTGTTGTGCAAACTCGTCCTAGCATGCTACCAAGGTTTCCACCATCTCTGTGCCTGGCCCAGATTGCAAAAGGCCATGAACCACTCAGAAAAGCTCAAGTTTATACCAAGAAACTGCCCAAGCTCTTCTCAGAGGGAGAGGATGCTTGGGAGTGATCATGTCAACTGCCCTAGTCATCTCTGCATTACACAAAGTAACCAGGGCTTTGACAGGAACACCGGCCATATCTGCAGGAAAGTCCCCCAGAGCCCTCTGAAATCAGAACTGATTAGCCTCCAAGGGTGGACCATTTTAATGGTTCCCCAACCCTCGCACAGGGGAAAGGCTGCCAAGAGTCTAAACCTCAATAGGAAGTAATCCAACCATGACAAGGGGATACATGTTAATTCTCCCACTTTCAGATCACCATCTTCCTCTCCAGTTGAGAAAACCAAATCAAGTGTGTGTCTTCCTACATGCATTGGGCCAACATGTTGGGACAGCCCTATGGTTGTCATGGCGGCCATGAAATCCTGAGTCTCCCTGGATCTGATTACTTCAATATAGAAGTTGAGACCCCCCAGAACCTTCATCCTAGGGGTTCTCAACACCAAGACCAGCTCACTCTGCTCAGGCAGGGAGACTGATGGGTAGCAGAGTGGGCAATACACTAGCAGAATCCCTAATCTGACTTGGGTACCCAACATAAGATACAAACACTCAAGATTGGCACTTGAATGGACAGGAAGCCTAGCGAGGGAGATAGAATTCCTGTAGACCACAGTAACCCCCCTCCCTCCCGCACCCTCAAGTTGGTGTTGGTGCTGCACCAAATACCTAGGCAGGCACAGCTGGGGGAGAATAATCCCTCCCAGTTCCCCCACCCAGGTTTCAGTAATGCAGCCCAGGTCGTGTCTTTCCTGTGTGAGAGAGAGAGAGAGAGAGAGAGAGAGAGAGAGAATGGTACCGGCCACTTTAAAGGAGGCAGTTATTAGGCCATTCCTGAAAAAGCCTAACATGGACCCAGAAGATGTTAACAAATGTAGGCTGGTTGGTAATATCCTCTTCCTGGGCAAGGTGCTTGAGTAGGTGGTTGCTGGCAACTTCAGGCACTCTTGAATAAAACTGATTATCAAGATCCATTTCAACCAGGCTTCAGACCTGGGTTTGGAACAGGAACTGCCTTGGTTGCCCTGTGGGATGACCTTGGCCAAGATAGGGGCAGGATGAGTGAAACCCTGTTGATTCTCTTGGATCTCTCAGCGGCTTTCAATACCATCGACTATGGTATTCTTCTGGATAGGTTATCTGGGCTGGGAGCTAGAGATACTGCACTGCAGCGGTTCTGCTCCTACTTGGATGGCTGAGCCCAGAAGGCAGTACTGGGGGATTATTGCTCTGCCCCTTGGCAGTTATGCCATGGGGTGCCATAGGGCTCTATTCTATCCCCTTGCTGTTCAACATCAACATGAAATCGCTGGGGGAGGTTATCCAGAGAAACTGAAATTGACATGTCACCAATATGTGGATGACACCCAGCTCTATCTCTCCTTTTCATCCTCAGTGGTCCTTCTCTGGGAGCCCCCGCCAAAGAAAATGAGGTGGGTGGCTACAAAGAAAAGAGCTTTTTCTGTTATGGTTGTGAAATGAACTTCCCAGGGAGGCTTGCCTGGTGCCTATTTATCTATCATATTTATACCCCACCTTTTTTCCTGCAAGGAACCCAAGGCGGCTTACATAATCCTCGTCCTCCTCTCCATTTTTTCCTCACAACAACCCTGTTGTGCTCTTTTCAGCACCAGGTGTACCATCTTATTTTCCCAGGTATTCTCATCTTTCATTTTCTGTTGTTTTAAATCTGTTACTGTACTTTAAATCCCTGCACTGCTGCTAGGCTTTATTTGGTTATTTTTATTTTACACTGTAGTTTTAACCTTTTAAAATGTATTTTATTGTGTTGTATTTAATGGTTTTAATTGTTGCGAACTGCCCAGAGAGCTTTGGCTATTGAGTGGTATAGAAATATAATAAATAAAATGTAGTGAGATGCTCTAGAATCCTTATTGGTAAGAATTGAGATATGGAAGAATAGGAGGGTTTGCATGGGATGCAATGGCAGAGGGAAAACCAGATAAACCTACTGGAGGAGGCCATATCACAGAACCTTTGGGAGTAGCTCTACTCCACATAAAACACACATTTGTGTCATGCAACATCAGTGGAAGTTTGCTGATGGGACCACAATTGTTACAGGAATTCATTACACTGCATGATCCAATTGTGTAACATCACATGTTATGTTGGACTGGGCTTATAGCCAAAGGAGAAGTGGGCACAGCAGCACATCTAGTGACTATTTCTACTGAATCGAGCCACAACCCAGGATATCACACCAATCCTTTCTCAGGCCCTTTCCTTTATTTCCATTGCTGTGCGGACGAAATGAAGCTTAATAAAATGAAGCTTAATCCAGACAAGACATTAGTTTGGGAGTGCGCATGGACCCAGTGTTGCACCTGGAGGCCCATGTGGTAGCTGTGGCTAGGAGTGCTTTGGCTGATGTGCCAGCAGCACACATTTTTAGATCATGCCGACCTCGCCACTGTCACTCATGCCCTAGTCACATCCATACTGGACTACTGAAACAGTGCACTCTATGCAGGGTTACCTGGAAGAGTGTTTGGAAACTCCAGCTCATGGAAAATGCAATGGACACAGTGGTCCCTGATGGTTGCTTCTTAAAACATATAACACGAGTTCTTGTTCATTTGCACTGCCTTCCGATTCATTTCCAGGCATAAATCAAAGCGCTGATTATTGCCCATAAAACTTTAAGTAATGTGGGACCAGGTTATCTGAAGGACTGCTTCCAGCCACATGAACCTGCTTGTGCAGTTTCAACCTCTGAGGACTTACACTGTGTTCTGCTACCTTAGGAAGTGCAGTTGGTGAAGATCAGTGTTTTTAGTAGTGGCACCCAGATTATGTAACTCCTTCCTCAAAGAGATTCACTTGGCTTCCTCTCTTGAATTTTATGAGGATAGCAAATACTTTTCTTTAAATTTCACCATGCTTTTAATTTATTTTCAGTATCTTAACCTCCTGCTGTGAAATTGTACTTTTTAAATTGACCCAGTCATTTTATGTTCCTCTCTTGCTTCTGCTTTAATGATTTCCAGAGCAATCATATGAGGTTAGGTGAGGAACATCCGTGATGAAGGAACCACCACATCCAAGCCTTGCCAGGCTTCTATGAGCCAGGGCAAAAGTGGGGTCAGGGGCTTTTTTCATTTTCACTATAACAGCTCCCCAGCTCCAGAACTGGTGCAGTTTCTTTCCAATTCCAGTAGTAAGCCAAACAAAGGGACTTTGGATCCAAGGCCTCCATCAATCCATCCACAGCATGCCCCTTTTTTCTCTCCCTACTGCTATTAGAGCACCAACAGAAAGAGGCAATGGCGGTGGCAGTGGTTTCCACTGCCACAATGAGAAGGCCTTCAGTGGACCTCCTCTCCATCTGCAGAAGAAGAGGTCCATAAAATTCTATGGCCTCTGGGATGCCCTCCCAGATAACATTTTTATTTTTTTTTACTATTTTGATTGTACTTCTATGTTTTAATCTGGAATCCATCTTGGGGGGCCTTTTAGAGGCTGAAAGACAGGGTAGAAATTATCTAAAATAAAAACTTGAACAGAAAAACTTGACAAGCACTAATGGCCAGATAATTAAAGCAATTACAGAATGGAAGGAAATATCAGCTCTGGGTGTCCTTCTCTGGACTTGCAAGATTGCAACAGACAAGGACTCTCTAGCTATACACTATCTGCCTCATCTGAACTATCCACTGAAGGGTTCCCCAACCAGACCCAAAGGGTTCAGTCTACACAGCTTTTCTAGTCTAGACATAGGGTCCAAGACAGTGTAACGAGGTAAGCAACTACTTTTGGGAAAGTCAACAGAAAGGCGTATATAGGGTCATACAGTTGGAAGGGGCCTACATGGCCATCGAGTCCAACCCCCTGCTCAATGCAGGAAACTAGAGGGGTCTCCCATCCAAGTAATAACCAGGCCTGACCCTGTTTAGCTTTCCACGCTCAGACAAGCTGAGCCAGCGTGAGCCACAGGCCATATCATCACCATTATCAATTCATGTGGTTTTGGGGAGGTGGTGGCGGTTTGGAAGTTGTAAGTTAATAGCACATATCTATAAATGCTGTATGACCTGGGAAAGCTATCTGAAACTCTGTGTAGGATTTGGAGATGGATTCAAGTCCCAGTCGATGAGCTGTTGAGGGGCTTTAGGCAAATTAGTATGTCACAGTCTTAATTCCCAATCTATAACACTGAGAATAAATTAACAGTGTGTTAAAAGTAAACAAATGGACAAATGGGAGGTCAACCCTCTTTTTCACAATGACTATCATCAATGTGCAGACAAAAGTATGGCTGCAAGTTTTCCCATATATGTTGGTGCACACAATGGCAATTTTAACTTTACTTATTTAGAGTATTTTTATCCTGCTCCCCAGCCAAAAGAATCACAGGTGGTAAACGCAGAACCAAAGACAACGTAACATAACATAACAGCAAATAACAATTGGTTAATCTAGAACAGCTATCCACCCACAGTGCTACTCTCCAATAAAATTGATGAATATAGGACAGACCCAACATGATATAATGGATAGTGCTGGATTTGGACCAAAAGAAGGCTGGATCCAAGTCCTTATTTCAGTTATGAAGCTGTCTGCATGAATAAGTGCAAGTCACTATGGGCGATTCCAGACAGAGAACTCTTAGCACTACCAATTAGAAGGCATTGTACAGCTATTCCATCTTTTCCTTCTTAGTGGATTTTCGGTGGCAAGAAAAAGGGTGGAAGAAGCAGCAGGATAACACAGGAGCCATATGAATGGAAGACATCGTGGTCTGGACTCCCCATAAAATTCCATGAATGAGGCAGGGTGATGGCACAGTAAAAGCCTCTTCTAGAAGCACCGTATCTCTCAGTCTAACCTACTACCTCACAGGGTTGCCGTGAGGATAAAATGGGGCATCCTCATGTACCTTCTTGAATGATATCTAAAATACAAGTATGACAGATAAATGAGTTAAATTAAGACCAATGACATATTATTAAATAAGAGAGCCTGAAAACTGCCAGAAAACGTGAGCTTACAGACATTTTCTGTATTCTGTTCTCTTTCCCCTAAAAAGTAGCTCAGTGGCACACTCTCCGCCCGTTACAAAAGCGGCTCTTGCTCAAGGGAAGCAGCAGCCATCGGAGAGTCGCCACCAAATACTACCCCAACATCCCTTCGTGGTCGGGTTGACAACTTTTGAAGCCAAGCACCCCAGCCTCCCTGGAAGGGCTGTGCTGAAGGAACGAAGGCCCGGTGGCGCTGAAGGCCAGTAACGGGTCCTCAACTGTCAGTCAGCCCTTCCCCCGTTCGTCCATGAGGGAAAAGTCCGGAGCCGCCGGCTGACAGCCTCTCCCCCACGACGCACATCCCAACGCGCGCACTCACAGTCGCTGCTGACAGCCAACCGGCTCTTCAGCGCCTGCTTCCAGTCCATGTTCTGCGGCGCTTCTTTCCCACTCAACTGCCACCTTCAGTCCCATCGGCCACCGCCAAGAGCAACATCCGGGAAATGGCACCTCTGTCATAGGACCTTCCTGCACCGCCGCCATTTTAAGTATAGGCAGAAGTAAAGCCATTGTATCGGTAACGGAAACAGGAAAAGAACAGCTTCCCTTAACTAACATGGCTACTGCAGACCAGACATGCTCGTTTCTGATTGAATCCTGTAGGCCCACGTGCGTTAGTTAGCCGACCTGATTAGGGCACTTCAATTGGCTGACGTTTCCGAGAAAGGCGGAAGGTTTCTACTGTGGTAGAAAGGTTCCCGTTGCATGGCTGGTTTTTTAAAAATGCATTTTAATCGCATAGCCATGCCGCGTCGATTATGGCTTCATCGTGTTATGTTTTTATCGCTCGGATCATGTAACTAGGTCGGACAGACAGACAAGGCTGGTAATGTCCTAGTTAAGTGGGCAACTGCAGTGTGTAGCGTAGGAGGCCAACCTTAACTACAGTGCTGTGCGATATAATTCCTGGACGATGGTCTGAGTAGTGTGCCGGTGTTGAGAGTTTGAGTTGCTGTTGTTTTTTCTCTCGCTGGGTTGCAAGCTGGAGATTTCAGTTCACAGTAGTAATGCATTTGGCTATTTAAACTAAGCTCTCTTGTTTTTAGTTCTTTCTTAACATACTGTAAGATAGAATTACATTTATTTATTTATTATTTGCATTTATTTATCGCCCATCTGGCCGGCAAACCGGCCACCCTGGGCGATGTACAGAAGATAAAACAGAATAAAATACATTAAAACATTTTTCTCCATTAAAATACATTAAAACAGTATAAAATTTTAAAATCTTAGCCCACCCCATATTTCCGCCTGAATAACCAAGTTTGTAATGAGCTGCGGAAACTCAACAGAGAGGGGGCATGGCGAGGGCGAGAAGTCAAATGTAGAGCTAAACTCTGTGAGCTTATATTCATATCAAATCCCCCCCCAATGCACAAGGTTTTTCTTGTGAGGATTAAAGGATGTTGCTTTGTGAAATCTTTGTAATTACGGTAGAAAATAGAGATTGTCCTCCTATGCCTGCTGCTTCCTCCTGCTGCTGCTGCTCTTATT
Organism: Shinisaurus crocodilurus; assembly: GCA_021292165.1. NCBI lineage: Eukaryota > Metazoa > Chordata > Lepidosauria > Squamata > Shinisauridae > Shinisaurus > Shinisaurus crocodilurus. Next base: position 267,795,865 of record CM037876.1, read on the forward strand.
ATTATTATTTTGAAGAAGAGTAGGAGTTGTGTTGTTGTTATTGTTATTATTATTATTATTATTATTATTGCAACAAGAGGGCAAAAATTGATTTGTCATCTCCTGGTACACTTGTGGTCTTCCCTTTTCAACAAGCTGGAAATTTGGTTGCCTGTGTGGTCTCCGATCATGGTTTTATGTGTGGTGTGTCATGGTTAAGCTTTGTAGCCTGAACTAAGCTTGGGGAGTTTGGTAGTGTGGTATCAAATATGACTACACACATGCAGGTTGGGTTGTGGCGGCGTAGCCCTAGACCAACCTTCCCCGATGTAGTGCTCTCCAGTTGTTTTGGACTACATTTCCCATCACCACTGACAATTGGCCATGCTAGCTGGGGCTGATGGGAGCTGTAGCCCAACACATCTGGAGGGCACTACGTTGAGGAAGGTGCTCTAGACAATAGTTTAGTGCTATGTGAATGAGCTTGTGTCCTCCCTTCTTCCTTTAGCACAAGCCAAGATCAAATTGTGGTTTCTGATCTTGGCTTGTTTGAATCAACCATAGTTTAAACTAACTGCAGTTCCTGGGTAGTACAAAATGACAAACTTTGGTTTGTTGAAAAGAGAAGGAGATGCTTCCCATCATTTGACCCATGCCAGAGGAGAGAGAAGGAGGAGCACAGGAGCTTGAGGCTTGTTCATATAACACTAAACTCTGGCTTAGTGTTATGTCCAAACACAGCCACAATGAGTAGGTTCACATGAAACGCTATGCCTCAATAGATTAATTACTGCTGAGGCTTAGTGTGTCGTGCGAACTCAGAAGGGTTAGGCAGGGTGGTTAGAGAGAGTCTCCTTAACCACCCTCCTAAGCCATGGCTTGTTCTAGGGTCAAGAAAACCCTGGTAGGCTTAGCATGTCATCCAAACCTGGATGACATGCTAACCCACTGACAAGTCAAAAAGGCACAGAGCCCCTTGGCAAGAGCGGCAAACAAGGGCTGCCGCTCTGACTGATGACAGCTGCCAAAGTTCCCAAGCAGCACTTGGCACAGCTGTCATCAGCTCCCCCCTGTGATCCTGCCAATGTCTTGCATCAGCAGGAACACGGGGAGGGGGGAGCCCAAAAGGACTGCGGTGGCAGCGGAGCTCCAGGCACCGAGCTGCATTTGCTCTCAAGCAAGCACAGTGAGGCATCTGGATCCTGCCTGCCGCCGCCACCGCATTCCTTTCCCCCAAAAGGAGTGCAGCAGCGGCGGAGCTCCAGGCAGAGCCCAAGTGGGAAGAGGGCATGTGGCAGACCCTGCTGCCCTTCTAGTGCTTCCTAGCAAGGGTGGGTTTAAAACGCTCCCCTCTGCTGGGATTACTCCTAGGTAAGCCCAGCAGAAGGGACAGTTTGTAGCACTGCCAGGGGGAATCAGGTCCCCCTCCCAACCTGACTAGTGGGAGATGCTGGCCGGGTTGGGAGAGGGACCTGATCCCCCCTGGCAGTGCCGTACACGGTGAGGGTGGCTGATGACAGCTGCCAAAAGTGTGATTGCCACTTTTGGCAGCTGTCATCCCTGCTCTGCTCCTCTCAGTTCTCCAGTGCTGTGTCCCCTGGGATACCTGCAGGAGGACTGAGTGGGGAAGGGTGGAGAGGCAGTGCCTCTGGACCCCCACTGTGCCCAATCATTAGTTGGGCACAGCCAGGGCCTGGGGCAACCTAAAGCCTACAGAGACTACAGAGCCTCTGTGGGCTTAGTGTCCTGCGAACCCACCCAGTACCTCCTGAACCAGGCATTATCCTATGAATAGGGGGGGAAATCCCTTGGGATAGTAAAGAAACAATAGGTAGTAGTTAGTCCTATTGTACAGACACTTGTACTGATTACAGTTCAACAGATGAAATCCTGTTCATCTGTAGCTGTAACTGTGCTAATGGAAACAAACTCGCTGTTGTCTACGCTTCTATGGTCAGCTTCTTCCTGCCTACTTAACATGATGCCTGAAGAGCAGTAGGGAAGTTTCCTGGAGGATAGATCCATATAAGGGCAAAAACTAAATCTACTTGAGATGCAAAACTTACCCTGGTTCCTGGAGTACTCAATATACATGAATATGATGTAAAACTGAATTGGAGACAATTTACATTCTATGTAAATATGGTGCAGCTTGTCCTTATCTCTATCTGAGTCCCAGAAATCACAGTTAAATTTATGAATGTATTCCAAATTAGGTTCTGCAGATTTATGATGCAATAATCCTTTCTGCTTCAACTTAAATACAGTACTGGGGTCCTGGAGATAGTGTGCCTCAGGCTGCAATCTTGTACCCTAGGAGTAATGGGTAGTTAATGGGGGCTTACTACAGAGTATACACGTTTATGATCATACTGTAAGAGAGACTGAAATCCTTTCCATGTTGTCTCCATATGTTCCTATTTTTGTGTGTGCTTTGTGTCCTTTTGTATTATAGTAAGAGACTTTCCCACTTGGCTGATGTGAACCATTGAAGGACTTGGCTGACTGATGATGGCATTAGGGAATGTGCAAGTGAATGACTGACTGGGGCATGGCTGGCTGGGGCATGCTGGGAGTTGTAGGCCTTTTTCTGTCTAAACATGCATAGCATTATGCCCTTAACAGTGTAATAAGCATTATTACTGGGGTCCCCACTGTGACGCTTACAGGTGCCATGGCACCTGCAGGCACCTCCACTGGCATCCACAGAAGGGTCCCCAGCGTGGTGCTTGTGGGCGCCCAAAATATTTTTTACATTTTAAAATTATTTTTTCTGGGGTTTTTTAATATACCAGCATGAATTTGTATATATCCATAGTGGTGAACACATATGAAATGCATACCACTTTCTAGCAATTATACATAGGCTTCAACAAAAGCGGACTAAATATCCATATATGTATCCATTTGAGAGTGTGTTTGTATGCCACACGCTCAAATATTGAAAGCATTGTAAGGTTCTCAATCCATCGCATTGTAGGAGGTGAGCATTTAGCCTTCCAATGTTGTAATATCAGTTTTTAGCTGTCAAAAGGGTGCAGAGAATCCATTTATGCTGACCATTTATTAATCTCCATGAAGCAGGTAAATAGTTTAAAAGAGGGTGTATATCAGGGAATATTAAAGAGTGTTCCAGTAAAAAGCCTATCTATAATAACCTCCCCACAAAAGGAGCAACTACTGAACATTGCCAAAACATGTGGTTAAAAGAAGCATTAGCTGGATTCTGCCACCAGTGCAATATTAAATAGATGTTGCGATGTCCCATAGACACAAAACAAAAGTTTTTGCTGAATAAGATGCAACCTAAGATCCATAGTTGTGACAGGTAGGCACCTAAGTGGCAATCCATTGATTAGGCATTTTGTGGTGGTGCCCACAGCAGTTCTCAAATTCCCAAATGTGCCCACGGGTTCGAAAAGTTTGGGGACCCCTGCATTACTTGGATCAAAGGCAGTGATGCCAGAATAGATAAAGAGACAGAACTGGCATTGAGGACTTGTTGCAGGGCTTGGTTCCTTGATGTGTCTTTGTAAGATAGCCTACAGCTAGTGGGCATAGCTGTTTAAGGTGAGGAGGCACTGTAAGCAAAGACAGGGTTCTTTGGCAATCTTGCAAGTCACCTCTTTTTCCAGGGCTAGTTACAGATATTTCTAGAGAGCAGGGGTGGGTGACTTGTGGCCCTCCAGATGTTTTGGCCTACAACTCCCATCATCTCTCCCCATTGGCTTTGCTGGCTACAGTCGATGGGAGTTGTAGGCCCAAGCATCTGGAAGGCCACAAGTTGCCCACCCCTGCTATAGAGGGTGATCGTAAGCTGCTGACTGTTGAAGAACAGGAGTTTTGTCATAGATCAGCCTTCCCCAATCTGGTGCCCACCAGATGTTTTGGACTTCAACTCCAATCAGCTCCAGCCAGCATGGCCAATGGTCAAGAATGTTGGGGTGGTAGTCCAAAACATCTGGAGGGCACCAGGTTGGGGAAGACTGTCGTAGTGGATGAGACAGGGAAGTTGTAATAAGTGGGAGGAATTTTGGTGAGAGGTTACAGTCATATACGTGTGTGTGTGTGTGTGTGTGTGTGTATAAATATAAACTTGGTTTCACTTTGGAGAAATATTAATACTTTTTTCTTATGGTTTTTTTTCATGTAGCCTGATCTTATTTGAATGAGAATCTCATCATTTTCCTCATTACTCCAGTGTGCAGATATGGCAAATGAAAGAATGTCAATGATGTCAAACTTTTTTTTACATTTGAGGAAGCAGATGCACTCATTTTGAGATTGTCCTACAGTGTTTCTTCTTCTGAAGACTGTAAAGATTGACTTAATTTAATGAAACAAATTTACCAGTGACTTCTATCATAACTTGTCCCTTGTTTATCAGTTTTGACAAGGCTTTCAATATACCTTTATTCCCCTTACATTTATTACTGGGTTATTCCTTCAGGAATTGCTCCTGCAGTTTTAATTTTTCAGCATCATGGTATTCTTTTTCCAAACAAGCAACTGGGTTTTACAGACATTACTGAAGAAATATCAATTGCTCAATTCCATGCCAAGGCTTCAACAATTGCCTACTGTTCTTGGGTGCTTCAAATTTACCACGTCATATCAGTGGGCCAAAGCAGTGGATTCTAAAACACTTCATCCAGAAAGTGCCAAATGGAGTTCTAAAGGAAGCGATGAAAGTATAAGGGAGAGCAGAGCTGGGAAAGGCTACTCTTCTCCCAGTCCTTTCAATCTATTTGCTGCTGGAGCATCCAAGAGGAGATCAATGCCCCATAAAGCCCTTAAAGATGCAGAGTGCACCATTATTTCTAAGAAGAAGACACTCTCTCCTCCAGAAAAGCCTTTGAGTGCTCAGGAGTGGGGAAAACTGATGGAAGAATTTGCGGGACGTAAAAAGTTTGAAGAGGTTATGTTTGACCAAATGATTGCTCACAACAGTCCCATAGATGTGGCTAAGTCCTTGCTAGCTGCAGTGGCTAATCGAGATGGAAATATTCATTATAGTATTTTGGTGAAGTACTTGTTTCTTTGTGTCTCTCAGAAGGAGATGGGTGAGATTTATGATGTCTATGACATTATGGAAGCCAGATTTAAGACTTTAGGAACATCTGCTTATGGCCTTCTCATCAGAGGTCTGAGTGGTTCAGAACGCTGGAGAGAGGCCTTGATACTACTAGAGGAGATTAAAAAAGTAATCACTCCTTCAAAAGAAAACTATGGAAACTGCATCAGGGGGGCCCTTGTTAACCAGGAAATAAACCTTGCATGCCAACTTTTTCATGAGATGCTAGCTAAGGAAGTGATGCCAAACCTGGATACCATACAGTTATTGTTCAACACTGGCAAGGGTGTGAGGGATGACCATTTGAAAACTGAACTCATTCACATCCTCTCCTACTTAAAAGATAATCAGGTATATCCTGGAGAAGATCTTATGCAGGTCATAAAGCAGTGGTTTGAAAGGTAAATAAGTTTGTCTGGTTAATCCGATCCAGCCAGACTTTTGTCTGAGGACTACAGTATTTAGTAAACATAAAGGCTTCAGGTACTGGGCAGTATCCAGTGCTGGCAGTCTGCTAGCAAACGGGATGCTAGTGATTCATAGCACAACTCTGGAAACTGCCCTTGCACTAGTGGGAGCGACTTTCCATGAGCTCCATTGACTTGTCCCATTCCAGAAGTGCTAGTTTGGGCTTGTTTCCAGCATCAAGCACTAGCTTCCATTTGTGCTAGTGGTTGTTCCTACTAGTACAAGGATAGTATGGATACTGCCCACTGATAACTAAAAGCAACATATTAACCATTGTCATTGTTGGAAATATGTGACCTGTCACATACTTGGGAGATCTCATTTTATGTCTGTGTGCCTGGTACAGGTTATAGCAAACTGTGCTGTGGCTCATATTTTTTGTGAGGCAAGGCTGAGCAAATCAGTTGCTAGTGACAGAGAGGAGCTCATTTCTGATTCAGTGTGTGTGTATAATTTGACCCAGGAAGCTAATCCCTTTCCCCTTACTTTCATTAACAAAGCAAGGAGACAATCAGATCAGTTCACAGTTTAACCCAGGAATTGCGGGGATGAGTGGAGCACGTGAGCCATTTCCGCTTTTAATTAACAACCCAGGAACTCCCTGTTCCTGGGTTTTTTTGTGATGTGTGAACCCGGAAATTCTGGATTGGTTATAGGTTAAGCACCCCAGAGTTAACCTTACTATAGCCAATGGGTTCACTCTGGGTTGTTTAGCCCATAAACAACCAAGAGTTCCAAGTTCACACATCCTGAAACAACCTGGGGCGTTCCTGGGTTGTTAACTAAAAGTGAAATGACTCATATGCTCCGCTCATCCCTGGCAATTCTTGGGTTAAACAACCTTGGAATTGCCACCATGATGTGTGAACCAGGTCATAAGGATGTGATGGCCTGGAAAATATTGGGGGAGACCCTGTTTTTTTCCAAGGATTCTTCCACATTTTTCCAATGGACATTTTGGGGGATGCTAGAAAATAACTCGTATGAAATATTTTATCTTTGGAAATGAATAAAATGCTTTTTCAGATGAGGTTTACTCAACCAAATTTGTAGGATGAGGATTTTTATATGACATTCTACGTTAGATAATTCCTGTGTATACTGTAGAGTTCAATGTTTTCAATGTTGTTATAAAGTTTTACTTGATATCCAAATATACCATTACTCCTTAATATTGTGACTGTATGTGTTTGCCTAAATCAGCCTTCCCCAGCCTGGTGCCCTACCTCCAGACATTTCGGACTACAACTGCCATGATTCCCAACCATTGCCCATGGTCGCTGGGACTGATGGGAGTTGGAGTCCAAAACATCTGGAGGGCTTGGGAAGACAGGCCTAAATAATACTTTCTTTTGTTTACTACAAAGTGTGTGGGTTTTATTTTCAACTTTAATTTTTTCCTACTTCTCAAATGGTAATAACGAAGATACATATACAGTATGTAGGTACCAAAAGGTATAGCAGTTTGCAGTGTGCTCTCGTATTGGTTATATTTGCAATTTTGTTTTCACATGGCCACTTGGGATCATTTTAAATCTTTTTGGTGCAGTCTATTTACACACTTGCATAGAATAAATTACTTCAAGAAGTTGCAAGTTTAAAATAAGTGCATGTTAAATGCTGATTACCGAAACTTGTATTTTCCAAGTGTTTCTGAGAGTTCTGCAGTTCATATATTCTTTATCCTTAGTTATGTGTGGCATGGCCATAGGAATATTAACTTGGAAGCATAGGATTGTAGCTTGGATCTAGTGACAGGAGATACTTCTTTTGGCTGTGATTAAATTATGATATTGGTTTCTAATGTTTGTGCAATGTTTTGTAGTATTCCAGGAGAGAATTGGAAAGGAAACTTAACTACTATGAAAAATAGGTAATATATTTCATATTTTAAAACTCTCTATAATATTTTGCTTATTACTACTTTAATTGAAGGGCCGGAAGGAAAGCTTTTTAGCCTTGGTTTAAGACTTACCTTATATTTAACATTTTCTGACAAGTTATGCACAGATATATTTTACGGGGGAAGCAGGAACCACTTCAACAAGATGTGTAGCACAATCCTATACATGTCTACTCAGACATAATCCCCATTTAACTTAGCGCGCTGTTAAACCCTATGGTAGAATCAAGCAGGAATTTTCCCACACTCTAACCACCAGAAAAAAGTTTTTAAATAGTTAAGACCATTCTATGAAATGATTAATTCTTGAATGTTCTGAAGGTTGCTCCTGAATTCAAGGTACATGTAAATAGTACCATGTGTAAATAATGAGCAGAGGTTGAAAATATGGTAGTGTGGTAATATGGTAGTATTGGAGAGTAAGAAGATATTATCTTGGTAAAAATAATTAGAAAAAAACATTTTTCAAATGCTGTGTTCTACAAACTATGGTAAATATCATGCACACTATCCAGCAGTTCTAAGATTGTTCTATGACTACAGACAGCTACATTAACTCAAGGCAAGAAAGCTGGGAAATACATTTTTAAAAAGTCATGTTGGCCTAAATACTTCCAGATAGCATTTTGAATTTTATTAGCAGAATTAAGAAGGCTTCTGTAAACTTTGTTCGAAACAGTATAGGTTGGATCCAGAGGAGCTTATTCCCCAAAAGCCTCTCCTGAGGTTTGAGGAACCTTCAAGAAAAGCCTGGAATATGGATCAGGGTGGGGGACTCCAGTGGGAATGCGGGCAATCGGAGAAAATCAGGTGGAGGCACCTTCTGCTCACACACTGAACATGCTTATTCAATAAATACACTTCAGAGACACCGTGGACATGATTAGCCTTATTATTATTATTATTATTATTATTATTATTATTTATATACTGCCCAACAGCTGAAGCTCTCTGGGTGGTTTACAACAATCAAAGAGCAAATATTACGCAATTCACTGTCTCTCTTTGGGTGATGTGTTGTTTCTTCTCTGAACATTAAGCGTCCGCTCTAACTACAGCCATTGCCATGGGTATATTACAGTGAAGAGGGGAGGAGTCCTAGCTAGCAATCAAAATCCATTTGTGCTAAAATCCAGATGTTGCTTGAGGTTTCTGGATTCTACGCCCGCTGCTACAAGGGTAAGGTTTCCCCTTGCCAACTCAGAAAAGAGCCATTATCTTTTTCACTGAGCTGAGCCAAGACAGAGAGGATCTCAGGGATAACATCTTGGACCTTCAAGGGTCCTTCATCTTTCCTCCCATATCTGTTTGGATCCAGCCCAGGGTTAGAGAGATACAAAGGACTCCATCTGCCTTCAAGTCTGCCGCAAGGCACCTCGTGACCATGTTGAGTGCCGTCTTGGCTATCCTGTAAGGGTACACTGCAAGGAACGTGTTGTTGGCCTCGACAAGCTGCATGCAGGCCGAATTTCATAGATCATAGAGTTGGAAGGAGCCTACAAGGCTATCGAGTCCAACCCCCTGCTCAATGCAGGAAACTAGTGGAGGGGTCTCCCATCCAAGTAATAACCAGGCTTGACCCTGCTTAGCTTTCCACACTCAGACAAGCTGAGCCAGCGTAATTTGAGGACATGTTGACGATAGCAGCATGGTGGTACCCCATGCTGGTGCCCCGCTGGGGAGCTTTGGCGACCATCAGCTGGGCAACTGTGTTGGTCTCGAAGACTGTGAGCATGGTTTCTGCGGTGACTTCCTCCAGTGAAGCAGAGATGTTGATGCCAGTGTTGTTGATCAGGCAGTTCAGCCCTTGGTGCCCGACAGTGTCTTCCACCTCTTTGACGGCTTCCTTGATGCTGCTTTCGGAAACCATGTCAAACTGAAGGACCTTGAGGTTGCTATGCTGCTTGCAGAGTTGATGCAGCTCCTGCACTTTCTCCTGGTAGCGACACGTGGAGATGATGAATTCTGGAGAAGGGGAGGTGGCCACCAGCCCCTGGACCAGCCCTAAGCCGATGCCCCGGTTGGTGCTGGTGATGAGCATCGAGCGGCAGTGCGGCAGCTGCGCCATTGCGAAGGAGGGAGGGAGGAAGAGCCTCGCTGGCTGGACGGGGTGGACACGCGCGCCTGAGTTCCTATTCCCGTTCCCATATAATTTAGTACAGTATTGTGCACCCCAGCCATTTCTTTTATTCTGCCATTCTGATGGTTCTGTTCCCCACCATCAAAAGGTCAAGTAGTTGTTGAAAAACGCAATAGTGCCATAAGCTAGTCAAACAAAGAGACAAACAAAAAGCAGCCTTCTATCCAGCGGACTGTCAGAAGAGGGACTTACCTGCATGGAATTCCTGGTCACTGATGGGCACTTGGCTAATTCTTAAATACAAGGGTGCTTCAGTCATATTATGATGAATCAAATATAATATGCTGATATTGTATAAGCTGCTGATAAATCCATTGTTGTGTGATTTTATTGGTATTGCAGTGGACAGTGCCTGTCTTGTAATCAGTCCTTGGAGAGTATTAATCTGAGCCCAGAAGAATACAGCTTTCTTACGGAAAAAATAATAAAGGATGTGATACAAGGGACTGATACATTCAGGAAAACAACTCCCCAGGTGAGTTGCAAGAAGATAAATATCTTCATTCTGATCTACTTATTTGCAGTGAGGTATTTGCCTATAATCCTTGTTATGTTGCCATTGCACTGTTGGATCATCATGTTTTTAAAGGTTTGCTCACGTAGTTGTTCGTCTTGCAGCTGATTGATCTAGATCAGAGGTGGGCAACACATGGGCCACATGCAGCCCCCTTAGCATTATTAAGGCCATTGCCGTTCTGCCAAATTTGCTGCTGAAATTTGGCACCAGTAAATCCTTCCCCCCCAACCCCTGATTTCTCTTTAAAACAAGGTGCGCAGTGAATGTGCACCTTGTTTTCAAGCAATATTGGCTGGGTAGAGGCTTGGCGCTGCTTGTGCCACCGCATTTTGGTGGCAAATTCGGCAGTGGGGATGGCCCAGCGGGGCAATGGGCCCCAAAACCCGGAAGTTCCCCACCCCTGATCTAGGTATTGGTCCCATCCTACCCATCTGCAGGCATAGCAAACCTTAGGTCCAAACCACTAATAGAATTAAAAGAATCTTCAATGTTTATTTAGTATGCTTAATTTAAAGGGGGAAAATGTATACGGTACATCATGTTAGCATATGATGCATTGACAGGTATCTGTTTAGATGTTTTTTAAGCAGGTGTTCCAGATACATACATGTTTGATACCTGTTTCTGTAGATTAATCTTTACTTTAAAGTGTCCTAAACCCTTAAACTGTAAACAAAACTATTGAAAATATATATAGATGATAGAGTGGAGTCCTACCAAGGTATGTTGTATGGTTTATCTAGCCCTACTTATAGGACTTCTGTGAGTACCCAGTTCTTTCTTGTCTGTGGTTGTCCATGAATTTGTCTACTCCATTTTTAACAAGTTACACCATAGGTTGCAAATTAAAACATCCCAAGATACTGTTTTTCTTTATATCTATTGTCCTGCTATATGGAAAGGGTCTTATTAGGAGTTCCTTGTACTGTATTGTTTGCATTCTTGGAATTGAAAGAAATGCACCACTAGATGGTGCTGATATTGCATATGATGTTAATGGCTAACTGATCAGAAACTGAAGAGGCTATCTCTAGTATTATCCCCCCTCCCCCAATAAGAATAAGTGTTACAGTTTAATACAACCATTGAATTAAAACATTTTTACCAGAATCACAGGACGCAGTAGCATTTATAGGGCCAGGCGGTTTGTAAATTCTTCAATCTTCCACACCACAAACAATAAAATAAAAGGCATTGCTTTTTAAAATAGGAATCCTCCTAACAATTAGGTGAAATTTCTGGGACTTCTGATACGTGAACTGCATTGAGTTTTTGTTGCATTTATTTACTGTTTAAACTACCTATACTAGTGTGGCGTAGTGTAGGACTGGGCAGGCTTCAGGCTTGTGAGGATCTACTTTGGGTTTTTTTTAATAGAACCTTGGGATCCAGCAACCAGAACCCGGTGCAAAAGATATACAGTGCCTTGCAGACGTATTCACCTGCCTCTGACTTTTCCACATTTTGTTGTGTTACAACCTGGAATTTGTTTTGTTTACTTAACTTTTGTGCCACAATAAAAATATTTTGGACCTTCACAGTGTTGAGTATCTTCTGTACATCAAGTGGTAACAATGCCAATTAAATCCATTTCAATTCCAGGTTGTAACACAACAACATGTGGAAAAGTAAAAGGGAGTGAATATTTCTGCAAGGCACTGTAAACGTCGAAATAAAGAATTCTGAGCCCAGTAATTTGTTTTGAGTACCAGGATTGAATGGAGGTCGCAGCCCTTCCATACACAAACCCACTCCTGATTTTACACCCTCCTCCGCCCCTTGCCCACACGGACACTTCGTTTTGGCATAATTTAGGGCAGGAGGAGAGCATTTTGTAGTAGCTGTTGTTAAACAATCAGAAATCCTTGATGATCTGCTGCAAATGAGTAGATCCCGATTGACCTAGTGTAGTGTAAAGGCTAAGACTGTAGCTCAGTGGTAGGGTGAATGCTTTCCATGCAGAAGGTCCCAGGCTTGGTCACCATCTCCAGTTTAATAAAGATCAGGTAGCAGACAATGTGGCAGACTTCTGCCTGGACAGGCACTGCCAGTCAGAGTGGACATTACTGGGCTAGATGGACAAATAATTTGACCTGGTAAAAGGCTGCATCCTATGTTAGTGCCAACTGTGAGCTGAGAAGCCCTTGCCACCTCCATCAGCTCTTTAGATGGCCTCAGGAAAAGTCATTCTCTCAGTTTAAGTTCCCTTTCTGCAGTATTTGAGAATACTGCTTCCCTTGCAGGACTTTTACAGGGATTGCTTACATCAGGGGTGCACAACCTTTTCGACCCCAAGGGCCGCATTCCGTGTGTCTGCTGGGGTGGTGGGGATTGTGCGCGCATGTGCAAATAGTCACATACAGTACACATTCGCATACAATTCAAATACATATTTATTATAGTTTTAATTTGCCTAATAACCATTCTCTCTCTCTCTCTCTCTCTCTCTCTCTCTCTCTCTCACACACACACACACACACACACACACCCTACATGCGTGTGTAGGAAGCTCTATGAACGAGTCTTCTATGGCAGGAACCATAGAGCCCATTTTTACAGCAGTCCCCCCCCCCCCCACACACACAGTTTTTTCAGTAACTGGATGCTCACGAGCTTTTTGCACCCCTGGCTTGTGTCATCATCATCATCATCATCAGGCGATCACTCGTGACCGAGTAAGATTGTCTTCCGGGATAAAAGGAGGAAATTCTAAAGAAGATTGTGTAGACTCTAGCGATGGGTCCGTAAGTGACTGTGGAGGCCAATTCTAGATCCACACAGCTTCCCACAGTGAGGACACAGGTTACCAGATAGAAGATGGTCCTGTAAAGGATTCATTTGACGTGCTTTTCGCTTAGCACGTTTCTCCCTTTCACCTTGCACTCGGGCTTCTTCAAAGTCCATGGAACCTTTGTGAAAGGCCAACCTCCATTTAGATCGTTCATGGGCCAGAGCTTCCCAGTTTTCGATGTTTATATTGCATTTTTTTAGATTAGCCTTATGAACATCTTTAAACCTCTTATATTGACCACCGATATTCCGCTTTCCATCCTTGAGTTGGGAGTAAAGTAACTGCTTTGGGAGACGGCAGTCAGGCATTCGAACAACATGACCGGTCCACTGAAGTTGGCGTTGAAGGATCATTTTTTCAATGCTAGTAGTCTTTGCTTCTTCCAGTACACTGACATTTGTTCGCCTATCTTCCCAAGTAATTTGCAGGATTTTCCGGAGGCAACGTTGATGAAACCTTTCAAGGAGGTGGAAGTGACGTTTATAGATAGTCCATGTTTCGCAGGCATACAATAAAGTTGGTAATACAATGGCTTCATAAACCAGTGTTTTGGTCTTCTTACAAATATCCCGATCCTCGAACACTCTATGTTTCATTCGAGAAAATGCGGCACTTGCGGAGCTCAGACGATGCTGGATTTCACTGTCGATGTTAGCTGTAACAGAAAGATAGCTGCCAAGATAGAGGAAATGATCGACATTTTCCAGTATTGTCCCGCCAAGCTGGATAGATGGCATCACCAAAGGATTGGCTTGCACTTGCTGATGAAGCACTTTGGTTTTTTTGATGTTAAGTGAGAGACCAAGTTTTTCGTATGCTTCTGCAAAAGCATTTAGGATAGTTTGGAGATCATCCTCTGAATGTGCGGAGACCACATTATCATCAGCATACTGAAGTTCCACAACGGAGGTTGTAATTACCTTACTTTTTGCTTTCAGCCTGCTGAGATTAAAAAGCTTTCCATCTGTTCGATATATAATTCCCACACCGGTGGGAAGTTTCCCCTTGACAAGATGTAAAACCATGGCGATGAAAATGGCAAATAATGTTGGGGCGATAACACATCCCTGTTTAACACCTGATCCCACTTTAAATGGAGCACCATGAGAGCCGTTGTTGTCCAAAACCGTTGCCGTCATGTTGTCATGGAGAAGTCGCAAGATATTCACAAATTTATTGGGGCATCCAATTTTCATAAGGATAGTCCAGAGAGCTGTACGGTCTACAGTATCAAAGGCCTTAGCCAAATCGATAAATGCCATATAAAGGGGTTGATTTTGCTCCCGGCATTTTTCTTGGAGCTGGCGTGCAGTAAAAATCATGTCTACTGTCCCTCTAGAGGGGCGGAAACCATATTGAGTCTCAGGGAGGATCTCTTCTGAAATAGATAGAAGACGGTTTGCGAGAATCCTAGCAAATATTTTACCTGCGGTTGCTAAGAGAGAAATGCCCCGATAGTTTCCACAGTCTGTTCTATCACCCTTCTTAAAGAGGCTGATAATTATGGCATCCCTGAAGTCTTCTGGGATCTCTTCTCTTATCCAGATTTTTTCGATGAGTTTATGAAGATGTTGTACAAGTTCGGGGCCCCCTTCTTTAAAGATTTCAGCAGGAATCCCATCTGGTCCACTAGCTTTGTTGTTCTTCATTTGATTAATGGCTTTTTTACTTCATCCAAAGTGGGGAGTATTGCAAGTTCCTCTTTAATTTGTTTTTGCGGGATTTGCGGAAAAATCTCATTATCCACCTTAGATTTACGATTTAAAAGGTCATAATAATGCTCTTTCCAACGCAGTGCAATAGACTCTTTGTCTTTTAAGAGTTTGGTGCCATCTTTTGATTGTAAAGGGTTTGTACCATAGGTTTTTGGTCCATAAATGGCCCTTGTGGCCTTAAAAAAGCCCCGCGCATCATGGGATTCTGCAAGTTGTTGAATTTCTTCAGCTTTCTTTTTCCACCAAGCGTTCTTAAGTTCTCTTGTTCTTCTTTGGACCTCAGCCTTTGCGCTAGCGTAGGTTTTTTTCTTGGCAGCGCAGTTAATATCATTTTGCCATATTTGGAAGGCTTTCCTTTTTTGGTCAATTATATATTTAATCTCATTGTCATTTTCATCAAACCAATCCTGATGTTTCTTAGTTTCATATCCAATAGTTTGTTCACAAGCTGCAGTAATGGAGGTTTTCAGCTTAGACCAATGGTCCTCAATGTTGTCAGGAGGTTCCGTAGGTAGATGTTCCTTAAGAAGTGATTGAAGACGAGTTTGCTTAATAGGATCTTGAAGGGCGTGGATGTTCATTTTACGCCTTGGTTTCCTTCCTTGAAGCCTACGTTGGGGAGCAATGTTGATAACCATAGTGGACCGGATTAGTCGGTGGTCTGTCCAGCAGTCGTCAGCACTCACCATGGCCCTAGTAAGAAGTACATCACGGCGATCTCTAACACGGACAATTACATAATCCAGAAGATGCCAGTGCTTTGACCGTGGGTGCTGCCATGATGTTTTAAACTTATTCTTTTGTCGAAAGAGCGTGTTTGTAATAGTGAGATTATGCTCTGCACATATAGACAAAAGTAAGAGTCCGTTCAGGTTGCTATTACCAACTCCGTCTTTTCCAATAGTTTCTGGCCATAAATCAAAGTCACGCCCGACTCTTGCATTAAAATCGCCCAGGAGGATAATTTTATCCTCCTTGGGTATCTCTGACAGGAGAGTGTCCAACTGGCTGTAAAAACTTTCCTTGATGTCATCATCAGCATCTAATGTTGGTGCATAAGCGCTCAAAATAGTTACCTGTTGGTTATTGGCGAGCTTTAATCGAAGAGTTATCAGGCGTTCGTTAATGCCAGTAGGAACTTCTGACAAAGAGTTCACTAGTTCATTTTTGATGGCAAAGCCTACACCATGTATTCGTCGGTCCTGCTCAGGTAGTCCTTTCCAGAAGAAGGTATAACCTCCTTTTTCTTCTTTCAGCTGTCCCTCTCCTGCCCTTCGAGTTTCTTGAAGTGCTGCTATGTCAATTTTAAACCGTCTCAGCTCCCTTGCAATAATAGCAGTCCTACGCTCAGGGCGTTCACTATCTATGTTATCCAGCAATGTCCGTATATTCCATGTTCCAAAATTCAAATGTCTTTTTCGACCGCTAAAATGGTGACCCCACTGGACGCGGTAATCCAGTCAGGGGAGAAAGAGGTAGACTATGTTTAGGGCACCTTTTCTAGCCCCCTCCCCATACGGGGTGAGCAGAGTGGATCCTAAATAGGGCTGCTCAGTCATGGATACAGCTGCCGAGCTGCTCGACTACCTCGTTCCTTGAACAGGGCGACTGAGTCTGCATCCACCGCCCATGTGCTGGTCCATGACTAGGGGCTTCCAGATTCACAGTCCTGCCCCCGTTGCCATTCGCCAGTCGCCATGGGACTTTTTTTTGTTTGTTTGGTTGGTTGGTTGGGTTGGGTTGGGTTGGGTTGGATGGGTTGGGTTGGAAGACGCCTGTGCGTGAAACTGTTTTATGTGGGGAGATCGGTGCACAACGAATCACCACACAAACTTGACAGAGTACGGCAGAGATCCAATGGCACGGTTACCCTGACGATTGGAAAACCATTCTCTGCTGCAGCCTTCATCCGCCTTCACAGCCGTTGTAATTTAGGTTTAATTATCTTCCGCCTGTTCTGCCGTTGAGGACTTTATGTTTTGGATCGTTCTTTGTCTGGTTCCTCTCCCCGGACCTTACCGCCATGGGTGACCCTACTGGGAGTACATAGCTCCCGACGGCATTGCTCACAGGATTCATCGGAACACGCAAGCCCACTCACCACTTCAAGGTGACGATCCGGCGAAATGACCTGAAATGTGCTAAATAAGTGCTGTGTATTATTATTTCTATTAATAGTCTTGTTTTCTGCTGTTCAAATGAGAATGCCACAGAAATTTCTCATGTGCATAAGTGTGTGACTGGGTTCTACTTTGGATTCCTTTTAACAGTTGTGTAGCTGTTGCTCACAAAAAAGCACAAACTGTACAAGCTCTTTCCTTTAGCTGTTGCAAGGTAGACACAAGGAAGAGGTACAGGGAAGGAAGAGGCTTTGAGAAAGGAATGGTTTGGCTCTAGCATCCAATGATAGACTGACAATTTTGGTTTGTTAATTTTATTTATTTAAAGCACAATCCTATGCATGTTTAGACAGGAAAAAGTCCTATAAGTCCCAGCATGACCCAGACAGCCAAGCTGACTGGGGCATGCTGGGAGTTGTAGCATTTTTTTCTGGCTAAACATGCATAGGATTGTGCTCTAAGAGACTTAAGCTGCTTTCCCAAGGCAAAAAGTCTTCGCATAGCATCTCACAAGAAATTTTAAGCACAAATAGTACAATAGAACAGCAATCCTGTGGTCCCTGGAGATTGTCCCAGGGACTATAGGATTTCTCAGATTCTCCCTCCTAAAGCTGTAGACACTCCTACGACTTCAGGACAGGGACTATACGATCCAATTCCCTCCCTCTTTCCCCTTGCAGCCACCACAGAAAGAACTGCCAGCTGTTTTGCAAGGTCGGAAAAGTGGCCTCGGAAGACCTCGTAGAAGTCCAAAGGGGGGGGGGGCATTCCGGTGGGTGAGGAGGGGGGAAGAGAAGAGAGACCTGGATACAAAAAAATCGTATGACCTCTGCAGCCTTGGCCCCGTCAGTATGCCTCCACTAGACTGGCTGAGAGGCCTGTCTAGAGGGGAAAAGTTTAAAAAGAGGGCAGAGAGGCAAAAATCATCTTTGTTGCTCCTCCCGCCCTGCTAGTGGCAGCCCAGCTGGGCACTGGATACTTAGATGTCTCTGAGATCAGGGGCTTCCATTTAACAGGCAGCAATTCCATAGGATTGCACCCTAAAGCAATAATATACTGTCAAATCACTAAAACCAATTTGTGGCTGCTACTAGATGCTTGTTACTGAACTAATAATAACTTCCACCCTGTTATATTACTGCTGTGTAAAATAAAGCCAAGCATGAAGGAAATGTTAAGGAGCACATCTTTAATGTGTGACTGAATAAGTTTGAATATTGTGTTGCTTGAATTACAATAGACAAAAGAAAGCACTTCTTCACAAGAGACATAATTAACTTATGGGATTTGCTGAGGTGAGATGTAGTGATGGCTCTTGGCTCAGATGGCTTTAAAGGGAGATTAGACAAATGTATGGGGGAATAGGTCTGTCCAGTGGCTGTTAGCTGTGATAGCTAAATGGAAATGTTCAGAGGCAGTGTGCTTCTGCATACCACTTGTGTAAGAGGCGACGACACTGAGGAATGTTTGTTGCCTTAATTTACTACTTGGGGGCTTCCCAGAAGCAACTGACTGGCAACTGTTAGAAACACTATGCTGGACTAGATGGACCATTGTGTGGTAGACCTCACTTACAACAGTTGGTCTGATTCAGCAGGGCTGTTCTTACGTCTATCATTTAGCAGGCCACTAGGGGATGAATAGTCTCTTGGATGATTGTCTGGATTTTCCTGTGAACTTCAGGAATTGACCATGGTTAGAAAGTTTTGGGTACTTTACACAAAACGGGGTTTTTTCTTGAAGGAATGTGTAGTGGGACTGGCTTTAGAGTTGGCCTTGATAACAGAATGGTTATATTTGGGTAAGTGTTGGATGTTTAGGGAGATTGCCTTGCTAGCTGATAATAACTTTTGCAGGAGCTGCATGTTAAGAAAATCAGATGGAGATTAAGTGAGTAAGGTGTTTTTCAGATAATGCATCTCTCGATGTAAACGCATACACACACACACACACACACACTAGTGTATGTCTTGGACAGAATTATTTACCCTTTCACAGTTATAAATATTCACATTGGTGAATTGTGTAGTAGCTGAGAAGCCAGCAGACACACCGGTGGTTGTCCCAGTGATGTACCTTCAAATTTCTATTTATTTTGATGGTAAGAGCATTATTGTTGGATCTATCCCAGCACCACTGTGGGCCCTATGGATTTAGAGCCAGAATCTGGTTCAGGCTCTGATTCAGATCTAGAGCAAGATGACTTAGGGCTTCATTCAGTTGTGAGAAATTCAGAGCCTGCTGAGAGCCTGGGTCTGCCTGTTTCCCCATCTGATAAGGGAGGATGAGACTCCCTTTCAGCCACAGCTGCAAGAAAAGAAGGTTTGAATCAGACCTCTGATTTAGAATCTGAGAAATCTTTGTGGGAACTGAGCAGGGGGCTTAAGGGATGTCACCCAAGGTATGACGCCCTCTCTGATCTAGTGCCCACTTATGGGCCAATTTCCCTGTTAGGATAGATAATCGCAAGGTTTTTGGTTTTTTGTTTTAGCAGCCCCTCTCCTGTATTTAAGCTGGTGTACAGGCTGGAGAGCCTTTGCTATGAACAACACCGTCTAAACTGCCCTGAACACTTTCTCACCTGGACTTTCTGTGAACTCTTGTCTGCCATGAATTGTGTCTTTGTCTTTGATTACTCAGAATGCTTTCTTGCCTGGAATCATGATTCTTGGACCCTTGTCTGCCCTGAATCACATAACTTTGATTATACACATACACATTATACATGTTGATTATACATATAACTTGCCAGCATGTAACAAAGTTGGGCCTCAACAAGTATAGACTTTCTAAGACCTCAAGCTAGAGCGTAGTACCGTTTTGCCGAGAAGTTTTGTCCTGGTTGTTAGGCTTATTAAAAAGATATAAAGGGTGCTGGACCACAGGGGAAAGTTCCATATGCTGTTCAGGGATAGTATGCCATCCATTTAAGACTGAATTTTGCAAGTTCATATTAAAATGTAACTTCTAGTTTTTCCTGTTGCTAACAATGGAGGTGCATACTTACTGTACAAATTTATTTAAATCCTCATGCTTTTTTTTTTTTTAAAACCCTAGAATACTCTGTTTTCATTTCATTTATTACATTTCTATACTGCCCAATAGCCAAAGCTCTCTGGGCTGTTTACAAAGATTAAAACCTTAAAAATACATTATAAAAAACATATGCGTACAAGCATATGAACATAGAACACACACAGAGAGACACATATCTCTAAAAACAATTTTAAACAATCAGCAAGAAAATCTATGTGCTAATGAGTTACTTCCTACATCAAAACACAGTGCTATTCTTATATCTAAAGAAAGTGATAGAATTGCTATTTCCATTGTAGTGGAGAAGGCTGCTAGCTATTTCTGGACTAGACGGTACATAGTTTTGTGGAAGTCATTATAAAATTGCTTGTTTCAATTTTTAATACCCAGTGGGGTAGTCTGTATTTCTGATCAGGTGGATGTACATGTGCCCTTTCTTGTGAAGCCACAATGACTCAAAACACACAGTTGGCATTCCCCTCCCTAATCAGTCATACAGTGAATCAGCTCAGGTATTTCTTTTTTTGAAAATGCATCTGTGTGAAACTGAACATAGATTAATTATTGCTGGTTGTCCATGGGATCCCTTCTTCTGTGTCACCATTTTTCTTTTCTTTTCTTTGTTTAATAAAGGTTGCTATAATATAAAGAGTTTTATTAACCTGAGTGTAATATAGCAATGAACAGTGCAATTCTGTGCATGTCTACTCTGAAGTAAAGCCCGTTAAGTTCAATAACACTTACTCCCAGCATGTATAGGATTGCAACTTAAAGATATAACTGCTATATTTCTCAGCGTGAGTGAGGTGTAAATTAGCACTGTGCTCTCAGTTTAAATACTGTGAACAAGATAAATGTCTGTTGAGTTGCCATATAGGGATGGCTTCCTCACAACAGTAAAGGCCAAATTTAGTAGGCTCAGCTTGTCTGAGTGTGGAAAGCTAAGCAGGGTCAGGCCTGGTTATTACTTGGATGGGAGACCCCTCTAGTTTCCTGCATTGAGCAGGGGGTTGGACTCGATGGCCTTGTAGGCCCCTTCC
The DNA here is from genome assembly GCA_021292165.1 of Shinisaurus crocodilurus. Lineage (NCBI taxonomy): Eukaryota > Metazoa > Chordata > Lepidosauria > Squamata > Shinisauridae > Shinisaurus > Shinisaurus crocodilurus. Next base: position 267,816,648 of record CM037876.1, read on the forward strand.
AACTCTGTGGTCTATGAATCTAAGTGGGCTCTAGTTAGAAGCTCTGCCTAAGCTCCTGCTACATTGCCATGGCCTTGCAACTTATATGCATCCCATCTCAGTGATGAGCTGAGCTGTTTGAGGGCCAATAAACTGAATCTGAATCCTGGCAAGATGGAAGCCCTGTGGGTGAGTGGTTCCTGAATCTGGGAGATAGGCTCATTGTCTGTTCTGGATGGGGTTGCACACTTGCACTCCCTTTGAAAGATCAGGTTTGTAATCTGGGGGTACTCCTGGATCCATTGTTGTCACTGGAGTCCCAAGTGACCATGGCAGCTCAGAGTGCCCTTTACCATCTTCAACTGGGTTGCCAGTTACAGCCTCTCTTAGACAGGGATAGCTTGGCCACAGTGGTACAGGAGCTAATAACCTCAAGACTGGAGTACTGCAACGTGCTCTATGTGGGGCTGCCCTTAAGGATGGGCTGGAAGCTAGCTAGTGCAGAATGCAGCAGCTCAGCTGTTTAGGAGCTGCCCCTTTCCAACATTCAACTCCTTTGCTAAGGGAACTGCACTGGCTGCCTATTCACTACCGGGCCAAGTTTAAGGTTTTGGTACTAGTGTACAAAGCCCTAAACAACTTGGGACCAGGTTACCTGAGAAAGCACCTTCTCCCTTACCAACCTGCCCTGTCACTGAGGTCATTGGATGGCAAGGCCCTGGTTATTCCATATGGACCGATTGGAGTCCACCTGGAGAAGAGCCTTCAATGTAGTGGCTCCATATCTGTGGAACTCCCTGCCTCTGGAGGTCAGGCAGGTATCAACATTGTATTGTTTTCAGCGCCTCCTGAAAATACTTATTTCAGGAAGCCTTGCTGAGCTAACCAGCCACAGTTTTATTGATTCTGTTTTTAACATATTATTTTATTCTTTTACCTGTTTTATCTTTTATTGTTCACCGCTCCAAAATCTCCATACTGGAATATGGAATGGTATATAAATCTTGTAAATAATTAAATAAATCTCCAGGGCCAATTGTCACACAATGTGCCCATGCAGACAGGCTGTTGATGGGATTGGCTGTCGCCTGGAATAGCACCTGTAGGGATACAGTATGTAGGCCTAAAACAGGGGTATCAAATCTCTTTCAGGCCGAAGATTGAATTCCATTTTGGTCTCTGGTCCTATTCCAGTGGTGGGTGGGACTGAAGGAAAAAGGCGTGGGGCCAAAAATACCAGTTTATTTTAGCTTAAAGTTCTTAGTAACTGAGGCTTTCAACCTTTTAGAATGTGGGGGGGGGGGGAACTGCACAAAAGCCAAGAAACCAAATGATCAGTAGTCAAAAAGCCAAATGATCAGCAGTCTGGGGAAAGTGAGTGGGGCAGGGGAAGGGGGAGTAGCCCACTGGGCAACACTTGTAGACCAATTTTGGTCCTCTGGTGGGCCAGGCTTGGCTGTGAGACCAGAGGTTTTGCATCCCTGATCTAAAACCTCAAATAAAAGCTAGATCCATAATGTGAATGTGACTCCTAGGGCCATATTTATTTATTTATTTATTATATTTATACCCCACCTTTTTTCCTGCAAGGAACTCAAGGTGGCTTACATGGTCCTCCTCTTCCTCTCCATTTTATCCTCACAACAACCCTGTGAGGTAGGTTAGTAGGTTAGGCTGAGAGTCAGTGACTGGCCCAAAGTCACCCAGTGAGTTTCATGGCCGAGCGGGGACTAGAACCCGGATCTCCCAGAATCAAGAGTGTAAATTTGTCTGCTTAGGCTGCCTCATACTTCTTGCTAGTAGAACAGCCTTTATTTAGTTACTGTGCTTCTCCTTTCGCTTGGGATTTTCTCATTGGTTTGCTTTTTGAAGGGAGGGGGACCATGTGTGGGTGCAACCCTCTCTATTTACAATGGTTATGTACATTTTCATTGTATGCATAAGATTTCATCGCACACTAGGACTGGAAACTTGGATCTATTTAGTTTCGTTTAGGATGAAAGCTGAGACTCAACGGATTCTATTGGGTATCTGCTTATTTGGCTGGACATGCAGTTTCTCTGGATGTGTGACCAACTGGGAAGCTACAAAGCTGATCATCAGCTTGCTCATCTAGCATATGGGTTGCCAATTTGCAATCCAGAGACCCTGCCTAAGAACTAGAAAAAAGCAAGAGAGGAGTTAGGAACATCCGGTTTTCCTTTCACACTGCTTTCTCTCCTGCCTGTCTCTCAAATCAAGCAGGATGAAGAGAAGGGACCACTGCTGTAAATTCTTTCACTGCTTCTGAGCTCAGCAGAGTCTGAGTGACAAGCAGTCCCTAGGTTGGGACCAGGCAACTCATCAAGATCACTGATCTCTCCTGACATTTGTTGTCTATTTGCTTGTACTGGTGCAAGTCAAGGGCTGTGATGCATTCCTGTTGTCATTTGACTTTATTGTTCTATTCATCCTTCCCTATTACTACTATTTGTCATCACAAGAAGGAAATAACTAAATAAATGTAATGGTGGTTAATTATCATCTTCCAGCAGTTTGTTGGTTAGCCAAAGGGGTGCAGTTGACAGTTTAATGAATCATTAACCCAAATCTATTTCCTCCCCTCCCACCTCCCGTTTCATTAAGATCAAACCTGAATTTAATTGAAATTAATTTCAATCTAATTTAATTGAGTAGTGTTTTTATAAAGAACTTCTCATAGAACATTTATTTCCTGCTTCGGGATATGCTGAAAATCGCACTCTCCTGAATATTGCCTTCATAGAGAGAAACTTTTCAGAGATTACGTTAACCCTCCAATTCAATTGATTGGCGACCACTTCACTTCACATCCATCTATGGCTTGTAGTCATGCTGGTTATATGTTAACTTTAGGATTAGAAATGGCATTTCTTTGAATACCAGTTGCTGGGGAGCAACAGCAGGAGAGGACTATCACTCTCATATCCTGCTTGTGGGCTTGCCATAGGTATCTGGTTGGCCACTATGGGAAACAAGATGCTGGATTAGATAGGCCTTTGGTCTGATCTAGCAGGGCTCTTCTTAAGCATTAGATTCAGTGTATGTTTAATGTATCTTTGCAGACTGTGAACTGTGAGTGAAAATGTTTGCCAGGTAATAAAATAGCTAGTAGTTTTCTTTTTTTGGATACCTCTTTAGGGCATTATGTCACTGAACCCCGCTGGCTGTCTCCCCACTTGGAGCTGCTTCTTGCATACCCCAGATGCCCATTCAATTCATTTTCCTACTCCTACCATGCTCAGCATCATACCCAATTCCACCCCTCCCCTCATACTCCCTGTGTGATCCTTGTCCCATATCAGCCCACACTTGGCTTCCCCTCAGCATTTCATGAGAGGCTGTTTAGAAAATTGTCAAAGCAAGACTTGGAAGGCTAGAAACCTATCTCAAAGCAAATATATCAAGATGTATTTATTTCAAATTTATTTTTTAAAGGGCCTTCAAGGCATCTTGCACTGCAGACAACAATAATCTTAGATGTAATATAATCCTACATAGGGCAATAATAATACATTTAAACCAACACACATACAATCCTTTTAATGGAACTAAAAAAATTACTAAAATATTAAAACCAATAAAGCAGAAAGCAAATTTAAAAATATAAATGACATAATGGCAGAGTTATAAAATCCATTCAATTCATTGAAGCCCTCTGAGGTAAACAAGTTTTAGCCAGCTTCCTAAAAACTGTAAGCATAGTGCATTTCCCTAGGAATGGACTTATGTAGTGAAGGCACCACAACCCACACCCACCCCAAAGCCCAGCTTATTATATCCTCAGCTTCCCAGGACTAAGGACCTTGGAATAGGACACAATCAGATGACATGAGCTCATAGGAGCACTCATATTGAAGATGGCCATTCCTAAGGTCTCCACAGACATTGAGGTTCTGTTGTGGTTACCATATAATCAGGGCCCAAGTATCATTCTGGGGGGGGGGGCATTATCAACCAGTAATAATCTCATCCCACATACCATCTCATGAATCATGAAATAATTTTTCTATTTTCATTCTGAAATGGCATGTTCTGCATTTATGAAATTGCACAATTGCCCCCACTGTGGTTTTTCTACCATGTCCCCTAACATCACTCTCCCCCCTCCCATTCTTTTGGTTCTTTTTGTTTAACCTATCCAGTCTGAAAAAGAGTCATGCAAAGCTTGCCGATTATTTTGTAACTGTTTTGGTTGACAAAAGCATTGGCTCCCACTGACCTTGGATCAAGATCCCTGATTATTATGGTGCTTTGACCCTCCCTCCTGCCTATGGACAAGAATCTCTGGGACCGGTAGTTCTTGTGTAAGGTGACCATGTGTCTTACTTTACAGATGAAACTCATCTATTTCAAGGGTTGTCTGAGGATGGTCCTCTCTCTGGAGGGCTGCCCAGGACTGTTTAATGATTAAAAAACCATATGAAAGGACAGCAGGGAGGGGCCTTGAACTTGCCCATCAACAGTTAACACCTGGTTAGCAGACTGAGCAGGCACACAGGTCAGCTGGTCACAGTCTTCCCAATTATAGGGAGATGTATTGCATTTAATTTTATTTAAATTACAGTAATTATTTATACATTTGCATCTGTATGTATACATTGACTGTGAAGAGAAAGCCATAGCCCACACACACACCCACACAATAGGAGTCATTAACATGCCCCCTGGCAAGTCCCTGGTCTGGCAGCTGAAGGAGCTGTGGAATATTCATTCCCAGGTGTTGGATAGAAGAAAGGAAAAGCCACCGGGCAAACAAGAAAAACCAGTCGTGCCAGGAGGGGGCACGACAAGAAGGAGGGGGCCCAACAGAGGGTATAAAGCCCAGGGTCAGTGGCAGGAAAAGGGTTGTTGGTCGTGAGGCAGCAAGCTGCAAGGTCCATGGCTCAGGCCAAACCACCTTCAACCCTGGGGGAGCTCCCATAGAACAACGCTAACATAGAACAGCCCTTTTGGAGTTAAGCGGCTTTCTAGGAACAAGGCATTTCCAGGTACGACTGTCTGTATTGCTTTTGCGGCTCGCTACCAGCTCAATTGTAGGTGTGTGCTTAGCGTGGTGCTTTGTGTATGTTCTGTTACGCTGCATTAAACTCTGTTTACCCATAACAGTGTAGTAGCGTCCATTCAAAACTCGGTCTCCTCGCTTTGCCTGCGTTATAATTGGTCGCGGCTTCTGCCAGAGAGCTGCGTACCGCTGATAGAGGGCTACCCGAGTCCGGGTTAACCCCTGAGTGGCCGAACCCGCCAAGAAGGACAGTTGCAGTCTTTCTCCACACTGACATATACAAATTTTATGCAAATCTGGATCCTCTTTTGTCATCTTTCTTTTTTGGTGATTCATTTCTTCTTTTATTGCAATGTTTAAGTGGCCAACCTATTCTTGAGAGAGAATGTCCCATAGAGAAGTACAAATCTGTCAAACTACGAGACCTAGTTTAATTATAGAAGCATACTCTCTCTGTTCTAGAGAAGGGCTTGAGTCAGCAGCGTACTGTTCTCTAACTCTAACACTACTTCTGATTGGCTCCATCAAATCTCTGGACAAGATCTGGACAAAAGGTACATCGATACAGGGAAATAATCTTCGAGAAATATGCTCATACATGATCTACAGTTTAGCCTCAACTTTGTTTCCTCATGGTAGTGAGGTTGCAGCCTGGGCCAGGTCTCCCTGGATCTCCAGACTTTGGTAAAGTGTGCCCCTTCTTCCTCCCCCACTCCAAATGCTTGGGGCCTGCATATAATGGGTGGGTTCGCACGACACAACAAGCTATTGTGGTAAGTTACCATGGTTGGTGGTAACTTACAAGGATGGTTCTGACTGACGATCATTGTTTCTGGTTGTTATCTTAGTTTTGTTCCCACCCAGTCCTACCTCCTCCTCCAGGCATGCATCCCAGGAGCCATTGCTCCCTCTCTTTGTGATTGGTCTGCTGAGTGCTCCCCTCCCCCTCCTCCTGCAGGAATCTTTAACCCTTTCTCTACCTCCCTGTAGCTGATCGATATCCCTTTTGTTGTCTGTTCCCATGGGGGGGGGGGAGATTCCTGCGTATGTTGTCTGCGCTTCTCCGCCTGTCACTTTTCCTGCTTTCACCAGGGAAAGCTGTTTAATTCAAGAATCCTACAGAGTCGCATGACAAGAGCAGCAAAACAAGCAACCTTACCAGGCATCCGATCTCTGTTTCGGATGTCTGCCTAGCAACACACATGTTGCTGCTTGCTTCGCTTTGAATTGTAGGATGCTTTTTACTTTTACAATCAGAATACCAAAAACTGTATTTTTCTTTCAAAATAAAGTATGCTTTTAATAGAAGAAGAGTAGATTACAACTGGAGAACTTTACAAGTATGTGGGGGGAAGGGGAGGAGGCAGTTGGGTAGTAAGCAGAGGGCTAGAAAAATGAAGTCAAGGCTAAACTCTGGCTGCAGGAGCAAGAAAAGCTTTGGGGTAGGGAAGGTGTGGAAAAGATCTAGTTCAGACTTGTAATGCAGGTAGATGGCAGGATGGGAGAACTGCTAGAGATAGTAGGTTCTCTGCCATGCATGGATGCGAGAGAGGAGGAGAAGTAAAAGAGGTGCAGTGCTAAGCAGAGCTAGGCATGGAGGAGGGAAGATGTGTAAATAACTTTCGCCTGTCTCCTAGCCAAGATGGGACCAAAGGCGGGAGGGGAGAAGGGAGAGCAAGAGAGGCTTCGGTGCCAGGCAGTGCAGAGAACAGAGGGAGGGGGCAAGGATCAAAAGCCGCTGCTTGGACAAGGGGAGCCACGCAGTATGGGGGAGGGTGTATAACGTGCTAATAATAATCACCTGTATGGTAGACCAGGTGGGAACAACGGCGGGAGGGAGAAGGGAGAGCATAAACGGTGTTTGTGATGGGCGGCGAGGTTGGGAGTGGTGGCTGGGTTAGGAGAAAGTCAAGCTGCAGTTCATACTAGAGGTGCCAGGAATGAGGTGTGTGTGTGCTTTTCTACAGTAATGAAAACAGCCTGGTTCGGACGACACAACAAACAATCATTGTAACAAACCCTACAACAAACCATTGTTTCATATGGTGGTTTCTGCAGACAAAACAAACCATTGTGACTCACCATGACTGGGTTCAGATGACACAACAAGCAAACAGCAATAACAGACAATAGTTGCTTATCGTGTCATGCGAACCCAGTCAGTGTCTCAAAAATTATATCAAGCAGAAAATCCTCTACACAGTTACAGCTAGAGCAAGAGCAAGCAACTTAGGAAAAATGACTGACAGGCAAGCCTGTAGCCTGCCTAAAAGTTTTGAGGGGGTCACTAAAAAAGTTGTGAGGGGGAGCTGTGCCTTTCATGACCGATGCTCCATTATACGATTGAGCAATTCGTTTGTCAAAATTTAACTGTAAGCCAGCCAGTGTTGACAACATTTCATATGTTATACTTTGAGCACTTTATGAATGAAGCTCTAGGATAACAACACATCTTTCTTTTGGCTTCATGTTTACAAGATATTGGAGAGCAATTGCTACATCTTCAGTGACTTGTTTATCCCTAGTCTCATCAGCCAACAATGCAATACATGTACTTTCATTACTCTGCTTCGTAATCATTTCTACAACTGTTTTAGCCATAATGTGGATTATTTCATTTTGGATTTCAGGGCTAGTGTATTTCACATTTTACAGTAATACCTCGGATTACGAGTAACCCGGTTTGCGAGCTACTCGTAAGACGAGGAAAATTTTAGCATAAATTTAAATTGGAAAGACGAGCAACTCTCACAACACGAGCCACTGCTGCTTCCAAATTTAAATTTATGCTCTCGCTTAGCTGGCGCCTCGCATTTAATCACTGCTTTGCCGGCTCCCTCCATGGGGCTCCCTGTCAGGGAGCCGGCAAAGCAGTGATTAAATGGTTGTGGAACGAATCAGCGGAGGTCCCATTATTTCTAATGGGGAAACTCGCTTTGATGTACGAGTATTTTGCATTGCGAGCATGGTTCCGGAACGAATTATACTCGTAATCCAAGGTACTACTGTAGTTTCTCCTGTTAATTCTTGCTTTTGTTGCTCCAGAAAAGTATCCATTGCGCTTTTATGGGCCATTGACTTTGCATGCTTGGGAACCCCGTTGCCTGTTTCTGTTGCATGCTTGCAATCAGTACATCCTGTACTTACAAATACTGAGTCAGGGTTTGCAACAGGAAATTTTCTACAAACGAAACAAAATGCAACATCTCTAGTAACTGAATTCAAGCCACTCCCATGGTATAAACCAAGAATACTGGAACCTCCGTGTATGGCCAGACATTGTAGACCCTGGATATGATGAAAGATGAGGCTGTGCAGGTTTAGAGTCACCTAGGTCTGTTGCTGTGGTCACACAGGACAGTCAGTTGAATTTCTTGTTAAATTCTCAGTGGTACATTCTCTTTCCAAAGCACCAGTGGGCCTACTGATAGTAGACAAAGGGTTAGGTTAATTGTTTTCTTCATCTGATAAAGATGTAACCACATTCCTGCTGGTCTATGACCGTAATAAACTGACTTTGACTTTGACGTAACCACATTGTCTCTGACAACTGTTCTATATTTACGTCTAGCAAAGAAACTTATCATGGATATTTGTGTTGATTTCTTAATGATAATACCCCAGCCAACAGTTAACAAACACACACATACTGTTTGCTTGGCAGGTAACCTGTTGTTACTGTTGCTGCTTCAGTTAATTCACTTCTCCTTCCTTGGCAGAGCAAACAGAGATTCCTGAATCCCACCTCCCTGCTGTAGTGGTTGCTCTTGAATGGATATCTCAGCCACAGATTGGGTGTTTGAGTGCTAGCTCATTGGTCAGATACGAAAATTCTGTATACCTTCTGAGCCCGTTTGGTGAATTTAGATATATAAGAACAAATTGACCAGGTCTGTCAATCTTCCTTCCCTCCATCCTAATCTCTGCTCCCTGTTCCTTGTCACATGATTTTTCATGGTAGGCCAATTCCACTGCGACACTACCCCCAAGTAATAGCATCTGTACCTTTAAGAAAACAAAGGATTTCCTGTTGGTATTCTAAAATTTCTGTAATAAATTTAATTATTTGTTCATTAAAAAATTAGGAGAGCAGAGAAAATTGGGAGGCCCCCACCTCTGGCTACAGGCCTGCTGACTGGATACTTTCTTTTCTAGTACAGTTGTTGGCAATACAAATACCTATTATAGGGGATCACCCCTTGTTATGTTTGTGGTGCTAATGCAGGGCTTGTGTCTAGGTGTAGACTTGGCAACAAGTCACAGCATGTTCCCCTAAAAAAATAGAATACCGGTAAGCATTTGCGTGTTGGTTCTGCTTTCATTTTGTGCTGCAGAAACTTCAGGAGTAATTAGAAATGTTGGTTGTATGTGTGTGTGAGTTGACAGGGTTCATTGCAGGAACTATACCTTGTGTAACCCCAGCATTGAGTTTTGTATGAAAAAAAATATTGGGGAATTCCCAGCATATTTTCTGTCAGGCATTTGACAAAATAGCTAAGAATGGAGTTCAGAATGTAGGTTTCAAAAAGTAACGAGCTAGTGACTAACGTTGGTGACTAATGCCAAATGCTGGAATGAAGTGCAGTGTGTCACGCATTGAGAAGACTGAGAGTGCTGCTTTTTTTCCTTTTTTTTAACTTTGCAGACCATGCTGCAGGGTAATTTTAAAACAAAATAAAACCCTAAGCCAAGTAATTTCTCTTGCCACTATGTTAGTCCATTGATTTCAGTGGTGTTACTTTACGTTCATTCCAACTTGAGTGACAGTAGTCTGTCACTCTGTCTATTTAACCCTGCATGGAAAGCTTTAATTTTGTGCGTTCTCATTCTTGCACATTAAAAAAAAATACTCCTTGACCTAAATTCATGTTATCTTTTGTTTCAGATAATGGGTCAGTTAGCTAAAAGAGCAGAGGACTTTCCCCTCCTAGATGTTTAGTATAGATTTCATAGATCATAGAGTTGGAAAGAGCCTACAAGGCCATCGAGTCCAACCCTCTGCTTAATGCAGGAAACTAGAGGAGGGCTCTCCCATCCAAGTAATAACCAGGCCTGACCCTGCTTAGCTTTCCACACTCAGACAAGCTGAGCCAGCGTAAGCCACAGGCCTTATGGCTGTATAGTTTAATAGTATACAGTATAGTTTAATCATCTTGGTAACCAGATCACCAGCTGTACTATTTTATTAAGTAAATGAATATAAGATATGAACTGGGGAATTGCAGCAAAGGATTTGTTTAATTAAGTTCAGCTTACTTTGACCTTGCTTGTTCTGTGGCCTGCAGTATTCCAAACCCCAAATACTCCCTTGCATGTTCAGAGCCTATGATCCTTCCTGTCTCTGAGCCCTGTGCAAGGTTTCTTCCAGCTACTTTACCTATGCATTTATTCTGGACCATGCTTTTTTCTGCAGTAACTGCAGAAGAGGGGGTTGGTGAAGGTGCCGTTTCATCACTGCCCACGGAGAGGCAGCTGCTACTTATTCTGAGAGAGTTTTGATCCTGATTTGCAATCCTGGTTAGAAAGGATTGCACAAACCACAGTTTGCCAGACTGGTTGTAACAGTAAACTCTGGTTTCCACAAATGCGCAAGTAACTGATTAAAGCATAGCACATGTACTCATTCATGTAACACCAAACTATGGTTTGCATTTACATGTGAATCATCCCAAAGAAAATAATTGGCATTGCTCTGAACAGTTTACAGGGAGTTATCTTGGTAGCCTCAACTCCAAGCAGTTTTGGATGACACCGATTTTCTAGACCCATTTCAAACTGGCTTCAGAGCAGGATATGGAGTTGAGACTGCTATGGTCGCCTTAGCAGATGATCTACGCCTGAGTACCGACAGGGGGAGTGTGTCCCTGTTGGTGCTTTTGGACCTCTCAGCGGCTTTCGATACCATCGACCATGGTATCCTTCTGGAATCGGGGGCACTGTGCTTCAGTGGTTCTGGTCCTACCTCTCGGGTAGGTTCCAGATGGTGATGCTTGGGGATAGCTGCTCCTCCAAAAAGGAGCTGCTGTGTGGCGTGCCACAAGGAGCTATTCTTTCCCCAATGCTATTTAATATCTACATGAAACCGCTGGGAGAGATCATCCGGGGGCATGGGGCGGGGTGCTATTAGTATGCTGATGACACCCAAATATATTTCTCTATGCCTTCGGCGTCAGCTAAGGACAGTGTGTCTCTTCTGAATGAATGCCTGGAGGCAGTAATGGGCTGGATGAGGAAAAATAAACTGAAACTGAATCCAGACAAGATGGAGGTGCTTGCTGTCAAAGGCCACAACCTGGGTTTGGAGGTATGTCAACCAGTTCTGGATGGGGTTACACTCCCCCTGAAAGACTGTGTTCGCAGCTTGGGGGTGCTTCTAGATCCGTTGCTCCAAATGACATCTCAGATAGATGCGACGGCCAGGAGTGCCTATTATCAGCTTCGGCTGATACGCCAGCTGCGCCCCTTCCTAGAGTCGGAGGACCTAAAGACAGTAGTGCACGCGCTGGTAACTTCGAGGCTCGACTTCTGCAACGCGCTGTACATAGGGCTACCTTTGTACCTAGTCCGGAAACTTCAACTAGTGCAAAATATGGCAGCCAGACAGGTTACTGGTACACCTAGGGGTGCACACATCACACCAGTTTTAAAAGCATTCCACTGGCTGCCAATCAGTTTCCGGGCGAAGTATAAAGTGTTGGTTATTACCTTTAAAGCCCTACATGGTTTGGGTCCAGGCTACCTATGAGATCGCCTTCTCCCATACAATCCACCCCGCACACTCAGGTCCTCTGGGAAGAATTTACTTCAGTCAGCCAAAACTAGGCTGACAGGTATTACGCAGAGGACCTTTTCTTCTCCTGCTCCCAGATTATGGAATGGCCCGCCGGAGGAGATTCGTCAACTCACCAGTATCTTGGAGTTTAAAAAAGCCATAAAGACTGATCTCTTCCGGCAGGCCTATCCAGCGGAATTTTAGGATGCCTTTAAGATGTTTTTAAGATGTTTTAAGATGTTCTAATAGTATGTACCGGTATTGTGTTTTGTTTAGTCTATGTATTTTATATTTTTTGCTGTTCCCCGCCTCGATCTAGACGGAGAGGTGGGTAAGAAATATTATCATCATCATCATCATCATCATCATCATCATCATCATCATCATCATCTGTGTTTCTTTAAAAAAAAGAGAGAAATCCATATGAAACATTTATAGGGTTTAAAGAAGGATTTAATGTACAATTCACGCCAGCAGATTGGCGCCTCTTTCCTAAATATTTGTGTCTGTATTGCTTTTATGATGAATGTGTTTAATAGTGATTCAGCAGAAATTGGTTCTTATGCTAAGCACTTATTTTCTGACCTAATAATTCTTACATTTGAGCCTTAAGGGGGAATAAGCTGTGTGGTTACTGCAGATGATGATGATGATGATGCCAGAGTCTGTTCCTAGCAACAGTTTGGAGGCAGGTTTGATGTGTACTCAGTATTTTTTTTTTTTTTTTAAATCCAAATTCTCCAGCTAGGTTTCCCAATCTTGTGGCAAGAAAAGAAATAATTCTGCAACCTGTAAATTGACATAAATTAATTTACATAATTCCATTTCTGCTAGAGCCCAGGAGAAACAGGATAATAAAAAATAATTTGCATAGATGTTAAGTTAGTGGCAAAGAACTTTGCTGGCCACAGATGTCCTTGACTCCTGATTTCTGAGTTTTCATCAGCTATTGCCCATATACTTTTAAGCCTATCATTACTAATAGAAGGACTAGAAACTTGCCTTTAAAAACAATTTTTAAAATGAAAGCTGAGTATTGTGGGATATTGAATTCTGTGCCCACTGCCAATTTCAGTTCTTGCACAGTTAGTGGCAAAGAACTTTGCTGGCCACAGATGTCCTTGACTCCTGATTTCTGAGTTTTCATCAGCTATTGCCCATATACTTTTAAGCCTATCATTACTAATAGGACTAGAAACTTGCCTTTAAAAACAGTTTTTAAAATGAAAGCTGAGTATTGTGGGATATTGAATTCTGTGCCCACTGCCAATTTCAGTTCTTGCACAGAGTGATTATGGAATATACACATCTCTAGAGAGAACAAAAGAAGCAGAGTACAGCGAGGCAGTTAGGTTTCATTGTTGCTTTCTTTAATCTTTACCCCCAAATTTTCTTTTAGGAACTGGAAAAATTTCAGACATTTGTGAATCAGCAGCCCCCTTATGATATTGTGATTGATGGCCTCAATGTTGCCGGTGTTTCCAATAAATGTAATCGATCTCAAACTGTAAGTGCTACTCTACTATTTTTTACGAGTGTGCGTTGTGTTTATAAAATATCTAGGTCTGTAAGGTCTAAGACTTGTGGTAGATGACTAGTTGTATTTGCAGAGAAGAAATGTTCTGAACCTGAAGACAAAATACATTAAAATAAGATTAGAGGATTAACTCATGCTGCTATTTGTTGGTTTAGTATTTACCGTATATAATGTCAGAATCCCTATACAGAATGCTAAGACCATTCCTGTCGCAGGGCTTCCAATCCGAAGTAAGATGTATTTTTATTTATTTATTTATTTATTTGCATTTATCAATCGCCCATCTGGCCGGCAACCGGCCACCCTGGGCGATGTACAAAATAAAATACATTGAACAAGATAAAATACATTTAAAACAAGATAAAATACATTTAAAACAGTATTAAAATTTTTAAAAATCTTAACCCACCCCATATTCCCGCCTGAACAGCCAGGTTTTTAATGAGCGGCGGAAGCTCAGCAGAGAGGGGGCATGGCGGAGGTCACTCGGGAGAGAGTTCCACAGTACGGGGGCCGCCACAGAAAAGGCCCTCTTCCTCGTCCCCACCAGTCTAGCTGCTCTGGCTGAAGGGACAAGGAGAAGGCCATCTGTGGCAGATCTTGTTGAGCGGCCTAGTACTTGGTGTTGCTGGAGACGCTCCTTGAGATGTACAGGACAAAGTTAAAGGGGTGCCAGCGATGAGAAGCTGCAGTGGAGGAATAGACCGATAGCAGATAACGAAGAATAACGATGTTTCCAGTAAGGCACAATCCACTTAAGCACTGTGCTGATCATTCCTAGTTCACATGAGCTAGCAGGATCAGTGCAGTGGGTGCCACAAGCAGCTCACAAGACAAGCGCTGGTAGTGCTAGCCACTGATGCTAAATAGTACCTCTTCTGGGAAGTACTTTTCTCACCTTCCCAACTCCATGCACATACCTTGTGGGAATTGGCCAACTGAAAGCACCTTTTCAAGGACTCTTCCAGATATCAGCTTTGTTAATGATATTTGGAAGCAAAATGGGAAGTACCTCAGAGGTGGAAGTCCTCTCCCCCCCCCATGGGTGTCTGGAGTTTTGTTGCCTCTTGTGTGAACAATGGATGCTGTTCCCCTGGCCCTGTCCTGATCCCTCTAATGTGTTTGGGCTAACAGCCTGCTGTCTGGGTCTGGCTTGTGGATATCTGGCATGGTGTTCCTTTTGCAAAAGCTGTACAGATACTAGAGAAAGCTGGCATCTGACAGAGCCTTGGCTGAGGTGATGGTTTTGCAGGAAAGGCTTATGGAAAACCTGTTTTGAGGAAGAATTTTAAAACAAAACAAGGATACTGGCTTAATAATTTGGGGAAGGCTGCCCAAGACACAAGAGTGGTATGGCAGAAGGCAACAAAGAGGGCCTGTACCAGGTGAGGTTCCAAGAATAAGGGCAAAACAGTGACAATTTTATAGCCAGGGCCTGGGGAGAAAAATGCCCCTGGGCAAAACTACATGTTATCAGAAACATGAGGAATTGACTGCCTGGTGTTGAGTTCTTGCAGTTGCGCTCCATAAATGGAGTGGCTCACACTTTTGCATGTTCCCGAAATGGTAGAATCTCAGGAACAAGTGCAAAAAGTGAGGGCACCCTTGTGACACACGAGTCCCCCCAAGCCCCCCTGAGGATCTTGCTCACCACCTTCTTTTGGCAAGCTAAGATCGCTCACGCCTTTGGTTACGTTTTACAACTCGCCTTTTGACAGCTGTCAGACGTAACCAAAGGGAAAAATAAACTTACCTACAGCCTCTGTGGGGCCATTTCCAGGGTGGGTTCCTTGCCAGACTTTGCAAGCAGACACACCCTGCACATTGCTCACTCCAGGCTCCCCATTTCTGCACCTGTGCAACTGCAAACGTTTGCAGTGCAAGCACAGGTATTTATTTTTTTAAAATAGTACTTTTTGCAAATATTTGCAAAAATTACTGGGTCCAATTTTTTTTTTAAGTGTTGGGCAACCATGGTCAGCCCCTCCAAGGTGCCGCTGGGGCACCTTGAAGGGACTGTACATAGCTGTCGAAACGGGGATCGCAAAAGCTGACTTGACAGCCAGCTTTTACCATCTCCGGGGGGGACCATTTAAAGGGGGGGAAGCCGTGGCAAGCCCAAAACGGCTCATGATCACAACGGGGAGAGGGGAAAGCCAGTGCCAGCTGCCCCCAAGTGCTGCTTGGGCACTTTTGGGGTGGCTGGCACTGGCGGTCACCCGGGAGCCACTTAGCAAGAATGGCAAGGGGTTTTTATCGCTCTTGCCAAGGGACTCAGTAGCTGATTCCCCGTACCTACGGTGAGGTCAGTCACCCTGGTTCGGATGACCCAACAGCCCATCGTGGGTACAACAGCCCATGAGTTGTTGGGGTGGCTTGTTGCCCATGAGCAAGCTACCTTGGAGAAATCAGTCTGGGTTCGCATGATGGGTTGTCGTGTTGTGCAAACCCTGTCAATGTTTGTTTTCCTCTTTCTAACATATGATTGGCTGGTGGTAGCAGGAAAACACTTGGTGGAATGATGTCAGACACAAAGTAAGTTAAGGCAGCAGTGGGGTGGGACATCAGTGCATACTGTATGTAGAATATGTCCTGACATTGGTTACATGGGAAAAACACCACATGGACAAATACCTTGCCAGTGTGATCCACCCAACTGTGTTTTATTTTTGGAAGACAGATCATTGTAGGGACAGAACCATATAAATACAGAATTCATGAGCCTGATCACACGGCATGTTCTACATGCAGAGTCACCCAAAGATTTGCTTGTGTGTGTGTGTGTGTGTGTGTGTGTGAGCACGTACACACACATGCTACAGAGTCTACATATGGGACTGAACTAGCTCCTAGAGGGAGACATAATCATGGCAATAATGATGATTTTGGCAGGGATTTTCACTGACTGAAGTGCAGCAAAAAGGAAGCTGTGTTCTGTTCTGAATAGATAAGAAATTCTCTGGCATCTTTTGAGTCCTCATGTTCTGACACTACAAATCATAGCAGTGGTTTAACTCAACATCCTGTTAGGTATCCAAATATTTCACTTTTTAAGGTTTGTGGTCTATGATTGAAAGATCATTTAATTAAAGTATGAAGACTCCATTTATAACCTAAAAGGAAAACAACACACACATTCTTATTGGACTGCGTACATATTCTAACTGGTTTCTATTGTAGAAAAACATAGTAGTAATCTGAAGTCCAGGACTGTCAAGCAACTGTGGGAGAGGTGTTTGAGGAACAAAAAAAAATTGCCACGATCAGACCCACAAATGGAATTTCTAGCTTCAACATTTATAAAGTAAAAATGGAAAGTGTATAAACTGTTTCCTTGAATGTACAAGTTTAAAGGAAGTGTTTATTATCCAGGAGATGTATCGCATACCAGATGCCATACATTTTTGTTTTGTTAAAGAAATACTTTTGAGAACTCTCAAAGGTCCGTGTCAAAATTTAAGCACCATAGCAGGGCCAGGCTGGATTTGTGGCTCTCCACTACTGATTCTAGACCTGGAGGGTATGTTCTTCAGCTCAGGGTCTCCAAGTTCAGTGGGGTGAGCTGAACAAACTGGAAGCTGGGGCCTGAACTGTGACAAGTGGAAGGGATGGCTCTGCAAAGCAGGCAAGGGCAGATGGCTTGGCTCACAGTATTCATAGAAAATCTGGATGATCTAGAGGCCTCAGTGCTGCCCACCAATAGCAGGGGGTCACTGCAGCACATCCCTGCTCCCCTGACACCTTAAGAGGACTCTGAGATCTGAGTGTGCACAGTCCACAGCAGTGCACCCAAGCAGGTCTCACCGCTGACCTTGGGCTTCCTAAGTACAGGCCTGTGGCTCACGCTGGCTCAGCTTGTCTGAGCATGGAAAGCTAAGCAGGGTCAGGCCTGGTTATTACTTGGATGGAAGACCCCTCCTCTAGTTTCCTGCACTGAGCAGGGGTTGGACTCGATGGCCTTGTAGGCTCCTTCCAACTCTATTATGAAATCTATAATTCAAGCCCCAGAATAGCAGACAAGCCTACATGCAGGCTGCTGTGATCTAATTAGCTGGTGGTATTCAACAGGTTGGGTCATGACCCATTACAGGTTTTCTACCCAACCGAAGGTGAGTTGCAGTAATGCTGCTGCCTCTACTTTTAAAAACCCATGATCTGGAGACACTGGGTGGGAAAGAGGAGCTTACAGACAGCAAAGTCTGTGAGGCAGGGTTGATAGACTTCACTGTCTGCCCACCCTCTGAGCTTTTTTCTCCTGCTTGTTGCACAGAGCCACTAGGAGCCTACAACTTTGTGTACTCCCGGCAGTAACTGGCAGTTCCACGGAGGCTTTCCACCCTACTCCTTTTTCTCTTGCAGGAATATGGCGGAAATGACAGGGATCCAATTCAGGTTTTTCTGCCCAAAGTATTCAAGTGCTTTCAGCCACAACACTTCCTCCTCCTCCTGATCTGATCTCAGTGTAGAATTGTTGGTCACTCTGTAGGGGGCCGAGTGGGGGGGGGGAGTATGTGTCCAATAAGAGTAAAGGGAATGGGCCATTGGTAGAACCATGTGTATCTGGGGCAACAAGGAGGGCTTGGCCTGTAAGGGGTGAGTGAGAGGGAGAGGGTGCATGCACACATGCAGACTGAATTGACAGGCTATTCCTCTCCTTTTCAGAAATTCCCACAAGAATAGCACTTGTATAGATGTTGATCGTACTCAGGTCTTCCTATTATACTACATCTTCTGACAGATTTTCTTTGCTTCTTCTCCCCCTCACCCAAACTACCAGTATTTGTTTGTTAATCACCACTGCGCCAGTACACAAACCTGCATTGGTTATAATTTTGGTGTGTTAGGGTTGTGCTGAGGTTTTAGAAATAATGGGTTAATTCACCTGAATAATTGATGTAAGTTAGGAGTGGAATGGAGTGGAGGAATCCTACTGCTTTGGATAAAAGTAACTGAAGTGGGCAGATGAAGGAGGAGGAATTGAGGATGGAGGTACATCAATGGAAATCTTCCCCCATGCCCATTAATATTGCATAGCATTTGGAGTGTGCCAAGATTTTATGAGGCAAGGAGGTTTCTTGTACTGTTGGGTTAGTTAGGCTGTGATTACTGAATGGTGAGGACTTTTATTATTTATTAACAGTATAAGCTGACCCTGTAACAGAGTTATCAGGGCAGCTTACAACAAGAAATAAAATAACTTAACATTCAATTAAATAAAATGTGGCATGAAAACACAAGTTGCAGAGAGTGAAAGCAGCTTAAAACAAATTAATATGCCAGGGAAAATGAAAAGGTATTCACCTGGTGCTGAAATGATGACAAAGTAGGTGCCAGGTAAACCTCTCCGGGGAGGGTATTCTACAACCAGGGCGCTGCTGCCCAAAAGGCCCCTTTTCCTGTAGCCATCCACCACACCTATTCTGGATGTGTATTCTGAA
This sequence comes from Shinisaurus crocodilurus, assembly GCA_021292165.1. Lineage (NCBI taxonomy): Eukaryota > Metazoa > Chordata > Lepidosauria > Squamata > Shinisauridae > Shinisaurus > Shinisaurus crocodilurus. The sequence goes on from CM037876.1 coordinate 267,835,397, forward strand.
CATGATCAAAGGTGCATGCTCTATTGTCATGACATATAAGGTGCATTGGCATGTTATGTCAACCCACCCTGGCACTAAGACAGACGATCAGGCTCACTGTTTTGTTTTTGTTTATTTGTTTGTTATATTTATACCCCGCCTTTTTTCCTGCAAGGAACCCAAGGCGGCTTACATAATTCCTCTTCCTCCTCTCCATTTTATCCTCACAACAACCCTGTGAGGTAGGTTAGGCTGAGAGTCAGTGACTGGCCCAAAGTCACCCAGTGAGTTTCATGTCCGAGCGGGGACTAGAACCCGGATCTCCCAGAATCAAGAGTGTAAATTTGTCTGCTTAGGCCCAGTGCAACACTCTCACCACTACGCCACACTGTGGGTTGTTGGCCCTCTCTCTCCCCCCTCGGTCCTCTGTGGGTATCCCAGGGGACACTGTGGGAGAACCAAGTTGTCTCCCCACTCCGCGCCATGATTGCAAGCCATTTCGGGTGCGGGAATGGGGAGCCTCGGGTGGGCAGTGTGCAGGGGGGTGCCAGCTGGAAATGTGCAGCAGGTACCCATCCTGGGCATTTCCCCATAGAGACTGCAGGTACGTTTATTTTCCCCTTTGGTTACATCTGACAGCTGTCAAAAGACGAGCTGTCAAATGTAACCAAAGACACAAGTGATCTTAGCTCGCGAAAAGGGGGTGGCGCATCATTCACCCCCTTCGTAGCAAGATCTTCTTGGGTTTTTTTGGGAACCATGTGTCCTAAAGGTGTCCTCACTTTTGCACTTCTTCCCGAGATTCCACCACCTCGGGAACATGCAAAAGTGCATGCCACCCCATTTACTGGAGGAGTTGCCTTTAACAGGTGTCAAAGGTAAAGCTCCATTTTTCAAGTGGGATTTAGAAAGGGTTCAACAATTTTTTTGGCAGGAAGGTATATAGTTATAAAGATTCTATATAGCTGTATAGTGTCTTACCAAAGAAAAATCTGTTCGGACACTATACCCAGTCATGGTAACATATGAGTAAGGTTTAGGTCAGTAACAAGAACGTTCAGTGCTAGATGTTCATTGGTTAAGGCATTACTATTGCTGGGGCAGTAATATATTCCCCAACTTGGTGCTCTGCGAAGATTTGGATTCAACTCCCATCAGCCCCAGTCAGCATGGCTAGTGATCAGGAGTGCTGGGAGTTCTAGTCCAAAATTCTGGAGGGCATCAGATGGAAGGCTGCAGTAATATATCTTTAAAACAGTGGCACAGCTGTAATGCAGAGCCACCCTTAATGTCTCTTGAAACCAGTGTTGTTTAAGGTCACTATAGCTGGTACAAGTTGAACCATGCTGAATAACAGCCCCATTCCAGGAACTGTTTACACACTGCACTTTTGCGGTGTTAGTGTGAGATTTGTAATGGCTGGCCTTGGTCCATTTTGGGTGGGTAGTTTGCCATTTACTTTGTACCATTGCAGCTGAAGCTGCCAGAATCTAAATGGCAAAACAAAATCTCTTCAGAAGGTTTTAATTTTTAATTTTTTTTACTTTTTAGTATGGTGACTATTATGTCTTTTCTTAATCTTCTTTAGACTAAACAAATCCCTCCCTGGTTCATTCTCTTCCTGTATGTCTTTCTCATAAATTTATAACAGGGAAGGAGTTGGATTACAAAAGTCCAAAGTAAGTGAGATTCTTCCCCACCCCCCAACTTAGTAAAAAATTCAGAATATTTCCTGTATTCTACATTGCATAATGAGAGCTGTCAAGAAGCTTGCCTTCTATGTAGAAATGGGCAGGGGGTGGAAATCTCCTCCAGAAGGAAAAGCTTTGGAGGAAATGATCAGATTTTGATTACTCTCTCATTCCTGTTGTATTTTGAAACGCAGGAAAATTTGATGTGTAATTTAACGCAACCATGTTGTCCTCGGGCAACTCAAATCTTTGCAAAAAGCATGTTGGTGGCGGTAGATAATTGTAGGTCATAATACACATTTGAGTCCTGTTTCTGAGCTCCTTTTATTTTGTTAAATGTTGGCCTTGTCGCTGGACACAGAGTTTTAGTTTTAAGAAATGAAGGCTGAAGGTATTACAGACTAATGTCAAAGAAAGCTAAGCAGGGTCAGGCCTGGTTATTACTTGGATGGGAGACCCCTCCTCTAGTTTCCTGCATTAAGCAGGGGGTTGGACTCGATGGCCTTGCAGGTCCCTTCCAACTCTATGATCCTATGATATCCTATGATTATGATGTCAGGGGTAGGCTGGTAGCCTGATATTACTGCACAAGAGAGAGGCCTATAAAATTGAGAGTTGTAGCCAATGGTGGCTTTGCCTTAGCACAGCCTTCCCCAACACAGTGCTCTCCAGATGTTGTGGACTTCAATTCCCATCAGCCCCAGCCAGCATGGCCAATGGTCAGGAATGCTGGGAGTTATAGTCAAAAACATCTGGAGGGCCCCATGTTGTGGAAGGCTACCTTAGCAGAAAGCTCTTCTGATCATGCAAGTTGCAGCACCTGATTTTTATAAATCCCTCTAACCCACTCAAGCCCCTTGCCCTCCCCAAAAACTGCTTCTGAAGACTGAGTAACCCTCCAGAACACAGAATCTGGTATAATGCTGAGGGCTGCAGTAGTTATAGGGGACTGACAAGAATCAGGCGCCCCAATTTGCATGAGTGGAAGCGCTTTCTGCTAAGGCAAAATCACCATTGGATGCAGCCTTGGAAATATGGTACTCGGTGCTGTAGTGAAGGAACTCTTGTCTTGAACTGCCACAAGCACAGGGAACCAGCTCTACTCATGGCGGCCCTCAGCCATGTTGTACAAATAGGCTGTGGCCCAATAGCCAGGAAAAGTGACAAGGAAAAGTACTGCAGCAGAATGAGGTGGTAGAATCCAAGAAGTGGAACAGTCTGTTCTACAGCTCTATTCTGCTGCATGCACAAGTTGCCTCTCAGTTTGCACTCAGAAGAAAGTGGCTGAGATGCATGATAAGCTCATGTCAAGCTTCTGTTTTGGTCACATGAGGTTCAGACTACACTTAATGCTGGCTGATGTATGTCTGCACAAATCATGTATAAAGCAGTGGGGTGGGGGCTGATTTTCAGAGCATAATGGTCATGCGGGTGAGAGGAGCTCCCTTAGTCGATTACCCAGTCTCCTTTTCCCCCTAGTTGGGCTCTGATACCAGAAATGAGTCCAACTGGAAGAGAAGAGCCTGTAACAAGGAGCTGTGGAAGGAATGCTGCGATGTTTTCCCTGAGTCTTAGTTCGATATGGGAGAAAGTCAAATTAAGGAGGAGTGTCTTTGGAACAAGAGGACATCTCTGGAGGCCTGATGAGAAGTGCACATGTCAGCCTTCCCTAACTTGGTGTCCTCCAGATGTGTTGGACTACAATTCCCATCATTCCCATCCAGCATTGAAGATTGGGGAAGGTTGCCCCAGACTGAGCCACAGGGTGGCTGGTAGCATATCCCTAGTGTATATTCTCATTTAAGGCAGGGGTGAGCAACTTATGGTTCTCCAGATGTTTTGACCTACAACTCCCATCTGCCCTAGCCAGCATAGCCAATAGTGTGAGGGCAGATGGAAGTTGTAGGCCAAAACATGTGGAAGGCCACAAGTTACCCACCCCTAAGCAAATGCTGTTTTGCAACTTTCTGCAGTGCTGTACAGACTCAGTTTAATTCTTGGGACAGAACAGACTTGCTTCAATTGCTCAATATTTTTCGGCTGCCACAGCAACCAAAGTTGTGCTCCTACTTGTACTGCATGCAACAAGTTTCTTCCGGGTTTGATCAGGGAATCCTACAAAAATGTGACTCATACTGCTGCGTTGTGTGGACTTTTCTTCTTTTCCTCAGATGAGGCATTTTTCTCCAGGTCTCTCTTAAGATTAACCCTTAGCCCAGTGTTTTTGAATTATTTTCTCCCACTCAGTGTCACCTCTCGCCTAATAACAATAAACCTGAGAGAGAACTATCCCTAGAAGCATTTAAAGACAGAAAATAGTTACGTAAACCCAGACTAGTGTGTCCTGCCATTCTAAGAAAAGTGTGATGCTTTATGCTGATACTGAATGAATGAAGTTTATTTCGATCACAGACCAGTATAGCATAAAAACAACAACAATAAAAATATTGGTAAATTATATAAAATCATTGTGTTGAACACAACAGTCCTAAACTATGTCTAAAATAATATTCAATAAAACCATTCAACATCAATTTTCATTGGCTTATGGCAGCAGCACAAAAGCTGGCCACTGTTAGAGTAACTTGAGGATCCTGATCTGACAGAAGATACTTTAAACATTGGATCTACCAGGGATTTGTTGTATAATAGGGGTAATAAATGCTTGATGCAAATCCCGATAGAAAGAGCAGTATAGCAGAACATGGCCTACTGTTTCCACTGCTCTCATCCCACAGGGGCATACACATTCTTGGTAAGGAATACTTCCAAACCTTCTGTCCAGTAGGGCTGAAGGCAGAACATTAAACCTGACCAGGGTGAAAGCTTTCCTAAATTTGGGAATATTCAGATCTGCCAGATAATTTGCATGCACAAATGTCCTCCCATCCTCTCTAAAGTCAGGATATGTTAAAGCCAAACTCAAATGATATTGTAATTCCACATCCCTAGGCCTTTTTCATAGCCCAGAGCTACTAGGGCATTTGGTGAAAAGCCCAGATTTTGCAGTTTTCCATACAGGAGGAAGTTCACTTTGGTTTCACTTGTTTACCTAACATGGTTTACTTCATTGCCTTTTTTCAATGGAGGAAATAGTTGTTTAAGTGCAGATTTCAGCAGCCCTTAACTTCTTCTAAAGACTATGGAAGACCAGAGGCATTCAGTACTCTACACAGATGGGCTGTTTGTGACTCCTTGTGGGGAATTCCAAATACTCGTAGTTTGCAGCCTTGCACGATAAGCTTGCACGTATCTGACCATTTTTGATCAAGTACCTTGATAAGGTATTTTGTACGGGGATTCCACCATTTCAAGAGTATGTCCAGCCTCGTGGTTTTGCCTGGAAAAGTACTAGCTTAAATGCTTAGCTTGCAGTAAAGCTGCTTGCAATGTGATGGCTTTAGTTGGACATACAGTCATGCCTTGGATTGAGAGCATAATTCGTTCCGGAAACGTGCTTGTAATCCAAAACACTCTTATATCAAAACGAAATCCCCCCCCCAAATTGTACAGAGATTTTTAATTTAAGCTGTACTACAGTACTTGTATTGCAAGACATCGCTTATATATCAAGTTAAAAAAATATTAAATAAATATTTAAAAATTTGCTTGTCTTGCAAAACACTCTCAAACCAAGTTACTTGCAATCCAAGGTATTACTGTATTGGCATAAAAACAAATATTCAGAGTAGGAAATCCCTTTTCAGTGGGAAAGTTCAGTGGGAAAATGCTCTTTTGCATCAGCATTTCTTCTGTGTCACTGAAAGCGTCACTTTTAATATCTCTGAATTGAGTAAATGCTCAGGGAATTGTCTTGGTGAGTCACTGTTGAATACATGGTTCCTATAGCAACCTGTAGAATGTTGGTGTGTGTGTTACCTGAGACTTACCAGGTATCGAGTTGAGAACTATTTTGAATTTGGAGGATATTGCATGTTTTTTACATGATGATTCTTGGGTGTTTTAATTTTTTTTTTTAAGTAGATACTTACCTCTCTGGGGTAGAGAGGTAGAGCTAAGTATCATTAGCATCAGTGAATAGGAAGTAATGAAAGCCATACGATTTACCTAATGAGGTCACCCAGGGACAGTGTGTAGAGCAGGGTTGGGGAACCTCTAGACTACAACTCCTGTCACTCCTGACCATTGGCCATGCTGGCTAGAACTGATGGGAGTTGTAGTCCAACAATATCTTGAGGGCCATTTCCTACCCCTGGTGTAGGGAGAACAGCAGAAGGCCAAGAACAGAGCCCTTAGGGTCCCCAGTTGGGAGAGGAAAAGCAGAGGAAGACCTTCCTCATATGGAAACATTGAAAGAACAGTTATATGGGAAGAAGAGAATCAACTTGAAGACAGGAAATTTATATTTTTTAAATGCATAAATTAGCATATTCACAGCCCATGGCAGGCCCAGCTTTTGAGTGGCTATTTGGCCTAGGAAGCTCCCTTTTAAATATGGGGTAAAAGAGAAGCAAATACATAGCCAGGGATATGCACTCACTTGGCAATGGACCATGTTGGAAACAGTGCGGTGGAGATGCCTTGGTCCTTTTTGCTACCATTGGCTGAGCTATTCTGATGGTGCTAAGTGGGATTAAGTACCCCTGAACAGTAACATGAACTGAGAAAGGTGAAGAATAGTGTCCAAACTCTGGACTTGCTGAGAAGACAGAGCAACATTGCCAACGCCAATTACGTACTGGAAATATTTGAAATTCATGTCTGTCCAGAATTTCTTTTCAGAAGCTTAATACAGCAGGTCCTTTTGTCTTCTTCCAGCTCCAGTTTCTCTGCAGTTAAGGCTGTGAACCCATAATTGACAATCAAGCCTTTGGATCTGAGAAACATCAAGGAAGACCTAAAAAAATCTTGAAAGATGCATAAAATGAAGTCAGCTCAAATACGATACAGAACTCATGGCTCAGAGAACTGTGACTAGCTTTGCAAGATTAACAGGCAATTCAGTTTTGAAACTGAGGGGTCACCCTCCCCAAAATTCATTTGTGGCATGGGCTCTGCTATTCAGTGCGAAAATTCCCACTACCCCGTTGCAAACCTTGGGTGTGCCTAAATTGGCTCTTTGGATCCCATCTAGATTTTTTTCTTCTGCAGGGGCATTCAGTATATGTAAATATCTGTACCTCTTAGCTGCTTGTCCAAGGTACATCTGCATGTACAAAGGAGCTTAATCAGGTTTGCATGTCTCTTTTTTTTCTGTTTGCATTTACAACAGCTGGTTACATAAGAGACTGGGTGGGGTGTTTGCACTTTCACATAAAGAAAAGAGTACATATTTGGTAGATTGTTCTAGAATCAAGCATCCTAATTTTAAACTGGGTGGGTTCATATGACATGATTAAACCACACTGCACAGCAAGCTGACAGATGATTGAGCACATTGTGGGTAGTGGGGCCACTCCCTCCCCGTCCTCCCCCCTTGATCCTCCAGTGGGAATCCCAGGGGACATCACGGGGGGGGGGGGGAGAGACTTTTCTCCCCTCCCCGCCACAAGCCTTTTGGGGCTTGCCACAGCCTTTTTGTCACTTAAAAAATTTTTTTTAAACAATCCCCCTTTTCACAGCTACCAGTAGTCTGTCCAAGGTGCCCCAGCAGTACCTTGGAGGGGCTGCCCGCGGTTGCCAACTATTTTTTAAAAATATTGCTCCCCTAATTTTCGCAAATATGTGCGAAAAAAATTATTTTGCATTTTTCTTGCAGCCCTTGTGCAAGTGCGGATGACTGCAGTTATGCAGGAGTGCCAATGGGAACCATGGGTGGGTAATGGATGGGGGGGGGGCTGCTGGCAAAGTCTATCAGATACCCACCCTGTCCAGTGCCCCTCCCCGTGCAAGTAAGTAAATCCCCCCTTTGCAAGCATTTGACAGCTGTCAGAAGCTGACCTGTCAAATGCTTACAAAGCCCAGAGTGATCCTTGCATGTGAGAGGCGGACGTAATTCACTTCTTTTGCAGCAGGATCCTCAGGGGTTTTTTTTTGGGGGGGGGGAATCATGTGTCCTCAGTTCTGCAAGTGTCCAATATGTAACACTTCCAGGGATCCCATTTGCAGGGGTAATTCCTTTTTGACATATCAGCTGATCTGTCAAAACCTTTTTTAATGTGGGATTTCTAAGGGGTTAAAAATTTTGTTTTGGGCAGGAAAGTATACAGGTACATTGAGTTTATATATATGTGCCCGATTGTTGGGCGCTGTGGAGAAAGCCAACCTAAGCCCCCTGCCTGACACACACACACTCACCAAGGAGGGGGGAAGGAGACCCGGGGGGGGGGGGAGACAACCAGTCTCCACAGATGCCAAAGGGGACAAACAACATCTACATAGAATCACCCCAGGGGGGAAGGCAGGAAGCATCACCAGGATTGTCAATGCTCTTGCATATCAGCCCCATCTACATAAGACTTGGATACCTCTCCAGGGCAGACGCTTCGGCACCCCTAAGAAATGGCCACTCAACACCATAGGATGGGACCATTAAGCAAGTGGCTTCAAAGGGACCCCATCCCACGGGGGAAGGCATCACCCCTCCTGACCCAAAAGGCCGCCCCTCAGGGAGGGTGTCAACCCACCTGATCACGGAGGGAGGGACTACCTGAAACACCAAGGTATAAAACACCCTGCACAAGGGAACTTTTCTCTGGACCTGATCAGCAATCTTGCCCATGCCTGGGGTAAGGGAACGAAGGATCAGCAACCCCGGGAAACCAAGCTGAAATAACTGGCCGCTTGGGTTGACCGGATCCCCGGGAAACCAAGCTAAAATCACTGGCCGCTTGGGTTGACCGGACCCCCGGGAAACCAAGCTGAAATCACTCACAAGCCGCTTGGGTAGACCGGGCCCCGCCGGGAACCCAGCTAGCCGCTTGGGTAGACCGGGCCTCCGCCGGGAACCCAGCTAGCTGCTTGGGTAGACCGGGCCTCCACCGGGAACCCAGCTAGCCGCTTGGGTAGACCGGGCCCCGCCGGGAACCCAGCTAGCCACTTGGGTAGACCGGGCCTCCGCCGGGAACCCAGCTAGCAGCGTGCGGTTGACCGGGCCTCTGCCGGGACCCAAGCTAAACTAACTAGCTGAGAGCCCTGAAATCACGTTGTCCTTGAGGCTTTTGCTTGCTACTTTGTACCGTACTGATAAGCTGTATTGCTGGTGTGGGTCTGAGTTTGTGAAGGTAATTTTGTAAATAAACTTGTTTTCTAAAAGATACTTTTGTGGCTATAAGTTATCCCTTTGTTCTGAGCTAAGGCGAGGCGCTGGGGACCTCGGAGAAGGCCCGCCCCAGCACCCGCTACCCCCTTAGCATTGAACCCGCGCAGAAGACCAGGTTGTCGGTCTTCCACTGGCGCATTGGAGGTAATATGGTTTATAAGCCACACTGCGTAGCTTAGTATGCATCGTGGCTTACTGAAAAGTAAGTTCCATAAGATCATGGCCCTAAGACATCAGACCCATTCAGATTTACATGAATTGTCTTGACAGATATCCTCATGAAGGATTCAATTTCCTAACACAGATATATGGTGATTATAAATATATCCAAAGAAACGTGCCAGTACACTGTTTTGCAGACTTTATACATCCAGAAACATTTTATGTGTTGGCTTGTCTGCAGAGGCACTCCCGAGTGACTGCCATGGAACCCTTTTATGTTGCAGAATATTGTGGAGCACTGGCCATGTCTGTTGGGCATCACTGTCATCACATGGGAACTGGGAGCATGGCCTTCAAGCTGCCTTTAGGTTTTTCTTAAGGAACCTTTAGAAGGCACATTTTTCAAATAGTGTTAGCTTCCAACTGCGTCAATTGCAGTATAGTAGTCCCTTGGCAGCAACAGCTGCCTGTGATAAAGTGCAAAGACTTTCTTGTCAGTATTACTTACATACCGGTAGTTTATTTCAAGAGTTGGTGCTTCATTGTGGGGAGGTGGATGATTAATGGTAAAACTAAGCTCACCTAATAAACAGAATTATAGTTTGACTTTTTAAATAGCTGCATCAGATTGCTGATTCAGTCTTGTGATCGACCAAGCTCACTGCATATCTTCTTTCTATATGGTTAGTACTAATCTCATACCACCACCCCACAAAAAAATTATAATCCCCAAATAGAGACGTTTGTGCTTTGAAGGCCTTTTCTGTTATTCCACTTCAGGAGGTGATTGAGTTCATTCTGCAAAACTTCTACATCCTTTTCTGTATTGGCAGTACTTTGTATCCATGCATTTCATCAGCACACTCCCTACTTCCTTCCCATTGATCACCAGTAAAAAGACTGAATAGAATATGTCTCATGGGGTTGTATCCAATGTTAGTCCCACTTAGAGTAGACCCATTAAAATGAACAGAACATTGGATGCAACCCCATGGTTAACTGTTGAGATACTTCACCAATTGGATCTCTTCCTTTTTTTCTTCCTTTTTTTTGGTAACTATACCAATTGCCATCTTTCCCACATTTTGTGGGGATTCCCACTGTATTATGCTTTACTAAAATGCAGATCAACTGCATTTTCTTTGTCCAGAAATTCAGTGGGTTGTATCCAGTGGTGGCTTTGCACTAGCAGAGAGTACTTCCACTTGCTCGAGGAAGGGTACCTGATTTTTGCTCTTCCCCTCCTACCCCTTGACAAACTCCTGTGGGTTTGAGGACCCCCCAGAATATGGTACAGAGGGCTGCATTAGAACTGGGTGAGGAGATCAGTGAAAAGCAGGCGCCCCGTCTTATGTGAGCAGAAGTGCTTTCCAGTAGTGCAAAGCTACTATTGAATACAGCCCACTATTTAGGTTTGGTTCTTTTTGAGGGTATTGGATTACTTTTCATACGTGAAAGGAATTCTTTCTTTCATAATTGTCCTACACTTGTGTAAAAAAAAAAAGAGATTAAAAACAAACCCCAAAGTCTTTACTATTTTCATCTTGTAGTCAAATAGACCAGTTAGATCCTAGTGGGTTTAAACAACAACAACAACAACGAACAACAGAATGTACTGCTATACAAGGAAGGTATTTGAAGAGTGCAACTATACAAGGATGTTATCTGGGGTCTGTAATGGCCCCTAGTATTAATTCCAGTAGGGTTTCACAGGTTCCCAATTCCTTACATATAGACTCGGTTTGCACATAACCACAACCTATGGGTTGTTGGAGTCACAAGTGACCATATTGCCTCCCATCTGCTGGCCACTACTGCTTTGCATCTTATTTCTCAAACAACCCAGGAACTGGGTTGTTTGCTGCAACGTCTCAACCTGACACTCTGGCTTGTTGAGGGAGAAACAACCCAGAGTTTGAACCCACAGTTTGTTGTCAGGTGAAAACTCTGGGTTGCTTCTCCCTCAACAACCCAGAGTGCCGGCTTTGCTCATCTCGCCATCATACCGGTTGTTTGCTAAACCAGATGCAGAGTGGAAGTGGTGAGCAGGTGGTGTTCACTTGCATGCCAACCTACCATGGGATCTTATTATTTAATTTATTATTATTTAAAATATTTCTTGGTCTCCTTACAGGGCAGAAGCCCTCCCAAGGTGGCGTACAATAAAACTCACATAATGTTTGAGAGCCCATGTGGCGTAGTGGTTAGGGTGTTGAACTGGGACTCAGGAGATCCGGGTTCTAGTCCCCGCTCGGCCATGAAACTCACTGGGTGACTTTGGGCCAGTCACTGACTCTCAGCCTAACCTACCTCACAGGGTCGTTGTGAGGATAAAATGGAGAGGAGGAGAAGGATTATGTAAGCCGCCTTGGGTTCCTTTCAGGAAAAAAGGTGGGGTATAAATATAATAAATAATAAAAATCGATGTGGTAATTAAAACAATCAGAACAGCAACAGCATCAAATATTAATTAACCCATGGTTGGTGGTTACATGTGAACTGGGTAATATACTTCAGCTTAAAAACTTTTCAGTGCCTGAAAAAAACAATACTGTTTGGGTAATATATCTTCTCATAATTGCTTCATCAACATAAAAGTAGTTATTTCAGTTTGTTGGATATACAGGGTCTATTTCCTCTCTGCGTATTCTCTTTAATTGGTCCCAATAATCAATGAAACCCTCAAATTAAAAAAAAAAAAAGACTGAGGGAGGGTTCATTGCTCTTTGATCTATTGGACTTTTATTGTAGAAAATATCTTCTTTTATAAATTAGTACAAGTTGGGGTGATTTCTGATATTTTTATACCCCTTTGGGTTTGGCTATGACTCCAAAAGCATAGGATGGCAAAATAGAAGAAACTACTATTTCCAACTGTGAGCATTACAGTGCAGTTCCTATACACATCTACTCAAAAGAAAGTTCCATTGTGGTCAGTGGGACTTACTCCCAGATAAGCATTTATAGGATTGCAGCCTAAGTAAACAGTTCAGCAACATTAGTAATGCCAGTACCTCAGTATGGCCACAAGAAGGAAGCATAGATTATGATATGTGCCGCAAGAGATTCAGCAGCCATCACTCATAGGGTGCCTTTGTTTAATGACCCTGTCTTGTGCCAGGCTACATAGTCAAGACTGTGCCTACACTTTCCCCACACGGCTTCCCCCAGTCTAATTGGAACAGTGTGAAATTATGCAAAGTATGCATATATCAGCCTAGGATTTTTAGAGGTCTATATAAAACCATGAGTGGTTTGGAAAAAGTGAATGGGAAACATTTGCCTGTCATTTCACATAGTACTCGAGCTAGAGGGCATCTGATGAAATTTAGCACACAGGTTTAAAATGAGTCAAGGAAAATTATTTTCCCCCCTACACAGAATACCACTGCTCTCTCTCTCTCTCTCTCTCTCTCTCTCTCTCTCTCTCTCTCTCTCATATGCTACTGTGGGATGTGGGTAACAGTCAATATTATAAATTGATTTTAAAAAATGAACAGGATGGGAGTATCAAAGCTATTAATAATTAATCTACCGCTGTTACCTGAGATGCAGCAGAGTTCTTGCTCAGTTTGGCTGTTCTGGGAAACTGCATCTGGTCCTGGGACTGTGTTTTGTCCTAAGATCAGCTGAAGGGTATATATAAGGAGAAACAAATACTAGGCTGCAATCCTATACCACTTGCCTGGGAGTAAGCCCAACTGAACGTAATGGGACTTGGATCTGAGTTATAGGCTTGTGCTATTACTGTACTAAGATCCTGCCTTCTCCCAAGTCCTGCACACTGATATTTGTAAAACAGCAGCAATAAAATAGGACCAGAGGATCAGATGTACTGTTTGGATCTCCTTCTTCCCATCCCTTAAACGCCCTATGCTGGTATAAACCTTTTAGAATTGTTGTGGAAAAATTGATCTACTGCGTTGTGTTTTTAAGAGGTTCTTAGAGAGGAAAGTTTATTAGTGAATTCACGGATGGCATCTGAGCACAGTCAGGAATGCCAACAAGAACACAAGGGAGACACTTCCATTTATACTGAATAATATCATGTAGAGGTCAGGTGACAATTGAGTCAGTACAGGAAACAGAGAGACAATTCAAAAGGAGACATTTAAACAAAACAAAAGAACAGGTATTGCCCATCTTCCAGCCATCATGCTAATCAGTAGTCTTTCCCAAGGTGATAATCCCAAGGTGATACTGGCTCACAGTACTTTTAGCATAAGCAGGAAAGAGGCTTAGGCAAATCAATAGATGGGTGATTTGCCCTCATGGTTGTAATCTACAGAAGGTCAAGGAAAAGGTCTGACTTCCAGGCCTTTCTGTTTAAACTAAAGCCTGGACAAATTTTACTTCTACATTCCCCCATTTTGTGCTTTTATAGCACAACTAACACTTGTAACTGTTACATTCAGCATCTAAAGCTTCTTTTACCTTTTCTCTCTCTTGATCAATCCTTTCAAGCATCAATTTTTTTTTCTGAGTCAATACAGAGCTTTTGCTTCTGCTGCATGTAGTAAAACAACACTTGCTTAACAACAATAATATATAAAACCCAACAAATTCAAGCAATAGGGTTATTAATCCATGAACAATTGCTCTACCCCAACTTCCTAGGTTTGGTATCCAGCTTGTTAGCCAAGACCATATTTCCAGGCTTTTGTCAGGGGCAACAAAAGCAATTTAAGTATCTTTTCTGATTGTAATTATCAGGAATAAACACACAACACTCTTGACCAATCAAGGCGCATATTCCACCTTTTGAGGCAAACACCATGTCTAATGTCATCTTTGGCAGTACTATTTTGCATTGTAGCATTGCGAAAACACTGCCCTTTCCCTGTAAGGGTACAGTCCCACAGTTTATCATTAAAACTCTTCCAGGTACTACATTTAAGAGAATTGCCCATAGTTTGATTACTTTGGGAGAACTAATTTCTATAATTGGTGCAGAATATGGGTTTGGCAGTATGGTTATTTCTCCAATCTCTGTGAGGGGTAAAATAATGACTTTGTCTTTGTCTTACAAATGTGGAGGGCTGATTTTGTGTTTTGTTGCATGTAAAACACCATTCTCCCAATGTAGGAACAACTTGCAACAACTGGACCCTTTAGAGTACAAGGGTCTGTTGGTGAAGGTCAAGTTTACTAGTGTAATGGGCACTGGCCACATGGGAACTCCTCCCTGGGAATGTACTGGCATGTGGCTACATACCCCTAGCAGTTGGTAGCATTAAATCTTTGTGCAAACTTTAAAGAAAGCTGAATGTAAGTATTTTCCTGGAAGGCAGATTGGATGAGGACTATGAGCTCTAAGAATATAACCATACTCCATTTGGCCATATTGTTTCAAATATTAATATATATATCAATTAAGGCAAAAGAACCACCAGTCACTAACAAGAGCACAACCACAGGTGTTTCCTCTTGTTCTAACTTTGATGTACCTGAGGGCTGATAAGTAAGGCTCTTGGCTCAGGCTGAGGTGGTGTTCTTCTAAATTGATGACATCAGTTCTTCTCGTCCGATCCTCTGGGTGTGGTCTTTGATGGTCGTCCCGTCCGAGGTCTGAGATGATATTGATGTCCTGGCACAAATTCTTCAGCTTCAGGGGAGAGGTTAAAACTAGCACATTTCACCCTGAATTGGTGGAGGAGTTATTGTGTCCTCATTCTCATCGCGGGTGGAGATGTTGGGAGGCTTGGATCCACGTTTGGAGTCCTTGGCACTTCACAGCTTTGAAGTATCTTAATACGAATCCAGTCACTTGGTTCAATAGAGTGTCCTTCAGTGCTGGGCTGGTACTGAGCCACCTCTATCTGTGAATAAAAAGTCTTCACACATCTCATTAGGGCCTTGCAGTAATTTTGAATTGTATCATCAAGCAGGTGTATATGTCTGGCTAGGTCTAGATTGGTGTCTCATTAATATCTCATGAGGGGTCAAGTCCTGTTACTTGATTTGCTGTGGATCTCATAGTCATGAGGGCTATGGGCAGTGCATCTAGCCATTTTAGTCTTGTCTCTGCACATATTCTAGCCAGTTTGCTTTTCAGTATTCTATTATGTCTTTCTATAGCTCCCGGAGATTGTGGATGATACAGGCAATGGAAATGTTGCTGGACTTGTAATGTCCTGCACACTTCTCTTACCACCTGTCCAGTAAAATGTGATCTCCTGTCACTGTTTATGGAGCAAGGTATTCTGAATCTGGGGATCAATTATTTTAGCAATTTTTTGCTTACTGTTGTGGTGTCAGCCTTCACGCAAGGGTATGCTTCAACCCATTTAGAATACATACAAATAACTACAAGAACATATTGATAGGAACAACACCTGGGCATTTCAATAAAATCAATTTGTATATTTACAAAAGGTCCCCAGGGTGTGGGGTGCATGCTCATTTTGGTTTTTTATTTTTTATTTTTTTATTTTTACAGGCTTACCACTGTTATGAGCCTGGCATACCGCACATTGGGCACATCTGAGTTGCTGCAGATGTAAAATTTAATCCAAACCAATCTTTGTTAAACAATTCAATGATCCCCCCTTTGCTCACATGCGACAAGTCTATGGAGCATGTGAGTAATTTAGGGAAAAGAACTCTGGGCATCACTAGGCGGCCGTCCGAATGATGCCATAGAGTCTTTCGAGAGAAAGCAATTTGCCAAATTTCCATGTCCCTCTCCCCCCCCCCATTTTCTGGGGTCAAATTCTGGATAGCAGCAAGATTTTGCAATTCAGGTGTGACATTGCTATAAAGTCTGGCAAGGGGGAGAAATGCAGGAAGAATTGACCTTTTGAACTTAGGCTTGCCTGTCTTTTGCCAAGAAGTCGGGAGGGGTTAACAATAAAAATCTTTAGCAAGGCAAACCAAGCTTTAGAAAACTAACCAAATGCTACCTTTTAAAACACAACAAAGCCAAAAAATAAGGCACTTATGCAACCAAAGGTTTAAAAATACTGGGATGCCAAAACTATTAGCAATTAGAAGCTGCAATTTTAAAATGCAGTGGCAACTGTGATGGGATTCATAGATTATATAGAGTTGGAAGGGGCCTACAAGGCCATTGAGTCCAACCCCCCCATGCTCAGACAAGCTGAGCCAGATGAGCCACAAAGGGAGCACTTGTGTAACTTAAACTAGAACACTTTTCTTGAAAACCAGCCTAATAACAATAAAGTGAAACAGGAATTGCAATTCTTTTAGTATCTTGGTGCTACTGTGCTATGTTGCACCCAAATACTATTTTAACAAAAGTTTTCTGCTAGCTTGCCATAAAGCTACTAGCCAAGCATGAATTCTGAAATTAAACTGCCCAAATTAACCAACATGCCTTGTTGGTTTGCCTTTGGCAAAAACCCAACTAAGCATGGATTGTGTTAAAGAGGGGAGGGGTAAAATTCAGGGAAGCCCACTCTAACAAAACTGGGCACTAAAACTTAAAGGCAAAACTTGAATGTAGCCACAAACACTCATGAGTGTTGCTGCCATTTTTTAAATATTTTGTTTGATTTTTTCTAGCAGCTATAACAAATATTTTTTTCTTCTCATTTTGGGACTTCTCGCCTCTAGTTCAGATCTGAGGAAGTGTGTGCTTTGGTTAGGAGCACACTCTCTCTCTCTCTTCACTAAACACAGGACTGGTGGAGACTCCAAAAGGCACCAAAACTTTGCTTATGCTCAGGAACTCTTAGCACAAAAAGCTCACAAACGTTTTTGTTCTTGTTGTTGTTTTTCTTTAACACAACACAGGGTTCTTTGAGTACTTCTTAATATATATATATATTTAAAGATACGCATTCTCTTTTTTTGTTTATGTTTTTGACACTGCTTAACACAACTTTCTTTCAAATAGCTTTTTTCAAAATCTTTACTTCTTATCACATCTTTTACAACTTTCTTTTGCCTGCATAACTTGGGCAGAGAGGGTTTTATTTCCTTTTTTTTTTTTTTATGCCCTTCTGTTTGCAATTCTAATGTTTCTTTTGCATCTGCCCTTGTCCAACCTTTCTCTTGGCCTAGTTTTTCTTTTCCTTATCTTTTTTTCTTCTTTTCCACATTTTCCTAAATGGCCCTCTTCCCCCCCCCCTCCTCGGGGCAGAGGGGACAGTCTACATGCCTTTAAATAATCATCTCTTTTCTTTTTTTTTTTCAAAAACCTTTTGGCTCCACTCATTGGTGAAGCTCTTGAATCTTCTGTGAAAAATAGTTAACCATTTCTTTTTGAGCTTATCCTGCATCAGCTGTAGTCTCAGAGAAAAAGCCTGCCTTGATCAGGGGCAGACTCTTTCTGACCTTTTAAAGCTAACACAGTTCAATTCTCAAAAGGCACTAACACTTTGTTTATGCTCAGAAAACCTGCATTCTCAATACTCAGACTCTCTCAAAAATACTTCTTTCATTTACAGGTATTAATCTTGATCTAGTCAGTTTTAGGTTTCACTACTGTAGTAAGGGCATCTCTAGAATATTTCATTGCTGAAGCCTTCTATTTGTAGAACATTTAACTTCTTTGCTTTGACTCTGATTTCTCATAGAAGTGCATCAAGTAATTTTATTTGCATCTCTATCAATTTAACAGGATCATTAAACTTTGGATCAGTTACTGGCCATTTCTTTTTCTTTTTTTTTCTTTTTTCTTTCTTTCTTAAGACTACTGTTGGCAGAACAAGTCTTAACAGTCTCAAATTCTTCCTTGAATTTGACTGGTTCTTCTCACATGTTAGGAAATTATTTTACTATATTCCTTAAATCTCTTGGTGTCTATGGGTCATGGACAGCCATAGAGTCTTATCTCTTGCAGGTACCTCTTAGTTAGTGGAGCCAGGGTGACTGACCCATAATTTGGGGTGACTAACAGTCTTTGAGAAGGAACAGAGCCAGGCAAGGTGGTTGCTTCTGGGTTCTTAATTTTTCTGGGCATCTAGTTCCTTCTGTTAACTGCTCTTTCTGGCTAGGCAGAGGTGGGTTAGGGTGAAGGAGTGGCCACTGGGGTAGTTTCAGCATCATCATGCGAAAAGCTTCTACTTTCATCTTCATTTTGGGGTCTTTTCATGTAGGTAAGGATAATCATCTACAGGATCTTGCTTTTTCTTCCAAAAAATTTTTTTTTCTTCGCTAGCAATGGATATAGGAGCCAATGGTGGTGGTTGGCTGCAGGCCTGCTTAAATTTTAGTTGATCTTTTAATATATATATTTGAATCTTTCAAGCTTTTAAGCTTGGGATTCATGCATGCATTTTGAAGCTTCTTCATACCAATTAAAATACACTTCCCATTGAGTCTGAGGTACCTTACTTCCTCATGACTCGAGCGCTCCCCTTAAGTGCACTATCCTGTCCAAGTCAAACTTTCCTCCCAGTGGGAACTGTTTACTAGGATCATCCTTTTGTCATGACATTCCATTTCTCGAGAAATTTACACACCTACCTATGGCCATAAGGTGTGTACCTATAACATGCTAGCATTCCCTTGGGGGGGATCTCCTTTGATCTTGCACCCCCTATTCCTCACACTCATACAGGACACTCATCCAGGGCAAACTTATTGAGGGATGTTCCTCATTTGAGTCTCAGACAGCGGCTCAACACCTTGATCGGCTCACTCAGTCTTTCAACTGCGGCACAATCCCTTTTTGTCGGCTCAGTCAGTCTTATGACTTCAAATGGGACTCATGAGTCTTGGAAACAGGAAAAGGGATTTACTTGCTCTACTGGGACACAGGGTTCCACTACATACTGGTTTAGTATGTGGTTTAAGTCCTGGTCCTGATCAGCAGATTCATGAACAGTCACACGTCACTGGGTCACGAGGTTCCACTGAGCCCACTTGCTTTTGAAACACTGCCGATCATTGGGTTTCCCCTCACGAACAGGTTCAGGGCGTCTTGACTCAGTTTAAGTCCCAGACCTGGTCAGCAACTTATACACACTCATCCGTGAGAATTTTAGGAAGATGTGCCTTTTCCACACAGTAAAACCATGGGTACTGGGCAAATTGGGAAAAGGGAAAAGGGAAAAGGGTCTGTCTGTTGGGGCACGAGGTTCAGCTTTCGCCTAGTCCCAGCCCTGGTCAACAGCTCATAAATCTAGCAATCATACTTTCACAGACATGCATACAATCCTATAGGAAATTTCTTTCGTCTCTAAAACCTCATGGACTCAAAGTTCAGATCGCGTTGGAGGGAAAGGATGGTCTGCTAGAAACAGAAGGACACACACCAAAAACCCAAAAGAGATTTCAAAAGGTCTCTTACCTGGGTTTGGCGCCTGGGAGTTCAGTGGTGTTTCCCTGTTTCAGGCAGGTCCAGTCCCTTGAAGCGATCCGAGTCACGGCACCAAGATTGTTGTGGAAAAATTGATCTACTGCGTTGTGTTTTTAAGAGGTTCTTAGAGAGGAAAGTTTATTAGTGAATTCACGGATGGCATCTGAGCACAGTCAGGAATGCCAACAAGAACACAAGGGAGACACTTCCATTTATACTGAATAATATCATGTAGAGGTCAGGTGACAATTGAGTCAGTACAGGAAACAGAGAGACAATTCAAAAGGAGACATTTAAACAAAACAAAAGAACAGGTATTGCCCATCTTCCAGCCATCATGCTAATCAGTAGTCTTTCCCAAGGTGATAATCCCAAGGTGATACTGGCTCACAGTACTTTTAGCATAAGCAGGAAAGAGGCTTAGGCAAATCAATAGATGGGTGATTTGCCCTCATGGTTGTAATCTACAGAAGGTCAAGGAAAAGGTCTGACTTCCAGGCCTTTCTGTTTAAACTAAAGCCTGGACAAATTTTACTTCTACAGAATGGAGAAACTGCACAAAAGCTGGGAAACCACCAAACGATTGGTGGTCAGAGGAGAGGGGTATGGCCATATGGGGAGCCCCAGGTGGGCCAAATTTGGCCCCCAGGCCTGAGGCTCTGCACCCCTGGTGTAGAGACGTCACAGACAGGAAGAAGATCCTACTCTGATAAAGACACCATGCTACTTCAGTAAAGGGGGAAATTGGAACAAGCTCATATTCCTCCTAATCTTAAGAGGCAGTGGGAGTGCAAAAGTTGGTTTTCTGGGACCAAGCTATTTATAATGCTATCTTTCAGCATTAGATTACCAGGATTTGAAAGTGATCTAAGTATTCTGTTAGTGCTGCACTGCTCTTTACTTCCTCTGTAGCATCTTTCACGTTTCACTCTTGTAGACAAGAGTATGAGGCTAGGTACCCTATTTGTTTAACCCAATTAGGTGTCTTTTAGTGTGGTGAATGTTTTAGGCTACAATTCCATTTACCCAGGAATAAATCCCATTGAATTTTATGGGGTTTACTTCTGGGTAGACATGTATAGGATTGCGCTTATTAGTTGTGAAGAGAAAGCTGGTCCAGACAGCCCCCCTCCCGTTCCAATCCACACGGACTCCAACTCTGCCTAGGGCAGAAACCGCCGCCCCCGGGCAGCCTGGCCACCTGCACTCATTCACCTCCATGGGTCCTCTGCATATCCCCCCCCAGTAGTCCTTCCTTGTCCCAAACAAGATGAATGCCCTCGGACATGATAGTCGTCAAGACACCTGGTAGTCTCAAAGAGCTGACAAGCACCCCCAAATACCATGGGCCAAGGGAAGTGACAAAGAAGCCTGTTTTGCCTGAAGACAGGAGGGAAGGGGGGAACGAGGGGGGAGGAGGCAGAAGGTAAAGGTAAGCCACCAAGCCCCAGTTGTTGTTGTCTGGTTGGTGCGAAGCTGCACGGACGTCCAGAGCTCCAGTCCTGACTGAAGACCCAACCCCGGGAAGCCTCCCTGGTGAACAAAGCTATAGGCTTGGTTGCCGGCAAGACGCGGCTTTCGAGGAACTCTGATTGCTAGAAGGTAACCTCTGTAACACTCTGTTTCCGCTCTGCTCTTGTAAATAGTAAGTGCACAGGAGCCGCGTAAGAAGGGTTCTCCCGGCCCGGGTTAACCCGTTCGATCCCGGACTCACGCATAGGACCTGCAGTGGTCCTCCATTTTAGTCTTTTACATTAGAAGACTGGTATAGGGTTTAACGACTTGTCCATCTTTAGTAAACGTCCCGCATTTTGTTACATGAAATTCAGAAGTGTTAATAGCACCAGTGTAGTAAACAGTGTAGTGGTGTATTTTTGTGTCAACTAAAGGTGGCACACTACCAGTTAGGCCACACAAGTTAGGCCATTTTCAGCTTCAAAAGAAATGCTGCAGGGTTTCCCCTCCTTGGTAGACATGGAACATATACTTTGAAGAAGTGGGCTTTTGGTAAGTCATTTATCTAATAGGAAATTCCCTGCCAGCATTAACTCACAGAGGAGTAAAAATTGTCCAGCCCAAGCCTAAATACACTACAGAAAAGTAAAGGTAACTGAAAAATATGTTTGTTTTTTTGTTTTGTTTTAAATGAGTTGAAAGGGACTGCAACTGCAGTTCTATGTTTATTCCACAATTTCAGAATATGGCAAAGCTGCAGAATTTGGTACTGAAGAAAAAGAATTGGCATCCTACGGTTGTCATCCTGTGTACTCCTACTTGCTTCCGAGTAAACTTGAAGTAAACTCCATGAATCTCAGTTGTTTATTTAAAGCCCTTTTCAGACTTTCATGTGCGGTAAAATGAACACAGGTGACTTTGCCACTAACCTTCAGGCTGCTCAGTAGAACATCTGTCGATACCCTGATCACATGGTAAGAGCCCTCCAGACATACAGCTGTTGAAAGTGGGGGAGTGGGTCAAGGTGGAGTGTGCTGCATAAGGGCTTTTTCCTTAACCAGTGGATGGTGGTCTACTTTGGGCTTTGTAAACTTCCTGCTTTTGTTGCCTGCTTAAGACTGCAAAAATAGAGTGGTTGTCAAGTTCCTGGCAAACTGTAATACAAGCCGTGTTTGGCTTCCTGGGTCATAAGTTGTGCAGGCCTACTTTAAAGTCCGTGGGTAATGCCCAATCATAAACCATTGCGTTAGATCCATTAAATCACACTTAGTTCCCTTTGAAATCAATTACTAACTTTTCACATTCATTTCAATGGAATCTTAAGTTCTTTGGTTTCAACCCATTGGTTTCAGTGTGTGTATGAATGCTTAATTCGGCATAGGATTGGGCTGAAAAACCTCAGAATGGAGTTTTATAGAAGAGAAGTGAGCAGAAGGTAAGTCTCCAGATGTTTTGAACTTCAACTCCCAGAAGCCCCTGCCAGCATGGCTAATGGTCAGGTATGCTGGGAGCTGAAATCCAAAACATCTGGAGATCCCTTTCTGCCCACCCCTGCCATAGAATTTCCAGTGGCTAGTGGGTTCAGCCAGCTTCAGTGCCCTGCATAGCTAATTGCTCCTCCCTATTGCTAGCAAAAGCAGAATAACTTCTACAGATTAAATTATATGCAATAAAAATGGTATTGAAAAACAGTGCTGCATTCAAATGAGATTCTGGGTACTTAAGAGGGTACACTCAAATCACAGAAATGTCTGAATGAATAATAGTGCAATCCTGTGAGGGTGCCCGCAACCCTCCGAACCCAGAGGATTGCAGGCATCCTGTGCAGGGTGAGAGGAGCGCGGCGGATAGAATATCCGCCATGCTTCCCTCACCCTCGGAAACATCTAGACTGCCAATTTTGGCCGTCTAGATGTTTTTCCTCTCCTCTTTGTGAGGAGAGGCTGAGGCACCGCCTGGATTCCTTGGAATCTGACAAAGCCTCACTCCTCCCCTGCCCGTCCTCAGGAACACCCCCCCACACATGGGAACCGAAGACGGAAGACTATCTTTGGTTCCCTGCTGGCACGAAAAGAACCACGCTGGCTATGGGCGGAGGCGGGGGGTGCTCCACAGCGCTGCGACCTCGGAAAAGATTTCCAAGGTCACAGGGGCTTCCAGCCCTAATCCTATGTCTCCCCATCCAAGGTTGGAGGGACATAGGATTGTACCCTTAATGTTGAATTCCAGATGGGGCAGCGGCTTTAACCTTTTGCAACAAAGTGTGTGTGTGTGTGTGTGTTTAAATCTATTTAGGGTGCAATCCTTTGTATAGTTAGATGGAAAAAAGTCTGATAACTCTCAGCATTCCCCAGCCAGCTGGCTGGGGAATGCTGGGAGTTGTAGGACTTTTTTCCATCTAAACATGCATAGGATTGCACCTTTAACTATTGATTTTTCTGTCTTTCTCTTTAATAGATATTTTCAGGATGGTTCACATAAAAAAGAATAAGCAATAAAATTGGGGAAATACACAAAGCAGCTGCAATCATTAGAGCAGCATAATAAAAAAATAGCAGCATAAAAATGCTGGGTTATTAAGTATTAAAATCCCAGAAGTTTAAAGGCCTGGGAAAATTAAAAGGTCTTCACCTGACTCCCAAAAAACATTAAACTCTCAAAATACCAGGGGAGTACAGCTGACCTCTCTGCCCTTCAAGCTTATCACATGCATCAGGAGGGGAGTGATGGGCTGGGTCCAGGAGATGCTTAATGTCTCCTTATGAGAGGGAGTAGGCCATGATGAGGCCGTTTCTTAAGATACCACCAGTCACAAATATCCATTTCTTAGGTAAGGTACTTGAGCAGGGAGTTGCTGGACAACTTCAGTCACTCATGGTGAGGCAACTTGGCAGCCTCCAGATGTTTTGGATGACAATTTCTATAATCCCTGACTGTTGGCCGTGCTGGCTTTGCCTGATGGGATTTGGAGTCCAAATCATCCAGACGGTCCCAGGTTGCCTACCCTGTATCTTGATCTGTTTCAATCTGGTTTCACAGACCTGGTTTCAGCATCGAAAGTACTTTGGTTGCCAGAGAAGAACAGGCTGACGGTAACACCGCTATTTCTCTTGGTCCTCTTGGTGGAGGGTAGTCTGTTGCCAACAGCATTGTCTCTTTGGCTCTGGGCAAAGAAATTTTTATTTGCCCAGGCTTCCAGTGGGGATTGTGAACTGGCTGAGTTTTCTATGCCCTCTGTTCTGTTTTGTGTTGGTTTAATTGTGGTTTTATACTGATGTTTTTACTAGTGTTATGCACTCCCTCCTTCCCTGAGCAGTGGGTATTTCGAGGGGTAGCGCTTAAGCATTCATAACACTGTTTTGTTGCATGCTGCCCATACTGTTTTACTGAAGGGTGCCCTAAAAACCCTTTATATATAATTTTATTTATTTGTGTGAGAAAAACCTTATGCATGTGTTCAGCCTAACACATGTGGGCTTAATTGTATGTGTAAAGGGGGAAGGAGGTGGGTGGGCAAACCCAAGCTGGCAGAGACCCCATCACCCCTCCAACGGGGCCTCGGTCCGCCGACTTGGCTTTGCTGCGCACAGGGCTTCCCTGAAATGGAAAGCCTGCATGCAGCGAAACGGCAACATAGGAGAATCCCTACTGTTATCTCTCATCAGTGAGAACTTCTCTCATCACCTTCTCCCCATTTTCCAGTAGAGGCAGAGGACTTATGGAGGGGGTGGGGCTTGCACTGCCGAGGGGTGGGCCATTCCCTGGTATAGGCAATGTAGGGCCACACATGCTGGGCCCACCCCGAATCCCCATCCTCTCCAGCCTGATAATTCAGGGTTCCCAATTGCAGGGAGGCTTCTAAGTGTGTTCAACTGAACACGTCTAGAATCCTACTTTGCACCTTCCAGATTCTCACAGGAAAGTCGGGGCTGGAGGGGGCAAGGGCCAGTGTGTGTACCCTCACACCCGTTATACTAGCCTTCCCCAACCTGGCTGGCAGGCAGGGGATGCTGGGAGTTGTAGTTCAACACATCTGGAGGGAACCAGGTTGGGGAAGCCTGCCCCTACACACTTGAGCCCTCTCGTGGTTAGGCTGAACACCTGTTAAATGTTTCAGCTTCTTCCTTCCTCAGCAATCTGACATTGAACTGTTATTAGTATCCGTTTTTTAAAAAATTCCCAAGAACGGTTTCTTATTCAAACAAAAAGGTCCTTGTAACTTTTATTTTCATTTGCTTTAACATAACAATTAAACGTTGCTCCTCTGAAATTATTGGATACAAAGAGTTAATTTGTGTGTGTTGTCCCCCAGGCTATTGGTGCTGGTGGACTTCAACGTGCATTCGGGGGCTGCCCTCACGGGGGCACCTCGGGACTTCATGGAGACCATGGCTTCCTGGGAGCTGCACCCTGTATTAACTGGACCTACCCATGTAGCCGGGCATGCACTGGACTTGGTTTTTGTTTCTGGAGAGGGGGGAAATGATCTGGAAATCGGGGGTATATCCACCCCCCCCCCTGTCATGGTCAGATCACTATCTGGTGGGGTTGGATTTCTCGATGCCACAACCCCTCTGCAGGGGTGAGGGACCTATTAGGATGGACCGCCCCAGGCATCTTATGGATCCGGATGGATTTCTGAACGCGCTTGGGGAATTGGAGCACACAGACGGTAGCTCGGTCGAGACCCTGGTGGATGACTGGAATGCTGCAATCACCAGGGCATTAGACTGAGTTGCCCCGAAGCACCCTCTTCGCCTAAACAGAGCTCGCGCGGCACCATGGTTCACTCCGTCGCTGCGAGCTCTGAAACAAGAGGTGAGAAGGCTAGAGCGCCGATGGCGTAATTCCTGCTTCAAAGACGATCGAACACAGGTCAGAGCTGCATCTTCAGCATACCGGGTGGCGGTGGAGGCAGCAAAAAAGAAATTCTATGCTGCCTCCATTGTGTCTGCGGAGTGCTGCCCCAGGAGGCTGTTCCAAGTGGTTCGGAGCCTGGTCGGTCCAGTTGCTCCGGATCCGATGGAACAATCCAAAGCCTCCTGTGAGGCTTTAGCGAAGCACTTTGCAGATAAAATTGATCGGATTAGGAGTGGGATTTCGCGCGTCGTGGATACAAGAAGTGAGTGGGAGGAGGCCAATGGTAGACCGGTCTTGTGGGATCAGTTCCAGCCTCTTCCTTCTGATGAAGTGGACAAGGTGCTTTCATCTGTGAAGCCAACCACCTGCTTGCTTGATCCTTGCCCGTCCTGGCTTGTTATGAGCTGCAGGGAGAGACTGGGTGAGGGGATCAGGGCGGTAGTGAATGCCTCCCTCGATGAGGGAGTGGTCCCATCAGCCCTTAAGGAGGCTGCAGTAAGACCACTTTTAAAGAAGCCCTCCTTGGATCCCCAAGACCTGAACAACTTTCGCCCAGTCTCCAATTTGCCATTTCTGGGCAAGGTGATTGAGCGAGTGGTGGGGGCTCAGTTGAAGGCACACTTGGATGAAGCCGATTACTTAGATCCATGCCAGTCGGGCTTCAGGCCTGGACATGGGACGGAAACGGCCTTGGTCGCCTTGGTGGATGATATGAGGAGGGCCTTGGATAGGGGCGAATGCTCCTTCCTAGTCCTCCTCGATCTCTCAGCGGCTTTTGATACCGTGGACCATGGTATCCTCCTGGACCGCCTGGAGGGGTTGGGTATCGGAGGCACTGTGTTACAGTGGTTCCGGTCCTTCCTCTCTGGAAGGTATCAGAGGGTAGTTCTTGGGGAGGAGGCTTCGGACCCTCGGCTGCTCACTTGTAGGGTGCCGCAGGGTTCCATCCTCTCTCCGATGCTATTCAGCATCTACCTAAAGCCGCTGGGGGCTATCATCAGGAGGTTTGGGGTGCGGTGTCATCAATATGCGGATGACACGCAGCTCTACCTCTGTTTCAAGTCCTCAACGAGGTTGGCCGTTGAGACCCTGTCCAAGTGCCTGGAGGCAGTGGGTGGCTGGATGGGAAGGAACATGTTGAAACTGAACCCCGAGAAGACCGAGGTACTTCTGGTGGGAGACAAGGGAAGGTTAGGGGATGTTGACCTGGTGCTGAATGGGGTACATCTCCCCCTGAAGGACCAGGTCCGCAGCTTGGGGGTCATTCTAGACTCCCAGCTGTCCATGGAGGCTCAGGTGTCAGCTGTGAGCCGGGCAGCGCTGTATCAACTCCATCTGATACGGCAGCTGCGCCCCTACCTTCCTAATCATCTGCTCCCATCAGTGGTTCATACCTTGGTCTCCTCTCGCCTAGAGTACTGTAATGCGCTCTATGTGGGGTTACCCTGGAAGACGGTTCGGAAGCTTCAGCTGTTACAGAACGCGGCGGCTCGCCTGAGTAAGGGCAGCCGCCGGCATGATCACATCACACCAGTGCTTAATGAATTGCACTGGCTACCAGTTGCTTGCCGAGCCGAATTCAAGGTGTTGGTTTTGACCTTTAAAACCCTACACGGCTCCGGCCCAGTTTATCTCAAGGAGCGCCTCCAGCAACATCAAGTAGGCCGCTCAACAAGATCTGCCACAGATGGCCTTCTCCTTATCCCATCAGCCAGAGCAGCCAGGCTGGTGGGGACTAGGAAGAGGGCCTTCTCTGTGGCGGCCCCCACATTATGGAACTCCCTCCCTAGTGACCTTCGCCATGCCCCCTCCGTGATGAGCTTCCGCCGTGCATTAAAAACATGGCTGTTCAGGCGGGAATATGGGGTGGGTTAGGATTTTAAAAGAATTTTTTTATACTGTTTTAATTATCGTATTGTTTTACTGTATTTTAATTGTACATCGCCCAGGGTGGCCAGATGGCTGGCCAGGTGGGCGATTAATAAATATAATAAATAAACAAACAAACAAACAAATAATTGGATGTGAAGCAAAAATTGAATTGAAACTGGAGGCTTAAGGCCTGTGGCTTACGCTGGCTCAGCTTGTCTGAGTGTGGAAAGCTAAGCAGGGTCAGGCCTGGTTATTACTTGGATGGGAGACCCCTTCTCTAGTTTCCTGCATTGAGCACGGGGTTGGATTCGATAGCCTTGTAGGCTCCTTCCAACTCTATGATCTATGAAATCTAATGTATGCAAAAGCCTTTAGGAAAGTACATTTCAGACTGGATAAAAACTCTAGGTAGTATAGTGGAGCACTAGTAATACAGTAATACTAGTAATACAATACTGTGCACTTAAATAAAGGAATTCCTGACACCATAATGAGATTAGAGTTACAGTTGAGATGATGATTCACGTTCTTTCCTGACTTGTGAAATTATTACCTATCCATCCAGAACAATCCGAGACTGGCAAGTCAAGTTTTGCATAGGACTATAGCTTGAAATATTGATTAAGCAAAGGGTGATGCAACATTTGGAAATATTGCCTGCGAGTTGCTAAACTTAATGAATGGAAAGCAAATAAACCTGATTATACATACCAAAGAAGGGACAGATACCTAACGAGTAAATTGACAAGAAAGAAGTACTGTTGGTGGGTGGTTCATCTATTCCAGGAAGAGGCTGTTTACCGTGTTCTAGATGCTGTTGCACCTCCCCTTAGGATCAGCTTTACAGTGTGGTAATTCTCATAGATCCAGCTTTATTGTATTTGCTCCAGAACACAGATGGGTTGGTCACAATTAGAGATGTGCTGACGCTGGGAAGTCTGTCTCATTTGAGCTCAACGGTCTTTCTGCCCACTTCTGATCCAATGATCAGAAGCAGGCTAAGTCAGGGGGGTTTCTGCAGACTTCCATCTGTTTTCATCTGTTTTAAGTCACTGTGAAGTTTTAGCTGTCCCTCAGGTTGTTTGACTTGGTTCTATTGCTGCTGTTTTGTCATTTTATTGATTTTTGTATTAATTAATTGCTTTTATATTGCCAATTAGACACCCTGGAAGCCCTAAAGGTGCAGGACATACATTTAATTAATAAATAAAATAAAATTCCTATCTCTTTTTAGGCCACTTGGGCTGCCGTCCTCTACCCACTAACTTGGGAGTAAGTCCCACTGTGCTCATGTAAAGGATTGAGCTGTTAATAATTGGTATCTTCCTCCTCCGCAATTAGTTTTGTTCTAGTGCATCTTTAAAATGGGAAAACAAGGACTGCATGCAGCATTCTAGGTTTGTATACACACATCTGTAATTTTCCCTTAGTGTCACTGATGAATTGGATCTACAATATGGGGATAATACCAACCACCAAACTCCTTCTCAGTAGGATATTTTAATTTATGATATTGTTTACCAAGTGCTCTGAAGGTGAAAAGTGCTCCCTAAGTGTTTCCAATTAATCTAATTGCTAATTGTTCTTGGTAAGGATTTTGCCTTGTGATTTCATTGCAGCCATAACATGTGTGTCCTGAGGTGTGGCTAGAAGGCATGTTAGATGTCACGTTCTCCACTGCAGTTCCAATAATAGCTTTGTTTATCTACTTGTGTTTTGTCTCTTTGCTTTAAAAAGAACAGCCATAAGCTATCCCTAACTTGAGGCATATCCAAATAAATAAGAATGCCCCATGTATGTGCTAAAATTAAGACTTTTTTCATAGCTTCATTTCACTTTTAGTAGATTATTCCCTCATGTAATTTGTAATGTTTATGCCATACACACAAATATTAGAGAGGATTTTTTCATTAAAAATCTTAATCTCAGACCTTACTTCTGTGATGCTCAAGGGTGCATCTTGACCCAGGAATCTAGCCCCTGTTCCTCACTGAATATGGGTAAACTGCTACCACTCCTTCACATTCTGGCCCTGATCAAGAAAAGCCTTGGGAGGGGTATGATGATACCATGGGGATAATTCTGCAGGCAAGGATATGAGTCTTTCTGGTCCCTGTTGGATGTAGACTTGGTGGTTCTGCCTCCCCTCTTCTCTCTTTGCGTCACCTTCGTAGAGTAGAGCAGAACGGCCAACAGCACAAGGGAAAATCCTGAATCAAACAGAGCAGAGACCCAAAGTACACATTAACTAAGACAGCAATCCTGTGGTCCCTAGACAGCATCCCAGGGACCATAGGGTTTGTTCAGAAAAAACCCTCCAAGGTCCTAGACAGAGCTCTGGCCTCAGAGGGCTTTTTCCATGGTCAGAGCCCCCCTACTGGCTCTTCCCAGCCACTGCAGAAAGGCTTCTGTGGTCGCTCCTGTCTAGGAGGCCGGAACTCTGACCTTGTGGCAAGGGAATGGGTATGTGGGGGCATGCCTGTGGGCAGGGAAGGAGTGACTGAGGATACGGGGCTCCTAAGCCCTCCCAGCCCCCAACCACACCCCAGCACAGAGGGAAGGTTAGATAAGTTCTAAGGCTCATCAAAGTGATGTTTCCTTTTTGAAGAAAAAAGAGGCAAAAAATGCCTCCCATGCTCCTTCTGTCCTGCTGGCAAGAATCTGGTAGGGCTTTGGACAGAATGGAGCCTCCGAGATCACAGCACTCCATCGTCCAGGCTCCTCACCCATAGGATTGCTCCCTAAGTGTATTGGATTATTGTACACAGCAGAGAATGGGAAAGGGGGTTCAAGACCGCATAAAAGAAACAAATCTGATCTATCTGTCCTTGCCATAATTTGATAAACTGGTGGGCAAAAGGAATCTCGGTGTTTTCAGGCCTATGTGTGGGAAAGCCACCTCAAATTCGAAAGAAGGGACAGTCTTCCAGGGACAAGGGGCTCCAGTCAGTTCTTAGGAGTTGGAGCTAGGGTGGTCTTTATGGAAACAGGGCAAAGCAGGAAGCACTCCGGACGCCTTGACAAGAGCAATGGACAGATCAAAAGGACAGAAGAGTAGGCGGAGATCTTTCCTACTACTGGGAAGGAGGCGTCAGCCCTCGTGTCACACAGAACAGTTTCTCTATTGCTGTCTTAGCTATGCATACCTCACACCTTCTGTCTACGTGGGTGTTAATTGGATGTGAAGCAAAAATTGAATTGAAACTGGAGGCTTAAGTAATATATGCAAAAGCCTTTAGGAAAGTACATTTCAGACTGGATAAAAACTCTAGGTAGTATACTGGAGCACTAGTAATACAGTAATACTAGTAATACAATACTATGTACCTGTTCTTTGTGAGGGAGTGCAACCCCACCTAGAACATGGAAACTCCCCAATTCCCATACCAGGGAACCACCCAGGCATAGACTCTCTGGGCAGGTTTGCACGTCACTTTAAACCCACAGAGGTTCTGAAACCTCTGTGGGTTTAAAGTTGCCTCAGGCCCCAGCTGTGCAACTCATGTCAGGCACAGCAGAGGTGCAGAGGAGCCGCCTCTCCCCCCAGTCCTCTGGTCAGTATCCCAGGGGATACCGTGGGAGCACTGAGGGGAGAGGAGTTGGGATGACAGTTGGCGAGAAGTGCCCAATTGGCACTTTTTGCCAGCTGTCAGAGGCTCCTTGCCCTTGCTCGGTGGGGTTGCATCCCCTCTGAGCAAGGGCAAGGAGCCCCCCTCAGCTGGCCCACCGTCTCCCCCTGACCCCACTCACTGCTGTCTCCGCCCACCCCCCTTCCCAAGCGGGAAGAGGGCACATGGCAGCCGCTGCCACGGCAGCATGCGTGATGGGGGGGTCTGGTGCATGTGCACACCAACCCCCCGTCGCATCCGCCAACGCCATAACTGCACCTCCTCGCCCCCCTGCTCCCACTGTGCTGTGACGCCCATGGGCGCCACAACCCAGCGGCGGGAGTGGCACTTTCTTTCCCTCCTGCCTGCCACGCTGATAGCCCAGCGGGTCGATCGGCATAGGAGGGAAAGGATGCACAGGAAGGACCTGCTGTGCTGGTGTTCCTCAAGAGGAAAGCTAGCACAGCGGGTCCTTCAACAGGCTGGTACGCAGTGCAGAGGTAAAGGAGGCGGCTTCTGGCCGCCTCCTCTACCCCTTAGCCACATCCCCGCCTATCCTTTTGCCTGGCCATGGAGAGGAAGGAGCTTCTTAAGCTGGCCAGGCAAACGGACAGGCAGCCATGTGGAGAAGGGGTTGAGCGAGCCTCACTGCCCACGCTGCCGGCACTGGAGAGTAAGGTAAGTTGAGGGGGGTGACCAGGCCGGGGGGCTGCTGTGTGCCCTCTTCCCACCTGGAGGAGGCACGCTGCAGACACCAAGGGCTTCCCCCACGCTGCTGCCAATGCAGGACTTCAGCAGCAGTGCTCAGGGAAGCCGATGATAGACAGCGAAGTGCCACGTGAGCACTAGGCCAGCTGTCATCAGCCAGAGCCCCATGGCCATAGCGGCAGCCATTGTTTGCCGCTCTGGCCAAGGGGGTCTATGCCCCTTTTGACTTATAGAAGGGTTAGTGTGTCATCTGGGTTCGGATGACACACTAAACCTCAGTAGGTTTACTAAACCCTACTGCAAGCCATGGCTTAGTAGGGGGGTTAAGGAGAGTATGCCCCTGCCCTATACATTGGCCCAATAACAAATTGAGACTGCCCCATGGTTGTCATAGAGGCCATGAAGGAGATGATGTCCCCTGACAGAGTTTAATAGGAATAGTCGTCTATATTGAAAATTACTGTATAATTTTTGTGTATGGATTCAGGAAATGTCATTAAAGGCTGGGACTTAACATTAGGGAATCCCTAGTCATTGCCCGGTATTACTGGAACTCCCCGAATTTCATGTTTACTAACCCACAAAAAGGTTTGAGTATTTTTGGAACATTTTTAACCCACACAATGGAAAATGAATCTATTAATATCAGACACAGATTTATAATCTAGAATTTTGAGTTTCACTCCTATAAAGAGAATTTTTAACTGAGCCTGAACTGGAAAAACAAACAAACAAACATACCTCAGACCAAATCTTTATCTCCACCCCACCCCCAAACTGAAATGGAACCTGAGCTGCTGTTTGGCTGCCTCTGTTGAAGCAGAATGTAATCTTAAAATCTATTTAGATTACTGGTTAAAAAAAAAAAAAGCTAGGTTAAAAACAACAACCTGTTGTAGTATACTTGTTGGCTCCAAGCACAGTGAATTACCACTTCACTGTATTTGTAAATGGCATTTCTGGGTGCAGATATCCTGAAGGCCTATACGGAAAGGGGTGAATAGGCATAGTAGGGTCTGCCTACCCTTGCAGAGAAGTAGACGGGGTCAGAATTATCCCTGCAAATCTCCAACATTGGAAATTCCCAACGCTGGCTGAGAATTAGCTAAAGTGCCCTTTCATCATGCGTTCACTATCCCTGGCATCAGAAGGGTGGGCGTCTCCAGGTACCCCCACCAAATGAGGCAAGGTAGGTGGCTGCTAAGTGGTGGTGCCCTATTGAAGAATGCCCTCCCCAGGCAGGCTAAGTTGTCACCTATAGTGTAGTCTTTCAGTGTCAAGTGAAGACCATTTTATTTTCCCAGGCTTGTCGGTTTTTAAAAACCTGCTTGGGTGCTTTTTAGATGTCGGACACTACTGTTGCTGCTTTTTTTCCTGATGTTGTCTTAATTTGTTTTTAATCTTTTGTCTTTGTTTTGTATTTTTTATTTCATTTTATGATTTCATTTTACTTTTTGTATGTCACCATTCGCTTTTTGCTAATGGCTGGTATAAAAATGCTATGAATAAGAGAGCAGCGCGCAGGGCACTAACCCTCACCCACTGGGCCAGGGACTGCTTTGTTAGCAAAGGGGAGGGGAGTTCATGCTCTGTCCCTTTCTCTGAAGCCAGCTGGCTGCTTGGCTCAGAGCCAGGGATCAGCTAAGCCCTCAGCCAGTCCCCAGTTACAAACCTAGTAGCCCAGGGCTTCACTGGCAGGAAAGCAGCACAGATTAACTCTTCTGCTCAAGCCTGCCTGTCCCTCCAGGCTGAATCCTCCACTGCAAGCTGAGCAGCACAGTGCTGGTGGGGAGAAAGAGCACCCCTCTGCTCTTCTTACTCTAGTGGTTCCTTACAGATAGGAAACATCTTTTGTTGGGTTTGTAGTCTCAGACTGATTAGCACTCCCCTTGAAGGAGAAGGTCCATAGCTTGGGGGTGCTCCCAGAGCCATCTTTGTCACTTGAGGCTCAAGTGGCCTCAGTGGCAAGGAGTGCCTTCTACCAGCTTCGGCTGGTGGCCCAGCTATGCCCCTATCTGGACAGGGATAGCCTGCTCTCAGTAATCTACTGATCTCTAAACTAGACTACTGCAATGCACTCTATGTGGGGCTGCCTTTGAAGACTGTTCGGAAGCTGCAGCTTGTGCAAAATGCGGCTGCCAGACTTATTATGGGGACCAGAAGGTCTGAACATATTACACCAGTTCTGGCCCATTTGCACTGGCTGCCAATATGCTTCCGAGCTGAATTCAAGGTGCTGGTTCTAACCTATAAAGCCCTACATGGCTTAGGACCACAGTACCTGACGGAACACCTCTCCCAACTGCAATCTACCTGGGCACTGCGCTCAACATCTGGGGCACTCCTCTGACTGCCACCTCCCAAGGGAGGCTCGGTTGGTGGCAACGAGGAGGAGGGCCTTTTCAGTGGTAGCCCCCCAATTGTGGAATAAGCTCCCCACTGAGGCCCGCCTGGCGCCAACCTTACTATCTTTTCAGCGCTAGGTTAAGACTTCCCTCTATGCTAAGGCATTCGATATTTAATCTGTTCAAAATAGCACATGGGAGGGGGGAGGGGGGTGACCTGTAGACTTAGTTGTATTAACCTTCAGTGTTGTATATTTTAAACTGCGTTTTTAATTTTGGTTTAAATTTTTTTAATTACAATGTTGTTTTATTGTTGGTTTTATCTTGATTTTATTGTATGAACTGTTGTGAACCGCCCAGAGAACTTCGGCTGTGGGGTGGTATAGAAATGAAATAAATAAAATAAAATAAATTATACACACACTCAGTAAAAGCACCTTGAAGCCTTTCTTGCCACTATTGGTGTACATGTGTGAAAGACAGAAATGCAGTTTTAAAGGAGCTGGCCACAGATCTGATTGCCGCATGGATTTAAAGTTGCATTTAAACTTCTCAAATGATAAAAATCACAGGGAGCAGATATTGTGTCTGAAGCATATTTTTAGCCCTCCGCCCACCATTTTTTCCATAGAATTGTACACTGTTGAAGACTGCACTTTCACACTTTAACCTCTCTTCCATATATGGACGTGACTCTTTGGTAACTGTTACTACACATCATACTTTAAAAGTTAGAAAATTATGCAAGCACTGATTGAGTGGTGGTGGGTTTGGTGGGAGGAAATACTGTATATTCAGCTAAGGGAAGGGAGAACAGCAGGGAGAACAGCAGAAAATGCCATACTCCGCTGGTGCTGGCTTTGGCTTCCTCATGAGATACATACACATGCCTCCCCCACCCCCCCACCAAAGCAGAGGTAGGCAAGCTTTTTGGGCTATGGGCATCTTTGGCAATTTGAGAAACTATCCTGGGCACCACCACAAAATGGCTGCCATGGGAGGCATGGCAAAGGACAAGTAACCTGCCCAAAAGACAAGTACAAGGCAGTTTGAGCCCCAAGACACTAAACAATTACTTTGAACCCAGTTTTCAGCACCAGCACAAGCCTATTCATAGCAATCCCAGCTACTGGTAAGAAAATGGGTGCGTTCGCATGTCATGCCAACCCAGGCTGCCAGTAAGCCATGGTGGTTGGTTGTCGTGCGAACAACCCATGGTGAGCCTGACAGACGATCAGGATCACCATGGGTGGTTGGCCCCCTCCTCCCCCCTCGGTCCTCCCACAGGTATCCCAGGGACACCATGGGAGGAATGAGTCACACACATCCCACCGCTGCGAGTTGTTTTGCACTTGCTGTGGCTTCCCCCCTTGAAACTTTTTTTTGGGGGGGATTTCAAAATTTAGCTATCAAGCCAACTTTCACGATCCGCATTTTGGCAACTACAAGCAGTCCCTTCAAGGTGCCCCAGTGACATGTTGGAGTGGCTGCCCATGGTTGCCCAGCCTTTAAAAAAAAATTTTCCCCACAAAACACACTGCACAAAATTAAAAGAAAAGAAATTAGCCGCAGTTGAGAACTGTGAACTTTTGGAGTTGCATTGTGGGGATTTGAAGCATATATGTCTGTGTATCTCCCAGTCCAAACCCCCCATTTCCCACTCAAAATCCTCTTTTTAAAGGGACCCAAGATTTTGACAGCTAGATGTCAAAGCTGTCAAAACTCCTCTTTCCCTGGAAAAAGGCAGTGCAGTGTTCATTTGCACTTTCCCGAGCACCTAGAGCCTAAGGACAAAGTACAAAATGTGCACTCGGGTGGGAACTAAAACTGGGGAGAGATGAGGATCTTGCTGTAAAGGGGGTGTAAATCTGAAAAGACACCATTTTCGTAGCTAAAGATCACTCACGCCTTTGATTTTTCTTGACAGCTCTCTGACAGCTGTCAAGGAAAACCAAAGGGGGTGGTATATATTTGGATCCTTTTCTGGACAATGTCCCGGGTTGGTACCTGCTGCCCCTCGGCGCCACCAGCCTGGTTCCATTGTGATTCAAGTGGAGTCTGTCCCTCTTGTACAGGCCCGGCTTGTCCCAAAATGTTCCCTAGTGCCTAACAAATCTGAACCCCTCCTCCCTGCACACCATCTCATCCACACATTGAGACGCCTCAGCTTTGCTTGTCTGGCTCTTCCTGTGCATGGAACAGGTAGCATTTCAGAGAAAGCCACCTTGGTGGTCCTGGATTTCAACCTCCAACCTAGCAACCTAAATTTGGCTTCCAGGACCTTACAGCTATGTTTCCCCATGTCGTTGGTACCAACATGGACCATGACCACTGACTCGACCCCAATACTCTACAAAGCTGTCTAGACACCACGTCTTGATATGCCTCTCCTAAGACTTAGTTACTGGCAGTAAGAACTTTAAACTAAAATATGCTGGTATTTGGGGGGATTTGGTCCTGCCTTTTTTTCCCTTCAGCCCCACCCACCACTGGCATGTGGCCCCCCAAGAGCTTCTCTAAAATGAAATTCAGCCCTTGGACTGAAAGATGCTCCGCACCCCTGACATTGTGTGTGAACTGGGCCATTATTTATATATATATATATGTGTGTGTGTGTGTGTGTGTGTGTGTTTCGATGTTTTACTGTGTTCTGTTGACGTGCTTACTTTATCTTTGCATGCTGCCTTGGAACCCACTTTTGTGGGTGAAGGAAGATATATACATTTTTTAAACAAATAAATTTTGAATCTCCTGTAATCAGATCTCCTGTCATATCTCATTTGATCCTTGGAGGGTTCACCTGGAAGCTCCATTTTGTACAGTTACTGTAGTAGGAAGTACTTCTACAGATATGTGGTCAGTGCTTTTTTTCTGGAGAAAAGGGTACCGGAACTCTTGGGTTACCGTACATTTCCTCGGGAGTAGATGGCGATTAAATTGTAATGCAATTAATAGAAGAAAAGGTGCTGGAACTCAGTTCCGGTGAGTTCCACCAGAAAAAAAGCCCTTTATGTGGTACAGTGCCAGCTCTCCCATGGGTTATGCAAGGGTTTTTTAACCCTCAAATAGCCCCCACCATCTGGGATCAGATGACATGACAAGCCACGGCAACCCCTGGCCGGGGCTTGCATATTCATAATGGTGGGTGGCGCATGCTGTGGCACTCCAAAGGTTAATTAACCCACAGTGGGCTGTGGTGTTGTCCGAACCACGTCATTCTTTCCTGGGCCTCCTAAACTAGCCTGCTGCCTTAGGTGTGGTGGAGGACACTATCCAGTTGCCCATACTGAAGTAAGATTCAGCTGCCAGTCCAGCTGGCTTCTGTATGTGGAAAGTGGAGGGGGCACGATCTTGTCCTTTGCCTCAGGCAGCAAAATCTCTTGGGTTGGTCCTGTTTTTAGGAGAATATTTGCAAGTGTGGTGTAGTGGTTAGAGTGTTGGACTGGGGCACAGAAGATCCAGGTTCTAGTCCCCACTCGGCCATGAAGCTCACTGGGTGACTTTGGGCCAGTCACGGACTCTCAGCCTAACCTACTTCACAGGGTTGTTGTGAGGATAAAATGGAGAGGAGGAGGAGGATTATGTAAGCTGCCTTGGGTTCCTTGCAGGAAATAAGGCGGGATATAAATATAATAAATAAATGGAGACGCGAAGCAGTGTTCAGTTTTCTGGCTGAAGAGTGGGGTATAAATGCAATAAATAAATAAATATAGCCACAGCCCTAAGAACTGGTAACTGATCCTTGTGTATTTTAGGCTATTATCCAGTTTAAAGTAGTTTCCAGCATGTATGCTATTCATCCCTTGGCCATAATTTAAAGTTTTCTCTTAGACTAATAGAGCCTCTGAAAAGAGAGAGAAAACAGGAGCATTTTTCCTATGAACTCACTGGCTCTAGAACAGCACAGGCTGTGAGAGGTGGTGGAGACTCTTACTTTCCTCATTTATTTATTTATTTTATTTATTTATTATATTTATCAATCGCCCATCTGGCCGGTCACCGGCCACCCTGGGCGATGTACAACCAAAATACAACAAAACACAATAAAATATAATAATTAAAACAATATAAAAAATTCTTATTAAAAACCTAACCCACCCCATATTCCCGCCTGAACAGCCATGTTTTTAATGCACGGCGGAAGCTCATCACAGAGGGGGCATGGCGAAGGTCATTAGGGAGGGAGTTCCATAATGTGGGGGCCTCCACAGAGAAGGCCCTCTTCCTAGTCCCCACCAGCCTGGCTGCTCTGGCTGATGGGATAAGGAGAAGGCCGTCCGTGGCAGACCTTGTTGAGCGGCCTACTTGATGTTGCTGGAGGCGCTCCTTGAGATAAGCTGGGCCGGAGTCGTGTAGGGTTTTAAAGGTCAAAACCAACACCTTGAATTCGGCTCGGCAAGCAACTGGTAGCCAGTGCAACTCATTAAGCACTGGCGTGATGTGATCACGCCGGCGGCTGCCCTTAATCAGGCGAGCCGCCGCATTCTGTACCAGCTGAAGCTTCCGGACCGTCTTCAAGGGTAACCCCACGTAGAGCGCATTACAGTAGTCTAGGCGAGAGGAGACCAAGGCATGAACCACTGATGGGAGCAGGTGATTAGGAAGGTAGGGGCGCAGCTGCCGTATCAGATGGAGTTGATACAGCGCCGCCCGGATGTACCCCATTCAGCACCAGGTCAACATCCCCTAACCTTCCCTTGTCCCCCACCAGCAGTACCTCGGTCTTCTCGGGGTTCAGTTTCAGCATGTTCCTTCCCATCCAGCCAGCCACTGACTCCAGGCACTTGGACAGGGTCTCAACGGCCAACCTCGGTGAGGACTTAAAACAGAGGTAGAGCTGCGTGTCATCCGCATACTGATGACACTGCACCCCAAACCTCCTGATGATAGCTCCCAGCGGCTTGAGGTAGATGTTGAATAACATCGGGGAGAGGATGGAACCCTGCGGCACTCCACAAGTGAGCAGCCGAGGCTCCGAAGCCTCCTCCCCGAGAACTACCCTCTGATACCTTCCAGAGAGGAAGGACCGGAACCACTGCAATACAGTGCCTCCCAAGCCCAAGCCCTCCAGACGGTCCAGGAGGATACCGTGGTCAACGGTATCAAAAGCCGCTGAGAGATCGAGGAGGACTAGAAAGGAGCATTCGCCCCTATCCAAAGCCCTCCTCATATCATCCACCAAGGCCGTCTCCCTCCCATGTCCAGACCTGAAGCCCAACTGGCACGGATCTAAATAATCGGCTTCATCCAAGTGTGCCTTCAACTGAGCACCCACCACCCGCTCGATCACCTTGCCCAGAAATGGTAAATTGGAGACTGGGCGAAAGTTGTTTAAATCCTGGGGATCCAAGGAGGGCTTCTTTAGAAGCGGTCTTATTACTGCCTCCTTGAGGGCTGATGGCATCACTGCCTCCTCGAGGGAGGCATTCACCACCGCCTTGATCCCCTCACCCAGTCTCTCCCTGCAGCTCATGATGAGCCAAGACGGGCAAGGATCAAGCAAGCAGGTGGTCGGCCTCACAGATGAAAGCACCTTGTCCACTTCATCAGAAGGAAGAAGCCGAAACCGATCCCACAAAACCGGTCTGCCATTGGCCTCCTCCTGCTCACTCCCTGTGTCCACGACGTACGATATCCCACTCCTAATCCGATCGATTTTATCTGCGAAGTGCTTCACTAAAGCCTCACAGGAGGCTTTTGACTGTTCCAGTGGGTCCGGAGCGACTGGACCGACCAGACTCCGGACCACTTGGAACAGCCTCCTGGGGCAGCACTCTGCAGACGCAATGGAGACAGCATAGAAATTCTTTTTTGCTGCCTTCACCGCCACCCGGTAGGCTGAAGATGCAGCTCTAACCCGTGTTCGATCGTCTTCGGAGCGGGAATTTCGCCATCGGCGCTCTAGCCTTCTCACCTCTTGTTTCAGAGCTCGCAGCGACGGAGTGAACCATGGCGCCGCGCGAGCTCTGTTTAGGCGAAGAGGGTGCTTCGGGGCAACTCGGTCTAATGCCCTGGTGATTGCAGCATTCCAGTCATCCACCAGGGTCTCGACCGAGCTACTGTTTGTGTGCTCCAATTCCCCAAGCGCGTTCAGGAATCCATCCGGATCCATAAGACGCCTGGGGTGGACCATCCTAATAGGTCCCTCACCCCTGCAGAGGGGTTGTGGCACCGAGAAATCCAACCCCACCAGATAGTGATCTGACCATGACAAGGGGGTGGTGGATATACCCCCGATTTCCAGATCATTTCCCCCCTCTCCAGAAACAAAAACCAAGTCCAGTGCATGACCGGCTACATGGGTAGGTCCAGTTAATATAGGGTACAGCTCCCAGGAAGCCATGGTCTCCATGAAGTCCCGAGGTGCCCCCGTGAGGGCAGCCCCCGAATGCACGTTGAAGTCCCCCAACACCAATAGCCTGGGGGACAACACACGCACATCAGAGACCACCTCCAGCACCTCGGCCAGGGAGTCTGTTGTGCAGCGGGGTGGACGGTACACGAGCAGAATCCCCAGACTACCCTTTGGACCCAACCTCCAGTACATGCACTCAATAAACTTGGTCTCCCGGAGAGGGAGTCTGGTGAGGACCAAGGACTCCCGGTAGATAACAGCCACTCCCCCTCCCGTCCCCCAACCCTTGGCTGCTGGGCATACGAGAAACCAGCCGGACACAAGGCCGCCAAAGTTGGAGCAGCGGCCTCGTCCAGCCAGGTTTCCGTAATACATGCCAGGTCCGCACCCTCATCCAGGATCATGTCATGGATTACAGATGTTTTTTGGGTAACGGACCTGGCATTACACAGCAGCAAATGCAAGGGTGGGGAAGGAGCCACACACACCCCAGTTATCCCTTGGCTCTGGGCAGGCCCGGAACAAGGGATAGATATTAAGCATCGATCCCCTGTTCCCCTTAATCGGCATGGCCTGCCCCTAGCACTCTGCCAGCGTCTGCCGCTCAACAATGGTATGTTTTGCCCCCCCCCAGAACTCCCCCCATCATCTCCCTGAGATGAACACATGCCCCCCCTGCTTCCGCCGATCAGGCGGGAGACCCACCCCTAAAACCAACCCCTAAAATCCCTAAAACCCCAACCCAGCTCAGACAGGAGGGTAGGCCCTCGCCCTCGTGCCACCCCCCAAGTGGCTCCCCCAAAGGGAGCTGGTAGATGTTGGTTCTGCTGGGGCAGCTGGCACCACTCCCCAATCAGTCCAGGGGGCAGCTCCTCCTGGCTGCTGCAGAGGCAGGGCCCCAGTCCAGCAGGGAACCACCAGGGAGGGGAAAAAGCTGGCTGCAGGTGGAGGTCACCAGCTTACCTCCCTCCCTGGAGAAGCCCAAAATGCTGGCTGGGCCGCAGGTCTTCAGGGCAGTTGCCCCACTCCTCCGCAGGCCGGCAGATAATAACCCACTGCTCCCTCTTCTATAGCCATATTGTTTCTGTTTCTGTGCTTTTTATATGTATGAGAACCGATCCAGTGTTTTTGATCCTATCTGCATCTTTGCTCATTTGGACCCCAGAATTGAGTGCTACTTGATCATTTCGGGGGGGGGGGAAACTATTTTGAGTCAGTAGTGTTGCAAAAGAGACTGTTTCCTTGTCACAAGATTGCTACAAAATAAATTTCCATAGAACATAACACCATATGGATTGTGACATCTATTTTGTGGAGAAAGCCTGACACGAGTATACATGTACACGCACACACCAGTCTCCGTCCTCCAGGTGAGGGGGGCGAGAAGGGGAGATTGGGTTACAGGGAAGCAGCCAGACAGACCGGCATTCCAGCAATGGAGGCTCTTGCTTGTAATCCACAAAACCCAGGACAGGACCATCAAGACCATCAACCTAACAGGGCAGTCTCAAAGAGCTGTAAAGTATCCAATACGTCACCTTCTTCCCGGGCAGGAATAAGCCCACCTGACATGAAGGGGCAGGCAATAGCCCCACCTGACCTAAGGGGCGGGAGAGCGGGAAACACAGAGGTAGAAAACCCCTCTCCCCTCCTTTTGTTGGTTGTTGGGAACCCAGGGTACTTTTGAGTACGAACCACCCTCCAGCAGCGGCTGGAGTAAGCTGTTTCCTTCCCCGGATCGGACAGACCCGGAGTTAGGCTGAAACTGACTAGCGTGACGTCTCTGATCTAAGGTAACTGACTAATCCAAATGCGCTAGCCTGGGAGCCTGTCATTGATAAACTTAAAGGTCACGTCAGGTCTTATTGACGTTGTAGTATTTCCTAGAAAGCTGTTAGTTCCGCTCCATATCCTGTGTAAATAAATAAAAGCCTTATTTGGCAGTTCAAAGGCTGAGTTTCCTTTTGTTTGTAAGAAACCTCTTAGGTGGTTTCTTTCGCTTGTACGGGCTGTAACACTGCACTGGTTAACGGTTAACCCGTTAAGCGCCAAACTCACGCAAAGGATCCAGGTGCTGATCCTTCACATATTTAATAGTAAGGCATAGCAGTTTGCCATTTAGCAAGAGTAATTTGCAAAAATTACGCAGTTGAGGGGGGGAATACCTATGGTTTATGGTAATAAAGCTTTGGGGTACAGAAAACAATGTACTGCTAGGCTTAAAAACAGGGTTGATTTGTTTGTTTTAATTTAGAACGTCAGTACTTGTTTCAAGTTGCCTACTGTGAGAGAACAAAAACAAGGTTTATGGCATCTTAAACTTTAAGGCTTAAATTACAGATGTATTGTGGGATAAGGTTTTGTGGACTAGCATCTTTAAGAAGCCACAGGTCTCTTTGTTTTTGCTGCTACTAATACGGATTCTCTGCGAGGGCTGCTTTTCTGTGTGTGTGTGTGTGTGTGTGTGTGTGTGTGTGTGTAATATCTTTTGTGGCATTATGAGCTCACTCAAATTGCTCATAGTTTAAATCCTCCCTCCAAAAGCAAGTGGAAAAACAATGTATTCCAGAACTCATCCTTCATATTTTCCTCTTGAAGCCCAAACTCTTGCAAAATTTAGTTACAAATATTGCAATAAAGTGAGTAAATAGTTCTTCATTTATGTACAGTATTTGTAACTATGGACCGAGGTGTTTTACACATGCGCAAGTACAGACCCGTGAAATTTTGCACATTCACCCCTCTTCCATGCTATACTGCCTTTATTTGGCAGAAAACTGCAGAAGTATTTGAGTCCTTTTCTTACCAGGAAAGGTGAATTCACCTGAAGGTGATTTCCTTTTATGTGACAATGCTGCAGCAGGTGAGTGGCTGTTTGGCTGAGTCATAATTCATTGTGCTTTCTTACAAAAGCATTCAGGGAATTCCCATCTGAGAAATGCTTCTATGTACTGAGGAGGAAGACTGTTGTACGAAAAGCCTGACCTTTTAAAATGTATGACACACACTGTACACTATGCGAACCAGCAATTAAGAGTCCATGACTGGGAATCGGGACTTTTGGAAGCTGTTCTTTGCTTATATAGTGACTTGTACAATTTTGATTCCATTGATTGCTAAATTCCCATTGCTTTGCAGGGATGTCAGGACTGCATCATCACTGCTATCGGTGACATAACCATGTGGTTTTCCTATGTCTACACGTGCATTTGGGCATAGAAGTTACATCTGTGCACCTGAGTTCTAATCATGTGAATGTTTCCGTTTCCCCAATCAGTGCTAGGACATGACTATGCACTCTCTCACCTATGCTACTTCCTTGAGTCACATATCTCATTTCTGTCTGTGGGGGTATCTGCTCCCAAAATTCAAATTCTTCTTCATGTTCTCTGTGCATCACACATATGGGCTCTGTGCCTGTGCTGAGACTCTTTGGGAAACTTCTAAAGCTGAGGAAAATAGGCGGGAACCCTTCCCCCACTGTCTCACTGAGCATGCTCCCGCGAGTTCCCACCTATTCCTTCAGTTCCTCTTCAACCGCCATTGTGGCTGGACATCTGAGGGAACTTCTCTCATTTCTAACAAGAAATTAGCCAAGGCTTCGCTAATTCATTGTTTTTTATTCTTTCTTGATCTCTGACTATCGTTTTTTCTATCTTTCTCATTTTGCTTTTAGTTTTTTATTTTTTCTTCTTTCTTCGCTTGGTTTGGCTGTGGAGGCCCCACCAAGGCGGATGCCTCTTAAGGTGCCCTTCTGGAAGTGTGTCCGGTGTGGCAGCAAGTTGCCCCTGACAGACGGCCACTCACTCTGCCTGTTCTGTCTTGGGGAGGGGAATACCTGCCCCCACTGCCAGGCTTTCACAAAACAAGCCAGAAGACACCAGGCGGATCGTCTTAAGGTTGTGCTGTGGCGTAAGACTTTGGAGGCAGTGGACGCCTCCACCCCTTCTGCGGCAATAACAACACCTGCTGTCAGGGCAGCCACTCCACTGATTCAGGAGCTGGTAATTATGGTTCTCTGACTCCAGCCTGCTTCTTGTCTGTCATGGCAGCAAAAATGTTGGCTAAAAAAGCCTGGTCCACGACGTCTGAGGCAGAGAGGAGGCAAAAAAAGAAGGAGCAAAAGCGATCTAAAAGCTCCTCTAAGTCCGGAATCATCTCAGCACCTGGCATCTTCTCTATCCTTGGTACCGAAGACAAAGTCGGTTCCGACACTGCCTCCTCCAGTGCCCGCAACTTCAATCTCTGAGCGGGAGATTCAAAACGTGTCTCTGGCTA
This sequence comes from Shinisaurus crocodilurus, assembly GCA_021292165.1. Taxonomy (NCBI): domain Eukaryota; kingdom Metazoa; phylum Chordata; class Lepidosauria; order Squamata; family Shinisauridae; genus Shinisaurus; species Shinisaurus crocodilurus. The sequence goes on from CM037876.1 coordinate 267,880,199, forward strand.
TGGATTGCCCTCAATCTTGGTATCCTGCCTCCCTGGAAGTCCAGAGTCACATTTTGGATTGCTCTGTGTCACCCAGGCCTCTTCCTTGCACCCAACGATTGGAATCGAGGGACAGGCACTATTCCAGTTACTGATACTGAGAGGCATCACCTCGGGCTCAAAGAGGCTTTCCCCATTTCCAAAAAACTCGTCGTCGAATGCAGGGCAATCCTACTCATGTTCAGGACCTCTCTCCTCGATGACTACTACTAATAGATGTCTACTCCATTCCTCTAGGGGGACTGCCCCACAGCAGGGGGGAGGTAGCACACACACAACTGTGTCCCCTGGCCTACTAATCTCCCATGGTTTCAAACTGTATGTATTGCAAAGTTATGCTCTGGTTAGGAAAGTCTGCCCATAGTGGCTGAAGATGTTACTTCAGGCTTCAACCACATGGACACATTTACATTAATTAAACTTAATTAATGCATTTAAAAAACAAAATAACCCAGGGGTGCACAGATCTAGGGTGCCTTTAGTATGCATGCCAGGTTTCATGTGTGTAGGTTTCATGGTCTTGGCTCTGACAGATGGAAAGATGGACAGACACAGGCACCTCTTTTATTATTATAGATGTGTCAGTTGGCCAATGTGTCCTATTGCATATCCTCCCTCAGAGTCTGTCTCCTCCACTGTCCCATTTGGTCAGAGCTCACTGCCATCTACCATATTTTTCTACAAAGTCTTACGTTCTCAATAGAAAGGAAACAGACGTGTTTTAGGGGGTCTTTACATTTGAACATGAACTTCCATTGTTTCCTTATGAACAAATTAGCCTGTTGAAAAGTGGTTTTTCCCCTTTGTGTTTTTCTCCCTTTGTAAAGTGATGGTTTTTAAATGATTCTACCAGTGCAAGTTCCTGCCATTTTAATAAGTTTTCCTTGACTCAAACCTTTGAAGATTGGGCTATAAGTGGATGGAAGCTTTCAGACATACTCGGATGAATATAAAGAAATATTGCCCAGGGAAATACTCTTATTTTTTACTGTGGGCTTTTAGTTTTTTCTTACATATGTAGCAGTAGATTTCACTAAGATTTTAGCAGAGTTCTGCTTGCACTGAGCGGGGAGTTGAACTCAATGACCTAAATGACTCGTTCCAACTCTTACGGTTCTATGATTGGATCCCAATCTTAATAAGAAATCTGTGGTATATTAGTGCCCAAAAAGTATCATTTTTGCCTTTTGAAAATAATAACCATTGATTGGGGTGGGGGAAAGTATATATGCAGTTGTAAAACAAGAAACCTTTGTCTTCATTCTAACAATTTGAGCTATATTCCATTTCCTTTATGACTAAAAGAAAGTGGTTTGTCTCATGTGATTCTTTTCTAAGAAGCAGTTATGTGTGGGAGCAGAACCAGACAGGAAATCCCCCTGTAGCTATGTATAGACCACCACAGTAATATCCAAAGCTTAAATTAGATAAAGTAGACCTTTAGGAAGAGCAACAGGTAGAAGGGGTAATTAAAATGTCCTAAAACACAAAATATTTCCTATTGTTTTCAATACAGATAGCTTTTATACAAGCATGCAGAATTGTTTTCAGGTACTCCTGCTCCATAGTGTTGCCGTTCTTTTCCACTGGTACTAAAGCTTTTGACTAATCCCTTCAAGGCTTAGGCAGGGCCATACTAGGTTTCTCTGAACAGGACTCTTGCTTTGTGTCAGGCCAGCTCAACCAAACCATACTAGAGAGCCAGGTGGTATAGTGGTTAGAGTGTTGGACTAGGATTCTGGATGTCCGGGTTCTAGTCCCCACTCAGCCATGAAGATCACTGGGCAACTTTAGGCCAGTCACTGACTCTCAGCCTAACCTACCTCACAGGGTTGTTGTGAGTATAAAATGGAGAGGAGGAGAATCACATACACCACCGTGGAATCCATGGAGGAAAGCTAGAATATAAATGTAATGAATAAATAAATACTGACAGGCAAGACAGCTGCCTGAAACAACACAATTCAAGGAATTTCAATTATTTCTAGAAACAATGCACAAGTGTGGCCTTTTGTGCTTCTGGGTAAAAGTGTGCTCCAGAATGCTGTGTGCTGCCTCAGGAGGTTCTGGGCTTCACTCTCAGTTCATGCAAGAACAACTTCATTTTGCCTATGGCAGAAAGGTAATCTGAGCTGACCCAGGCTTTGTGCCCATTCTTGATGCAATTCAGCTTCCTACATTCACCTTCCTATTATATCCTGGACTTGCTGTTGTGCTTCACCCCACAGCCAACTCCTAATCAGGCTTACAACTTCAGTGCAGTGTCTTTCCCTCCTCTCTTCCCCAGAGGTTGAGGATAAATAATGGTAGAAATGTATTGGAGAAGAGAAGCCAAAAATATGGGAGCTGTGGAGGGTGAACTGCAGTTTCCGATGAAGGAAGGAAAATGTGTAGGTTCTGTGGAGGAAGGGGGGGCTGGCTGACCCGCCACAACCCCACCCTTTCCTACCCCAAAGGACCCAAGACCCCCAGAGATCTCAAGGTACCAGACTGCCAGCCTCCGCTGTCTGCAATCCTACTTGAATCTCTGTTCAGGGACTTGCCTTTATGACTGTAACCTGGATTTAGTTGCTGGAACCACAGAGCAATCCACAAACACCATGTGGGGTAAAAAAACCAAAAGAAGGTTTATTCAGGTAGCATTTTACAACAAAATTAGGGAAATGAGAGAAGCACACGAAATAGAGAGAGACACTTTGGTACAAAGTAATAGAGTTGCAAAATAACAAAACCTACTGATTCCTTATATCTCCCAGGCACACAACTAGTTACCTGGGGGTCAGTTCTCTTCCAGGGTTGGATCCAGCACAGCCTTGCTGCCCGGGAAGACTACACACCTACCCGAAGGTCCGAGATGGGTAGCCCTCCACAAGGCTTGCCTTGCCAAAGCCCTCATTCAGCTAATTTCACCAGGAGCTACCTGGGGTCGGATCCTGAGGCCACCCGAAGGCTTGGGCCTCTGCTTGGCTTGCCGCCATTGCTCCAACAGCCAGCAACCACGTGATGACAAAGACAAAGAACAAAAACCCACACTTTGGAATATAGCTCTTTCCCCCTCCCCTCCTCCTTCCTGTAGCATCCCGGCTTCTAGCCAATCAGGATGAACTTCACCTGGCCAGGCAGGGGAGGGGAACTCATGACTCATGACTTTTGCATTTGAAAGCCGGGTCTCCGGCTTTTCAGGACTTCCAGGCACCACCCAGAGGAACTATGCACACTTCGCCGCCCCCCCAGCCTTTAGCCGGTTCACACATGAGGATGTGTGTGTGTGTGTGTGTGTGTGTGCATGTAGGAACCCCCAAAGGCTCTTTTCTTCACAGGTTCCTACATAGATTTTCTTAATTTTCAGCCTAGATTCTGATCAGTTATTCGTTCAATTAACTTTGACTTTAGCAGTGGCCTGCAATAATTCCATGGTTCAGATATGTCCATAGAGGTCTCAAGATGTTCTCCAGTATTAAGCTAGAAAGACAAGGATACAAGAAATAGCCCACATATTAGAAACTTGCTTCTGTGTTCAGTGTCCAAAGTTCTGGTTCACTCAAAGTTTTCTTCTCCCCCTTTTTGTCCCATAGCTACTCGAAGTTGTCATCCACCTAGCACAGCAGAACCTGCGGATACTTGTGCTGGGGCGTAAACATATGCTAAATGGATCTCATCAGTGGAGCAGAAATAACATGGCTGTTATGCAGAAGAAAGCAGACTTCTTCTTTACTGAAAATATGTATGTTCTGATTTTTTAAAGGGCATTTTCACATATGTTTACACTAGAAACAGGTTGCAGCTGAAGACACTTTGATAAGTGGACATCAGATCTGATCACTTGATGCAATTTTAAGTATACAAAACTGTACATTCTTTATCTACTGCAGGGGTGGGAAACCTCTTTTAGGCCAAGGACTGAATTCCATTTTGGAGAAGCTCTCAGGGCTGCCTTCCAGGCTAGGCAAGGCAAAAGAGGTGGGCCCCCAAAATACCAGCGTATCTTAGCTTAAGGATCTCACTGCCAGTAACTAATCCTTAGGAGAGGCATTTCAGCCTTTTAGGATGGGGGGGCGGGGGGACGGACTGCAAAAGCCAAGAAACCACAAAACAATCAGCAGTTGGGTGAAAGGTGGTGGAGACAGGGAAAGGGTGCGTGTGGCCATCTGGGAAATTCTAGAGTTCCTGATATGGCCCACGGGCCAGAGGTTCCCCACCCCCTGATCTCCCATTACCTCTTTCTTAATTTTGAACTTTTCTGTTATACTTTTCAGTCATTTCCCCAAGGTGATGTAAAATGAATACAGCTCTTTCCTTGTTATGGTTCAGTATTATAGCCTTGTTTTGTATGTGTTTAACCAATGATTGGCTGCTTTGTATTCAAAACCATATTTGAACAGAATAAGTCTACCAAGCTAGCCATTAAGACTGAGCAACTGATGAGGTGCTTATCAGAACAAAGCTGAAACCATTAAAGCATGTCTTTCTTATCCAGAAGATCAAGCAAATTGACATCAGCAACACTGCCCAGAACTGCCAGATGAGCTGCCTGTGATACAGAAATGAAGTTGACTAGAGCTTTGCAAGCATTCAGCTAAAAGATCAAACACCTTTCATTATCCATTTAGTCTCTGTCTCATGCTTTCTCCTCCTCCCATCCATATGCAGTTAATACTGAATGCTGAATGAAGACAATACAGTATCTTGTTTCAGGACTTAACTTTCATTTATGATTATGTGCTAACAAAACTCACATTAGGAAAAACCACAAGGAAATTCCTGTCAGAACAAAGAGAAGTAGATAAAAGAAAAGCTGGAATACCATAGAATTCTTAAAGAACATTTATCATAGCTTTGCCTATTTCATTTATCTTTTATAGAAAATACTGTTAGGGCGCAATCCGGTGGGGATGCCTGTAAACCTACGAACATGGAAGATTACAGGCATCTTATGCAGGGTGGGAAAAGCGGCGGAGGCGATCTCCGCCTCCGCACTCCTCCTGCCCTGCAAGTCAGCTAGATGGCTGATTTTGGCCATCTAGCTGCGGCACTTCGGACAGGGAGGTAAGGAGGCTGAAGCACTGTCAGGCCCCAGTCTCCTCCCCTCCCCATCCCCCGGAACGCCTCCTTTAGCCCTTCTTCGAAGTCGGTCTTTTTCCAACCTCAGATCTGGGAATCCGAAGAGTCCTATGTCCCCCTAGATGCTGTCTAGGGGGTCATAGAATGGCTTTGTTAGTTATTTTTGTAGCTAAAATCTATAAATTAAGGTCTTCCAGTTTAATGCAACTGAATGTGCTTCTACTGTAACCTTTTGGAAATAAATCCACAATAAAACTGAGAGGCGCAACTCCATTGAACACTTGAATTTTAAAAGCAATTCCATAGAGACTAAAAATAATTCTCAGGTGCCTTAAGTTTTGATGTTGGCACTTAAAAGTTTGAAATATATAGTTTCAGCTATGTTGTGGAGCTAGGCCTAAGTATTTGAAGCTACTACTTAGGTCCTAGATAGTTGAAATAGTGGTCGCGTTCGCACAGAACGACAACCCACCCTGCAAATATGCTACACTGTGTCACTTTTTCATGGAACAACCCACAGTGCACCCGACAGATAATTGGACTCACCATGGGTTGTCCCCCCTTCCTTCCCCCTCGGTGCTCCTGGGGTATCCCAGGGGACTCTGCAGCAGGACCCATCTTGTCTCCTCTCCCCCTTTCGTGGTCGCTGCAGCTTGTTTTCTCTTTTACCCTTTGCTTTCTTTGGAGATCACTTTTTGCGATCTCTGAAGTGACAGCCCCTTCAAAGTGCCTAAGCGACACATTGGAGTGGCTGTCACTGGTTTGCCACCCTTGTTTTTGTTGCTTTTTTGCACCTGAGATTTGCACAAATATTTTCAGGGTTTAAAAAAAAATTTTTGACGGATTCTGTCGGGAATCTGCATAGGTCCCTGTCGAAAAACCCTAATTAGCCCTGTCCAAAAAAAACCCATTTTAAAAGGAAGCCTGAGTTTTGATAGCTGTTAAAACTCCATGTTCCCATAAATGGGGTGGCTTACACTTTTCCACTTTCCGAAGCACCTATTGTTTTGGGAAAGGGTGGAAAAGCGGAGGACACTGAGAACAGTCAGGCCCAAACAAAACAAAAAAAAACCCTAGAGGGTCTCGCTAGGAAGGGGGTATCTACATGCCATCCCCTTTCACCAGCAAAGACACCCTCGTGGCTTTGCTTCTCACTTGACAGGTCACCATTTGGCAGCTGTCAAATGAGAAGCAAAGCAACAAATTTACCATTTGTAGCCTTGCTTTGTCAATGTCCATGGATGATGCCTCCTGTACTGTGACAGGAGACACAATCCAGGGCATTGAGAAGTCAAGGCTGCTCATTTGGGATACAGTAATACCTTGGATTGAGAGCATAATTCGTTCCGGAACCATGCTTGTAATCCAAAACACTCTTATATCAAAGCGAGTATCTGGCGGGCGTGAGCGGAGCCGATTTTGGCCCGATACGCCTGCTCGAGGCGAGCGGTTACATCCCTACGACTTGTCTTGCAAGACCTTGCTCATTTATCAAGTCAAAAAAATTAAAAATTTTTGCTTGTCTTGCAAAACGCTCTCAGACCAAGTTACTTGCAATCCAAGGTATTACTGTAGTTGGAGTTGCGCAATTTTTTTAAAAAAACACACACAAATGAAAACATTTGTGCAAATCTCAGGTGTAAAACCCCTGCCAAAAAACCAAAGGTGACAAACCAACAACAGCCACTCCAGTGTGCTGCTTGGGCACTTTGAAGGGGCTGTCACTTCAGAGATCGTGAAAAGCAATCTGGGGGTGGGGGGAAGAAGGGTAAAAGGGAAAACAAGTTGCTGTGACTGCAAAAGGGGTCATGGTCAGCACGGGGGAGACTGAGCCTAGTGACTGTCACTCCAAAGTGCTGCTTGTGCACTTGGTAGAGTGGCTGTCACTAGTGGTGACCCGGGAGAGGTCAGCAAGAGCAGCAAGGGGGGTTTGCTACCCTTGGAGAGCTGCTTGCTTGCCGATTCCCTAGGTTCAGACGACACGACAACCCATCCTGGATACAAAAACCACTAGAACAAGCCATGGGTTGTCAGGGTGGCTTGTTGCCAAAAAATAAGCCGGTCAAAATTTGCACGACATGACAATCCACTCTGGCTAGCTACCCACGATGGGTTGCTGTGTCATGCAAACCCAGTCATTGTTTCTGCTTTGAATTGACGACATTTAAAGGTCTGGTCTGGATAGATTTGCTACATATCAATTCAATTAGATGGCAAATTGCCTTTCATTGGATTATACTGAAAGACAAGTACTTTTCTAACGCAAAAAAACTTCTGTAAAACTTTTGTGTTTCTTAAAATGTTGATGTTATACTGATAGGTAGGAAAAAATCAATTGACTTAATAGCCTCATAATTAATTGAGGTGAACAAAATTTAAATTAGTGCCTGAGTCAGTTCTATAACCCTGATATTCCTCTTTGCCTTTTCCTGATTTAAGATCTGAAGATGATCCGTTCCTGCTCTATGCCACTCTTCACTCGGGCAATCACTGTAGGTTTGTCACCAGAGATCTGTTACGTGATCATAAGGCTTGTCTGTCTGACAGTCTTACTCGACGCCTGTTCTTTAAATGGCAGCGTGGACATCAGATGGTGCTATCTAGTTACACGCCAGGAAAGAAAATAAAATTTGAGGTACTGCTGGTTGTATTCATGCTAATTCTGTTTAATATTTATTTAGTTCGATAATTATTTATTTATTTAGTTCTAGCAGTAGTAAATCTGATTTTATTTATTTATTGTATTTCTAGATCACCCATCTAGCCGGAACCTGGCTACTCTGGGCGATATACAATATAAAATGAAACAAAGCAGAATAAAATACACTTAAAACAGTATAAAATTTTAAAATCCTAGCCCACCCCATATTCCCTCCTGGAAAGCCATGTTTTTAATGAATGGTGGAAGCTCATCAAGGAGGGGGCATGGCGGAGGTCAATGGGGAGAGAGTTCCACAGTTTGGGGGTCGCCACAGAAAAAGCCCTCTTCCTAGTCCCCACCAGCCTGGCTGCTCCGGCTGATGGGACAAGGAGAAGGCCGTCCGTGGCAGATCTTGTTGAACGGCCTGCTTGATGTTGCTGGAGGTGCTCCTTGAGATTAACTGGACCGGAGCCGTATAGGGTTTTAAAGGTCAAAACCAACACCTTGAATTCGGCTCGGCAAACAACTGATAGCCAGTGCAGCTCCTTGAGCACCAGAGTGATGTGATCACATCGGCGACTGCCTTTAACGAGGCGAGCCACTGTGTTCTGTACCAGCTGTAGCTTCCGAACTGTCTTCCAGGGTAACCCCACATAGAGCGCATTACAGTAGTCTAGGTGAGAGGAGACCAACCACTGATGGGAGCAGATGATTAGGAAGGTAGGGGCGCAGCTGCCATATCAGATGGAGTTGATACAGTGCTGCCCAGCTCACAGCTGACACTCTGCGCCTCCATGGACAGCTGGGAGTCTAAAATGACCTCCAAGCTGTGAACCTGGTCCTTCAGGGGTAAATACACCCCATTCAGCACCAGGTCCACATCCCCTAACCTCCTCTTGTCTCCCAGCAGTAGTACCTCGGTTTTGTCAGAGTTCAATTGCTGCTTGTTTCTTCCCATCCACTGCCTTCAGGCATTTGGACAGGGTTTCAACAGCCAACTTTGGTGAGGACTTGAAGGAGAGGTAGAGCTGCGTGTCATCCGCATCTTGATGACACCGCACCCCAAACCTCCTGATGATAGCTCCCAGTGGCTTGAGGTAGATGTTGAATAACATTGGGGAGAGGATGGAACCCTGCGGCACCCTACAAGTGAGCAGCTGAGGGTCCGAAGCCTCCTCCCCAAAAATTACCCTCTGGTACCTTCCAGAGAGGAAGGACCGGAACCACCACAGCACAGTGTCTCTCATGCCCAACCCCTCCAGGCAGTCCAGCAGGATACCGTGGTCCATGGTATCAAAAGCCGCTGAGAGATCGAGGAGGACTAGAAAGGAGCATTCACCCCTATCCAAAGCCCTCCTCATTATCATCCACCAATGTGACCAAGGCCGTTTCCGTCCCATGTCCAGGCCTGAAGCCCGACTGGCATGGATCTAAATAATCGGCTTCATCCAAGTGTGCTTTCAACTGAGCCTCCACCGCCCGCTTGATCACCTTGCCCAGAAAAGGTAAATTAGAGACTGGGTGAAAGTTGTTTAAATCTTGGGGATCCAAGGAGGGCTTCTTTAGAAGCGGTCCTCTTACTGCCTCCCTAAGGGCTGCTGGTATCACTCCCTCCTCGAGGGAGGCATTCACCACCGCCCTGATCCCTTCACCCAGTCTCTCCCCGCAGCTCATAATGAGCCAGGGCGGGCAAGGATCAAGCAAGCAGGTGGTCAGTTTTACAGATGAAAGTACCTTGTCCACTTCATCAGAAGGAAGAGGCTGGAACCGATCTCACAAAACCGGCCCACCATTGGCCTCCTCCTGCTCACTCACTGTGTCCATGATGCACGGAATCCCACTCCTAATTCAATTGGTTTTAACTGCAAAGTGCTTTGCGAAAGCCTCACAGGAAGCTTTAGAGTGTTCCACCGGGTCTGGAGCAACTGGACCGACCAGGCTCCAGACCACTTGCACCAGCCTCCTGGGGCAGCATTCCGCAGACATGATGGAGGCAGCATAGAAACTCCTTTTTTGCTGCCTTCACCGCCACTGGTAGGCTGAAGATGCAGCTCTAACCTGTGTCCGATCGTCTTTGGAGCGGGAATTTATGCCATCGGCGCTCTAGCCTTCTTACCTGTCGCTTCAGAGCTCGCAACGATGGGGTTTAGTATAATCTTCATAGAGCAACAGAGAACCAGATGAGTGCCCTAAATTAAAATGTTAACCTCAGAGGACTGAATTGGTAATTTGGAGTAAGTTTAATATTTACTGATAGTCTTTCTCTTAAGTAATTGCTTTGGGATTTTATTTATTTATTTATTTAGTATATTTGTTCACCGTCCATCAGCCAAAAGGCTCCCTGGGCAGTTTACAAAGAGAGATTTTTTTTATTCCTTTAGTAACTGCTTTGCTTATTCATGCTATCCTTGTTTTCTATCTGAAAAGAGGAGGAATATATGCTAGGAGATATGCAATATTTATATTTGTATATGTAGTAAAATTGTATAAAAATACATCTCTTTCTTTACTTAACAGCCTGTATTGGAGTATGATACAATTGTGCAGACTGCTGGTAACACATGGCATATTCCCTATGATGACAACTTCTTGGAAAGATCTTCTTGTGAAGTGCCAACAAAATGGCTCTGTCTTCAACAGAAATAAAGGATGCATTTTTTCCAGACTAAAAATGTGTGCATAGCTCTGTTATCTCAGATAAACCAAATATTATGCACCCATTATGGAATTGATTTTCCAGTTTAAAAGACCTACATTTGATTGAATCCCTGAAGTACATCAACCCATATTTAGTTCTCTCCATAATGTCCTGGAAATTATGGAGACAATTAGTTATATTTCTGAATTTCAACAGCTGATTTGAAAGTAATAATTGTTTCTTTGTTGATTTTTGAGTTGTGTGTTCAGATTTTCCTGCTTTCCACCAGTATTTCAGACATCTTGCTCTTGTCATTCTCTTTCCCAGAAGCCTCCAAACAGGTGTTTTTCTATACAGATATTGCTCGGTTTATGATTAAGTGTCTATGCTGTCCATGTGCTCCTACATTCTCAATTTGGCATCTCTCTGCTTTGCTAATACCGCTATTGCTAATGGTGTGGAGGGTAGAAAAGCAGCCTACAATTGTTTTATATGCCATTCCCAGGGACCCATTACACTATCATCACACCAAGAAATGAGACACCAAGAAAGAGTACAAATATGCAGATGAGGGCTGACTAAGTTCTTAGTGCCTCTGATTTAAGCCCATGGGACAAAGTGATCAGGTTGTAACACTGTTGAAAAGGAAATGGTCCTCCACACCATCAACTCTTCAATGGATAGAGGACCTTATTGCCCTTTCTGTATTTCAATATGCAGCTTACTACAGACCGCAGTCTCCAGACACATATTGGTCATCATACACTGATATGTATGCTTGAGTATCAATAAGAGCTTATATATATATATATATATGTATGTGTGTGTGTTCCAACTTATTTCCAAGCCCCAATCCCTCCCATCTTATTTGTATTGCGCAAAAGAGAAAATCTAATAAAAATACAAATAAAAAAAAGAAAAGGGAATAATCCTGATCCCTCACCCCATACACTGGAAGCACCAGACTCATGGAGCAGGTTATCCCATCAGCCAATTATGTCTGCTAGGATGGACATACACACAATCCCTTCCCTCCATAACAACATATAGTTTTTCTTGTTCTTTATGATGTGTAGACTTCAGAAATTGGTACACTGTTTCTTAAATGCTTGTAGTCTTTCCTGTCCCTTCAAAATTTCTTCCAGTTGGTTAGCATATGCCACAACATTCAGTAACACATACTAAGTGAGCTAGATACATTAGAATGAATACATCTAATATGGCATTTTGAACAGAGTAAGGAAAATGATTTTTTGAAACACCTGTAGATGGAAGTAGATGATCACTGCTACTATATAGCACATATTTAGCTGTATAGACGGTTGCTGGAAAGTGTGCTTACAATAAGTGAGGCGGATAGTGTCTGCTACAGGAGTTGTGAAAATAGAAGAGGGTTTGCTGATGTCAGACAGCTCAGAGTGGGTGAGGGAATAGTGTTACAGGAAAAATAGCACAAGAAATTAATTTTGAGAATATATATGGTAGTTGGTTTGGCTATGGAGCAGGAAGCTATAGGGGATGGTATGAGTAGGAGACAGACACAACGGTAGGAATAGGACAAAGGGGTTTAAATCCAATGAGAATGGGTTAACTCCAGGTAAGTAACAAAAAGGGGGGTGCAATCTGTGTAGAGATGCACACAAATGTTCTAGGCAAAGGCAGAAAGATGGAAGACCTTAATGAGGAGTCTCAAATTAATGGGGTAAGTGACAGGGTCAGGGGCCTAGTCCAGAGATGTGTAGCCCAATCCTGTCTATGTTTATTCAAAGTAAATACTGAGTTCAGTGGTGTTTACTTCCAAGTAGTTGTGCACAGGATTGCAGTTTTAGGGCTGCTTCACTCATTTTTCTCCCTAAGCAAATATGAATGCATAGATCAGCTTTCTGTTGTATGTACATGGACTCAAAAACATATATATTGCTGCAACCATTCATGCAAGAAATATTACCTGTGTAGAAACAATTATGTGTAAAGTGATCTTTTAAAGGTGGGGTGTATATGATGAGAGTATAGTGATGGGAAAAAGAGATGCAAAGAAGTAAAATGATAGCAGGAGCCTGGCTAGTGATAAGGATATTGCAACAGTCTGTGGTTACCATTTGCCATAAGGCCTTAATGTAACTCTTAAGCTTTTCTGATTTTGGGAAGCAAATGAGGTGGTTTTGCAACATTACTCAAGTCCCTTCTTCCATGAAAACAGCAAGAGTAACATGTAGCCTTAAATTTAGCAGCTGTAGGAGAGGCCTGCCAAAAAGATGAAGTACTGGGGGGGGGGGGGGAGTTGGAATGCTGAGGTGAACCCACACATCTAACCAAGGCACTGAAATAAGTGTTTGCACTAAATGTATGAAAAATGTACAGAAATAGCAACAGGATGCTTCTCTACAACATATAATTTCTCCTCCCACCTCACCAAGCTGGAATCCTCTCAAGTGTGCTGTTTTCTGGTAGCGATTCCCAAAATGGGAAGTAGAAAACATACGGGGAGAAACAGTTTGTTGCAGATAAGGTGGGCAACTTGTGGCCCTCCAAATATTGTTGGACTGCAACTCTCGTCAACCATGATGGGAGTAGCAGTCCAATAACATCTGGAGGGCCACAAGTTGCCCACCACTGGGGTGGTGGCAGCACAAGCTGCTGGCACTAGGGATTTGAATCACCAAGCACAGAAATGATAAGAGATGCCATATTTTCCAGCACAGCCTATTGTGGTATTTCTTTGACTTTGCCTATGCTTTTATCAGCTGCATGCATAACAGGCAGAAATTCAGGTGAGGCTTTTTAAAAATCTTTTTAGTGTGGTAAGGAAGTTAAAGCCACTTCCCAAGTTCGTTTTCCAGCTGACTTGTCAATAAACCAGCCAGAGCGGGTAAAAAAAAAAGAATTCCTTTATTCAGAATACAGCGCTGTATGGTACCACTCAAAAGAAGAGGAGAGTGGGACCCCGAACACCAGCAATACATCCATTCTTATACCTTTTTGACAAGCGTCTTGCTTTCTCTGATGTGTCCTAATTGTTTCTTTCTATTTTGACAGATTTATGCTTTTACAATATCTGGTTTCTCTTCCCAGCAGTAAATAACAACTAATTGACATATGTGTAAAGGGGAGTGGAATTAGAGACTGAGAAAAGATGGTTCACACCTCTTGTTAATTGCCCTAGTAGTGTCCTTGTAAATCTGTATTATTTGGCCAATTTCCATGATTAACATTTCTTTGAAGTAACTTTACCTTATCTCAACACAATTAACTTTTAGCTCAACAGGTTTAACTCCAACAGGTCATAAGAAGTCAAGAGACCCTTACAGACCTTAGCCTTACAATCCTAATGTTACATTCCTTCATGTGAGATAGAACTTCCTGCATACAGAGTCAGAACAGGAACTTAACATATGTAAGTCATAGGATTACATTCAAGCAGAATAATAATAGTAAATATTTGTTACAAGTTATATGTTTATATAATATAGAAATCATATACTTTCCACATTACTATGGAGATTTTGCTGTAGGGACAGCTGTGCCTTTGTATATTTGCCTGTCACCTTGCAGTTAAAAGCACAGGAGTCCTGCGCGCGCACGCACGCACACGCACACACACACACACACACACACACAAACCCGTGGCAATCCCACTTCAATGACATGACTTAGGAAGTAAAGGCGGCATCCTGGTCGTTAACTGCCCTATCAAGAATCATACAATTCTTTTGAAAGAGGAGTTCCTTTAAGGCGCAATCCTGTGCATGTTTTGACAGAAAAAAATCCTACAACTCCAAGCGTTCCCAGTCAGCTTGGGACACTTTTTTGTCTAAACATGCATAAGATTGCGCCCTATTACTTAAACATTTGGGGTTCGTTGCCACATAGAGGGCTAACCAGGTTTTTCGGGCGATGACAATTGCACTCCAGATCTACGCATGGGCCATCAGTTACACCGATTGAGAAGCTAAGGAAACGGAGCCCTGCTTTTGCGCATGCTCAGAAAGTAAACGCCTGTGGTGGAGGACGGCTTTATTTCACGCGCTGCGAGATGCAAGCCCTGATGCCTGCTGCGCTTGCGCGTTATATACAATGACTAAGGAGCAAAGCGAACCGGCGGTACTCTTACTTCCCATGGTCACGGCGGCTAACTGCGCCTGCGCGGGGGCAGGTGGCCCCGGAAGTACTCCCACCGTGGCTCGCATTCCGGCTGCTGGAAGTAGCCCCTGCATGCTGTGTCCGCAGACGGGTCTCTACTCTGCTGCCACCACCGCTTTTTCGTTTTCTACGTCACTATGTCCCGAGGCTCCAGCGCCGGGTTCGACCGGCATATCACTATCTTCTCCCCCGAGGGACGCCTCTACCAAGTAGGTGAGTGTCTGGCAAGAACCGCCCCGTCATGGCCCACGGCCCCTCCCTCCCTCCTCTCCGTGGAGTGGGGGGAGGGAGGAGGAGAGTGCACAATAATATGAGCAGCCGCACCCCCCTCTCTAAAGTTGGATGTAAAGGAGCAGCGCTTTCCCTTCTGCTTTAGCCACTTTCAGGGAGACGATGGAGGCTTTCAATGTTATAAACACCGGGGGCGCTTCAGTATGCTCCTCCGTGTCAGATATTTGGGTGTCTTGATGTAAAAGATGGGTAGTATTGCGCATCAAAAATGTCCTCGTTCAAAAGCGAAACTGAAACATATCAGCCCCGGTGCAAGCCAGGATGTTCACTGACGCTGGTAGATGGGAAGGGCTCACTTAATACCCTTTAATAGGTGTTAACCTTTCCATAGCTAAGTTACACCTATTGGAATTTCCTCTCTTATACAACTGTTAAATGTTCAGGATCTTAGACTTCCTTTGCATCAGGTCACTGTTCATTGCAGGTTAGACTGTGTGTGACATGCAGATGTAATTGCTTACAAAACGTTGCATATTGTCACTTTGTTAAAAAGTAGAGTCCCAGAAACTTTTACAAAACTAGGTTGTGATCATAATAAATACCAGACTACTTTAGAATAACTAAGGACTCAGAAATAAAAGTTTTCATTCATCTACTGCAGGAATGACAACTTGTGGCTCTCCAGATATTTTGGCTTACTACTCCCATCAGCCCTAGCCAGCATAACCAATGGTGACAGCTAATGGGTGTTGTAGGCCAAAACATCTAGAGGGCCACAAATTGTCCACCCCTGAGGAAATACTCAGATTAAATATGTATGATGACTTCTAGAGCACACCATTTATGCTGTTGTGGGTGAAGGAAAAGACACCTTTTACATGGCAGTACTACCCAATGCATTTCTCAGTGCTGCGCTTTTAACTAAGTTTATTGGCAATTACCCTGATGATGTCAGGATTTTGCATATAACTACCTTCTTCCTAGATAGGGGAGCTTGAAGGTGAGATGTAGAAGATGTGCAGTTTGCCTGTGGCATTTACTGGGTAGTTCCTCTGTCTTTTTAACTAGTGACTTAAGAAATGCAACTGTATTTCCAAGATGCTCCTAAAGCTCAGATGTCCATGTTGTGATTAGGAGCACTGATGATTCAGAGCAGAGTTAATAGATCCATGCAATCCAAGGGAAGAGGAATATTCCTTAAGAAAAAAAAATGTCAGTGACTGATAGTAAAGACAAATACATCCTGTAAATGTGGAATGAGAAAAATGTAAATTGTAGTCATCTGGATGTTTCAAATGCTATTTAGATAGAACTGTGAAAACCTAGCACATGCTTGCTTTGATTTCTAGTTGTGTAACACTTGGTATAAAGTACAGTTACTGTTACAGACATAAGTAATTGACTGTCAGTGAGAGTTGGAGAGCATTTTGATGCTACTATTGCCATAACAATATTGCCAAATATCTGACTGTATTTAATGTACCATTAGAATATGCATTTAAGGCCATAAACCAGGGGGGCCTTACATCAGTAGCTGTACGTGGAAAGGACTGTGCAGTTGTCGTCACACAGAAGAAAGTACCTGTAAGTAATGATACCTTGGCAAAACCTGCAGTGTCCCACCTGATTTCTCCTTGATAATATGCTAGGTTAGCTTGTATCCTTGTTTATCTTTAATTATTAACTCCACTACTCTTTGTTCTCATTACTGAAGTGTACTGGAGTTCTTTAGAGCATCAGGTGGGCTCATTAAGAACCAGCCTTGAAAATTCTGGGGCAGTACAGTTGGATAAGGCCATTCATCTTGCACAGTATTGCTGCTTTTCCAGGTACACAATCCGGAAGAGGATACTGATCATTGTTCTGATAAAACTGCGTGGTGGGTTAATTTCCCCAAATTTAAGGACTCAGTTCTTCTTTCATTCTTGTCCATCAAATATGTGCCTGGGATCAGTGATTTACTGGGTACTGAAATAGCTGATTATTAAAGCCATAAAAGGTTCTTCCAAGATGTTGGCCCAGTTCTAATGTCACCCGAATCTATAGTTTGGCATGATGAGAACAAACTGCAGCAAGCTCTCTCCTTCTCTGGAGCAGCTTCGAGGAGTTCAGAAGCTTTTGCTTCTGTTCTTGCTTAACCACTACTTGTTCTGTTGTCCAAACTGACAGACTGTGATTAATGTTACCTGTGGCTTGTTTGAAAGAAACCAACTTGAAACCATGCTGGAGGGAGGAAACCATACAGGCCTAAGAGGCTGTTCAGACATGGCCATTCTAGAAGCTATTTGTTTCCAGATAATGGTGTCACACCCCACCCCTCAATAGGGCCTCAAGCTTGCCCTCCTTATTGGGATCTCTGGGTGCACTTATGTAAGTTTGGGGGTTTCTTTTCCACTAACCCTTATACTTATCACACTGCCTTTGGGATGTCTAATCCCTGCCTTATACCTCTGACCAGTACAATAAGCACAGCTTCCCACACAGACTGTTTCAAATAACAAAGAAAAAGTTTATTTTAAAATACAGCGAGTTCTGAAAATAAGTTTTATGTATAAGTTTCAGATAATCCTAAGTAATGTACTCTCTTATCCTAGTACTAATCCTCCCTCAACAACTTCCCAATATCAATCCCTGCATTCACTAGCTACACTCTTAACAATCCTAATATAATCGCTCAGCTCTCTCCAGTCAGCTTCACAGACTCCCAAACAGCACTTCACATTCCACATACCGTATTTTTCGCTCCATAAGACGCACTTTCCCCCCACAAAAAAATAGGGGGAAATGTCTGTGCGTCCTATGGAGCGAATATTGTTTTTGTTCGTTTGTTTTCTTAATTTTTTTTACTTTTTTTTTTTTTTTTACTTTCCTTTGCTGGTCCGGGGAAGAGCTGAGGGCTCCTGGGTGGGGCGGGGCAAGCCCCTGCCTCTCAGCTGATTCCCCGCAGAACAGCTGATTAAAAAAATATATTATATTATTTATTTATTTATTTTTACTTTCCTTTGCTGGCCCGGGGAAGAGCGGAGGGATCCTGGGTGGGGCGGGGCAAGCCTCCGCCTCTCAGCTGATTCCCCGCGGAACAGCTGATTTAAAATTTTTTTTTTTTTTTTAACGTGCAGTAAGGTAAGTGCGTCTTATGGTCCGGTGCATCTTATGGGGCGGAAAATACGGTACTCCTCTCACTCTTGCACTCTCTTCACTAATCCCCACAAAAAAACCCTCCTGAACAGTACCGCCCACAGTTTATATAACACAGGCTCTACCCCCCCCCCCCCCCTTCTCACTCTCAGCTAATCAGGTCACATATGTAAATACACCATTCTTCCTGCCCATCATTTCTCACTCACCCACGCGGAACGAGGCCTCTGCCCTCCTCTACCTCCTCATGAGGAACAACTTTGAGTTCACCCAGATACACACAGATACAGCAGGAATACCTACTTATACTTAAGTGTGGCGTAGTGGTGAGAGTGTTGGACTGGGACTCAGGAGATCCAGGTTCTAGTCCCCGCTCGGCCATGAAACTCACTGGGTGACTTTGGGCCAGTCACTGACTCTCAGCCTAACGTACCTCACAGGGTTGTTGTGAGGATAAAATGGAGAGGAGGATTATGTAAGCCGCCTTGGGTTCCTTGCAGGAAAAAAAGGTGGGGTATAAATATAATAAATAAATAAATAATACACAAACACATTATACTTTCCACCTATACACTTTAAATTTAAACCCAAATAACATAACATCACAAATGGGCATTCAGGACTTGCACCACCCCGTCTTCTTTCCATACTAATAGTTCTGGGCAGCAATTTTCTTAGAAGACAGTGTTGGTAGTTTTAAAGATGAAATTTTGAGATATTTTTTTTAATGAAACAAACGTCATTTTATGTTAGTGATATAGTGTTTATAATTCTTTTTGTCTTATCCATTAGGACAAGCTACTGGATTCTAACACAGTGACTCACTTATTCAGAATAACTGAAAATATTGGATGTGTAATGACAGGAATGACAGGTATAAAAATTACCTAGATAGCGAATTGCTTGGTGGCCTACAATGTTGATCTGAAGCCGAAATTTCAGACTTTATCTTTTGTTAAATATACAGTGAATCTTAACATTTCATGGCCAAGGATATGACCCAGAGGCATTGGGTCCACCTTCCACCTCTGTAGTTCCTGGATGGGAAATTGGCTAATAGCCTTGTGCATACTGCCCAGAGGTCCTTGGGAAGGAAGAAGAATTACTACATAAATCCAGCCTTTGTAGGGGTAGGGGTTTGGATATGTTGTTCATTTTACAGAAAATAAATTAGCTTTGTATTCAGATTTAAGTGGCTTTTTTTCTTGGGAATGATTTCAGTTCTTGTTTCCTGTTAGCTGACAGCAGGTCCCAGGTGCAGAGAGCTCGTTACGAGGCTGCAAATTGGAAATACAAGTACGGCTATGACATTCCAGTGGATATGCTGTGTAAAAGGATTGCGGACATTTCTCAGGTCTACACACAAAATGCTGAAATGAGACCTCTTGGTTGCTGTAAGTATAGTAAAATGTAAACTAACACTTCAAAACTTTGGGAAGCTACGGCTACAATCTTGTGGGGATTGGGCTGTAGATGAATAGAGTATATCATCCTATCCAAGCTTGGTGAAATGGTATGGCTAGCATAAGATATGTTTTAACAACAGAGTAAACACTGCTAGAATTCACATTTATTGTTAGTGCTAGGCCCTTTCTTTCTAGCCCATGGAACTGTGTAATGTAGCAGCACAAGCCGACTTCCTGTAATTGATCGGAAACAGCACAGGCCTACTTCCGGTTTTCCCTGGCTCCCATGCCTTCCGTACAAGTTTCTGGAAAGCCCGAACCTCTCAGGAAAATGCTGCTGTATTTTCCTAATATGCTTCCTGCTTACCAAACACCCCCTCCCTCCCAGAAGGAAGTTTCTCATACAGACACTCATCCCTTGTGTGTCTGGGGAAAATAAGACCAGAGACACACTGTGTCTATAAGCCCATTCCAGCTTTCAGAGGCTTCCATGAACTGGAATAAAAGTTAAGGGTATATCGAGACCAATAATCTTATATTTTTATCCCTGATGCTGTACTAATATTTGCATGCTTCCTTTGCATGAGGTGTGGGAGTGACTTCAGTATTTTTTAAAGTGGCTTCCTTTCCTCAGAACTGCAGGCTTGAGTCTAACCCTTCCCCCTAAAAATGTTAACTTTGCACAATTACATCTGTAGGCACCTCAATACCTTTGATGCAATGTGCCAAAAAGGTGGGTGGGTATCTCAAGGGAACACTAACATGTACTGTCAGAGATAGCTGCATATAGAGTGCATGACAGTTGAGTCTTCAGGTTACAAAGGCAGGAATTGTATCTGCTCAATCTGAATAGAAGAGAAGGTACAGTCTCCTCCTAAGTGGGTTGGTGAAAATAATTCCAAATTGCATCTGAGTGTTAATCAAGGTTGCTGGGCCCTATTGATGGGTGTGTCTGCTCTAGATCATGGTACTTCCCAACCGTCATTATCTCTGTCTTGCCTGAATTCAGGATTGCCTAAGATTATTAGGTTGTGCAACAGATTTGGACAGGTGTTGTGGCTGCACTACATATTTTACTCTACATATAACCTTCTAGTCATGACTGATCAGATGTGCATTTGAAAAGCATCAAATGAAATCTGCATTTATTAAAACGTAGTTTCCAAGTTAGTTTTTATGCTTAGAGTGTTTTCTGTATGTTGTTCTGCCCTTTGAGAGATTTTAACTGAGATTGAAGCACTCATCGAGTAGCAAGATACTCTGTGGAAGGGAAGTTAACTTCCAAATAAGGCAAGTCCTGTTCTCACAAATCTCCTTTCAAATGTATGTAGGACTGTAGTGGAAGATGCTGTTCAGATGTTCGTGAAGGATTTCATCTGCTTTTTTGTCCCTACTCCTATCGAGGGTTACTCTTCGTGATGGCTATTTATTACAGGAGGGTGTTATTGCACTCATGTCCTTGTGGACTTCCCATGAGCACTGGGTTATCCACTGTGGGGAAACAGGATGTTGGACTACGCCTTTATTTTGATCCAGCATGGCTCTTCTTAGGTTTCCTAGGAAGCAGATGGCTCCATCGCTGTACGGCGTCAATACAACATTGAACGCAGAATCTAATGCAATTAACAGATTTTGTGCTGACAAAGGTGACTCTTCCACCAGTGTGTATATGCGCAGGGTGTATAATCTTTGGCTGGCCAGTCCAAAAATTTTACTTGTCGGCCTGCCCTCAGTCCTCCTGCTGTAATTTCCCATGTTGCTTGGGTGCAGCAACACCCCTCTGGCACACACCCCTCTGCCTGTCTTTCTTGAAGGAAGGGAGGAGAGTGTGCATTGTTGGGTGCTGCTGGAAGGCGCCCAAAGTGCCACCAGGCAGCAGCATCCTGCCCTCTGCCTGCCTTTCCTTCTCCAGCAGGAAAAATCGGTGGGAGGAGGTTGGTGGTTGGGCCCTGCGAGGCTCATGTTCTTTGGGCGCTCTGGCTGCACAGTTGCCAAACTAGCCCTGACCTCCTTTCCAACTTTGGAGCTGGCGAGGTGATGAGTATCGGCATGTAGCTGCCCAAATAATTCTTGCCTACCTCTGCAGCTTCAAAGTTGGTAGGAAGGCTGGTGGTTCATCACACTCGCCAGAAGGGCTGTGCCACACACTATAGTGCAGTGTTCTCCAACCTAACCTTGACTAGGAATGAGGATCGTAATCATTAGAAATACTAGCTTTGTTTAAAATACTAAAACTATTACTTCCCCAAAGGTGTGATTATGATTGGCATTGACGAAGAAAACAATCCTCAGGTATACAAGTGTGATCCAGCAGGATACTACTGTGGGTTTAAGGCCACAGCTGCAGGAGTCAAACAGACAGAATCCACTAGCTTTCTTGAAAAGAAAGTGAAGAAAAAATTGGACTGGACATTTGAACAGACAGTGGAGGTAAGTCGGTAGGACTGTATCTAACGGGCTGCAATGCAAAACGATGGAGAGAGTTTGAGTTGTGGAGGGGAATAATGATACGTTTTCCACTCTTATTCTTTAGTGTGTTCATTAAATGTGTGACATTTCCCCTTAATGGTTTTTAGATTGGAACAGATTTGGCTCGTGTGATTTATTCTTATCAATGCTTGATGTAGGTAAATACTTTCATGTATTGTGTTGATGTTTCAAAAGCTAGGAAACCCTCCCATGCTGACTCTTAACTGCCATCTTACTTTCATGCAACATGTTCCTGCCAGTTGTGTGTTACATCGTTTTTCCTAATGAAAGCTGCTCAGTTGAATACACAAGCAGTCTATAAGCACTCGTGATAAGTTGATGGTGGGGTGGGCAACTTATGGCCCTTCGGATGTTGTTTGACCCAGGAATTGCTGGGGACAAGTGGAGTTTGCAAGGTGTGTGCAAGCCATTTCCCCTTTTCATTAGCAACCCAGGGATGCCCCGTTTCTGGGTTGTTTCATGACATGCAAACCCAGAAGCTCTGGGTTGTTTATGGGTTAAACGACCTGGTTGTTAATTGAAAGCAGAAACGAGCACGTGGGAGGCAGCATGCTCATGCATCTCTTTGCTTGTCCCCAGGAATTCCTGGGCTAATTGAGCCAGGAATTGCCACCATGAGGTGCGAACCAGGTCGCAAGTGTCTTTTATACCTTTAAAAACTTCACATTTTCACATTAGGCTTGCTTAATTTGGATCAACCTTTCTCAAAAAATCACCTGAGGTAACTTCAGATAGGTTTAGCTTTTATTTCTACAGTGCCTGCTGAGACTTGGCAACAGAGGCTACACAAAATTAATTAGCAATCATCACCTATATCCCTGGGGCTCTTCTGCAAATTCTAGCCAAAATAATTATGCCTTAAATCTTAACCTCTTTTGTATATGTATCTCATGCCTCCTGGACAGTGGTATGAGAATAGTTAACTTCATGCTTGTTCATGCATGTCAGTTGTTTTACACTACTTGTTATGCAAAGCTTGAATGTTGGAATGAAATGCCTTGTGGCATTTTCTTAATAACAAAAAAGCAACCTGTATTATTGGAATTGTTTCTACTGATGGTTGACATGTAAAGCTGGCTCTACAAATCCTAATTTCTAGGCTGTCTTTGAGTCCTATACTTTTATACGAAGGAAATACAAGGCTTCTAATGGAATCTTCCTGCTTCGGGAAAACTGCCTGTTCTTGTTGGGCTGTTTTACAGTTCAACAGAGAAGATTAAACTGTGCTAGAACATTGCATTTGAAGTGCTTTTAATTGGGCTTTTGTCATAAAAGGGGCCTAAATTAACACTAAAGAAGAATCATGTTTGTATGTTAACTAGTATTTTTAATTTAAATGTTACCTCTCATGTTTCTAACACATTTTCCTGTATACTTCACTTTTAGACAGCAATAACCTGTCTCTCTACTGTTTTGTCCATTGACTTCAAACCTTCTGAAATAGAAATCGGAGTTGTTACAGTCGATAATCCTAAATTCAGGTAAAGTAAAGAATGCCTGGAGAAATGCTTTTTGCTTATGCTCAACTAAGTTTCCTCCTTTTATAGAAATAGTTTAGGTATGATCTCAATATTTTCTACTTCCTAGCACTAGAATTCAGAGCATTTCATTTTACTATATACTACTGGGTGGGATAAGTATATGTGCCTATAACTGCTATTCTGGTAATGCGGGGAGGTACTTGATGAGCCCCAGTTACAATTCTAGTGAATGAATTGTATATCCATGCTACTGAACTTTCGGGCATTGTGATCCAGTGTGGCTGCCTGTAACCTGAACTCGGAGGATTACAGGCATCCTATTGAAGGCGGGAGGAGTGCAGAGGCAGGGGTAGCCTCCGTGCTTCTCCCACCCTGCAATAGACTTTGACAGCAGATTTCAGCTTTCTAAATCTTTTGCCCCTGCTCCCGAGGAGGACAGGCTGAGGCGCCACCAGGATACATCGTGTCCCGGCGGAGCCTCTTTCCTCCCCTCCTCACCCCTTGGAACGCCCACCACACGCCATCTCCAAAGTCGGTCTTCCAACCTCTAAGCTGTAGCCAGCGCGGTTCTTTCTGTCAGGGTGGAGGAAGAGCACTTCAAATTCGGAGTCCCAGCTCCAACCTCAGGGCTTGTTTCCGAGGTCAGAGCTGGGACTCCCAATTTCCCTGTGGCCGTCTGGACTCTGTCTAGCAGCCATAGGATTGCGCCCTAAGTGACTCTGATCTAGAAAAAAGGCAAGGTTTGAAGTGAGGTTTAAAGGGTGAAGTGTGGGAAGCTGTCTAAATGTGTGAAGGACTTTAGGAAAGGAGGGCAAGTGGGGGGTTAGGGTTGGTGAAGAATGGCATAAACACACAGGAGCCAACCGTGAAAGATCAGTGGGAGATTTTACAGCAGGGCGGGGCAACTTGTGGCCTTCAGAGGTTGTTGGACTGCAGCTTCCATTATTTATTATTATTTATTTATTTATTATTTATTTATTATTTACATTTATTTATCGCCCATCTGGCCGGCAAACTGGCCACCCTGGGCGATGTACATAAGATAAAAACAGGATAAAATACATTTAAAACAGTATACAATTTTAAAATCTTAGCCCACCCCATATTCCCGCCTGAACAGCCAAGTTTTTAGTGAGCGGCGGAAGCTCAGCAGAGAGGGGGCATGGCGGAGGTCACTCAGGAGAGAGTTCCACAGTATGGGAGCCGCCACAGAAAAGGCCCTCTTCCTAGTCCCCACCAGTCTAGCTTATCCTTCACCATTGGCTACGCTGGTTAGGGCTGATAGGTGTTGCAGTCCAACATCACCTGAGGGCCACAAGTTGCCCACTCCTGTTTCAAAAGAACAGTAAGAGCAGCCCTGAGCTTGCAGTAAGAATTGAGTGTCCAGAGAAAGTTTTTCAATGCCAGCACCATGGATGGTAAAAACATATGTGCATCAGTCAGGAGAATTTACAGGCAACAGCTATGAGCAAATATAGCATGGCATTGCATTAACAGAATAAGAGATGTGTTCCCCTTTTCTGATTTAATATTAGCAGTACTAGGTGCAAGTTATTACAGAATTGACTCCTTAGTATTAGTACTTTGCAGAGACGCAGAGTACTATTCACACAAGAGCAAGAAGGACGTGGCTTGGCAGTGCTTTGAAAGGCCCATGAATTTTGGCTTTCCTTGGTAGATTACCATGACTTTGCCTCTCCCCTGACTTGGACAGAAGCAGAGTCTCATTTGAAGTTTCATTGGTCTTCAATTATGCTTGGTAGCAGTGACTCTCTTGCTTCAGAGCACCTCTGAAGCACAGTGCATGAGCCCTTGCCCTTCTCCAAGACCTGGGAAAGAAAGCTCATCCTTGAAATCGTGCTGGGCTTCTGAGTTTTCGTGGAAGTTGCTGCTTCAAAGTGCCTCTGAAGCCTAGCACCAGCCTAGCACAACCTGGCGCCTCTTACTTGACAAGCATATTTATAATAAAAAATATCCACCACCTGCGAGTACTTCTGTGAACCCCTGCTTTATGAATAGCCCATGTGATTCTCAGTGTTGGGCTGCCCAGCTATGTTCTAGGTTACATAGATTTTCTAACTATGCAGATAACAGAGATTGCTATTTTAGGTGAAGAATAAACTTTCTATTGTTTTCATCTCTCTTCTAGGATCCTTACAGAAGCAGAGATTGATACACACCTTGTCGCTCTAGCAGAGAGAGATTAGCTCTGTTTAGAATTCCTAAGTCTGTGACTTCAGGCCAGATAGTCTGGCGAAGCCAAACTTGTTAATGGCTCTGGATTATGGGCTGAAAATTGAATGCTCCCTATCTGATGTATTTCACTCTGTACAAATAAAACCGAAGTTTTGGAAAGCTTTGTCCTCTTTCATTGCCAAGCATTGAATTTCATGATGGTGATGGTATGACTGAAATGTACAGTGTTTTTATACCCATGAGCATTCCTGCAGTAACTGCAGGCAGCAGTTTTGGAAAAGTGTATTCAAATAGCACAGTAATAATGGATTCTCTTCTGCTCCTGGAAACCAGATAAAAAACCTGCTGCACTTCTCTTGTAACTTCTCCAGACCCAGCATTAAATTCAAAGCGCGTAGCACAATCCTGTGCATGTCTACTCAAAAGGAAGCCCTGCTGAGTTCATTTTATTTACCAGGATTACTAAGGATTGCAGCTTTAGTGGACATGTTTATAGTGAAGAGTTCAATAAACAGATACTAGGATGTAAACATAAAACAAAAACAAAGGAGATCTGCCCACCCCTCTGTTAAAGGACAGTAGGCAAGATGGATTTTTCCTCTTATTTTCAAACAAATGTTGAGGCCGCAGTCTCTTTGATCTACTGGACAGTATAATACATCTTGAGTGCTTACATTTTATCCAAGTTTCCATTTCTGCTAGAGCATCTGACTCTGATGACTGCTGGTTCTTGTATTTCCAAAGGAAAATGCTTCAGTTTCTTTTTTGTCCCATCGTGCCTCTGTAACTTGATGTTTCATTTTCACCTGATGACTGATGCTAACTGAAGAGAAAGCATAATACCACACCTCACTTAAATACCAGTACCTTTTTTATTTACGCTATCTGTTTGCTGCCCCTTACACTTTTCTGGGAGGCTTACTATAAGACATTTTTTAAAAACCCAATTTAAACACAAAATAAAACCTTATCTTCCAAATGGCCAGTACAGCTTGAGGAAGTTTTGTATAGTTAGAAAACTCAACTGTTGTAAACGTTGGTCCTAATAAAGGATTTTTGTTTGTTTCAATGGACTTGAGAGCTACCACTTTTGATTACCACTTTATTGTATTTCTTGAGTTTTAGAGGACACTTAATGCAAATGTCAGTCAAGGTGTGGTTGCTTCTGAATCTTTAGAAATGTAGTGTTGAGTGACAGGCAGGAAGTTGAACGGATTCCATCCGCAGCTATACATGCAAGCTAGGTGTAGGTAGAGGCCTGGACTATGAAAAGGCTATTGAACATAAAGCCTTGTGTCATGCCTGTGGGCCTACTATGGGCATTGTCTGCTCTAGATTTTTGAGGGCCCTGGGCAAGACACCTTTGATGGCCCCCTTTCCTCAGTGAGTCTGCCTGACCACCACCATCGACACCAGCTACTGCGGCTACCTCTTGCTTGACAGAGAGCCAGTAGGCAAATAGGCAGGTGGCATCTATTGCTCCTCATTCTCGCTACCAATGCCTGGGCCAGAGCAAGAGGCAGGTGAACAAGCAGGTTGCAATGTTGACAAGGAGGAGCCAGTCCTGGGAACTCTTGCTAGTGGGGCCTCCACAGGTGTCCAACTATGCCTGCCTTTGATGCCAGCCCTGACTATGGGGCTTACTTGTGGATAGCCCTTGGAAAGCAGGATGCTGGACTAGATAGACCTTTTATCTTATCCAGCAGGGCTCTTCAGTTCTTAATGTCTTGTGTGTTCTCTGCATTGGACACATGGCCTAAATAAGTGATTCCCAACCTTGGGTCCCCAGATGTTGCTGGCCTACAGCTCCCAGCATACCCAGCCAGCATAGCTAATGGCAAGGGATGCTGGGAGCTGTAGTCCAGCAACATCTGGGGACCCAAGGTTGGGAACCACGGTTGGCCTAATGAACCAGAGTACCTTCTTGGTACAGCTCTGAGATGCAAAGGTTTGTAATAATTCTGGCTGCAATGGTGTACTCCAGGGGTTCTCAACCAGGGGGGAATTTCCGGGTTTCAGGGGGGTATTGGGACCACAGACTCAAACCGTTGGAATACTGATCTTTCTGCAAATTACAATTCTACAGATTGTACATAATCTACAGGACATCACACCTTATTGTATAGCACAGATTAAATCAGACAATCTTGGAAAGGGGGGAATGACATTCTCACATATGGTGAAAGGGGTGCATGGGGCAAAAAAGGTTGAGAACCACTGGTGTACTCTGACAAGGTGTTTTTTTTATTATTGAACACTTAATTTCCAAGGTTTTTTGTATTTATACACTTAAATGTAGACAAAATGGATATGAAGCAAACTTACCTGCCCCACTTCAGCATGGCAATATGAAAAAACCAAACATATGGATACCATTGAACAGCAATGGCTTTTCAAAATCCTTATGAGGTTGAAGAGTGTCTCTCTGCTGAGCCTGCAGGCATGTGCATGCTGTGTTTTTGTTCCTATCATAGTATATTGCTATTTGCTTTCATAATATATCACAAGAGGTTGATATAACAGGCGAGCTGTGATGGCGCGTGAGTGACAACAGATCCCTGTGTGTGCGAGATGGGAGATTAAAAAATCCTGTTCCCGTGTGTAGACGCCCATAAATCCACACACAGAAGTTCAGATCTTTCTCTCCCTCTCTGCGCAGCATGCAGCGTTTCGGTTGCAAACAGCCAGCCAGCTCCTGTAATCTGATTCCAGCTGCCAGCTCCCCCGGTTTGTAGATTCCATGTAGCAAGGAAATAACTCTGTAACTCCACAGGTCTATTCTACCTCTTTATTTACTTTAGCAAGTAATATTCTACAGAGTATATATTCCTAGTTACAGTCCATGTGCAGAGTACAATGCATAGCAAGCATTTATTCCAGTGGAGCAAGGTTGGCTTTACTCCACCTCAGCAAAGACGTTACATGGTTGCATAAGTCCAGCAAGCAAAAGTCAGAAGAAAAGAGTGAAGAGAGAGAACAGTCCTGCTCCTCTCTAAAATGGCTCCAGACAGAAAAACAAGTCAGTACGTCACCAGAAAGCATAAACCATGTGACAGGCCCATACTGTTTCCCATACACTCTAGTAACCCCTGCGAGAGCACGAGATTCTAGAAAGACACAACAAACTTGTTTACCGCCATTCTGTTCCTTCCATGTTGTCAACAATGTGCTCCAGCTTGTGAATGTGATACATATCACAACAAGCTGTAGGCCTAAATTAGTTGGATGTGTAAACCCAAAATGTACAATGTCTCTTGCAGCTTTAAAGCGTGTAACGTGGCCTGATCAAAGGTTGGGCTTGAGAGTTTACTCTTGTGTGGCTGAGCAGCCCAACAACAAGAGGCTACAACTTTCTTTTTTACCCCACCAATAGCTATGACAATATTTTATCACTGTTACCAGTAGACAAAAATTACTTCAACTGCATATTGTGTATAAATCACAGATTAAGCAAACTATACCGTATAACCCAGGGGTGCAAAATGTGTGGGCTGCAGGTGGTCCCCCAAGACCCCCAGCCACTTCCGTTGCTGCTGAAAAAAACATGGCAGCAGACTGACAGTGTGGGGCAACTGGTGGGAGAGCTGTTTTCCCACTAATTGTGGAAGTAAAGCAGCAGCCTCCTCCCTCACCCAGTGACCTACACGTAGCCTGGAGCACTGCTTTGCCACCACCATTGGCGGTGGTGAACCAGCAATCCAGGCTGCTTTGTTGCGGTTATAGTATACCCACAACACAATACTAAAAGTCAATTGTAATAATTTGTCCATACCTTCTATTCCAAAGGATACACACAATTTCCAACTGTGAAGACCATACTTTACCTTATTTATATTTTATCAAGTGAGTAACCTTCATAATCTAAAATATGTTCCATATTTGGCTTTTTTTTGGTCATTTGTCAATAGCTAATGTCAAAACCATTTGTCAATAGATACAATCCCCCCACCCACCCACTTAGTGACAATTTCAATGATTGCTATAATTGGTCTCAAATTCACTGTAGTCCATGGTAGTCAAAGGACTGTTAGGAGGTCTTGTCTCATTATCTCATTGATTACAGATATATATATATATATATATATTAAATGAATCAATTTTCAGACAACTCTATTATTTATGAACATACTAATAACAGTTGTCATCTTTAATGGTGTTTTAGACCACATTTAGATCATGTTGTTGTAAATCTCCCTTAAATTAGGTGATGCGAAGTGCAATCCTACTTGGAAGTAATCCATTAAATTGAGTGGGGCTTACTCCTAAGTAACTGGATAGGATTGCAGTCACAGTATCACACCACCCAGAGAGCTATGGTTATTGGGCAGTTTTAAAATTTAAGAAACAAACAGCTGGGGTGAAATCCAGCAGTGTCCATCCACCAATAGAATGGACACTGTTGGCAGAATGGATTCCCCTTGTGTGCCCCTAAAATCTGCTCTGAGGGGTTAGAAGGTCCTCAAGAGCATTTTTTTCTGGGGAAGGGGAGGATATAGTGGGGAGAAGAGGAAGGGGAAGTCTGCTCATGTGGTGATGGATGTTGTCCATTGCCCCCCAAATGGATTTGATATACTGGTATTCAATAATACTGCCCGAACCTAAAACAAAAACTGCTGGGAAGTATGTATGATTTTACCAAAACTATTCATCCCATCCTTAAAGTTTCAATGAGATGATTTAGGCTGCTGTTTAGTTAGTTGTATTTTATTGTTTTTAAATTTTGCCTTATAAACTGCCTTGAGGAGGCTTGGCCTTGGATAAAATTGCATTTTATCTTGCTCCAGTAATCAATATTTTCCTTGATTTCTTTTATTACTAGGGCAGCTAGCTAGCATATTTCTGTTGTGTAAACACTGGCTTTCCCAGAGTCTATTTCCTTAAAACCCTAGTTTCTAGTGTCTGGTTGCTGCCCGAGAAATGACATTTTACACCTTTAAAAGTACTAAAACTGGATCTTGTTCCATTATTTCAACAGTGATATTTCCAAACTGCATTCTGAAAAGGTAACTAATGCTCCAGGTCTTCCTGCCCCCTCCTTTTTCTTGCTGTTATTGTTTTGTTACTATGACCACTCGCAGTAATTTTGTTTACCCATTGTCTTTGTATCAAGAGCTCTTGGAATAGAAAGAAACCCTCTACCCTAAGTATGTAGCTGCCCTACTATTCCACTAGCAATGCTGACATGTTAAGAGTCTGCCTTGGTTTGGCTGATGCACCTGGTTCACAAACAGCAATTAAACATTGTTGCTGCCAAGCCAGTTTATCTAGAATGTAGCTTGATGGATGTAGGGATAAAAGCTGCTCACTCTGTGCTGACTGACCAATTTAGTCTTCTTTGCTCAGAGCAGTTTGGGTGGTTGTTTTTTAGATGATGAAAAAAATCCTAGCACTGGAGGTGCAGTCAGTATTAGGAGAGCTGGGAGAACATTTCCCATAAACATCTAGTCCACTGGACATGGAACTAGATCCATTTTTGCAATGGATTAACGAGCTTAACATGTTAATTCTACTTGATCTAGTCCCATTTTTGCAATGCTTTGTCTACCCATCAAGTAGCAATAACATGTTGTTAATCTT
This sequence comes from Shinisaurus crocodilurus, assembly GCA_021292165.1. Taxonomy (NCBI): domain Eukaryota; kingdom Metazoa; phylum Chordata; class Lepidosauria; order Squamata; family Shinisauridae; genus Shinisaurus; species Shinisaurus crocodilurus. The sequence continues at coordinate 267,911,237 of CM037876.1, forward strand.
GTAAGTATTACATTTCTCACACAGTAATTTAGGATTACAGCCTGGAGGGAGTTCCCACATTCTTCTTCTTTTTCTTGTTTACACCATCAGTGCTGAGCTTTAGGCATAATGTCTGAAGCAAAATTAGGCTAGAACACACAGGTCTAGCTTGTTTAGAAGGAAGCAAGGTAACTGATTTCAAACAATGCAGTTCTGTAACTAGCAGAAAGTTCTTCAAGCAGTAAAAATTGAATTAGGAACATCAGAAGCTGCCGTATACTGAGTCAGACCATTGGTCCATCTAGCTCAGTATTGTCAGTGCTGACTGGCAGCAGCTCTCCAGGATTTCCATTGTGCAACAGGAAAAGAGAAATCTTCAATGCAATATTATCCATATTTGGTATCTCAGTAATTGTTTTCTCTTGCAGCACCACGGGAGCTGAATCAGGTTTCAAGCCAACATGGGGTGGTACAATTTATTCTGCAGTGTAAATGAAACTATAACCCCTATCAAAACTTTAAAAATTGGTTGCTGTATTGTTGAAACCATAAATGCATTAATTAATCCGATATGCTTTATTAGTGTGTTCAAATGGTACTTAACTGAAGCCTATCCTAACCAATGCTCTGTTTAATTTGGATTTGAAGAAGAGGGTGCAAACAGACAGCTGTGCTCTTGTATGTATCCAGACTTAAATATAGTTAGGTTTTGCCTATGCTGTAATAAACAGCTACATTTCATAATTGGCACAGCCATGTTGCAAGGGGGCTTTCTATCTGAACAAGAGGAAATTAAATGTAATTGTGCTGCAACCTAGAATTTTAATCAGGTCAGCAAGGCAGAAGGACTATAATCAAGCTTGTTTACAAGATATTGTGGCATTTTTAATTTTACAGGCTCATGGAAAACATGACGGGGGGTTTCTTACTGTTCTTAACTCTGGCAGCAGAGTCCATAATTGCAACAGAAAGAAGGAAGAATCTTTATTCCCTTCTCTCACCTCTACCATGGTTTAAGGAATGTTAATTCACTTAATTCACTTGCCTTGACAAGAATTTAAAGGACAGGACAGGTAGCAAGCAACTCCCATTGACCCTCTAGAGCAGGGCTCTCCAACCTTGAGTCCCCAGATGTTGCTGGACTACAGCTCCCGGAATCCCTTGCCATTACCCATGCTGGCTGGGTATGCTGGGAGCTGTAGGCCAGCCCTGTTCTAGAGAGTGCATTTGCACTCTCATCCCCACTAACACTACTTAGAGATATTTTAAAATGCGCTCAGCAGTATATACATTTATTAAATGAATGAATAAATAAACACTGGTCAGGAGCACAGCCCCAAATCCTCCTTCATCTCCTGGATTATCCGGTGGTGGTGGTGGAACCAGGAATTACCAGATATGATCATGGCTAGCTGTATGCAGAAACATTATGCCCTGGCAAAATTAAGGTGTCCCAGCAGCATATGTATTTGTGTGCACTTGTTACACCCCAGGAGGATTATGAGTTTGTCCTGGGGCAGCTGGGATGTTCCTTGGCACCAGTCATGAGTCTAGTCTCCAGCACAAGGAATACTAACATCTTAACTAACATCTTAAGTCTCTGCTTTTGCATTTCTTGCCACACAAAGTGAAGTTGGGGAAATGAATCAATTCCGGGGTGGGGTGAATCCCAGGTACCCAGCCTTAGGGAGGCCATGTTGGTGCTGAAACAATGCCAATGCAGCCTGTGGCAACCTCCTTTTTCATCAAAGCCATTACTTTCCCTGATCCATGTGCTGCCTACAGTGTGCATGCATTTTAACTTTCTTTAGAAGAAGAGTCTAGGGCAGGGGTGGGCAACTTGTGGCCCTCCAGATGTTTTGGCCTACAGCTCCCATCAGCCTTAGCCAGCATAGCCAATGGTGAAGCTTGCTGGGAGTTGTATGCAAAAAAATATCTGGAGGGCCACAAGGTGCCCATCCCTAGTTTAAGAGGTTCTTGTTGTTTTGCTACTTATGACTGGTTCTTTATTTAATGTCACAAGTGGTGTTTTTAGCATCAAGCAGGAACTGAGCCAGTTCGCACAACTGGGCCGGTTCGCACAACAACCCTCACTTAACCCTACTAATCAAGGGTTATGCGAGAGTTTTTTAACTCTTGAATAACCCACAATGGGCAGGTTTGCATGATATGGCGCAACTCCTAATCACCCCAATTGGGGGGGGGGGGGTTGCATATTGAAAATGGCAGCCACACACACCTGGAGTGCACCACGGTTCATCATGGGCTAAATAACCCACGATGACCCAGCCATGTCATGCGAGCCAGGTCACTATGTCTTTAGGTCATGTTGTCAGCTGCACCTTTGTGTTGGGGAGCGGCTGAGGGCTTGACCCACATCATGAGCTGCTCCTTCACAAGGTTGCCCAACAGTCAGCCTGGACAGTCTATTTTGAGAGCAGCTGGCCTATCAAACCTTCTTTATGCTAAATAATTGGAAGCTTTTGTTCAATAAAGTTGAAGCCTGTTTTGCACCCAGCTCTCTATCAGCAAAATCTATTAGCCTGTCTACTCAGAAATGTGTCCTTTTAATTCAATGGGACTTAAGCAAAGATAAGTGTGTGCAAGATTACAGCCTAGGTGTCTCTTGTCTCTCCCCCCCCCCCACTTCCTGTAGGCACAAATATGATGCTGATGTCTGCAAAGAGTAAAAAGCCAAAGGCAACTAAGGTGTTTCCAAATGTATTTGTTTCCTAGTCTATATATTCCTTGAGTTCATCTTATGATTCTGAGTAGTAGCAGCTTCCCAATTAATAGTTCAGCTGGATCTGCTTTGATCCCACAATGAGCCCATGTTACTCCTGCGAGTGAGTCAGCTGTCTGTTTGGTCCTAGCCTTGCAAGATCCACCACTGAGATCTTTTACTGTGGCTTACGCTGGCTCAGCTTGTCTGAGTGTGGAAAGCTAAGCAGGGTCAAGCCTGGTTATTACTTGGATGGGAGACCCCTCCTCTAGTTTCCTGCATTCAGCAGGGGGTTGGACTCGATAGCCTTGTAGGCTCCTTCCAACTCTATGATCTATGAAATCTATGAAAACATATATCCTATATTCCTGCAGGCCTGAGGCATCACAGTCCCTCTGGCTCTTATTGGTTCAGCTGCTCTGATATCACAGAAGGGAGTGTGGCACCAAGGGCAAGACAGTGTACTGCTGTATTTGGACCATAGAGAAATATTTTATTCTGAATTGAAGTGTGCACATACAACTTTAGGTTATGTTAAATAATCACTTGCATCTATTTACACCCAGAACTTTCAAATGACATCTTGCTGTGCTCAGTTAAGGGTTTTTTTGGAGCCTTAGGGTAAAAACACAAGATGTCTGCTGCTTACTAAGTAGGATGTTACATCAGAACAAGCTCCCTGTCTGATGCAATGCTGACTGATTATCTTCATCTTTTGTAAACCACTAAAAAAATGGTAGTTGTCCCACTTGCCAAAATAATTTTGTCCAAAATCCCAGCAGTAACAGCTGCAACAAAGAGAAAAATGTAATGACATTTTGCCTGCAGAAATCCTTATTGCACTATAATGTCAAAGTGATTGCCTTTCTTCAAGAGGCAGCACTGAAGATGAGGAAGGAAGCAATATTCTGGAATTTCCCAGCGTTAGCAAAAGGCTTGTATTCTCACAAACAGCAGACCAGGCGGACAAATCTCTGTCTGGGTTGTACCACTTGAAACTGCAGATGGGGGCTCACATGATTGAATGCTCCCCCATAGAAAAATAATTCCCCACACATAGAATGCTAGCATGACAAGGAGAAAGCTAGATTAGGACCTGATTCGCACGATCAAAATAAACAGTTGAAATAATGGCTGTTTCAGGATTATCGGAGGGTTGTTTCCCCCTCCAGCAAGCCATATGACCTGGGTTCAGAAGACATGACAAGCCATGCCCAGGCAATGATCATGAAAATCATGCGAACCGGCCCTATAACTCTTCTCCCTGCCAAGTCCATTGATCATCTCCCAGTACATTCAAGGTTCTTGGATATCCTTGGCAACCCTTCCTCTCCTGACAAATGGTTGTTGAGCTATCAACATCATAATAGCCATTTCATTCATTACAGTGCCATGTGGTGGCCACTGAATACAGTTTCTCTGAGTCTGCCCTATGTGTTTATGGGTGGGAGGGTGGGTGGGAGGCTTGTGTTACACATGTGCCAGAACAGTTGTGTGTGGGGGGAAACTCTATACTAGGTGTGCAGAACTTCTTTCAGCCCACAGGCTGAATTTCATTTTGGAGAAGCTCTCGGGGGCTGCATTCCTGTGGTGCGTGGGGCCAAGGACAAAAGAGGTGGAGCCAAAAATACCAGCATATTTTAGCTTAAAATTCTTACTGCCAGGAACTAAGCTGTAGGAGAGGCATTTCAGCCTTTTAGAATGGGGAAAAAACTGCACAAAAGTTGGAGACCACCAAGGTCTGTGGATGGAGGGAAATGGTTTGGGCCAGGAGCAGGGCACGTGGCCTTCTGGGGACCCCCCCCAAGGGCCAGAGTTAGTCCCTGGGACTGAGGTTCTGCACCCCTGCTCTACACCAACTCCACACTTTCTGGTGGCTATTGGTGCTGCTAAGGAGTTCCTTCATATAGAAATGGGCCTGCAAAAGTGGTGCAGAAACATTGACTCCCACCTGGAGCATGGAGGTTTCTCCCAGTATCTCAACAAATTGCTGAAAATTGCTGCAGGACATTGGAAGAGATACTGATGGGAATATTTCTGGTTTTCCCACCACGCCCTCTGTCATTTTTCTTACCATGGAAAATCTGTTAAAGAAGAAAAGACAGAACAGCTGTGCAATGCCTTTGGGTTGTTAGTGTTAGGACTTACTAGGAGATCTTAGGACTTGCTTGCTTAGCAGAGTAATAGGAAGTGGAGCATGAAAGCACCAGCCTTTTAAACTAGAGGGGAGACTGCCACTGTTCCAGAGTTTGCTCATCATTTTCATTAAGTCCAGTGACCAAAATTGTCTAACAGCACCACTGTCTCCTGCCTTTCTCCGGGTGTGCCTATACATAAAGGGGAAAAGGTCTGGCTTAAGTTAGATATTAGAAGGGTGCTGTGATTCTGTCTAGATAGAACTGCTTCTATAAGGAAAACAGAGCAGAGGCCTTGTTTGTTTCCACAAGTCTTCTTTGGGGAAGAAGGTATCTGCTTCAACTATTTCTAGGTGGTTGAAGGGCTGCATTGTTCTGGCGTATCAGTCTCTGGGGAAGGTGCCTCCTTTGGGAATTATAGCTCATTCACCCATTAGAATGGCCACTGCAGCTGCCTTTCAGGGTCCAGCTTCTATGGATGAAATCCGCAGAGCAGCCACATGGGTTTTTTTTGGGGTGGGTGGGTTTGCATACTTTTGCCAAGCATTACAAGGTTGATGTGTGTCCTCCTCTGCAGATGTGTAATTTGGTAGAAGAATGCTGCAGAGGGTGCATGTGACTTGGTGGTTCCTCTGCATACCCGCCTTCGAGTGGGACTGCTTTTCTACATCCCAGATGTTCGGAATGCCCTCCAGAAGATACATGAGAAGGGAAGTTTCTTACTGTGAATTTTCGTTCTTGGTATCTTCTGGAGGTCATTCCACCCACCCTTTCTCTTCTGCAGTGGTGTGTGATCCTCTCTTAGGGCTTCTGCTTTCACCAATACATGTGGGGGTGGTAGGCAAGAATTCCTGGGCTACTTCCTCCCCTTCCGGTTTCATTGTTTTAAAGCATGTATCATACATGTACTGGTAGCAAGCAACCCATATTAAATGTGCAACATCCCAACAAACTTCCCCCCCTGGTGTCACTCCTTCCTTCAATTTAGAAGCATATGCTCAGTGGTATGTGCCATCAGGGCAGGACTTGGGATAGAGGGCAGAGAGTACATTTTGAAATAAGTGAAGTAATACACAGTTTAGTCTTCTCCCATTTCCTCCTGTAGGAGAAGACAGGATATGGAGACTAAACTCCAGTCTCCCTTGGATCCTGGCAAGCCGGGCCCATTTTTCTCTGGATCCCAGCTTCTCCTATGTGGTCAGGCTGAAATACTTATACTCCAGTGGCAGGGTTTAGGGGTCCTTGGAAAGATGCCCCTCCACTGTATTCTCCCAAAGAGCTGGCAGTGGGTCAGCAAGGGAACAGGTACTGGTGAGAAGGAGAAACAACAGCCGTTGCTGCCTGCACTGGAAGAGAGAAGGGAGCAGGCAAGTAAATGGCGTCTTGCTCCTCACCACCATCACCACTTGCCCAAGTGAAGGGGTAGGCAGTGAGTGAGCAAGCTGTGATGGTGATGAGCAGTGGTGCAGCTCAGGCTGGACCTTGGGGTCAGAGTCCAGGGCCCCACAGCCCAGGGCCTCCCCAAATGACCTTGCGGAGAGTGGCAGGTGATCAGGGAAGCAGAGGCAAACTCCACTTTATTCCTGTAATCATGATGGTGCTACCCGTATGAAATGTGCAACTTTCCAACAAGCTTCCGGTGTCACTAGAAGCAATTCCTTCCTTCTTTCAGTTTAGAAGGATATGCTCAGTGGTACATGCCATCAGGGCAGGACTTTGAGGCAGAGGACAGGGCTGGCTTAGCACATTTTTAAATAAGTGAAGTAATATGCATTGCCACCTAAAGAGGGAGAACACAATAAGACCACGAAGTCCAAAGGCTAAGGGTGCTTCCAGATGTGACTTTTATTGTGAAATTGATAGTGGTGCATGGTAACTGGGGGTGGTGGTGGTGGTCCTTGTGCCAGTCACTGACTCTCAGCCTGACCTACTTCACAGGGTTGTTGTGAGGATAAAGAGAAGAGGAGGAGGACAATGTAAGCCGCCTTGGGTTCCTTGCAGGAAAAAAGGTGGGATATAAATATAATTAATAAATAAAGGCTTCAAGGAAAAGGTGGTTTTTAAGGAGAGATTTGAAGGCAGCAAGAGTGGTGGCATTATGCAGGTGTTGTGGGAGGCCGTTCCAAGCATATGGCACAGCAAGGGATAAAGAGTGGAGTAGAGTCTTTTAAGGGAGCAGGAGATAGGGTAGCCCACTTAGGAACTGCCAAAACAGAGGACAAAAAGGGACACACATTTGCACAAATTTTGTATATGCTAATTTATGTGTACAAATGCAAATTTAGAAATAGTTTTAGGATTGAAATAGAAATACAGTATATCTCACTATAGTGTGGAAGACTGTGTGACCAGGTCATCTGTATGCCTGCCTGTTCAGTCTGGTCTCCAGGTGCTAACTGTTGATTGTCAACAGTTCTTATGGTTCTTTATCTTTAAACCAGGCTTGAACTGGACTGCCCTTCACACTGACTGAGGACACTTTCAAATAGAGGATAGTCCTCCAGCATCCCTTAAAAGAGAGGACTGCCTTGTATAAAAGAGGACACTTCCTCAGATTGCCACCTCTGAGGGAAGCTCAGTTGGTGGCAACAAGGAAGAGGGCCTTTTCTATGGTAGCCCCCCAATTCTTGAACAAGCTCCCTACTGAGGCCTGCCTGCAGCCCACTCTACTATCCTTTCAGCACCAGGTCAAGACTGCCCTCTATGCCAAGGCGTTTAACAGCTCTAAATAGTACACGGGCGGAGGGGTGTGTGTGTTATGTCAGCTTTTTAACAGGTCTAGTTGAATTAACTTGTTCTTAGTTATTTAAATCATTTTTAAATTCGGTTTTTAAATTTTAGTGGTGAAAATTTTATTGTTTGTATTTAATGTTGTATTTTATGAATTGTTGTTAACCGCCTAGAGAGCTTTAGCTATTGGGTGGTGTAGAAATAAAATAAGAAATAAATAAAATAATAAAATAGCCAGCCTAAGACCTTTGGATGGCTGAGGGTAATGGAGCTGGAAAAGTGAAGGTCATGGGAAGAGGTTCCACTTTTAAATCTGTGTTTTCCCAATGCTTCTTCTTTTTCTTTCCACACACACACACACAAAATCTGTTAAGGAGGAAAAGACAGAACCACTGCACAATGTCTTTTGATTGGTAGCTCTAGGACAGTGATGGCGGACCTTTTTGAGCCCGAGTGCCCAAACTGCAACACAAAACCAACTTATTTATTTCAAAGTGCCAACACTGCAATTAAACCTGAATACCGAGGTTTTAGTTTTAGAAAAACAACTCATACAGTTGTCCGAACTAATTAACATCTTTTGTCTTTAAAGAAAAACACAATAACAGAGCTTTCAATGATACAAACAGTTTTTTGTTGGGAAAAAAATAAAACTCAAAAAATTATTATAGTACTACATTGTACACATAGCCTGAAGGGAATTTATACAAACTTTTTAAATAATTAGGCACATGTATTTTTGGATAAGGGATTCTCAACTTGTAATATGATTATATGCCAGACTGAAATTGTATGGGGCAAGCTTTACTCTGGGTCCTTTCCCTGCTTCTACAGGTGTCAGATTAGTAAAAGTAAAAGTCAACCTGTACTAGGATGAGCAAGATAAACAAGAAAACTAAACGTGCTTAACACATTTTAAACACTTTATGTCTTGGACTGCAAACACTGCATTAGGTAAAAGTTTGCATTGGGCATGCTTTTGCACAATTAATGTGGTTTTTGCTATTGCATGCATGCTGATAATTTGTCAAACCTTGGCTCATACTCCGTTAGTTTGAGAGCAACACATGCAGCACTCAGGTCAACTGTTAGGGCTTTACATCCAAGCCATGCTCTGTGCATCATTCTTCAAAATCTTTTAAATGTGATAACAATGTAGAAAAGAATTCTGTAACAGGAATTCTAGAATAAAATCATTCTGTTCCACACTGTGAGAAAGAACAAGATCATTAGTGTTTTGCAGAAGGGGACGGTCTTTTCGCGATCTGGTGACCAATGGCTCGAGTGCCCACAGAGAGGTCCCTGCGTGCCAGCTGTGGCACCCGTGCCATAGGTTCGCCATCAGTGCTCTAGGAGCTGCTGTCATCTGGAAGCACTCTGAAATCACCTAACTGCACCACTGGGTAGATGTTTACTCTTCACCCTGCGATTCTCCCACCTATTCTTTATGTAAACAGTATGGAAATCACAAACCATTACTTCATACATATTAACACAATAGTTACCAGATTTCACAAGGTGTCTGTGCCAAAGATGACTTAATATACAAACACAAACAAGCACTGTTTTAGCAGTTTTGTATATATTAGCTTTTTGCTGAAATTGTTGTGGTTGTACAGACTAGTTGTATGTAGAAATCTCAAAAGAAAGAACAAATGTACTGAGCGGAAAAGAAAGGAAGTAATTCACTGTGGAGCGGTTCTGGAAATTCCCAACATTAACAGCTTTTGACCTAACCGGATTGTTTCTCTGTAAGCAAGTTGACCTCTGTCGAATTTCTCCACTCCAAAGTTGATATAGGAAGGAGAAACACATTCCATGAAGCCATTTGAAGAGATTTAAATCAGAGGCTGTTTTATTTGATTGACTGATTTGATTGATGGAAACTGTGAAAGACCAACAACTGGGTCTTTTGCGCGAGTTCGGCACTTAACGGGTTAACCGGCACCGAGATATTGCCCTTCAAAGAGATATCTAGCGATTTAAATCCAACTGCGACCAAAGAATCACTCACAACTGTATTTAGACTAAAGAACAGACTTTTATTAATGGAGTGGAACTAATACACTTCCAGGAATACTATAACATAAACAAAACCAGGTTGTGACCTGACGGATCGGAAGCATTCAATTCCCAGGCTAGCGTATTGCAACAAGAGAGTTACCTCGCACCAAAGACTTTACACTCACAAGCTTCTGGTAGCGGTCTGCATAGCCTGACTCCGAGCCCTCCTCGTGCTCAGGGAAAGAAGTTGCTTGAGCTAGCCGAAGCTAGGGTTGAAGATGACAGACTGTCCCGTCAGGTTCCCGACAACCTGATTCGGGTGGGCAGAGGGGTTTTCTACCCCATCCTCCCCCCTCCCCGCCCCTTGCTGGTCAGGTGGGCTTATTCCTGCCCCTTGTGATCAGGTGGGCTTATTCCTGCCCGGGAAAAGGTGGCGCCTCAGACTTACCGGTGCCCTTTAGGGGATACTTTGCAGCTCTTTGAGACTGCCCTTCACCTCCGGATGGTCCATGCTTCTTCTTGTGGATTCGGGCCGATGTGCCCCATTGAGGGTATGTAGATGGAGTCACGTATTACCTGTCTGGCCAGACTTGCCTCTCCTGTCCCCCGGGTGGGGATTATGCAGACAGGGGTTGTCAAGGGGAAACTATGTGTGGTTACCAAGGGGAAACGGTGTCCGGGTTCATGTCATTGTGTGTGCGCTCAGGCTTTCTCCACAGAAACCTTGTAAGCTTATTGATGGAAACCTTGCAAGCTGAGGCCTATTATCAAATGCAAAACTTCTTTTCAAGATGGGCCAACTTCTTGCTTCATCGATAGCAAAGATGGATGCTTGGAACTGTGGTACTTTAAATATTAACTAGTTTATTGTAGCTTGAACTTTACTATTTGGCATACCAAAACACAACGGAAGGAAATACACACCAGCAGCAAATGATTAATAGAACAGAATACCACCACCAAACACAATTGGTCTGGACTACTTTGGTTACATTTTAGGATTGCTACCAGGTGACATTTGTCAATCCATATCTTTTGTTCTTCAATTTGTCTTTTTTGGTGACTGAATGTAGCCCTATGATGGAGATTTTAAGAGTTTAAGAAAGATGCAGGCTACAGCAGGCATAAAACCTGTTGTCCACATTTCAGCTTTCACTACAAAAATATTGTGTTTAGCCCACGCTGGCTAGAGCTATATAAGGAGGCAGGCTTGTGAGGGAGCCAGCTGTCTGAGCCCCAGTGATGAAGCGTCTCAGCCTCAGTGACTGACAAAGCATCAGCACACAAGTGAGTTAAGCACCTGTGCGAGTTTAACAACAGGGCAAGGAGGCCAGGGCAGTTGACTCTTCCCTCCCTTCTCATAGTTAACTGTAAATAAATTATTATAAATATAAACAAAAACTATATATAAATTCCCCACCTTCTCCTAGTAAACAACTCAGTTTTCCAGAAAAACAAACCCTATAATAGCAATAACAACAACAACAACAAACAACAACAGTTATGAAGGCTATGCAGGGTATTGCCTAGTCCCCACACTATGTATGACTATCTGCCAGCTGGACAGAAGTCAAGGGTGTGTGCTGTAATGAGCTCCTGGCTCTCAGGGAACAGGTTTATTCCCTTGAAGCCAAGGTTGCTGACCTGGAGAACCTAAGAGAGGCAGAATGTCACGTCTCTCTCCCGCTCCTGCTCCCCTCCCGCCAGCCAGAACGTCATGCACAGCTCCTGGGTTTCTTGGTAAAGCTTTATTGAATAAAATGCAGGGCAACTCAGGTGGTTGCAGAAAAGGGTTACGCAACAGTGAAGAAAGTAATTCAAGACCCGTTTTCCCAGTCAATGGGAAGTCATGAATGATCAACAGTTGATTTCCTACTGGGGAGTTTCACGCGCTGGGGAGTTTCACAAATAAAATCTCAAGGATGTTAACTGTAGAGTGGGTATCTCTGTGCTTTCTAGTGGTATAATGGTGGCATGCCATATACTTTCATAGGAGACATTATTTTCTATTTGAATTATGTGGAGAGAAAGCCTGACAGAGCACTCACTTTGCCCCACATTCCACCTGCATAATCCCTGCCTAGGGCAGGAGAGCTCAAACACACATTTGCATTCAGATGGTTTTCCTCAAGCACCCTCAATGGGTTGCCAAGTACCCTCAATCACCCTTCCCAGCACCTCCGATGGGCCATGGGCAAGGTGGCGCTGAAACCTCCGCACCCCCTCCTGCCTGACCAGACCGGTCCGTCCTGTCTGTCAGTAGAGGGAGGGGTTGGGGATCGAGGGGAGGGCAGGCAAGGGGGTAAAAGAAGCAACCAAGGCTCCGTGAGATTGTTGGGAGCAAGATGCAGGGAAGCACAGAGCAGGTCGTTGGCTCAGGCCAGCCCAGACACTCAGCCCCCAAGCAGACTGCCTGTGCTTTCTAGTGGTATAATGGTTGCTTGCCATATACTTGTTGGTGTGTGTGTGCGCGTGAGCAGCAGAGTGCATGTGCGCATGGGAGATTTAAAATCCTGTCTGTGTGCTAGCAGAGGCCTGTTATTCCACACACAGATCTTCCAGATCTCAGCTCCCCCCTTTTCGCAGCGTGCAGCGTGTTGTGAGATGCCAGCCCAGCCTGCCTGTGATCCAACTTGCTTCTAGCTTCCCCGTTTGCAGATTAATCCATGGAGTCAGGAAACACTCTGTAACACCACAGGTCTAATTCTACCTGTTTATTCACTTAGCAAGTAAAGTTCTACAGAGTATACATGTGCAGAGTATAAATGCATACCAAGCATTACATCCAGTGGAGTAAGTTGAGCTTCACTCCACCTCAGCAAAGGCGTTACATTGTTGCAGTGACAAAGTCCAGCAAGAAGAACAAAGGAGAAGAAAGATGAACAAAGGAGATGAAAGAAAGCCTCTCTCTAAGATGGCTTCAGACAGAAAACAAGTTAGCACGTCATCAGAACATACAAACCATGTGACTAGCTCATAATGCTCCCACGGTCTAGGCTTCCCATGCGAAAAACACGAGAACCCAGAAAGACATAACAAACTTGTTTACAGCCATTCTGTTCTTTCCATGTGTAAACAATGTGCTGCAGCTGGTATAGTGATACATATCACAACAATACTTTCATAGCAGACATTATTTTCTATTTGAATTAAAACAAAAAACACAGAAAAAGCACCCATCCCTGTGAAGTGTTGCATCGGAGCACCCAACATATTCAAAGGTAGTGTATTAATTACATGGTTATTGAGACAGACTTTCTTGTATCCCTGCTTCCCCTTGACAGTTCAACTCCTGGTATCCCCTGGCAAGGTTCCCAGTGTTAGCATCCCATTCTCTTTTTTTCAAATTGAGCATTGATGTTGCCAGTTGGGATTTCCTGTTGAAGCTTTCTGCAAGCTATCTGGGAGACAGCTTGCCTGGGCCTTCCTCTTCAATTACAGTACAGCTGGCGTTCACTTTAAGCTCACCAGCAGCACAAATTCATTCTTCATTTTCTTCTTGGCTCTCCTTTTGGCAGAATGATAGCTTTTAAAAAAAATCTATCTAGCCATTGCTGTCTATCAAAATGTGCTGTAGCAGAATCTTGCGCATAAACATGATCATGTTTTGGAAAAAGAGAGAGCGAGAGAGAGAGAGAGATTGGCTCATGTTCATATGAACATATATTCAGTCAAGTCAGCAGAATTCCAAAGCCTTTAAAACAGACCTTTCTTTGTGCTTCTTCCTGCTCCACTGCAGACAGCTTTAATACAAGTGCCAGACTTAAGTGCCCAAAATATTATGTAGTTGGCTTTAAGCAGGAAAAGACCCCAAACACCCAGGCAACTAAGAATGTAGGTTTTCAGACTTCTCTTGCTGTTTGATTAGACTCAGTGTGTCTTTGCCTGTTCTACATGAAGTAGAACATCCTGCCAAGAGGTGAGAGGCAGACCCTGTACCATTTTAGACTACAAGCAGAGGCACTAATTTTGAATGCTTTCCCTATGGAAACACAACCTCCTGTAAGATTAATATGCATATCAAGAGAAAGATTCTAGACCAGTGTTCTCCAACCTTGGGTCCCCAGATGTTTTTGGCTGGGGCATGCTGGGAGTTATAGGCCAAAAACATCTGGGGACCCAAGGTTGGAGAACATTGGTCTAGACCAACTCATTCTTTGTTGTGCTAGTTTCTTTTTCAGGTAGCTTTTCACACAGGGGAGCATTCAAAAATGTTAAAACAACTAAGGGTGCGATCCTATGCATGTTTAGACAGAAAAAAGGCCTACAACTCCCAGCAAGCCCCAGCCAGAGACTTGTGACACCTTAAAGACTAACAAATTTATTCTCACATAAAATTTCTACTTCACTGGATGCATGACGTGTTAACCTCAAATTGGTAGATTTATATACACACGCTGGGGGGTGGGGCCCCCTTTGTAAACTGTGTTGCCAGAGGGAATTGAAATTCAGAAAGTACAGTGATGATTACCTTAGCAGCTGCCCTTCACAAAACATTGTTGGGTGATAACACAGCCTTATTGAGATGGTGAGCTGATTAACATGTAGTGTGATATTCTTATTTAAACCACAGGAAGCAGAGTTGAATCTCTTGATGGATTGTTGTACTCCAGCAATTTCACATTGATAAACTGAAGTACAGTTCATCAGGAGCTTCAATTCTATACCCTGTGGTTTGAATAAGGACAAAGTTTGTTATTTTAATCACACTACATATGTTAATTGGCTCACCTTTGCAATACTGTCTGTGTTATCATCCAACAATGTTTTGTGAATGGCAATTGTCAAGATAATTATAACTGTCTGTCCTTTTTTGCATTTCAGTTCCCTCTGATGACCCAGCTTACACCTCCACACACACACACAGCATGTGTGTATATATAAATCTGCCAATGTCAGGTAAACACTTCATGTGTCTGATGAAATTGACAGTGTCCACGAAAGCTTACGCCAGAATTTTTTTGTAAAAAAATTATTCCCTCACCCATTAGGTTGGATCTAGGATCTGCCTTCCACGGGTGGAAGGAAGGTATCTTTGCCCATTTTCAGGAATCCCCCTTCCCACCTCACACCAGAGCTCATCCCACTCAGCAGGGTTCCCGGACCCTCTGTGTAGCATTTTCTGGGGGCTGGAGGGGCTGCTGTGGAGGGAGGGGGTGGGGAAGTCTGTTTCTGCCAGCTGAGTTGCATGTGCCATATGGTTATTTAGAGCAGACCCACTGAAATCCATTGGCCTTCTGTTGGTCATATTTTCTTCTTCTTAAAAAAACAGCCGGCAGGGGGTGGATTTGGATAAGGGGTCCAGCATGGGGGAGGGGGGTGTCCAGCCCTTTGCCAATTCTTCAGCATAAATTATCTCCAGAAGTTGCTGTTGGCCTTGGAGGAAGGTTTGCTCTCCAGGGTTCATACAAGCTCCAAGGGCAGGGATTGGGGTCAAAGTCATGGTGCAAGGGCAAAAGGTTAGACCTCCCCTCCCCCAAGCCAAGGCCCCAAGCCAAATTGTCCTCCCCGCTCTATGGCCATCTTTTAGGAAAGAAAAACATGGCTTCTTTTGGTGACAGAACTCCTTCACGATGTCTAGTTTGGAGCCTCGGTGGACGCACCTGCGAAGTCTGAGGCTGTCTTTCAGAAGTAACGCAAAGCCTTTTTATTCAGGTAAACACTGGGTGGAGAGGGGTAAGCTGGACTTTCCTCTTCTAACTGAATCAGCTTGCACTATGCCAACCCAACTGGAATCAGGGCAGGCACATTCCTCACCATCAGGTAAGAAGAGCCAGCCCACACATAGCTGTTAAGGCTTTAAGCCAGGAAGATACAATGTAAGAACGTAAGTAAAACGGGGATCTTGAAGGTTGATTATATGATGTTTGTTTTGTAACACTGTAGAAATATTTTTGTGTTTTGGTGTAGAATCGATACTGATATAGTCTGTGAGAAATGCTTGAAAAAGATAATGATCGAAACAAGAAGGACAAACCGGTTTCTTGTCGGACGTGCAGTAATCAGTACATTGGAAGCCTCTCCAAAGGAAAATTAGAAAAAGGCTCAAGCCACCTGGGAAGAAAAACCAAAAGAAAAAATAAGGGAATTCTCAGGTGGTGGCCTCCTCAAAAGAAAAAACAGGGGAAGGCCTAAGCCACCTTAAAAAGAAAAAGAAAAAACAAGAGAATGGCTTCTACTAACTCTGTTAAAAAGATGACAAAGTTAGGACTTGGTATGCTAAAGCACAAATGAGTAGATATATAAATTGTGTTACTTGTAATTGTAATATTTTATTGGTAAGTCCTCAAACTTGCATGTAAATTAATATGGTGTAACCTGAAATTCCAGCATTGTCATTGTTAAGTCCTCAAATTTAAATGTCAAATCACTATGGTTTTATACTCAAAATGTTAGTATGTATTTAAAAAAATTTCTAAATATATATATATATAAATTTTTTTTGTAAAAGGTTTAATTAAATAGATAAAAGTAAGTTTAATCATGCCGGCGTTGGCATTTTTGTGGATACAGTAGTAATTACCGTGATTCTCCTTACATTATATGTGTGGATGTGACAAACAGGTGTCTGAAAACAAAGGCATCATACACAGGGCTGGCATCAGGGGTCGGCACTGTCAGGCACCTGCTGAGGTCTGTGCCCCAGCAGGGAACCCACAACCAACGCCTGGATCTTTCTGGCCCTGCTGCTCCTCCCCCTCCTTGCTTTTGCTGCCGGTTCACTGGCCCTCTCCAAGTGAGTAAGCAATGGACATAGGGAGCTGCCTTATACTGAGTCAGACCATTTGCCCAGTCTTGTCAGCCCAGTCGCTGGCTGGCAGCGACTCTCCAGAGTTCCTTCCTAGATTACCTGGAGATTAGTCTATGAAGGAATCTAGGAAGGAATCTAGGAACGATTCCTTCCTAGACTACCTGGAGATTCCAGGGATTGAACCCGGGACCTTCTGCATGCAAAGCATGTGCTCTACCACTGAGCTATGAGAGGAGCAAGGGGAGGAGAAGAAACAGTAACCTCCATATGCCAGGTCCTCTCTCTCTCTCTCTGGTGAGTGGAGACAATTGGGCCTAGAGGGAGAAGCAAGCAAATGGCCAGACCCATCAGTGACAAGGAAAAGAAAGGGGACACACTCAGGGACAGAGACCCCACTGAGAGCATCATGTCCCAGGGCCATCCAAAACCTATCAGCACTGATTATATATCTGCAGTCATTTGAGAACCAGGATTAGCAACAACTTCCTGTTGGTGTCCAATCTGCATTTGTTGCTATGTGAATGAAATGGCTCTAGTCCCCACATCACAAATGTTTTTTGATGGCACATCAGCTAATAGGATCAGGCTGTTAAACTGATCTAGCAATGATAAAGGAAATCAATACACTACCATGTGGCTCATGTCTTTTGGCATACCATTATCTTAATGCAGGGGTATCATATAAGACTCCTTTGAGTTTTCTGGAAGTCCTGCTGGCTAAAGTGTTCAAGGAAGGATTAAAACTTACCAGAAAATATATGTAACATTTCCAAATGCATCTTCCTATTAATAGTGATGACCTAACACTAAAATGGAAAAGCCTTGTCATACTTATGGTTATATGTTACCCAGTTGATGCCATTGAGTGCAGGAGTAATATTTATTCGTTTTAGTATTCTTCCTTGGAAGGAGATCTCTTATACATATTCTTAGTGGTTCGTCATTGACAGTGAGATTACAGTAATTAGAAATTAATAAGAGTGGGGGGGGGAGGAGAGTATGATGATCAGAATTTTCCAGGTGACATTTGTTAATCTATATTTTTTCTTCTTATGATTTGTCTCTGCCATGCCTAGAAGTGTTTATTTATGTGTGTGTGTGCGTGCGTGCGTGCACGCACGCACGCACGCACGCACGCACGCTGTATGCTCCATAGTGTCTAGTATTCAACAAGTGGGATCCCTGTATAGCAGTGTTCTTCAGCCTTGGGTCCCCAGATGTTTTTGGCCTACAACTTCCAGTATGCCCCAGCCAGCATAGCTGGCTGGGGCATGCTGGGAGTTGTAGGCCAAAAACATCTGGGGACCCAAGGCTGAAGAACACTGCTGTATAGGCTATGTGGTGGATGTACAAAGTAAATAAAAGCTACTGTAGGTAGTCCCCATTCCTTCTGCCAGATCTGATAGCATGAAACAAGAGATCCTGACACTCATGTAAATACTCTTATATAGGAGCCAGCATGCTAATTACGCTAGTTTGGGTTTGGCAGATGCCTTTAACATCACACCAGGGAATTAGTTGGCAGCTGTTCAATGAGACTGTCAGTTCTCTCCTAGGGAGTGGCAAGCGCCAAGGAAAGAGTATAACAATTAAATGCAGGGAGCAGGAGAAGTTGTACTGCAATGCTAGGGCCAGCTGCTGAGGGATGCTCAGCCTTCCTGAACTTAATCTTTGCATATAGCAAGACTTCAAAGTTTTGACTGCATTAGTGACAGGCACTCTCTAATTGAGTATCGGTCAATTGACTCATCAAATACTTGTCCGATATTGCCCAATAATGGTCATATATTTTGAAAACAATGACTGTAATGAGAAAAAAGAAAATATATATCAACAGGTTTAGAACTTAGCTTAATTCCAAAAAACATACACAAATTAGACAGAAACAAAGACATTAAGTTTTAAAAGAATTTAATAGTGTTCCCTTGCTTTTTATTGTATTCCCGAAGGAGCTTAAGGTGGCATACCTAGAGTAGTATCCAAAGGGGTGCTTAGACCCCTGCCGATTCTTTTCCGCCCCACCGATTCCTTTCTGCAAGTGGTGGGTCTTGCCAGTTTCACTATGCAAGCAGGACCCGCCACTTGCACAACAGAGATTTAGCACTTCCTAAAGCAGTGTTCTCCAACCTTGGGTCCCCAGTTGTTTTTGGCCTACAACTCCCAGCAAGCCCCAGCCAAAACACTGTCCTAGAGGATGCCCATAATGAGTGGAAATACTCATTTCTGGAAGGAGGCCGGTCAGCGGAGCTCCCATATGCAAGTTCCGCTAACCTGCCCCGTTCAAAAAATGCTAAATCTCCATTCTACAAGAGGTGGGTACTGCTTGTGGAAGGGAATCGTTGGAGTACAAAAGAATCGGGGGGGGGGGGACGACACACACACACACACCCTGTTGGATATTGCCTACAGCTGCTCATCCCCATTTTATCCCCATAACAACCCTGTGAGGTAGGTTAGGTTAGTGTGTAACTGACCGAATATAACCTAATGAGCTTCATGGCTGAGTGAGAATTTGAACCTGGGTTTCACTGATTCCAGTTCAATGCTCTACTCACTAGACCAGCAGTGAGCAACTTTAGGGGCTCCAAGGGTCAATTTGAATCCCTCCTAGAATCCCCCAGGGATACACCCCTGCCAGATTTCAACAGCAAACTGTGACAGTGGCCTAAAGATGCCAACCTTAGCTTTAAAGCCTTGGTTTAACGCTAAATTGGGCCTTTTTAGGACACCATCATGGTTTGCTGCCAAAATTTGTTAGTGAACCTCTGAAATTTGGTGGCGAACTGCCAGTTGTTTTGCTACTGTTGCTGCCACTGCCCACAACAGAAAATTTGGCAGTGGTGGTGGGTGGTGGGGGCCACACTTAAGGCCGGGGGGCACCATTGGCCATGTTGGCTGGGAATGATTGGAGTTGCAGTCCAACACATCTGGAGAGCACCAGGCTGGAGATGGCTGCACTAGGCAGTGGTTTATGCCATTGATGACTGTCTGTTTGGAGATGCTTACTATTACAGGAGGTAGCCAATGGAAGAAGCTTTGCCCTGCTTTCCAGGGCAGGAGCCGCCTTGGGAGAGCTCCTGCCCTGAAAAGTGGCCAATACATCTTTTTAATAATAATATTAACAATGCTGCTAGGTTTGCCCCTGACTCTGGCAAGGCTCGGGGTCATAGATCCTAGAGTTGGAAGGGGCCTACAAGGCCATCGAGTCCAACCCCCAGCTCAATGCAGGAAAGTAGAGGAGGGGTCTCCCATCCAAGTAATAACCAGGCCTGACCCTGCTTAGCTTTCCACACTCAGACAAGCTAAGCCAGCGTGAGCCATAGGATGCCCTTGCTAACAAATGACACCTTGATGGCATTTTTTTAAAGGTAAGCTGCCATCGACACAGTAGCATTCTTGGAATATTGGACAATATTTGATTATAGTCAAAATATTTGATTAGGGTCAAATAATAAGCCTTCAATGGACTGGCATGCCAACCCTATTTTTGACAGCCAGATCCTTGGCCTTCTATGAGGGACAAACTAACAGAAGATGCATATAATAGACTCCCAGTGTTGCAGAAAAATTACCCTTCTCTAGGGAATAGGAAGGATTCAGACTACCTCGGGCTTGGAAAACAGCTTTATTTGCTAGCAACCGGTTCAGGGGATTGAATCGCCAAACTGAACCTCGATACAGAAGCAATCAGTTTTTTATATTAAAGCATATTATAGACTATAGTCACTTGCTCTCTGGCATGCTTACAAGGTGCTTCTTGTGTTATTTTTACATTTTGCTGCGCGGGCAGTCTTATATTTGGCTAGTTCTTTAAAATACGGCGCGACAGTAATTTATTGCCATGTAAGCAGTCTGTTCTCAGAAGGGGGGTTTATCTTTAAGCAGTCTGTTCTCAGGAGGGGGGGGGATCTTTTTTCTGCCTCAGTTTTCTTCTCACCTTATTCCCACTTCATTCCCTCCCTTTGAAACTCTATCTTACTTTTTACATTGAGTTTCACTCATTGGGATGGGACGGTATTTTTACATTGCCAGGACTTGCGCAGCAGCTTTTCTTTCGGCTATTAAGCTGAAGCTGTTTTGGAGGGAGCGTATGAGCATTGGAAGGATGCATGGCAGGATTATGCATCCTGCGGCCACTAGACCAATCAAGGCAACTATGGCTTGTAAGCCTGGCAATTTGGGAAGCTACCCAGCGAAAGCTTTTCTGAAGTTGAACCCATCCCAGGTCTGCACTGGGACATGGGCCAACGTTTTAATGCGTTTCGTGATGCTTTCGATTATTTCTCTTTGGTCATCAATTTGCAAACAACAATTACTTAAATTGAATTTTTTACAGACACCTCTTTCAGCTGCTAACAAGTAATTTAAAGCTAAGCGGTTTTGATAAATTGCATCTCGGAACTTTGTCTGCTGCTTTGCTAAGATTTTAAGCGCTTGCGAAGTTTCATTAGATATTAGTTCTACTACAGCCTGTAACTTGATTAAGCGATTCAGCATATAAATGGGGGTGCGATACCCATAAGTTCTATCTTGTGCCCATGATGCAGGATCATAATACTGTATGATACGTTCTGGGGGCCATTTATTGTCTTTCTAGTTTCTAATTTTTATTTCACGTTTTAGCTGTGTTTTTGAGGTGGTCTTAAGCGGCAACAGGAAGAATGCTGGATTTATGTGGCCTAGGGTGCAGCTCCCAGTCCAGTTGGTGGGAAGATCAGTTAGGGCTAGCTTTTCACAAATCCAGTAGACTCCCGGTGGAGCCCTTGTTGCTTTTGTGTATTTCTCTAAGGAAAACGTTTTTCTACTGCTGTGTGGAGTTGGGCCAGAAATTTTACCGTTTTGAGGATTTATTCTATGTTTGTGAGCTTAGGCAGGAGGTATTACTTACTATTACTCGACCTGCTGCCCAGGGGCGGCTCAGACACCAGTCGGCTATTATTGCTTGGCACAGAACCCAAGTGGTCTCCTCTTGCTCATGTCGGGGCATCTGTGTTATGTTGTAAGGAATTGTGTAATCATATTCTTGTGCATCTCATGGCCATTGGTCTCTCAGTTTTGTCTCTTCACAAATATAACAATTTGACACATTAAGGGACTGAGCTATGGTGCTTGCTAGCTTAAGAAAGAGGTTTTTAGCAACCTGAGGGTTGGAACTCGACCGATGCTTGTTTCTAGATCTCAGTAAAGTGTCTGGTGTAGTTTTTAGTTGGGTGATATTTGGTTTCTATTTCTAGTTTAAGAAGGCCTCTTGGATCTACTTTACTGGCAAAGAGCCGAATTCTAATTTCTTGCCCGTACTTATTTATGTATGCTTGGGGATTGACTATGGTCAGTTTAATTTGGTTACAGCTATACACAGAGCACTTTGTGGACTTGTGAACTCTGGAAATCTGGAGAGGCCATCTTGATGTCGGAGTGTGTCGGCCATCATTCCAAAGGGCACACTTCTAATCGGGGCAATGCCTGTTGTTTCGGCTGTAACACTCTGGATAGCCTGGCACTTTTTCGGGGCAAATATATATTTCACTGTGGGTATACACTTTGTGCTAACCGAGCTCTGCACTACATGTGGTTGGCCAGTGGGCCATTTTGCACAGGTTAAATATTAAAGACCCTGAGCTAGTTGCCGACTTTATTTGTGTTTGAGCTACTATGTGACCTTGGGTGGAACCTCGTGCCCGTGCTATTAACCATGTTTGGGCCGGATCTACCTTGGGGTCAAAGCAGTGTCCAGTTTGAACACACACCGAGTACCATACATTTTTGTAACAACACCTTTTCACTGGCCTTGTTTTGCACCTGTAATGGGTGTGGTACACTAAGGTGGTAGTCAGGGTCTGTCCTTCTAGCACTTGCTTTTGACAACTGGTACAGTTATTGGTACATGCCCATCTTATTGCTACTATACTATATAGAGCAACCCATTTTAAAGTGTTTGGCGCCGACATCTTCAGGCTTCTCCCGAGCGATGGACGTCAGCTTCTGGGTGTGACGCTTGCTAGGGCTAGTTGTCTGGTACGCAACTTTTTGTTTTCAGGGGAGAGGTTTCTAGCACGTGCACCCTGAATTGCTGGAGGCGTTATTATGGCCTCGCAGTTCTTTAACCGTACAGTTCTTTGTCTATGTACAGGCCGACTCCGGCTGGGGCTTTAGGTTCAGGCCTTCGTCGGAGTTTCAGCTTCAAGGCTATTTTACCTTCTGGGATCGGCTGGACTTTTTACACTGGTTTTGATTGAGAAGCAGGTTTCACACGTGTCTAGTGGAGCCAGGGTTTGATTTTTGCTATCTTAACAGCAAGGGGAGAACACATGACAACAGTATACGGTCTTTTTTAGCGGGCTTTTAAAGGCTCAATTTTTCAGTCTTTCACACACACTGAATCTCTTGGGTGGAATCTGTGCACTTTTATAGTGAGCAGGGTTTTTTTTTTGGCTTATTACATACTTTTGTATGTCTTCTACGACTTGGCTTAGGCCCTGTATGGTTTGCAGAGTTTGCGTGACTCTTAACTCTCTTTCATCTACCACCGGGGCCTGACTAATTGTGGAGGCCTTTTGTACATGAGCTCAAAAGGAGACAAATTGAGGGTTTTTTTAGGAGTGCACCTGACTGCCAAAGCGTCTGGCCATTTTAGGTGCGTTTCTTGGCATATTTTTGTTTTTAAAGTCTGGTTTATGCGTTTTACGCGTCCGCTTGACTGAGGGTGGTAGCTGCAGTGCAATTTTTACTCAATTTTCAAAGTTTTTGCCACATCTTGCACTACCTTTTGGGTGAATTCTGGTCTATTGTCAGATGACAATCTCGAGGGAATTCCGTATCTCGGGATAATGTCTCTCAACAGGGCCCGTGACGCTTCTCTGGCTTTCTTTGTCCTGGTAGGGAAACATTCAGGCCATCCTGTATAATTACAAACAACCACTAGGAGTGCATTCAGTCTTCCTGCCCGTGGCATGTCGGTGAAATCGATGGTGACTGAGTCAAATGGCAAGTCTCTCTCTGGTTGCCTGCCTGGCGGAAGCAGGGGCCCTTGGCGAGGATTGTTGCGGGCGCATGTTAGGCATTTCTGTGTAGCGTAATTGGTTAACATGTGGATTTTATCTATGAGTACTTCTCTGTTCAGGGCCTGGGCGAGTGCGGTTTTTCTCATGTGTGTTTGTTGGTGAGCAGTCTTGACTACTTCTCACCCAAGGGCCTCAGGAATCTACACTCGTTTGTCAGGCAGTACGTACCATCTATTCTTCAGGGTGGCTTGTATTTTTTTTCCAGCTTTAGCCACTTCTTTCTGGGTATACACTGGTTGTATCTGAGACCCTGGGTTCTACAGAAGTAGGCATCGGGCTTGCGTGTCATGCTGTCTTTCGTTGGTTTTAAATTCTCCCCAGGGCTCGTGAGCTCCCCTTTTTGCTTCTTGGTCTGCTTTTCGATTTCTTCTTGCTACTTTGTCATTTTTTCACTGATGCCCTCGGCAGTGGACAATGGCCAGTTTGGTTGGCTTCTACACTCCGTTTAGAAGAGCTTGGATTTGTTCTCCATGTTTTATAGCTTTTCTTACTGAGTTTATCAGTCTTCTTTCTTTATACAAGGCTCCATGTGCATGAGCTGTAAGGAATGCGTATCTGGAATCTGTCCAAATGGTCATGCGTCTGCCTGCTCTTAGGTGTAGCGCTCTTATCACTGCATACAATTCGGCTAACTGTGCACTTGTACCTGGGGCTAGGGGTTCACTTTCTAGCACCTGGTTACAAGACACTACTGCATAGCCTGCTTTTCTGAGTCCATTTTCTACGAAACTTGAGCCATCTGTGAAGACTTTTAAATCAGCATTTGGCAGGGGAGTGTCTTTGAGATCCGGGCGCGACGCATGAGTCTGGTCAATGACTTTTACGCAGTCATGATTCATCTCTCCTGCTTGTGGCTCGGGCAACAAAGTGGCGGGGTTGAGGGCTGTTGACTGTTGGAGTTCTACTAATGGATTTTGTGTGTAATCATGATCTGGTATTTTAACATACGCGGGTTTGTTAGCCACAGGTGTCTTTTGGCTTCTAGAACGGCCTTTAATGCATGTGGAGTTAGTACAGTTAGTGGCTGTCTAAAAGTCAGTTTGCTGGACTCTTGGACTAACAGAGCTAGGGAACAGTCCTTTGTGCGCACTGGGACGTCCGCGAGGCCTTACCCACGGGGCTGGGCACAGAGAACGGCCCAGAAAGCCTCAGGGCTTCCAAGTCCCACCAGAGTCGCCAGAAATGTTGCAGAAAAATCACCCTTCTCCAGGTAATAGGAAAGACTCAGACCACCTCGGGCTTGGAAAACAGCTTTATTTGCTAGCAACCAGTTCAGGGGATTGAATTGCCAAACTGAACCTCGATACAGAAGCAATCAGTTTTTTATATTAAAGCATATTATAGACTATAGTCACTTGCTCTCTGGCATGCTTACAAGGTGCTTCTTGTGTTATTCTTACATTTTGCTGTGCGGGCAGTCTTATATTTGGCTAGTTCTTTAAAATACGGTGCGACAGTAATTTATTGCCATGTAAGCAGTCTGTTCTCAGGAGGGGGGGGGGTCTTTTTCTTTTTGCTTTTTTTCTGCTTTTTCTGTTTCTTTTTTTTCTTTTTCTTTCTTCCTGGGTCTGTTGGGCCTCAGTTTTCTTCTCACCTTATTCCCACTTCATCAGTGTATTTTTTTTTCTAATGAAAAGCTGCCCTGGGAGACTGCAATCTTGAGCAGCAAACGGTAGATAGAGAGAGAGAGTAGGTTGCTTAACCCAGTGGTGCCATCAGGGTAGCACTTTGGGGGGCAAATCCAAAACCCCACTTAGAAAAATAAGCCAGAGGGTCCCTAAATTCAGCAGAGCTGGCTTACCACATTTTGAGGGGAAGTAACAGACATTACCATCAGAGGAAAAGAGTCTAAAATCACAAACACACCATGGGCTTAACTGGTTCCCCTCTAGCCATGTTCTTGCTCATAATGCCCCTCTCAGGCTGCGTTTCCCATTTGCAAAGGGGGGGGGAGAGGAAGTAAGAGTTTAAAAGGAGAGCTTAGTTTGTGTGTCAGTAGATAAACCTGCAGACCGGAGCTGAAGTTCAATTCAGTTTCAGACCGGATCCAAAGTTCAATGTCCTTTCCCCACATTTTCATTGGGCTTTTATGAATCTATCCTCCAATCTCTTCTCTCCCCCCCCCATCTTCAGCTCCACTCAAGTAAAATCAGCGAGAAGTCTTCTAATCACAAGAAGACAATTCTGCTATGAAAACCTGCCTTTCCCATGCTTTCTGTTTATTCCTTAATGCTGTGCAGCTCCTTATTCCTTCAGGAGATGGAGAAGTCTCTAAGAAATCTTGATGCCACAAACCAGGGAGGCAATAATTAAGCGGTGTGTTTATGCCAGCAGCCTTTTGTGTGATCAGCTGCTGGTCTTTGCATAAGGAAGTGTTCAGTTTGCACCATATCATCACCATTGCTATTTCCTGGTTTCTTCATGCAAAGCGAGGTTCCTCTTTAAGGGAGAACAAGCATTTTGCATGGCAGGTGCACATAGAGTCTTACATTGTGCAGCCATAGCTCCGTGGTAGAAAACATGCTGAAGGTCCCAGCTTCAGTCCCTGATCAAGAAACCAGGAAATACCATTAGGCAAAGTGAGGCAGTCATCTCAGGCGGCAGATGCTGGGAGGTGGCAGCAAGGTGTTGGAGGAGAGACCTGTGTGCCACACAGCCTGTCCTTCTACACTTCAGCAAGGACAATCTACCTACTTCCGCTTCTTGATAGAACTAAATTCTGGGATCGTCACAAACGATTGGGATATTTCCTTGAGGGCACAGGTTCATATGTAGCTCTAAGAACTGCTAAATTTATAGCTAGGGCCGCCCAATTGAGATCACAATACATAGATCAAATTGGAGTTCTATGCAAAGGCGACAAACTAATCTAAATTTATACTGCATAAGGATTATATTTATTATAAGTTGCCCATTTGTCCCTTTACTTTTTAACCATCTAGTTAACGAATCATTACTGATCCTGTACCCATTTTATCCTACCCCTACTCCAATCTGATTTTATTAAATTTTATAAAAAATTATTTTATTATATGCACTGTACTTTTGATATGGTCAAATGGACTAATCAATAAAGGATATCTATCTATCTATCTATCTATCTATCTATCTATCACAGCCTGTCCTGTGGCCCCTAAGAAAGCCTGCTGCCTTGAGGTGTGTTGAAGGATGCCGTCTCATTGCCAGTGTTGAAGAAAGATTCAACTACCAGTTCAGTTGGCTTTGTATATGGAATGGGAGGGGGTGCCATCTTGTCCTTCACCTCAGGCAGCAAAATGTCTTGGGTCAGCCCTGCCTGATGTCTCCAAGTTTTAAAAGTTTCTCAAGCAGCGGGATTGTGAAAGGCCCTAGCCTGAGACATCAAATTCTGTGCCAGTCAGAAGACTTAGAATTCACCTGCTAGATGGACCAATGGTCTGATTCAATATAAGGCATGCACTTTTACTGTCCTGGCCCATTTCTCGCCTACCTTCTTTCAGCAGTAAGATAACCTGGTTCTTTGTTCAAGACTATCCTTCATATATCCATGGGACCCCTTTAAATGTTGTTGATGCTGGGGGCCATCGCAAATCCGGTGGCAAGGAATTCCACCTGTTAATTTTGTCTTTTTAGTTAATTTTGTGCAGTGTGAATACCGTAAGTATATTTTAATTGGTTTAAACTTCCTACCTATCAGCTTTTTAAGGGAGTGAATACAGGCATGTGGCTTACTCTGGCTCAGCTTGTCTGAGCATGGAAAGCTAAGCAGGGTCAAGCCTGGTTGTTACTTGGATGGGAGACCCCTCCTCTAGTTTCCTGCATCGAGCAGGGGGTTGGACTTGATAGCCTTGTAGGCTCCTTCCAACTCTATATTATCTATGAAATCTATGAAATAATTCCTATTCACCCTTTCTGCACTGGTCATACCTGTATACATTTGTATTATGCTCTCTTTTGTCTATCTTTTCCCCTAAGTTTTTAATTAAAAAAAAAACATATGCCTTTCTCCGTAACACGTATGCCACATTCCATAAAAAATTTAGTCATTTTCTTCCTCAGCTCCTGTATATCTTTTTTTTTTTAGATGGAATTATCAGAATATGCAGGTCTGCTCAGAACTAACCTCCACCTTGAGTTCAATGGGTCTTAGTTTTAGGTGTGTATAGATTGAAGCCTAACAATACAATCCGATACATGTCTGCTCACAAATAAGTCCCACTGCATTCAGCCTATGGCTGCAACACTAAACCCACGTACCTGGGAGTAAGCCCCACTGAACTCAATGGGATCTACTTCTGCATAGATATGGATCAGAATGCACTAATAATGTCTATGCCAGGATGCAAAGAAACCCATGACTAATTGAAAGTCACACACGCACACACACACACACACACACACACACCAAAGGGAACTTTCAGCCTTGTGTTTCTCAAACAGCGGCCACTCAAGTTACTACATGACAAACTGCTTTTAAAAGTGTAAGGAGTTTCAAAAGCAGTTCATAATACGAAGTGTGGATCTCCTTTCCTATTAAAAAAAAGAGGGTGGGGGAATCCCACTAGACATGTACCAGTCTTTGGTGGTATGTGCCTAAAGCAGCATTTTAGAAGTCGGGTCTAATTATAGGGGCACCCGAGTGCCCCTGTAGTTAAGTTGAGCTGCAAAAAGGATCTGCCATCATAAGGCTCAAAATTCTACTGCTTATAAAAATGACATCTGTTTAGCTACAAATGTGAAACTTGGCATCGATGATCTACCTGATGATGTCTACAGTTGTGCAAAATTTCAAAATGATACGATAAAAAGTGCCACAAATACAGCAAATTAAAAAGTGCTAAATTGTACTTTTTACTCCAAGCCGCTGCTTGGCATATCATATACGGTATTCTTTCAAATTTTTGGTGGAAACTACTCCTGATGTACTTTATTCAGGTTTGTCGAGGAGATGTGTGATTTGTTGGTTTGGTGCAGTTCTGAGCAGCGGATCAAAAGTTCTTAAGGTTTTCCTGCCCTGTGAAAGCCCTTGGCAGCAACTGCTGGCAAAGTTATGTTGGGCATGCTCAGTTTCACTCTGAAGCTAGAATGCTGCCAGTACTCCAGCGTTTTGCAAGGAATTAGTGTTGCTTACAACTTACCCTCCGTGCACCCACACTTTACCTTGATCTTTCAGGCCCAAATCCAGATGGGGAGGATGGAGTGCCTGGGACCAGAAAAGATCCCCCACATCCTGGCCCTGTATGCAAGTTGTAAGCAAGCACAATGTGTGGCATTGCACATCATCATCACTGATCACAGGGCATGTCAGTTAAGACAGGAGACTTAGCTTTCAATTTCCTGGCTTTGCAAGGAATTAGTGTTGCTTACAACTTACCCTCCGTGCACCCACACTTTACCTTGATCTTTCAGGCCCAAATCCAGATGGGGAGGATGGAGTGCCTGGGACCAGAAAAGATCCCCCACATCCTGGCCCTGTATGCAAGTTGTAAGCAAGCACAATGTGTGGCATTGCACATCATCATCACTGATCACAGGGCATGTCAGTTAAGACAGGAGACTGGCAGGGTTGTGGGCTCCATTTTGGTGTCCTGGGTATACATTTAAAAATAAATAAATAAATAAATAAATATTTAAAACAGAGGTGTCAGACCTCAGGCCTGCAGGCCAAATCTGGCTCACCTGGCAACCCAATCCTGCCCCCCCATTCCCTACCACCCTCCTTCCCTCAACTGCTGATTGCCCCCCCCCCTTTTGCACAGTCCCCTGCTGGCCACCAATTCTAAAAGGTTTAAATTCCTCTCCTAAGGCATAGTTACAGGCAAGAAGAGCTTTAAGATAAAATATGCTAGTGTTTTTGGCCTTGACCCTTTTGCCTTTGGCCCTGACCACAACTGGAATCCAGCTCCTGAGAGCTTCTCCGAAATTCAGCCCTCTGGCTGAAAGAGGTTTGACACCCTGGTTTAAAAGAATTGCCTAATTTGCAGGGATGTTGAAGAGTCCTTGGTCTCGAGTCTCGAGTCGAGTCACGAGTCTTTGGACCCGAGTCTCGAGTCCGAGTCCTTGCTCCAAAATGGTGACTCACGAGTCACGAGTCCTGAGTCACTCCCAAAACTGACTCCACGAGTCCCTATTAAAATCAATGGGGTTTCCCCCCAACAAAATAAGGCTACCTCAGATGTGTGGCTTAAATAAATTCTAGGCACAAGTGTGCCTTTTTATTTCAAAACTCTGCAACTGATTTTGGCAAGAACAGACCAGGCAGACAAACCCAAAATAACCAGGCAGGCAGAGGAGGCAGGGAACCCCAAAGCAGGCAGGCAGAGGCCTTTGTCTTGGACGATTCAAACTGTGGAACTGTTTAAGAAGAGACCAGGCAGGCAGAGGAGGCTGGGAACCCCAAACAGGCAGGCAGAGGCAGCCAAACCCAAAATGTCTGACCCTAACCCTAACCCCCCACAACAACACATCAAAATAAATCTCAACACATCGTTGGGGCTGCGCTCCTGGTAGCTGTCCATAGTGGCAGAGCAGCGGCGCTCCTCGCTTCCATGCACTCTTCACCAGTGATCGCGCTCCTGGCACAGCCAGAAGACTCGTCAACAGCCCAGGGATGTTGACAAGTCCTTGGTCTCGAGTCTCGAGTCCCGAGTCGAGTCTCGAGTCCCATTAAAAATATTGGGACTCGAGTCCGAGTCGAGTCAGAGGGGGGACTCAGTCCGACTCACGAGTCGAGTCCTCGAGTCCGAGTCCCCATCCCTGCTAATTTGCGATACAAATAGGTTTAATGATGCCACATCTCCAAACAAAACTGGAGCTTGCAAGACTCTCTATGCCATGGAATTCTAAGGTTACTTCAATACTCCAGAAGAAAAGGATAATTCATTATTCCAAAGTGGCCTGCTTGGGACATTAGGATTTCCTTAAAAAAAAAAAAAGTCCTTCTCACTCTGCTGTGTGATGTGAGAAGTCCTACTGATTTCAGCAGGTCCATTCATGCCAACGTAGTGAATAAGAATCCTTCCCACCACCCTTTAATAATAGCAAACATGTCAATATTTACTCTGAGCAAAATGCCCAGTTCTGGAAAAATGACTAATGGTTTAGTGTTCAACAATATAATTCTAAAATTACTGAGAATTAATTAAAAAAAAATTAAACAATTTTCTTTGGACTTATGAGCTCTGAACTTTCTGGCTCCAAGTGATGGGAAGGAAGCAGGAAGACAATTGGCCATTTTAAAGTATCTAAATCTAGCACTATTAATCTGCATTTCCTTTTTATAGAATGGGCAATGGTGAGTCATGTGTCATTCCCCGGCTGAGCTGAGCCCCAGTCATTTGCCTCTGTGACAAAGTCCCCAAATATATTTTGTTCCTCCTCTCACACTGAGATTGGCGGGAGTGAGGCGGCACTTGACTGAATGGGGGATTTCTATGAACCAAAAGGAAATAAAGTATCATTCTGCGTGTTGGATAAAATGACTTAAGGGGCTGTCAGAAAATGCAACCTTCTCACACCAACCACCATGATGATGTCATAGAACCCATTCTGTACCCCTTCCTACACACAATGCACAAGCAGGACGCCAGGAACAGCCCTTGGGACCTTGTTGAGTAGGACTTCTGTCTCCTGATGGTCAGGAGGTATGCATGTGTCACCGATATACACCCCACATCCCCAAGGTGGGGGCTTTGAGCTCCACTGAGCTACCCCCACAGGCAGTGTTCTGAAAACTGCATGCAACGTGTTCTCTGTGACGAGACAAACATTTTTGCAGGGAGAAGGAGAAGCAAGGGAGTATGGAAACCACAACAGCACGGTCCCAAGAGGTGGCACTATGACCTGACTGCTAGTGGGAAAGAGCAGTGCAATGGGAAACAAGAGATGTTTAGTCGACATCGACTTTATAGCAATTTCCACCCATTAGTTCTAGTCCTGCCTTCTGGAGCAGCAGATAACATCTCTGCACCATTTATCTCTGTGCTGCTTGTCTTGTATTATTTATTTATTTATTTATTTATTTCATTTCATTTCTATACCGCCCAATAGCCAAAGCTCTCTGGGCAGCTTACAACAATTATAAAATTACACAATAAAATGCAATTATACAATAAAAATACAATGTTACAATAAAATACAGTATTAAAAAAATACAAGCAATAGAAACATCGAAAAATTTACACAAACATTTTAAAAACACTTTTAAAATTACTTCAATAGCTAAGACAGATGTAAAAAATAGACTGGATAAAAAAGGACATAACCACCACCCCTGTGTGCTATTTGCAGCTGTTTAATGCCTCAGCATAGAGGGCAGTTTTAACCTGGCGCCGAAAGGATAGTACAGTGGGGAGGCTGTTCCCACAGTTGTGGGGCTACCACAGGAGAAGCCACCTTCCAAGTCTCCCTCGGGGGCGGCAGTTGGAGGAAGGCCCCAGATGCTGAGCGTAGTGTCCGGGTAGATTGTGGTTGGGAGAGGTGTTCCGTCAGATATTATATGGGCCGTATGCCATCACTGGGGCTTACATACTTCTGAAGATGCTCCACAGTTGGCTACTGACTGAGGTGGAATCCTATCTTCTGACATGGCTGGGCCAGCTGAGTGGAGGGGAGGTGGTGGCAGGCCCATAGCCAGCCTAAAAGTTCTGGGGGGGTGTGCCAAAAAAGTAGTGTGGTTTATTTGGTCTACATGCCTTTTTAAGACAAAATTGTAAACTGCTTTTATTTAACCCTTATTTTTACGGCCATACTGTAATTTATGTACATTCAAAAATTGTCACTAAACAACTTCAACCATTGTTATGGTTCTTGCCACCAATTAAAAATAAAGAATAAGCCACTAGTAGAATATCAAGAATAATCTGCAACAGGAGCATTCTTATCATAGAGCAGTTAGGATTGCTTCATAAAATAGTCAAATAAAAGCAACCAATCATCACATTAAATCAGGGGTGGGGAACTTTAGGCCTGGGGTCCCCCTCTCTCCTCCCCAGGCGGCCATGCCCCCTTTCCCCCAACCTCCTTCCTCCAGCCCCACCCCTTTCCTCAGTTGCCAATACTGTGGTGGTTTCCCAGCCTTTTGTGCAGCTTCCCCCCCCCCGCCCATTCTAAAAGGTTGAAATGCCCCTCCTAAGGCATAGTTACTGGCGGTAGGAGCTTTAAGCTAAAGAATGCTGGTATTCTTTTGTAATTTTGGCCCCACCCTGCTTGCGTTTGCCATCACCCCATCTGCCTTTGGCCCTGCCCAGCACTGGAATGTGCCCCCCAAGAGCTTTTCCGAAATGAAATTCGGCCCTTGGGCTGAAAGAGGTTCCTGTGGTAAGAGCCCAAACTGGGCTCAGTTCGTTGTCCAGCTGACCTCAGCCAATTCCGTAGCCAGACGCGGTTGAGGTGGTTAGACAACAAAAGCGCTTTATTGTAGAGACAAAAAGAATGCTGCAACATGTGTGTCTCCCCCCCCCCCCGGGACACAACAGGGAAGGCCCAGAACGCACACAGGTGTTCACTTTTATACTACGAATGACGTATACAGCGTAGCTTTTACACCTGCGCGTATACACAGTTCTTCTTCCCCCACCCCTTTGACAATGAGCTGTCTCTATTACAATCAGGGCCGGTGCTACCATTAGGCCAACTAGGCAGCCGCCTAGGGCACTAAATATCTGATCTTGCCTAGGGCACCAAACTGCCTTGCACCGGTCCTGATTACAATGGGTTGTTTGTACAATTAGGAGTCTTCATACTTGCTGACACACAATTGACTGATGTGCCCATATCTTATCTGGTCAAGGCTAGTCCATGCAGTACTGTTGCACGCTCTGGCCAGCCTCTTGGTCAGCTTTGCGGTTTCTGAGAAATTACAGGGAGGCGGAGGCAGTCAGCTCTCTTGGAATATTGCTAAGAAACAACTCACAGCAATTAAACATAAGGAAAAGAGAAACATAAGAGAAGATTTCCGCTGCTTTCCACATTCCACCAGGGCCGGATTAAGAGCATTATGGGCCTGGTGCTGAGGATTTTGGTGGGCCTTTTTATGGAAATAAAATGAAGACGCAATTTTATATTAAAACAAATTAAATATTTTAATTACCATTAAAGTGCCAAAACAGAAACATATTGAAAATATTTCTTTTTTTGTAAACAATAAGCTTGTTAACTCAATAAAAACCGTTCATCACATATCGTTGATGATAAGTACCTCCACGTTTTTTAACCTCTAGGGCAGTCTTCCCCAACCGGGGCCCTTCCAAATGTTTGGGGCCCCAGCTCCCATCTTCCCCAGCCACTGGCCATGCTGCCTGAGGCAAATGAGAACTGTAGTCCAAAATATCCAAGAGGGATATTTGGTGAACTCTGTTCTCTGGGGTTTTTCAAAATAAAACTTAAAATGCCACACAATTCCCCATGAAAGCGCACGTGCACACACACACACACACAGTATTAGCCAAGCACACACACACGTGCACACACACACACACACACACACACACACACAGTATTAGCCAAGCAGGTGACATTTTGCAGGCGGCAGGAGGATCAACACCCCCAAAAGGCAGACACATTCACATAAATAGAACATTCACAACAACCATTTTTAAATAAACATAAACCATCTTCCCCAGCCACTGGCCATGCTGCCTGAGGCAAATGAGAACTGTAGTCCAAAATATCCAAGAGGGATATTTGGTGAACTCTGTTCTCTGGGGTTTTTCAAAATAAAACTTAAAATGCCACACAATTCCCCATGAAAGCGCACGTGCACACACACACACGCACACACACACAGTATTAGCCAAGCAGGTGACATTTTGCAGGCGGCAGGAGGATCAACACCCCCAAAAGGCAGACACCCACACCCACAAACACACAGCCCTTACGTTCAGTTTGGCTCACAAAAGAGGGAAAGCCCTTTTACAGAAAAAAAGGAGAAGGAGGAGAACTTGCAGATCAAAGGAGTCAACTTTTGAACCTTACCTGTGCAGAGGAGGGCCATCAGGACCAGCGGCAGGTAAAGACCATCCCAGAGGTTTGTCCCATAGCAAGCAGAAGTCATGGTGGAGATTTTGGAGGCGGGTGGGCAGAGAGGGGTCGCTTGACGGAGCAAAAACTCAAAAACTCCTGCAGCTCATCAGTAAGGGTCTTCCCAATTTCCCCCAAATTATTTATTAAAAAAAAAAAAAAAGCAGCCACAACAAAAAGCCAGGAAGCTTTGCTTGACCAAGAATAATTGTGTTGTTCTTGTTGCTTTGTTTTTTGTTTTGTTTGTTAAACTAGCATTTGAACAATTGAGCTGCGAATCAGAAAGATCTTTTGCTCGAGGCTGGAGAGAGAGGTCCCTTCTAAATCTGAATATTACAGACCCTAGCAAGCCCCCCATGTGCTAGAAGTTCTCACAAAGAAATGTAGTAACAGTGATTGAAATGCAAAGATACTGAAATGCTAATTTGAGAACAACAGTTCTTGCTAGGTCTTGCCTCAAGCCTGTAATGCAGATGTGCTTAGAACACCTTTCTAATCTTGAAAAAATCATTAATTATGCTGAATGATAACGATCAGAGCTAACTCTGAAGGGGGGAAAAATCGCAGCATGTCCCTATAATTGCGGGCCTATTGTCTGTTAAGGGCCTGGAGCTGCCGCTCCAACAGCCTCTAGCTTAATCCGGCCCTGGATTCCACATTCCCCACTCCTGCATTAAGTCATTATGGTGCAATCCTATGCATGCTTAGGCAGGAAAAGGCCTACAACTCCCAGCATGCCCCAGATAGCTATACTATGCTGGCTGGGGCATGCTGGGAGTTATAGGCCTTTTTTCTGTCTAAACGTGCCTAGGAGTGCACCTTAAAGCAGCAGAACATTGACAACAGCATAGATGTTAAAACCATAGAAAGATAAAACAATCATCTCATATTAGTTTTGTACATTACCCTGAGTTCACTGGTATGGGGCAATTAACAAATAGAAAGATTACATTAATAATAAATTTAATGGGTGGGATCCAGGATCTGTCCTTATGCAAGAAGAAGGGCTCTGCTTGCGGAAAGTCCCTCCGCCCAGTTTTGGGGGGGGGTCCCTCTACACCGCAGCTCACCCCATTTAGCAGGCTCTCTTGATGCTCTGTGTAGTATTTTCAGGGGGCTGGACCTGGAGGATAGGAGGATAGGATAAGGGGTAGGGAAGTCCACTTCCATCAGCGCAGTTGGTTCTGTGTAAATTTGGATCCATGTCAAAAAATACAAATCAAACAGCATCTAAAAGACCATGACAAATGGAAAGGTGATCACCTGGTGCCAAAAAGATAAAGTCAGCACCAAGCAAGCCTCTCTGGGGAGGGAATTTCAAAGATGGGGTGCCACCACCAAAAAGGCAATACATCATCATCATTATCTAGTAAAAGACTGTAACTGCATCTTCTTCATGGCTTTAATTATCCAAGGCTCTGGAACATTCTGGAAACTGCTGAGAACTGACTCACTTGAGCCTGAATAATCCACACATGTATCCTTCACAACAGATGTGGTGGACATGCATTTTGGACTTGTGTACAAATAATTTCATCATGAGATACTGTGCTAAGTGTAATGGGTTTGTTGAGAATATGACTTTTTAAAAACAAAATAAAATTTAGAATTGCCAAGTGACTGTGTGTGTGTGTCCGCCTGTGCCCTTTGCCATGCCTCTGGAGTATGGAAGTCCTATCCTTCCTTACCCAAACATAGCCTCTGTCATTTCAAAGAGTCCAGGGGTACAGAGAAAGGAATCCTTTCCTCAAGTTGCTGCGAATCAATGGGTATTCTAAGTATCTGGTTGCAAATGCTAGTTTTTATCCAGCCAAAGGCACAAATGTCCCATCCTCCATCATCCCCAGCTTCCAATGTTTTGGCACTGGGAGTCAGAAACCCCTAATTAGTCGAGTGGCCTCAATGCTAATGTTGACTTGCTCAGTTGTTTTAGGTAAGTATCTCATCCTCTAAGCCTTCATTTCCTAATGTATGATGGGGCAAAGAGCAATTACCACTTCTACGTCATGAGGTGCTGCAGTTATTACCAGACCACAGTGTTGATTTTGCAGGTGGCATGTTCTCACCCGTGAGGGCCCAAGGCGAATTCCTTTCTAATGGAGCTTTCTCATATCCCAGTTCCTCTTTTGATTGGCTCTTTGTGCGTAAGCATCCTATGCCCAGGGCAACAACCAGATTCCACTCTAATTGCTGTTTTCAAGCTCCACAATGGGAAGGAAGGGTGGCATGGAGGAAAGGGAGGCACACTGCCTTTTGCTCCACAACACAGAAGATTGTGTTGCAGCTGCCCAGCAATGTGGCTGGCACCATTAAGATTCACACACACACACGTTTTCTGAACCAGGGTGTGCGAGTTCCAATGGACACAAGAAGTTCCAGTCACTTGCACCCCCATTTAGTAGAGGAGGGCAGGTCCTCATGTGCAGAAGGATATTGGATATGTGTGTGTAGCTGCTTTTAAATACATCTGAAAACCTTCTTAGAAGGTGGAGGGCTGTGTATGCATCAACAGGGCCGGTGCTACCATTAGGCCAACTAGGCAGCTGCCTAGGGTGCAGGGCTAAAGGGGGCGCCAGAAACGCCTTGAAAAAAAATACAGCACTCTCAAGTGGGAGGGGGGGTGCTAAATATCTGATCTTGCCTAGGGCACCAAACTGCCTTGCACCGGTCCTGTGCATCAAGGGTTAGCAGAAGTAGGATCTCAGAATTAGCAGGATTAGAATACCTTGTATACAAGATACAGTAATACCTTGGATTGCAAGCATAATTCGTTCTGGAACCGTGCTTGTAATCCAAAACACTCTTATATCAAAGCGAGTCTCTGGCGGGCGTGAGCGGGGCCGATTTCGGCCCGCTACGCCCGCTCGAGGCGAGTGGTTACATCCCTACTGACTACTTGTCAGGGATGAGGACTCGGACTCCAGGACTCAGCTCGTGAGTCAGACTGAGTCCCCCCTCTGACTCGAGTCCCAATATTTTTAATGGGACTCGAGACCAAGGACTCTTCAACATCCCTGGGCTGTGCCAGAAGGAGTTGAGAGAAGTGCAATCGCCGGCGAAGATTTTATTTTTTTAAATCATTTCCCTAAAATGCAACCTTTCAGACATTTTGGGTTTGGCTGCCTCTGCCTGCCTGTTTGGGGTTCCCTGCCTCCTCTGCCTGCCTGGTCTCTTCTTAACCAGTTCCACAGTTTGAATTGTTCAAGACAAAGGCCTCTGCCTGCTTGCTTTGGGGTTCCCTGCCTCCTCTGCCTGCCTGGTTATTTTGGGTTTGTCTGCCTGGTCTGTTCTTGTCAAAATCAGTGGCAGAGTTTTGAAATAAAAAGGCACACTTGTGCCTAGAATTTATTTAAGCCACACATCTGAAGTAGCCTTATTTTGTTGGGAAAACCCCCCATTGATTTTAATAGGGACTCGTGGAGTCAGCTTTGGGAGTGACTCGGGACTTGGGACTCGGGAGTCACCATTTTGGACCAAGGACTCGGACTCAGACTTGAGACTCGGGTCCAAAGACTCGTGACTCGACTCGTGACTCGAGACCAAGGACTCTTCAACATCCCTGCTACTTGTATTGCAAGACGTCGCTTGTTTATCAAGTCAAAATTTATATTAAAAAATTGCTTGTCTTGCAAAATGCTCTCAGACCACGTTACTTGCAATCCAAGGTATTACTGTATTTATTTGCTTCTCCTTCTCCTTCTCCTTCTCCTTCTCCTTCTCCTTCTCCTTCTCCTCTCTCTCTCTCTCTCTCTCTCTCTCTCTCACACACACACACACACACACACACACGAGAAATCATGTGCCATGCTTCAAACAATGTTCAGAGAGCACCAGAGAGCTTGTAGAGCCCTATGACAGTGCAACCCCATTCACTTATGAGCAGGGTACAAATTACGATAGTGAGCAGACAACAGGCTCCAGCAGCAAATACCTTGTATACAAGCTACTGGGGTTCCTGAACTTTGAACCCCCCCTCCCCAAAGCCTGAAGGCTAGGGGTGCTTCTGGTGAGGCTCTTATGGCCCTACCTGATTCACAAAAGTTTATGGGCAGTCCTCCAGACATCATTGTTTTCTACTCATGAGCGTCCCATGTTTTCTTACCTCTTCTTCCTTTTTTTTTCTTAATGCAAAAATCCATTCAGGAGAAAAAGATGGAACAGATGCACAACGCCTTCTGGATGCCGGCTCTAGGAACCCTCCATCTGGAAGCACCCCTATTCTTAAAAACAATAGATGAGGCAATTGATCTAAGTCTTGCAGGTGGGGCTCATGTGATTAAATGCTCCTCCATACAAGAATGAATGAATGAATAAATAAATAAATAAATAAATCTGCGTGTAGAACAGGGGTGGGCAACTGTGGGAGGTCCGGGGGCCATTTTTGCTTCCAATGGGCCACAATCCGCGGGATGCTATGCAGTCTGTGCCCCCCCTCACATTTTTTTAAAAAAGGCGGGAAACCACTCTACAAGGGTTATTTGCAAGCTATATTTAACCCTTTCGGTGTTCCGTAGCAGTTACAGAGCACCACAAGAGCCAAATTTAGCTTGCAAACAACCTAAATTTGACCCTTGCAGTGCTCTAGCACTACAGACATTCTGTTCTCCCCCTTTTTTGCACAAAAAAAAAAAATTCTGGCCCCCGCAGGCTGTGTATTGCCCACCCCTGATGGAGAGTATGAGTGTGGAGGAACATTGAACTGTGTGAGCCCCCACCCACAGTGTGAAACCAGGGAAGCCCAGAAAAGGGGTTTACCACCACATCTGCTATTTGTAAGAAGTAGGTCTATCTTTGACTGTGTCCTAACTGTGGGAGGCTAGGGGGTAGGCCATTAAAGCCCCTGAACTTGTGTGATTAAACTCTGGGAAGCAATTAGTTCTTACTTCTTTTTTTAAGCATACCCTCAAATTAGAAAAATAGATTTGTCAACTTTCAAATCTGCCTGAAGTTAATTGATACTTGTTCTTGGTTATGTGGGAAACCATTCATCACATCCTCAAATTCTGAGAAATTTGTGCTTATTGTTTGCTTGCTTGCTTGTTTGTTAGTTTAATCTGTTTCTATACCACTGTTATTACCAGATCATAGTGCAGTGTACAAAATTCCACTTAAAGGAGCCAAAGTGACATGCATCCTTGATCCACAGATAAGTATATGCAGAGGTGTGTTGCTGTGTTCTGCCTTGTGTGGCTTTTCACCGAATAGTTGGTCAGTGTAGACAGCTTTGTCTCCCTGCTTTATTTATTATTTATTTTATTTATTTAAATTTATTTTTTTTGGCCACCTTTAAAGGAGGAACACTCTCAAGGCAGTGTACAAAATAAAAACCACACAAAGTGGATACAATAAAAATAAATAAGAACATACTTAATAATGTTTTTAAAATCCATAAACACAGAACTTACCAAGAAAACCAGCAGCCCAGACATTGCAAGAAGGCCAGCAAAAACAGGTGGGTCTTCAAAGATTTCCTGAAGACTTGCAAAGAAGGGGCCTGGTGAATCCCTGATAGAAACTGATGCCAAGCAGTGCTTGATGACACTGCTCTCAAAACATTTCCCCTCACGTCATGAACTATGCACTGAGTGGTGGATGATGAATTCCTTCACTTGACGCAGGTCTGCACAACACATAGGCCATTAGGCAGAATGCAGCCCACCTGCCAGGTACGACAACCAATTGGGGGATGATAAACTTTCTGGTTTTGCCACCTGCCTGGCACGGAAAAACCAAGGAGGCTTGTCAAGAGTTTAGACAGCCCTGTGTTTGATGGGATTCATTTAGCTTGGTAACTCACAAGTAACTCACAAGGCCTGTGGCTTACGCTGGCTCAGCTTGTCTGAGCGTGGAAAGCTAAGCAGGGTCAAGCCTGGTTATTACTTGGATGGGAGACCCCTCCTCTAGTTTCCTGCATTGAGCAGGGGGTTGGACTCGATAGCCTTGTAGGCTCCTTCCAACTCTATGATCTATGAAATCTATGAAATCCAGAGCAGGGTTTACCCTATATACTCATTTCCCAAGCATAAGGTGGAACACCTCTCCCAGCATGAACCTACCTTTACACTACGAACACCATCTGAGGGTACTCCTCCAAGTGTCTCCTCTGAGGGAATTTTGGAGGATGGCAACAAGGGAGAGGGCCTTCTTGGTGGTGCCCCCCCCAATTATGCAACACCCTCTCCAGTGAGGTCTGCCTCGTGCCAACATGGTCATCTTTTCAGAGCCAGATTAAGATTTTCCTCTGCTTTCAGGTATTTCACAGCGTATGTTAAGGTTTTTAATGGGTCCCGGGATTTTTATTGTTGATTGTGTAAAATTGTTTTATATTTTTGTATGTAAATGGTTTAATTATATTATTATATTGTATTTGTAGGGTTTTAATCTTTGTAAACTGTCCAGAGAGCTCTGGCTGTTGGGTGGTATATAAATGTACCCTAATACATGAAATGAAATTCTTCAAGCAAACTCATTCTGCAAGTGTAGATCCTCATGCAGCCTAAACAGCACAGCCCAAAGCAAGAGGGAGATATCAGCAGGCTTGGATAAATCCCAAAGTGTGCAGAAGTATAATTTTTTTAAAAAAAATCCTAAAAATGGAAGGGGGGGATCCCAAAACAGCTCAGTGAGGACAGAACATGTTCAGTGGACATGGAATGGTGGTTGGCCTGTTGGAGGAGGGAAAACTGGGGGTGAGTGGGGGGAATGGAATGCAACATCCTGGAAATGTAATAATAAATAAATAAATGGGCATAGATGGCTGGCTGGCTAGAATCTTGAAGTGGAGCACTCTATACTGCAACATTTTGTTGCAGGCCCCACTTGTTTAACATAAAAACAAGCTTTTCTGTTTCCCCTCTGTTAAATGTTGAAGGGAATGAACCCAGAGGGAAGCACAGGAGCTCCTCAGCCTTATCTTCCCAGGAGAGCCCACTATTTCTTCAGTGGTGTCTTCTGTTGGGTGGGTGGGTGGTTGGGGGTTATATAAAATGCCTGTTTCCTAGACAGCCGCTTCTGAGGAGAGCTCTTGGCTGTTGCCTTTTCAAGTGCAGCTGGTTGTCAAGCAGTCAAGAGCACTTCCCTTTCCTGCCGTGTCAGGCTTTTCTTCAAAAGGAAACCAAACACAGTCACTTCCTTTTTGCACCAAGCAATTTACTCACAAAGCGGGCATATAAAAGGGAAACTGAGGAGGGTTGTGCAATTTCTAATCACTTAACCTTTAGCTCTCTTTCCTACTAGTTTGATTCAGAAAGGAAAATTACTAAGATACAAAGTAGATATGATGATGGAGTAATTTCTGTTTGAGTGGTTATACAAAACTCTTCATTACACAGATTCTGATCAAGTCAACTCTGCCTAATGAAACCAGACTTCTGTTAACTTGTGAGCTCACACAATGCCACATCACTTGAAGTTGCTTCAGGAAATGTCACAGAACCATAACATTTTAGCATTGGAAGGTGCCTCAGAGGACATCTAGTCCAACCCCTTGCCCAAGACAGACCTTACAATTCAGGATGCAACTACAGCATCCCTAACAGATGACCACCCAGCTTCTGCTTAAATACCTCCAGTGAAGCCCACCAGCTCCCAAGGCAGTCTGTTCCACTGTTAAGCAGCTCTTACCATTCGGAAAATTCTCCTAATGTTTCGCTAGAATCTAATTCTTTACCATTTCCACCCATTAGTTCTAATCTTGCCCTCTTGAGCAACAGAGAACAAATCTGCTCCATCTTCTGCATGACTGCATTTCAGATGTTGGATGCTATCGTGTCTCCCCCTTAATCTCTCTCCAGGCTAAACATACCCAGACACACTCCAGTGTGTCAATGTCCTTCTTAAAATGTGGCACCCAGAACTGGAAACAGTACTCCAGATATCAGTGTGTCACTTGAGTAGCTCTTGTCTTTGGAAGCCTGCTAGGCACTAACTGCTTATATTGAGGGCCAGCTAAAATGCTGTGTACATACAGGAATCTAAGTGGAGTTACTGTAATACTGTGAATGCAGTCAAAAGTAAAGTTTCCCATGGGTGTGGAAGCAGAAGGAAAACTTTGCATCCCTTTGTACAAGTTCTGCTATTGTGCTTGAATTTGCAAGAATGAATACGAAACAAGAAAGCAATGAAATACACTACCGGTAGTTTGAATCGAGAGTAAGGGCTTGTATACATCAGCAAGGCTCAAAGATGGTTACCTCCAAGATGTTATTGCTGACAGGAAAAAATAATGCTCTTGGGGCTACTTCTGGATGGAGAACCCCTAGAACTAGCAATCAGAAGGCACTGTGCCTCTGTTCTTTTTCTCGTAACATTTTCCATGTTAAGGAAAAAGATGGAAGAAGCGATAAGAAAACACAGGAGGGTCATGAGTAGAAGACTACGACATCTGGACGCCCCATAAAAGTTTGTGAATGAGGCAGGGTGATGGCACCATAAATGCCTCATCTGTAGACACCCTTGCTGCCAATGTTCCCATTTGTTTTTGTGATTATGGGACAAAAGAAAGTCAAGAGCCCCAGAACGTTCTTGGGCTGTTAACTCAATTCACTTTAAGGTCCCTTCCACACTAGGGCAGCTGAGGCATTGCTCTTCTGAAGTTAAATGGAAGCGGGTCTCTCCGTATGGATCCAGATCCACAGGGCACTTAATATACTAAATATAGCTCTATATTCCCAGTTTTAATCCTGCAATACCCATCCCCATAGCAAAGAAAAACGTAGATGATGCATTAGTGCGACAGCCCTAGCGATGCCACACAAAAAAGAGTTTGAACATATCTTCATCCCCCACCCACCCATGCACTTGCATTTGAGTACAAAAACAAAACGATGATATTTTTTTTAAGGCAGTTGTGGGCAATTTTTGAAAATCTACAGAAGAAGAAACTTTACAGCACACAAAATGGTACAGATGCAAGCTGCCAATGCGGTTACACTTCTGCTGATCAGCTGTTTGGCAGGAAAGGAGGAGGCTGAATTTTGTATCCCGCTTCCTCTCTTGAACAATTGATTTGCAGGATTTTAGCCTGTTTTAAAAGTGCAGACCAACAGGAGAATGCAGGACAAGCAATGCAGGAAGTTAGGGATGATCTGATGTCTTTTGAGGTTCTCCTCTTTGTTTTACTCAGCTCTGAGATTGGTGCTGCTCTCCTTTTGTTGTTCTTTACCAATGCCGTCACCAAATATGTCATGGACCACTTTTCCCCAACCAGGTGAGTCAACGGCACTTTTCTAGTCTACAGCTGCAAGGCTGCAATTGGGTTGAAAGTCAGAAGTACCATCACAAAATAACTGTTTAAAAAGATAGGAGGACAACAAGGAAAGCACTGGAATGCAACAGTTTCCATCATCTGGCCTTTCCAGAATATCTGAGAAATCCAAATCTGCCCCACCTGCATTCTAATCTGGCCCACCAGGGTTTCCCAGATGGCCGTGCCCCTTGCCCTGGTCCCACACCTTTCCCTAATCGCCAATAGTTTGGTGCTGTTCCCCCCCCGTACCAATTCTAAAAGGTCGAAATGCTTCTCCTAAGGCTTAGATCAGGGCTCTCCAACCTTGGGTCCCCAGATGTTGCTGGACTACAGCTCCCAGAATCCCTTGCCATTAGCCATGCTGGCTTGGTATGCTGGGAGCTGTAGGCCAGTAACATCTGGGGACCCAAGGTTGGAGAGCCCTGGCTTAGATACTGACAGTAAGAGCTTTAAGCTAAAATAGTCTGGTATTTTGGCCCTTCCTCTTTTGCCTTTAGCCCCACCCCTTTTGCCTTTGGCCCCGCCCACACCTGGGATGCAGTCCCTGAGAGCTTCTCCGAAACTGCATTTGGCCCTTGGGCTGAAAGAGGTTCAACACCCCTGCTGTAAATGGAACACAAGTTAAAACGAGTTCAGGTTGTGCTCAGGGTTAGTTTAGTTTAGTTTTACCCTACATTTCTACAAAGAGCACT
Source organism: Shinisaurus crocodilurus (assembly GCA_021292165.1). Taxonomy (NCBI): domain Eukaryota; kingdom Metazoa; phylum Chordata; class Lepidosauria; order Squamata; family Shinisauridae; genus Shinisaurus; species Shinisaurus crocodilurus. The sequence continues at coordinate 267,955,556 of CM037876.1, forward strand.
CAAAGCCATTTACAAAATAAAATAAAATAAAATGCAGAGCATGAAAGTTGAACCGTGTTAAAAGCACATCAATAACCAACAATAAAATCCCTAATTAAAATATGAAGGCATTAGAACATTAGAGACAGATAAGTAAAAAGTAAAAGCCAGCAGCAGCAGTTAAAACACAAGCCATACTTTAAAAACTGGTTTGGACAGGCTTTCACTAGCTGTCTAAAGACAGGCAAAGATGGATTTATTTATTTATTAATTATATTTATACCCTGCCTTTTTTCCTTCAAGGAACCCAAGGCGGCTTACATAATCCTCCTCCTCTCCAATTTATCCTCACAACAAGCCTGTGAGGTAGGTTAGGCTGAGAGTCAGTGACTGGCCCAAAGTCACCCAGTGAGTTTCATGATTGAGCGGGGACTAGAACTCAGATCTCCTGAGTCCCAGTCCAACACTCTTACCACTACGCCACACTGGATCCTGGCAGATTTCCACTGGCAAGGAGTTCCACAACCTTAGTGCCACCAGGGGTTGGTTATTCCAAATGCATTGCATTTCAGATCCAAGTGTGTATGTGCACATGTGCAAGTGCTATTAGTGTATGCACACATGACATGATGCTGTTCAATCACTGGCAACGGTTCTGATCAGAAGTTTTAATGGGATGCCAGTGGTTGAGACCCAGTGTGGTGTAGTGGTTAGAATGTTGGAATGGGACACGAGAGATCCAGGTTCTAGTCCCCACTCGGCCATGAAGCTGACAGGGTGACTTTGGGCCAGTCACTGACTCTTAGCCTCTCCTACCTCACAGGGTTGTTGTGAGGATAAAATGGAGAGGAGGAGAACCATGTAAGCTGCCTTGGGCTCCTTGCAAGAGGAAAAACAATGGGATATAAGTATAATAATAAAATAAAGAAGTGAATGCATGCAGCCCCCTTCCCTTTCTGAATAGCCAGTTGGTGCTATCACTCCTTTTCTAAGAGGACTATCTGTGGGTAGTCCTGGCAGTTGGACTGGGAGAGGATCTGTGTAACTCATGAACATGTTTCATCATCCTGCTCGAGATATAGGAGAAAGCTGCTTTTTGCACACTTGTGAGCCCTGGGTGGTTCAGACTGCATGTGTATGTGATTATTTCTCAAGAGCATCTTGAGAAGTATTATGAATAATAATAAAAAGAAGAAGAAGAAAAGAAATGCTCTTAAAATACACTCCTGTGTTTGCCATTTAATCTTGAATGTACCCAAGAGCGGGCCCCTGAACGCTGATGTGAAGCTTGACTCTCCCTTCTGAAATCTCCCCTCTCCCTACCTGGACAATTTGATTCTGTACCCAGGATCTCATTCCAGAACCGGGGTTTCAGAAGTTGTGTGCATGCACTTGAGGTTAGGAGCCCTGTGCTCATTGGATGATTGTGCAATAGAAGACTTTTCTGTGAGAGAAACCCGATACCGTTAGAAAATGTATGGGTTACTGTGTGGGAGATGGAAATATGGTACTGTATTCTGGTGGGTGGTGGATGCAGTGAAGAGACCTGCAAAACCTCAGTAAGACTAGACTTCTCATAATTCAGAGAAGAAGATTAAAATGTGCCGCACCCCAGACCTACTTTTCCAACTTTAAACTTGATTGTATTTTTTTTAAAGGGCGTGTGGGTGAATATACAGTTAATTGAGTAAACATAAATACGGCTTTAAAACTAGGAAATACTGGAAAATAAACATACACCTAGCTTTAAAACTAGAAAAAGGCAGGCAGCCTGCCTGAAGCATGGGAAGGGGAGCAAGACAGACAACCAAATCACTGTTCAAATTGCTGATAAGTCCAGTATCGGCCATTTGCATTGTGGGCGTAGGAGGAAGTTGGGCTCACACTGTGTATGGAAAATCTCCCTTGAGGTTTTTTTTTTAAATGATATGTTTGTATGCATCCTCATAGGTATTCAAATCTGTGACCTTAGAAAGATCAGGTTCTGTGTCTCTTTAGTCAAGGCAAAAAATGCAGAGAATGTCATCTTCCAGCAGCCCAGGAGTGTGCAGCAACCCGTGTGTCATTCTTGCCAAGCAACACACCTCTCTTTGTGTCTCAGGCTCAGTGAACTGTTAAGAGGTGGGAACCACATGGTACGCTGTGTCTGAAGCGCACATGATGGCTGAGCCATCTGGAATCTGCACTGGGGCAAAACACAGAGGGTTGGATCCTGATTTCAGTGCTTGTGCAACTGAGCTGGTGGAAGTGGACTACAGCAGATCCTCCAGCCATAAGCAGACCTGGTACAAGACATTTTGCTGCCTGAGCTGAAGAACAAGATGGAGGGCCCTCCCATTCCTTGTACAAAAGCCGACTGGGCTGGCAGTTGAATGTTTTTTCAACACTGGCAATGGGACAGCATCCTCCACAACACTGGGAGGCAGGAGGCTAGCTTGGGAGTGCGGGGCAGGCTGCGTGAAACACCCTGCTTTCTTCTCCAACACCTTGCTGCCACCTCCTAGAATCTGCTGCCTGAGGTGACCGCCTCACTCTGTCTAATGGTAGGGCTGAACCTGCACATAAGGTTGGGGGAACAGTACTGAATGGGGTGAGCTGTGGTGTGGGATCCCTGAAAATCAGGCAGAGGCACCTTCTATTGGAAAATGCGACAAGAACATGTCAACTCTGAAGGGAGGGTTTTTAAGATGACAGCCCATTAAAGGGTTAAAGGCAAACATGTATAGTCTGGTTGAAGGGCAGGGGGCAGGGTTCAGTGGACTGGACCACTTGATGGAATCAGGGGAGGGAATGCTGGATGTTGCATAGCAACAGGTTTGAATTCCATTCTAACAGATGGGCAGATAGACTAGCCTAGGGTTAACTGACTTAACTGATGCTTGCTAGGATTTAGCAATGAAGGGATTGACCTGTGTGTGTTTTCCTTACCTCATAGAATGAGTAACGTTTAAGAAACTGCACTACTGTAACCATCAAGCTTAGTACCTGAGTAATCTTGTTATAGTTATTATCTTTTTTAAAACATCTACTTTAAAACAAGTCCTGTGTATGCGTGTGTTTGTCTGAGAGAAGTCTGCTGTTGCTTTTGTGCTCCGCCATCACCTTCCATGAGCGGAGCCCTCCCATCCATGGAAGACAGATCCTAGATCCAACCCAGATCCTCTTTCCTTCTGTACCCGCCCAATACGTTTTGCTTCCTGAAGCAGAGCCCCAACATTTAAAGAAGTCTTGGTGTACCATTCAAACACCAATTCCTGCCTACTTATCTTTTCCGTCAAATCATAATCCCATAAAGATTTAATATAATCTTGTTGATCGTCAATTTCCAACAACATTTTATAAATTTCGCTTGTTGTACCTTTTATAACTATATTTCCTTCTGTAGATTCCCTTTGTATAACCATATTTTCAAATCTTGTATACTCTCTACATTCCTTATTTTTCCTTGTCCAGTTCCTTGTCCATTGCTCTAGCTGCATACAATTAAAGCAAGATATCTTCCTCTCTCCTAACATTTTGCTTATATGCTCTTTACAGCCCATCTTTTCTACCCAATCCTTTAATTACTTTCTTCTCCCTTAATAACATTTCCAATTCCTTTCTTAAGTTTGTTGGAAAATTTTCCAACACCACCACTGGAGTTAATGGGGAAATAACTGGTACAACTTTTTCTTTATACTGTTGGTACTTTCTGTATTTTTGTTCCTTCTGACAACACAGTGTACTCCTACCCCACACCCCACCTCAGAATATGTATATAGATCTGCCAATTTGAGGTTAACACTTCATGCATCTGAGGAAATGGACAGTGGCCATGGGAGTTTGTGCCAGAATAAATTTGTTAGTCTTTAAGGTGCCGGAGAGGCTGATTGTGGTGGCCATTCAGTGGTTAGCAGAGGGACAGAAAGGCACCCAGGGCCAGCTGAATCTCAGCATCCAAAATGGGCTCATGGGCCAGGGTCCAAAGAAGATTCCAAGCATGCATGGGAGTGGGTGGGATGCCAATCCTCCCCCTTTCCAGTGCCAGCACATCATGCCTCATATGTGTTGTAGCTCCAGGGGTCCCTCCATCCTTGGGGTGGGAAGAGAGGAGTATGCAGGGGGCTGCCGCTGGATTGGAGAGCTAAAAAAAGCACACAGGCACTTTGAATAGAGCAACACTGAGCCCAACCTCAAATTAAGTCATGGCTGTCATTTTATAGGATTCCTTTATTAGTCTGAACTGCAAGCAGGAGGCCAAGGGGATTCCCCTATTTCCTAGGGCAGCTGATTTTGTCTGCCCTAGTTCCTGTTTAACTGTCTGTGCCAGGGGTACGGTCTGGCTCATTCCAGCCATTGCCATTGAAAATCACTCATTCGCTAGGTTTGAGTGTGAAAGGAGGATTCCGTGGCTTCCTCTCTTTATTTAGTTCCCCCTGGAAACTCTAATGCCTTTCTCCCCTTCCATACCTCTCCTCAGAAGGGGGCAGGGAGAAGGATTTGACCGGCTTGTTCTTTGTTGTGACAGAATCAATCAACAGTATATTATATATACTAATCGTGAACTCAGTTCTCTGGGTGAGTGCCGGTCCTTATGCAGACAAAATGGCACCCTCTACACATGAGAAGGAGGTATCAGCAGGCTTGGGGGGAACTCCTAGGTTTGCAGAAGTACCACACACACACACACATACACACACATACACACATACACACACACACACACCTTTAGAGGGGACCCCCCCCAAGGACAGAACCCCCCCAAACCAGCTCAGTGAGGACTGAGCATGCTCAGTGGGCAGGTAATGCTGGCTGACTGTTGGAGGAGCGCAAACCAGAATGTGTGTGTGTGTGCAGGGCCGGTGCTACCATTAGGCCAACTAGGCGGCTGCCTAGGGCGCCGGGCTAAAGGAGGCGCCAGAAATGCCTTGGGGGAAAAAAAATACATCACGTATTTTACCAAGTTTGTTTTACCAATCATGTCCTGTGGCGGGGAAGGGAAGGCGAAAGAAGCCGAAAGAAGCGCACCCCTCCCTCTCTCTCCTCCAGCTCGTTACCAGGAACAGCAGCAGGCAGGCTCCTCCTCACAACCAGCATCAAAAGAGGCAGAGAAGGCTACAGACTGGAGGAGGGCAGGGGCCAATGATACACCTGCAAACACCTCCTTCGCCTTCCCTCTCAAGGATGCACCTGCAAACACCTCCTTCGCCTTCCCTCCCTCGCGTGAGCCTCAGGTTCCTCAGCTCAAGGTCCCCTGAAAGCAGTTATTTCCAGCAACCAGGGAGGGAGGGAAAGGTATTTTAAGCTAGCTGGGGCTCCAATGTTTTAATTATTTACCATGCTGTTTCTGTGTTTTGGTTTTAAATGATTTTAGGATGCAATCCTATGCGTGTTTGGAGGGGGGGGAAATCCTACAACTCCCAGCATTCCCCAGCCAGCCATGCGCAATCCTATGCACGTTGAGGTAGAAAAAAGCCCCACAACTCCCAGCGTTCCAACAGCCAGCCATGCTGGCTGGTGAATGCTGGGAGTTGCGGGGCTTTTTTCTGCCTCAACGTGTTTAGGATTGTGCCCTGAGCTGTTGATGTTTTCTTTACTGTACTTTGAATATTGTTGTCTGCCTTGAGCACTAGGCTGGTAAAGGGAAAGACAGGATAATATACATTATTCTGATAAAGAAATATTGCAACAAAGTGATAGAGAGAGGAGGGGAAGTAGCAAGTTTCGTAAATCCCCTCCTAAATTTGAACCAGATGATCCACGGGCTCTCTCTTTGCTAGGTTTCTACTACATGCATCCCCCCCCCCTGCAACCCAGAAGGTGTACGAGTCAAACCGGTGTCTCTGCACCTCCACCCTGCGAGGTAGGACAGGCTGCAAGACGCCCTTTTGTCTCTATTCCTCACAGGTAGCGCCACCACACCTCTCTCACATCCTTTTTTCATATCCCTTGTGCTGCCTGCAGGAGGAGACAGGCTTTTACATATATATGGAGTAGGAGAAGGCCCTTGGGAGTTCCTGGCATAGCTGGGCTGATGTTGCCTCTTTGCTTTCCTCGTGAACACAAAGGAAAAGTCTCAAAGTCCACAAAGTTTTTCTATGGGGCTCGGCAGTTCCCAGGGAGGGAAATTTATTTCATAATGGGCATAGGGCTGGAGGGAGGGAGGGCTCAAGTGGGAAGGGGGAGCGCTAAATATCTGATCTTGCCTAGGGCACCAAATTGCCTTGCACCGGGCCTGTGTGTGTGTGTGTGTGTGTGATGGTATCCTGGAAAGGGTCACAGCTGGCTGGAATCCTGAACAGGAGCAAGGGGGAATGGAAAAACCGTGGGGAGGTGGAATGAGTTGGAGTGGCTAAAAATATGAGCCAGAGCATATTTTCTTTTAGATTCCATTTGTTGAATTGTTATTCCAGTGATGTGAAAAGCTTCCACAGGAACCGCCCGCCCCCCCCCAGCCCCTGCACTATACCTGGCAGGAGCTCATGATCAGCAATTCTCTCATGGTCCCACCGCTGCTCATTTCCTATTCCCTGCAGCTACTGGAGCCTTTCCATTCACGTCATGGCTTGTTAAAATGCAAGGGACATGGGTGATGTTGTTTTTTAAATGGTTGTGTCATGTCTATGAGTTGCATGATCTTCTGGTACCAACATCATGCTGGGAAGTCCTCCAGTGATAGAGGCTGTTCCTGCCCCCAAAGAGCGGCCGGTTGGAATGAACTAGACTAGAGACAGAAACGGTGGGGTTGGAAAGAAAGTCCACAAATTAGGGAAGACCTATGGAGACCTGTGATCATTCATGGAAGGAGGGGGGGGGGAGGGATGCAGCCTGCAGGCCTCCTTCCTCTGCTGCAACATAGACAGCAGACACTCATGCCTATATGCACATGAAGATGCCAGTGGTTGAGACCCAGTGTGGTGTAGTGGTTAGAATGTTGGAATGGGACACGAGAGATCCAGGTTCTAGTCCCCACTCGGCCATGAAGCTGACAGGGTGACTTTGGGCCAGTCACCGACTCTTAGCCTCTCCTACCTCACAGGGTTGTTGTGAGGATAAAATGGAGAGGAGGAGAACCATGTAAGCTGCCTTGGGCTCTTCATGTGCAGAAACATCATGGCTTGCTTGCACACAAACATGGTTGGTAGGAAGGATGGGGGTAGAGCAGCCATCTCCACCTGGCGCCCTCCAGATGTGTTGGACTACAACACTCCCACAACCCCCAGCCAGCTATACCCCACTCTAGGTATGACTAAATCTGGATCCTACCCTAGTACTCCAGCTGCCTACATTCTGATAGTGAATCTTGCTGAGGTGTTTCTCTAAACATTCATCAAGTTGGTTTAAAAGCTTTCAAATCACATCACATAAAGAAAAGGTGTTCAGACAGAACAAATATAACTCTCAGAATGTACGGTAAGTGCTTACATATCCAGGTATCTGATCTTGCCTGACAGTTATTTAGCGACAATTCAGGTAGGAGACCGAAATTACTCTGAAACAGTGGGTGGATCCACATGTCACAACAACCCACCCTGCGAATAGATTAATAGATTCATAGATCATAGAGTTAGGAGGAGCCTACAAGGCCATCGAGTCCACCCCCCTGCTCAATGCAGGAAACTAGAGGAGGGGTCTCCCATCCAAGTAATAACCAGGCCTGACCCTGCTTAGCTTTCCACACTCAGACAAGCTGAGCCAGCGTAAGCCACAGGCCTGTCATGAATACACTACGCAGCGTGGGTTGTTCGTGAAACAACTCACGGTGCACCCAACAATCCCCCACAGTTTAAACAGCTTAAACTCAGGGTTGGATCCAGATTTAGGTGCATACAACTGGGCTGACGGAAGTGGACTTCCCCACCCCTCCTCCACACAGCCACTGAATCCCCCACCACTCAGCTTCATTGGATGACCCCTGATTATAGCAGTATTCTGCCCCTCCAGCCCCCTGAAAATGCTACACAGAGGGTCGGAGGGGAGGGGGGAGGCTGTAGAATGGGGTGAGCTATGGTGCTGCCGGGAGGGGATCTCCGAAAATGTAGCCGAGAGCACTGAAGGCAGATCCTGGATCCAACAATGAATTATGAAATACCCCAGCCTGGAATATTCTTTTCTGCCACCAGGAAGTTTCAAGGCATGACCTTTGATCATACTAATCAAAAGAAAGGAAGAAATGGGAATAACCCTGACTCACAGTGACATGGTCTCTAATCATTTCCATACAGCCAAGCTACAATGTAAAGCAGCACGGACTTACGCCTACTGAGTCAGCGTTCCTCATGCAAAGATATCCTGGCTAAGGTTCAGGGGCATTGCTCAAAACGGTTAAAAGGCCATCCAGAACCTGACAGTGCAAGCCTTTGACAGCATTTTGCACATCTTTCGGGAGATAATGGCCTTGGATGAAGCATTCGGCAGAGAGGAGCCTTCCTGGCTGGCACCCTCGCTTACAAGTTGCCTGGCTATCCCAAGACAGAGCTAGAGTACGAAGCTGAACCTTGCACGGGATCTCCATGTGATGGTTCTTGTGGAAAAAGCCCAACTGTAAAAGGAACATGAGCACACACAACACACAACGCATGCACACATCTCCCTGCCAAGCTCTGTCTGCATAAACCTCTCCACAGGGGGTGGGAGGGGAACTGGAAGTGCTGGCTCCGCCAGACGAAACCTGCAGACCAACAAGGAAGTTCCGGGTCGGAATCCACAAAGGAGAATTGTGGACCATCAAGAAGGCAGGGCAGCCACTATGAGCTGTAAAGTACACCCCGGACCAAGAGACCTCATCTTTTCCCAGGCAGGCATGAGCCCACCTGCCACACAGGGGGCAGGGATAAGCCCACCTGACAGGCAGGGGGCGGGAGGGCGGGAAAAGGTGGGGTAGAAAACCCCCGTGCACATCCTCTGGGAGTTGTTGGGAACACGGGTCGCTTCGGCAAGTTCATCCCCCAATGGTGGCTGGGATAAGCTGTTCTCTTCCCCGGATTAGGTGGATCTGGAACCAGGCATGAAACTGACCAGCGCAGAGTCTCGGGTCTAAGATAACTGACTTCCCTCAATACGCTAGCCTGGGAACCCATTCATTGATAAAACTCGGAGATCACGTCAAGTCATGTTGACGTTGTAGTATACCTAGAAAGCTATTAGTTCTGCTCCATTTAACTTGTAGTAAATAAACGCCTTATATGGGCATACAAAGGCTCTGGAGTTTCCTTTTGCTGCGCAAACCTCCTAGTCAATTTCAATCGCTTGTACGGGCTGTAGCTCAGTGCCGGTTAACCCGTTAAGCGCCGAACTCACGCAGAGGACCCGGGTGCTGGTCCTCCACAGTTCTGTTACTGCACAAGACAGGATGCATTACTAACCCTACTGAAGTCAACAGGGAAATCCCACTGAGTGCATTAGACACAGTGGTGTACAGCTAGGTGTTTTTAGGCCCTGGCCTTAAAGGCCTTTTGGGAAGGCCCTTGACTGTGGCCATGTCTATTACCTCAGTTGTGAAGCGCACAAATAACATTTCTCTCCCCACCCCTCCCACTGCCAGTCCATGCTTTAAAACTGCTTCTGCATTACCGATATGTTAGAACGAAACTGTTTGCCAGCCCTGATTTAAAACAGCAACAGCAAAAGCACTCCGAGCACGTGCACTTTTGCATTTTAGATTTACCTAAACTAGAGCACCATAATGACTACAGGAATAAAATGGAGTTTGTTCCTGCCCCTGCTGCTCCCTGGGTGGTCACTTGGAGCCCTCCTTCACTGTGGGGCCCTGGACTTTGCCCCCAAGGTCAGCCCTCGCTGGTCATGGAGGTAGGTTTAAGGGAGTCTGGGCACCAACATTTGTAAACCATACTGAGCCAAACGTATGGGATTGGATGGATCCAGATTTAGGCATGGGTGACTAGGCTGGTGGAGGCAGACTTCCCTGCACCCTACTCCCCATAGCAGCCCCTCCACCCCCTGAAAAGGTTACACAGAGGGTGGGTTCGCACAACATGACAACCCATACTCAAGGTTGAGTGGGGTATGTTGTTGTTGAACTGTGGGTTGTTGTGTTGTGTGAACCCAGCCATGCTAACAAACCATGGTTTGTTAACCACGAACAACCCACAGTTCACGGCCCAACAACAAACCATGGGTTATCTTTGTGGGTTGTTTTTTTGTTAACAAACCATGGTTTGTTAGTGTGGCTGGGTTCACACAACACAGCAACCCACAGTTCAACAATAACCCACAGTTCAACGACAACCCATAGTTCAATGACAACCCAACTCAACCTATACTCAACATGGAGTATGGGTTGTTGTGTTGTGTGAATCCAGTCAGAGGGTTGGGGGAACCCTGCTGAATGGGGTGAGCTGTGGTGCAGGAGGGGAGTGAGGAATCGCTGAAAACCAGCTTCTGAGGCAACTTCTGTGAGTGAATCCCTTCTGTTCACAGAAAGCAGCTCCTGGATCCAACGCATGATGCAGAAGGTAACCTAGTAAAACTGGGTCGGGTAGTAACCATGAGTGGCATGGGATGGATGGTACAAGTGGCCCAATGCAGTAAGAATTTGTAGCACATCTGGACAGGGGTAGAGAGCCCATTGGCCCGGCCATGTCAATGAGCCACGCCTACACACCTGGCTGGCTATCCAGCACTGTGCCTCATTGCCTGTTCCCTACTCTGAAGCCTAGAGACAAAGCCACTGAAACTATAGACATGACAAAGGGCTGCATATATATATTGTGTACACATTACATGCTTTCTCATGCTCTGGATTGAGGTGTATCAAATTATGCATGCTGTGGAGAAAGAGGACAGGGAGACGTTTCCCCCCCTCACATGCTACTAGAGCCCAGGATCATCCAATGAAGCTGAATGGTGGGTGATTCAGGACAGATCAAAGGAAGTACTTCTTCACATAGTGCATAGATAAACTTTTGAATTTTTTCTCATGGTTAACATGGTTACCTTTCAGGGTTTTTTTTTTTTTTAAATACGGTAACACTTGCTGAAAAGATTTTTCACCACTGAAGTAAACAAAGTGGGTAAAAATCATAAATAAGGGATGTTCTATATGTAGATTTTAAAAAGTAAAGCAAATAATCTAGAAATAGATTACAGAAAACTGGGAACACAAGAAACCATGGCAGAACAGCTTAGATCCTAATTTTTCAATGGAGAAGCTGCCAAGAACTGTAAAGGGCAACGAGTCACTCCCATGTATACCCCTTGGCCAAGTTACGCTCTCTCATCTGCCAGATGCACTCGGCTGCTTACAGAGCCACAGACACTGCCGTTATTCATCCAAATACAACTGCCAACCTGTGGCTCAGAGGATGCGGCTGCAAGTAACCCATTCAGAGCACTTTTCCACATTGAAACTACCATGTTAGATCTAATAATGAGGCCGGTCCACGAGGCCCTAGGAGATTTGGGTGTGTGTGTGTGTGTGTGTGTATATATATATATATATATATATATTATTTATTTATTTATTATATTTATGAATCGCCCCTCTGGCCAGACATCCGGCCACTCTGAGCGATGTACAATGCAATAAAATACAGGGGGGGGGGGGGAACACACACAGGGCTGATGGGAGTTGGGCCAAAATATCCACAGGGCCACAAGTTGCCCAGCCCAGCTCTAGAGAGCAGGACTAAAGCCTATGAATGGCAATTGCAGGGCAGCAGATTTCGGTTAAACAGTGTGCAGTATCTAATACTACCTGTGTGCCGGCGGAATCCACTGCTAGGACTTTCCTTGCTTTCAGGAAAAAAGGTGGGGTATAAATATAATAAACAAACAAACAAACAGGAAGCTGGAGATTCCTAAAGTAACCGGAAACAAGGGGAAACGCTCATTTCCAGAATAGGGCAGGTCAGCAGAGTTTGCAGAAGGGAGCTCCGCTGACCTGTCTTGATATGGGAATGAGCCTTTCTGCTCCCTTCTAGGATTCCCTTATGACAGTGCTTCTCAAATAGTGGGGCGGGCCCCCCAGGGGGGCGCGAGGCTCCGTAAAGGGGGGCTCGTTTGACCTCAGTTAAAAGTTTTTTTTAATATTGTGTTCCTTTAAATCCTGTGCTCCTTTAAATCTTTTCTGCTACAGTTAATAAAGCTATTCTTTGTTGTAAATTGATCCACATTTCTTTCTTTTTTTATTCTCTTATACGTTAATAAGGATACAGTGTTATGCAGAGGTGTACTTATAACAATTTTATAGACAAATGATACTATTTACAGTCGCGCGGGGGGCGCGAAATGTTTTCTTCTTCCTAGGGGGGGCATGACAGAAAATAATTGAGAAGCACTGCCTTATGAGGTGCTAATGGCCCATTGTGCTAGTAGTGAGTCCCACCAGTGCAACCGAGTAAGTGAGAGCTCAGCAGTAGTGTAAGATACTGCCCAGGAGAAATTTCCTAACAGTAACAGTGTGCCTACCTGAACATTAAGATCGTCTTCAAAGGCCATACTCCAAGTGCCCACACTCCCAAGTGAGATTGCCTAGGGCACTGATGGCGAACCTATGGCACAGGTGCCACAGCTGGCACGCAGGGACCTCTCTGTGGGCACTCAAGCCATTGGTCACCAGATCGCGAAAAGACCGTCCCCTTCTGCAAAACACTAATGACCTTGTTCTTTCTCACAGTGTGGAACAGAATGAGTTTATTCTAGAATTCCTGTTACAGAATTCTTTTCTACATTGTTATCACATTTAAAAGATTTTGAAGAATGATGCACACACACAGCATGGCTTGGATGTAAAGCCCTAACAGTTGACCTGAGTGCTGCATGTGTTGCTCTCAAAGACTCAAACTAACGGAGTATGAGCCAAGGTTTGACAAATTATCAGCATGCATACAATAGCAAAAATCACATTAATTGTGCAAAAGCATGCCCAATGCAAACTTTTACCTAATGCAGTGTTTGCAGTCCAATACATAAAGTGTTTAAAATGTGTTAAGCATGTTTAGTTTTCTTGGTTATCTTGCTCATCCTAGTACAGGTTGACTTTTACTTTTACTAATCCGACACCTGTAGAAGCAGGGAAAGGACCCGGAGTAAAGCTTGCCCCATACAATTTAAGTCTGGCATATAATCATATTACAAGTTGAGAATCCCTTATCCAAAAATACATGTGCCTAATTATTTAAAAAGTTTTTATAAATTCCCTTCAGGCTATGTGTACAATGTAGTACTATAATAATTTTTTGAGTTGATTTTTCCCGCAACAAAAAACTGTTTGTATCATTGAAAGCTCTGTTATTGTGTTTTTCTTTTAAGACAAAAGATGTTAATTAGTTCGGACAACTGTATGAGTTGTTTTTCTAAAACTAAAACCTCAGTATTCAGGTTTAATTGCAGTGTTGGCACTTTGAAATAAATAAGTTGGCTTTGTGTTGCAATTTGGGCACTCGGGCTCAAAAAGGTTCACCATCACTGGCCTAGGGGCAAAGGCATTGAACCTCTTTGGGCCTAAGGGCCAAATTCCATTTTGGAGACGCTCTTGTGGGTCACATTCTAGTGGTGGGCAGGGCTGAAGGCAAAAGAGGTGAGGCCAAACCCCCCAGCATATTTTAGCTTAAAGCTCTTATTGCTAGCATCCAAGTCTGGGGAGGGGTATTTTAACCTATTAGAATGGTGGTAAAGCTGCACAAAAATTGGGAAACCACCAAATGAGCAGTGTGGAAGGGGTGTGGCCATCTGGGCAAACCCAGATTTGGTCCCCAGGATGGCTGGATTTGGCCCCTGAGCCTGAGGTTCTGCACCAGGGAGAGGGTCTTTTTGGTAATGGTATCCCAGCTGTGGAACAGCCTTCTCAGCGATGCTTACCTGGCACCATCTTTATGGTCTTTTTGGCACAAGATGCAGTATCTTATTCACACAGGCCTTTAAATAACATATATGTCGGTCTGGTCATTTTGAAAACCAGTTTTGCCTTTCAGTCTTTATTTGTAGCATGTTAGATCCAAAACCTGCCTTGTGGAGGGAGGGAAGGGTTCCTTCTGATGAAGTGGAGGAATCCCAGTGGTGAAATGGAAGCAGCAATCTTTGTTGACCCTCCTTCCCAATTTACTCCAGAAGGTTGGGGGACTCTCTAGAACAGTGGGGAAGACGGTGCTGGGGGACCCTGGGGCTCTGACCTCAGAAAAGTGCTCCGAGGTTGCAGCTGGGACTCAAGACTTCAGAGCGCCTTCTTCTGCCCTTGCAGCTGGCGCGGTTTCGGAGCTGGCACTGTGGGGGGCATTCCGGGGGGGGTGGAGGGGAGGAGCTAGGCTCCATATCCCAGCAGTGCCTCAACCCCTTTTCCTCCTGTCTAAGTGTTTTGGGGGATGAGGGAAGCACGGAGGCAATCCTCCAGCCTTCCGTTGGATGCCTGCAATCCTCCAAGTTTGGAGGGCAACGGGCAGCCACATTGGATGGTGCTGTAAGATAAGCAGGATAAATTATTTTCATAGACACAGACAATTCAGTGGTATGATCTCAAATGGTTTTTAAACTAGCTTGGTCCTGCTAAGAGAAAGGGTGAAGAGACATCCAATATGGGACACTAGCTGCTTCCTTTAGTGAAAATGTATGCAAGACTGAATTTGGAATTGCTTGAGGTACTTGATTTCAGCTAACAGGATATCAGCAAGCAAGGTATTCCTAAGCAGGCAGAACACTTTCACCAATCCAGTGCATTTCTCATTTTTGTTTAATAAATATACATCTCACCAGTAGCAAAAAGATATTCACAAAGTGTACAATATATACATGATATACATATTGCAAAGTGTAAGGCTTGCAATATACAGTCTGAATGTTATTGCTATCCTTGAGGGTGGACAAGCAGTCATTCTTTGGGACTGTCTGCTGTGCAGCACAAAGAACACCTGAGCTCAGTCTCTGGAATAGATTATTAGCAGTCAGGTAGAAATATATGGAATGTCTTCCAAAAGGACACAACAGATGGTGAATCTGGCCAGTCCTTTCGTAGGGCACACTGTGAATACATAGGTGGACCTTCCAAGTTCTCATTCTGCTCCTTTATTTCGACAATCAACTCTCTGGCGCAAATCAGGCCCGGACTTCTGGTGTTCATTCATGCTCAAACAGTGTATTGAACTGCATGCCGCACGGGCCGCTATAACAACATGCTCTGTGTGGCGCAGTGTAGTAGTTCAGTAATAGTTCACATTTTGTTAGGCTGTTCTTTTGGCAACCCTCCCGCTTTAACAAGGCACGTGTCGTCCACCAATAACGCAGTCGTCATACAGAAGCTAGACAAAGGAAAGAAAAACAAATCAGGTTAATGGAAGGGTTTAAGGAAGAGCATGAATACTGAGCATTTTTTAATCATCAAAGAAAATACTCCACTAACTATGGCTACATTCATACAAGAAATTTGCATCTGGTACTTAACACCAGTGTTTAATTTCTAAAAAACAAAGAGGTGCAGTGTCTCTCGGCCCTTCCTGGAAGCCATGCCTAAGTCATTACCCGTAATTCAAGGACTGGTAGTGAGAAGTCAGTGGTTAGGGAAAGGTACTCTGTCCATGCTCAAAGTCGTTTTTTGTTATTACTTCACAAGTGCTAACTGTTGAAAAAGGTTCCAAGGCTAAGCCCATCCAAATTTTTAAACAATTGTTAGAAGATATCTTAATCACAGAGAGCCAAAATGGTCAATCTAGCCACACTTTCTTTCTTTGAAATCAGCACAATGATTTGCTCGCTTCAAATGGACAAAATCAGCAAATTCTCTACAGCTGTGAGTGTCCAATGCTTGTATCTATAAGTGACTGATAATAATTCCAGTTAATTGGCATGTAGCTTCAAGGCATCGAAGGCAAAGAAACCTGCCCAATGGCCTTGGGTTTCTACACTTACTTCTTAACACTCTAATGGGAAATGTGTGTGCAAGTTATGGTAGACTTTTGGCTCTCATTATATAGAAGGAAGAGTGAAGTACTTACTTCATCTTTCGTGAATTCTGATTCCGATTCGCTGCTCTCTTCATCTTCACTTTCAGGTAGCATCTGCAGGTCCAATGTGGTAAACTGCCTCAGCTGTTCCTGTATGAAGGAGTTTTTTCTTCCCCACGTGAGCTGGTACGGCGAGTAGCCCTGGTAGGTTACTTTGTTTACATCTGCTCTGTGTTTCAACAGGAGTGATACCAGTTCTTGGTTCTGCAGATCTACAGCTAAATGCAAGGCAGTTCTACCATTGCATGGTTCCTGTTTAATGATAAACAAAAGGATGCGTTTTGTTAACATTGGCAAACATCAAGATATTCCTTCACAAATCATGTGATCAGGTTTTTGTTTTTTTGCTTCTCTGGAACTACAGGTACCCACCTGAGCATTGACATCTGCACCCAGAGACAGGAGATGTTCTACAATGGCCAGATACCCTTGGATAGAGGCCAAGTGGAGACATGTGTGTCCTGTGGAAAAAAACACAGGTGGGAGAAATTAAGTACATTATCATTCTATTTAATGTAAAATCATTCCAACACATTGGCCACAATTTTCAAATCATGTACTCTATAGCTTCCCACTAACATTAGTGAGGCTTCTCTGCATAAAATAGCTTGATTTCAGCAGTTACAGGATGCTTTTTGAATACTGTTACTCAAATAGAAGAAAACTTGCTTTGTGACTCTAATGCTATACATAGAAAAGGAGAACCATGCACTCCCTCTCTTACTTAGCCAACACTTAGGGTGCAATCCTATGCATGTTTAGATGGAAAATGGTTCTACAACTCCCATTTGTAGGCCTTTTTTCTGTCTAAACGTGCATAGGATTGCACCCTTAACTGATATTAAACAGCAAGCAAACAAGCTCTCTGAATCCTAAGGTAATAGTATGATGCCAAGGCTCGGAGCACTCAGTGAGCTGGCAGGTCATAAGAAGCTGCCTTATACTGAAGAGGACCATTGGTCCAACCAGCCCAGTATTGTCAACACTGACTGCACTGACTGGCAGCGGCTCTCCAGGGTCTCAGGCAGGATTCCTTCCTAGCCCTACCTGGAGATGCTGGGAATTGAACCAGGGACCTTCTGCATGCAAAGCAGGTGCTCGACCACTGGCTACAGTCCCTCCCACAGTGTGCTATTAGAAAGTCAGTGTTTGCGCTCACCATTATAGTTTGATGACTGTAGCAAACAGTGGACCTGATGTTTCTGGCAGTACTGTGTGAGAACACCGACTCCGCTGAGAGAACCTTGTTCACATGCGATATGCAGCGGTGTGTTTCCTCGGAAATCTCTGATCTCTGCATCACATCCAGCTTTCAGAAGTGTCTCAGCAATTTCTGGCTGGTCTGTGATCACTGCCAAGTGAAGTGGAGTCTGCAAATTGAAAGTGAGAAAGTATTTTTAGTTTGCTTAAGGAAGGGAGGAACATAGGATTAGACACACATCTGATCACACAGCCCTGCTTGAGAAGAAGCAGGAGCACGGAGTTTCTAAAACACATTTATGGCGCAAGCCCATGCAGGTTTAGACAGAAAAAAGTCCTACAATTCCCAACATTGCCCAGCTAGCCATGGTGGCTAGGGAATGCTCGGAGTTGTAGAACTTTTTCTGTCTAAACCTGCATAGGATTGCACCCTTAGTGGTCTTGGGGCCCCCTCAGCAAATGGCCATCTTTTGGCCCTTTGAGTCACTTCCAAGTATTGCATATTTAAGGCTAGTGTAGCCAAACAGCCTTACCCTAAACCTAAATAATTTCCTTGGAAGTCAGCCAAGGACAGTGGTGGATAGGGTAGAACTCTAACAAGAGACATTTGTTCTTGTGGCACGCTGATGGGGATTCCTTATGCCAAAGGTCAATTTTGTGGACCACTTATAATCTCTTGTAATTTATTCCTGTACTTATCTTTATTAAATTGGTTTAAAAGTTTATTTTGGAAAGTTTCCAAGTCCTCCTTTGGCACCATGTTTGAGCATCTTCAGGTTCAGTTGATGGGGGGGGGGGGAGAAAAAAACCCCATGACTAAGTACCTGGTTGAGGTTATTCTGGAAATTCAGGAAGGCTGTGTCGCGTCCTGCTTGTCGAATGATTTCCAAACTCAACAATTTTTCTTCGTGTATAATTGCCAGATGGAGAAATCTGCAAGAGGAAAGCAGTGGGAAAAACCCAATGATGAGCAAAAAAATCCCAAAAACCCTGAGATCAGCTTTCTCCCTCCCGCCCTTTGGGCAACATGCCCTCTGGAGTCATGGAGGAAGAACATCAGTATCAGCAGGAGAGGCGATTTCGAAAGCCTGGGGTTTTCAAAGCCGCGTGCTGTTACCGCCGGGTGTTTTCCGCGGAGTCGTGCACAGATGAGTGTTCCGGGCACAGCGCCAGGGACTTTCCAGCGCACTTCCCTCTCCCCTCCGCCCCGCCCGGCGCCTCATTCAAGCCCCGCCCACCCGCAGCCAGAACACCATGTCCCGGCCCCTCTGCTGGCAGCCGGCCAAGCGCGGGGAGGGGAAAACCCATCCGCGCAAAAATCCCCGTACTTTTATGTAACGAGCAGAAAGGGAACGATATCAAAGGAGTCCCTCCTCCCTCCATTGCTGGAGATCAACAGAGAGATGATCCAAGCCAGCCTCAAAACAATTGCATGGCACAAACACGGCTACTTAGGAAACCCGTGCAGGATTTTTTAAAGCACATGATCGAAAACCTACAGCCTTCTGCAAGCTGGTGCCCTCCAGATGTGTCCGACTGCAACTCCCATGAGCCAGCATAAGGCATGCTGGCTGGGGATGATGGTTGCAGTCCGACACATCTGGAGGGCACCAGCTTGGGAAGTCGGACATTTAACATCCCCCCCCCCTTTTCTTTTTTAAAGGAGCGTGGCTCGCTTTTTATGATGCTCCTACTTCGTGCGAGTCCAACACAGCCAGCGCAGCTCACCGCACGCTGCGTTTGCACACCTTTGCATCCGCGCCGCCTTGCTATCATGCTCTTTAAACTTTTAATAGTTAAAAGGAATTTAACCTTAAACATTTTAAATTATATATTCAAATGCAAACGAGGATTTCTCTCCCTCATCGCTTTAGCTTGTCGTGCTGTGTGCACAGATCTAAGGAATCTTAAGGGACGGACAACCTCATCATAAACACAATCGAGTCCCAACCATGTTTGCTTGGCAATGTGTCCCATTCAATTCAATTGGGTTTATTTTCCAGCAAACATAAGACTTTAGGGGGGCGGACCGCTCTGCCTTGCAAATGGCATACTGACATCCGTGGGATTCACTCCCAAGGAAACGAGGTCAATCCTATACAGGACTAGCAACTTTGGAGACAGAGGGGTTCCAATTCCGTCCGTCCCCCCCCAAGAGCCCTGTCGACTTACGTGTCTCCGTCTTCAGTCACTTGCTGTTTCCAAGCCTGGCCCGGCTGGCTGGGGCCGCTGTGGAGTCCCGCGGAGACTTCCACGGGCTGGAGGCGAATATCTTCCAGTTCCCTGACGAGGTTTTCGTACTCGTCGTCCTTCATGGAGTCCAGGCCGCTGTCGTGGCGATCGTCCTGGATCAGGCTGAGCTGCCTGTCCTTCTTCAGCACGTCCCGGGGGTGGGGCTGCTGGTCCATCGTAAAATCCATCGTATAATCCAGGGTGCTAGGGCTAAACATGGCCTGTCCGAGGGCGCCTTCTTGAGAGACTGCGAGCGCTAGATAGATCCCAAGGGAGGTGCTCCGGTCGGGTTGCGCTGTGTTGCGAAGCCGTGTGAACTGCTGGCGGGCGGCGGCGGCGCTCTAGCCTATGTAACAGCCTCGGCAGAGGGGATTTCTGCGAGGGGCGGAGCTTGATGGGCTGGGAATTTCCCAGCCAAATCAAACAGCGAGGCGCCCAACTAGTCTGGTCCTGTTTGGGCGCCGCTGCTGCGGGCGGGAGCAAAGGCTGTGGCTGAGGAATTCCCTCCTGCAAGTCACACGCTGGAAACTTTTGGCTTTTTCCACAGAAGGGAAAGTACTTTTTGCAGATCTCTGTGACTAAGGCGGCTCCCCATTTCCCCTGCCACTTCTTGAGGCCCTTCTTTGCCGTCCCCCCTTGGTGCTGCAGGCGTAAGCAAAGTTCACCATTCCTCTTGGGATTTCCCTTCAGTTCCTGCTTCGCTTTGGGGGTTTTGTTTGTTTTTTTACTAAAATGCCCTGGTATTTTGGTAAATATTCCCGGACCCCCTTTCCAGGTGGGAAGTGGGAAAGACATCCGTTGCAGAGCAGGCCGGCCTTGTACGAGGCCGGTCCCTCCGTTCCTTTAAAGTTCAAGCCAATTGACAATCCTAAAGCACAAAGCAACCGCTTCTTGGGCTCGCCTCCGGGAGCCTGGTGGTGACTCCTGTGTCATGGGGCTCCTTATCCGTTGCAGCCTTTATTTTGAGCTTTATAGGAGCTATCCATGGTGGTGAACCTATTCTGGGGATGGAGTACAGCACCATGGATAGCTCCTATAAAGCTCAGGATACACGCTGCAATGGATGAGGGCCCCCACTGACACAGGAGTCACCAGCCTCCCCATACGGTTGTGCATGAAAGTGCAACAAAAAGAAACTGGTCCCTGACCCTAGGAGCTTACCTTTGGATCCACCTTTTGTTTTTTGACCTGGAAATAGCGGGATGGGCATTACCTGTGGTTTTCAAAGCATGTTCTGGGGAAGCATGGAATCAGGTGGGATCTGGGTGTAGAGCCTGGCAGAATCTGGAGCTTTGTGCCTTTTCAGATCCCAGTAATGAGAAAAGACAGGAGAGGTCTTGCCATTTCCCGCACCAGATCCAGTAATCTCAGCTGCACGTTCCAGCGTTACCCAGTCAGGGGGGTTGCTACTGTAAGTTTCTTTTTTATACTGTAAAATCAGGTGGCTAGAAGCGTTTCGGAAACAAGCCTGCCTGGCTGGTGAAGACCGAGTCGCTTGGGGCCTCATATTATAAAAGTAGTCTATAGTCAAATGTCTGTAGTGCCACCTAGTGGGCTTTTAAATGAATATATAATAATAAATCATAGAGCTTTTTCTGCAGAAGACCTAACGGGGTTTTCCTTAAATCAGTCTGTAATGCAAATATAAAACGTACAGTTAAGCATTTGTGTGAATCTCTTCCATTGAGATCAGTGGAATAGTTTAAATTGGCTTGAAAGTGCCCTGTGTATCCGTGATCACTGATAGTAGATTAAAAAAAAAAAAAAATCCAACCAGGAGGGAGAAAACCCACTGAGTCTACTTTGGCTACAGATTTCTAGCTAGGTAATTAATCATTATAGCTTTTGGGCTGTGCACAATCACAATACCGGGGCCTTTCCACATGAGGGATTTGGCATTGTGCAGTACACAACTGTAAATGTTGCAACCAACATAATATTGAGACCAAAAGGGCCCAAATTCTGTGATGAATAAATTATGGTAAGTTGACAGCTAAGCAAAAGTGCACCTATTTCTTAGCTGGTTGAAAAAGTTATTGCCACAGCACTTTCATTTTGTCCTCAAGCTGGGGCGTGCTGGGAGTTGTAGGCCTTTTTTCTGTCTAAACATGATTGCACCCTTAGTCTGTACATGGAAGTAGGTTCAGACCTGTGTGAGAGCTCCTCAACTCAAGCAAGGATGTCAACAATATTATTTCCTTTTGTTGTCACCATCTGAGGAAGAAGACCTGCAGAACATGAGAGAACAACAGGAGTCACTTCAAAAACTCAGAAAAAGAATACAGTGCAATTCTGCTGGAACTGTATTACAGTACATCAGAATGCAGGTGTACTGTCTCATATTAGTATATTCCCAAATATTCAAAGTTCCCAGAACATAGAAAGCTAGCATGCCAGGGAAGATGTGGCCACCTATAACCTTTCTCCTATGGTGCTAGTTTTTCACATACAGGGTGCTTTGATATGAGAAAGTGCTCGAATATGTGATCCTCTAGCTGTGTTCTGAGGTAATACAGTACTGGGAGGATATACCGGGTATGCCTTTTCTGGATCTGCAGTGTGGCTCTATGTGTTTAGAGGCAAAGTGGGAAAAGGTTGGAGATTATGAGGAAGGGCTGAGAGTTAAGATGAGGAAGATATTCCCACTCACTCCTTGATCCTATATCTAGACAGTGAGCATGTTTATCCACATACAGTATGTTTAGATACTTCTGCACAGATATGAAGGATAAAAGCTTGGCCTTCAGTGTTTCAGGCTATCCTCTGAGGTGTGAATATGGCCAACAGGTTCTTATGCAACCTCCCATAATTTCCACATATTGCTGCCCCCACCCCCACCCCTTGTCCCCATCTATCCAGGGTCCAGTGGATACAATGGTGCATTAGAATCCAGGCATACCAGTGTCCAAATTCCATCTCAACCATACACTCACTAACAGAACAGTCCTATGCATGTCTTCTCAAAAGTAAATGCCACTGAGTTCAATGCTGCTTATTCCCAGGTACGGTAAGTTTATATAGGATTGCAGCCTAGGCTATCAATGGCTACTAGTCCTGATTGACTATATGCTACCTCCAGTATCAATGTGTGGAGAGAAAGCCTGAGCACACTGCTGAACCCTGACATATTGAACCCTGACATGTTTTCCCCTTTTCCGCTGTCACCCTTCTGTCTGCATAATCCCCACCCGGGGCACAGGAGACACAATTCTGGGCAGACCAGTTATACATAAGCCACATCTGCATACCTTCAGTGGGGCACATTTACACTTCCCTCAAGAAAGCGCATAACATTCCAGAGGTGGGGGGGTGCAGTCTCAAAGAGCTGCAAAGTACCCCAAAATACCCAGGAGATGCCAGCACCGGAAAGGCGCCACCACCCCGAGGGGCGGGACCGACCCACCTGATCATCAAGGGCAGGGAGGGTAGAAAAGATACCTGCCCAAAGAACAAAGGGTTGTTGGGAACATGGTGCAGGCTTGCACAGGTCAGAATTCCTGTGAAATTCCTGTAGTCTATTAGTTCCGCTCCATTAAACTCTTTTGAAACTGATTAGCTGTGGCTTCCCTGTGTTTCTGAGGGGATTCCTGGTCAATATCACTTGCTGCTAAAAGTAAAGGTTTTGACAGCAGTATACAGGGCACGACTTTGGTGCCGGTTAACCCTTAAGGTGCCGAACCCGCGCAATGGACCAGGTTCGGTCCGCCACACAATGCAACACCAGTTGCTGGAGAACATGGGCAGGAGGGTGCTGTTGCACTCATGTCCTGCTTGTGAGATCCCGTGGGCAGCTGGCTGGCCACTGTGTGAACAAAATGCTGGACTAGATGGACTTTGGTCTGATCCAGCATGGTTCTTATGCTCTTAAGTGGCTCTCTTGGCTGCCACTCACATGCCTTCAGTTTCCAATCTGTACAAGAAAAATATCAGTCATCTACCTCCATGAAGCATCATGAGGATGATGACATTAGGACTACAGTACTTGGCACAATTAAAAAGCTACATAAATATCTAAATTATAACACATGATGTCAGGCTACCTGAGACATGTTTGGCAATTAAATGAGAAAACCTAACCCCATTCCAGGGACCAGAGGATTTTTCAGATCTCCCCATCTGAGGATGGAGAGAGAGGACCACCCTTGGAGAGGGAGACCCAACACCACACAAGCCTCCCTGTGAGGCTGCTATAGAGATGTTTGCAGCTGGTGCTTCTCTGACATTGGAACGCTGATGTCCGAAAGCACAAAAAGGAAGTGTTCCAGGGTGACTTCCAGTTCCTGGGCATGTTGGGAGGGGCTGTGGATCCCATGCCCCTTGACACACACACCCCCCGGAGTGAGGAAAGAATTACATCAGCCCTGCTGGAGCTGGCACTGAATTACGTCAGCCCTAGAGCTGGCAACTGGAGCTGGAATCAATGGGAAGAAAACAGTTTAAGAAAAGAAAAGAAAAATGCTGCTCCTGCCTTCCTTCTGCCCTGCTGGCACCAGTCCAGCAGGGCTTTGGATAAGGCAATTCCTGCTTTCAGATCACATTCAAAGGAGCTTGCTGGATCACTCTTCCACTTAACAACTAGTAATTCATTTGCCATATTATAGATTTCTGCAGGTATTTAACTTCAGACAGATGAAATATATCCAATGCTTTCCTGTTCTCTTTTGACCATCAAGTACATATGTTGGTATCAAGGGTGCCATCTGAAAATTCTTAACTTGAAGTAGGAAATAGAACTTTTGCCTGAACTGTTGGCTTCTGTTGAAAACCCACACACGATCATATCAATCTCCCCCCCCCCATAGCCTGAGATCTCAATCTTTAGTACTGCTGATCCAGAGAAACCATATATCTGTATTGACTCATACTACCTTATGGCAACTGAGAGTTTAAAATCAGCCTGGATCCTGGAGCACTGAAAAGAGGCTGCATGGGAAGATGAAGTGTTCTCGTGCCACTTCTATGAGCAAAAGAATTAGAGGGTGAATTTCTTGATTTTCCAATCTAATAGGCAGAGCTATCTAGGAGTGCTACTGTGGTGCTTCTAATTTACCAGAGGGGTCCCCCAGCTGTTACTTCCTGAGATCCACCCAATTATCCCTGTGGAGATCAGTTAACTCTGTCCTTCCAGTTTATCTCAAGGGCTGTGCAGGTCAGCAAACAGAGGAACAGGAAGAGACAACTTCACGTGCCTCTTTCATTGTCCCCATGGCATTCTGTGTGGGTCTCAGGAAAGAGTTCAAAAGAGAGCACTTCCTTTTTTGCTTTGACTAGTATCTGACATTTCAGCTCATGAGGAACATTTCTAGATAATGCAGATTTTAAAGCCACAAATAGTTGGATGGACAGTTTTAAAAGCTCCTTTTAAAAATGTTTCCAGCACATTTCTTGCCAGACAGGGCTGGCCCAAGACATGTTGCTGCCTGGGGCGAAGAACAAGAATGTATCCCCTTCCATTCTGGGTACAGCATTTCACTGGGCTGGCAGATGAATATTTCTTCAACATTGACAATGGGACTGTGTCCTCCACTGCACTTGAAGCCAGCAAGTTAGCTATGAGGGCTCAGAGCAGGCCGCATGAGACAGCTTGGCCCTCCAAAACCTTGCTGCCACCTCCCAGTATCTGCCGCCTGCGGTGACTGCCCCACTCTGCCTAATGGCAGGGCCAGCCCTGTTACCAGACAAGTTCTATTCTGCTTGTAAAGAACAAACAAAAATGAAGGTGCGAGAGCCCTGCTTTTTTGGGGGGGGGGGATGTCAGCTTGTGGAATAAATGTTTCTCAGAAGTGATGCCCTTTTTTTTTTGTCATAAAGCATGCCCGATCAGTGCAACTTCTGTATCAGATTGTAGCCCCAAAGGGTATCTGAAAGAGCTACCTACCCAAATTGCTTTAAATGTATTGAGGTACCATACTGGGCACACGCATGAACCAAATTCAGCAAATGCACGGGTGAGTGTTATAGGAACAATGGCGTTGAAAGCAACTGTTCAGGCACCTTTTTTTTTTAGCAGCGTTGTTCACTGTTCAGGCACCTCTTAGCAGTGCCACCTTGTGGTGCTACAGGGCTATAGGAGCACCTTTTGCCATGCACATTCAGCACCCAGAATAAAGTATGTGTGTTATATTGCATAGTTGCCCTCTGGCTACAGAGTTGAGGGATGGACTCAGTGGCTAGAAGAGCAACAGCTGCTGGGACCTTTTGGCCTCAGTAAGGGGACAGATCTTGGCCCCAGCCACCAGCCAGACAGAATTGCCAGGTTCACATTGGAGGAAGGGTTCCTTCAAGTATCTAGGACCCAAACCATTTAGGCCTTTAGCACTTGTCACCAGCACTTTGAACTGGAACTAGAAACTGGTCAGAACTCAATACAGTTCCTTCAGCGGGTGTTTTATATGATCCCTTCAGCAAACACCAGTCAACAGCCTAGCTGCTGCTTTCTGGAACAGTTGCAGTTTCTGTACACTTTTAAAGCCAGCCTCACATAGAGTGCATGGCTTTAATTTAATCCAACCTTGAGGACGATAAGGTGTTTTATTAGGTGAAACTTTATAAGAATAGTTCAGCCATGGAAGAAATTGCCCAGGTGTGTCTTGGATGTTCAATTTTATTTTTTTTAAAAAGTTTGGGCAGGCATCTCTTGGGCAGGCTTTCATAATACAGAAATAAAAAAATATTTACATCACACTTTCTTAAGTGCTCAAAGCAGGTCAGATTGATTATTTAATTATAACATTTCTATACTGCCTTCTGTTCAAATTATACAGAATGTGGTGTCCATCTCCTGACTAAACACACACACACACACACAGAGTGAGAGCGAGAGCGAGCTGAAGTAGCTCGGTCGAGACCCTGGTGCACACAAACGGTAGCTCGGTCGAGACCCTGGTGGACGACTGGAATGCTGCAATCACCAGGGCATTAGACCGAGTTGCTCCGAAGCGCCCTCTTCGTCTAAATAGAGTGCGTGCGGCGCCATGGTTCACTCCGTCGCTGCGTGCTCTGAAACAAGAGGTGAGAAGGCTAGAGCGCCGATGGCGAAATTCCCGCTCCGAAGACAATCGAACACTGGTTAGAGCTGCATCTTCAGCCTACCGGGTGGCGGTGAAGGCAGCAAAAAAGAATTTCTATGCTGCCTCCATTGCGTCTGCGGAGTGCTGCCCCAGGAGGCTGTTCCAAGTGGTCCGGAGTCTGGTCAGTCCAGTCGCTCCGGAACCATTGGAACAGTCTAGAGCCTCCTGTGAGGCTTTAGCGAAGCACTTCGCAGATAAAATCGATCGGATTAGGAGTGGGATATCGTGCATCGTGGATACAGGGAGTGAGCCGGAGGAGGCCAATGGCAGACCAGTTTTGTGGGATCGGTTTCGGCTTCTTCCTTCTGATGAAGTGGACAAGGTGCTTTCATCTGTGAGGCCGACCACCTGCTTGCTTGATCCTTGCCCGTCCTGGCTCATAATGAGCTGCACGGAGAGACTGGGTGAGGGGATCAAGGCGGTGGTGAATGCCTCCCTCGAGGAGGCAGTGATGCCATCAGCCCTCAAGGAGGCAGTAATAAGACCGCTTCTAAAGAAGCCCTCCTTGGATCCCCAGGATTTAAACAACTTTCGCCCAGTCTCCAATTTACCATTTCTGGGCAAGGTGATCGAGCGGGTGGTGGGTGCTTAGTTGAAGGAACACTTGGATGAAGCCGATTATTTAGATCCGTGCCAGTCGGGCTTCAGGTCTGGACATGGGACGGAGACGGCCTTGGTCGCCTTGGTGGATGATATGAGGAGGGCTTTGGATAGGGGCGAATGCTCCTTTCTAGTCCTCCTCGATCTCTCGGCGGCTTTTGATACCGTTGACCATGGTATCCTCCTGGACCGCCTGGAGGGGTTGGGCTTGGGAGGCACTGTATTGCAGTGGTTCCG
Organism: Shinisaurus crocodilurus; assembly: GCA_021292165.1. NCBI lineage: Eukaryota > Metazoa > Chordata > Lepidosauria > Squamata > Shinisauridae > Shinisaurus > Shinisaurus crocodilurus. The sequence continues at coordinate 267,982,806 of CM037876.1, forward strand.
GTCCTTCCTCTCTGGAAGGTACCAGAGGGTAGTTCTCGGGGAGGAGGCTTCGGACCCTCGGCTGCTCACTTGTGGGGTGCCGCAGGGTTCCATCCTCTCCCCGATGTTATTCAACATCTACCTCAAGCCGATGGGAGCTATCATGAGGAGGTTTGGGGTGCGGTGTCATCAGTATGCGGATGACACGCAGCTCTACCTCTGTTTCAAGTCCTCACCGAGGTTGGCCGTTGAGACCCTGTCCAAGTGCCTGGAGGCAGTGGCTGGCTGGATGGGAAGGAACATGCTGAAGCTGAACCCCGACAAGACTGAGGTACTGCTGGTGGGGGACAAGGGGAGGTTAGGAGATGTTGACCTGGTGCTGAATGGGGTACATCTACCCCTGAAGGACCAGGTCCGCAGCTTGGGGGTCATTCTAGACTCCCAGCTGTCCATGGAGGCTCAGGTGTCAGCTGTGAGCCGGGCAGCGCTGTATCAACTTCATCTGATACGGCAGCTGCGCCCCTACCTTCCTAATCACCTGCTCCCATCAGTGGTTCATGCCATGGTCTCCTCTCGCCTAGACTACTGTAATGCGCTCTACGTGGGGTTACCCTTGAAGACAGTTCGGAAGCTGCAGCTGGTACAGAACGCGGCGGCTCGCCTGGTTAAAGGCAGCCGCTGGCGGGATCACATCACGCCAGTGATGAAGGATTTGCACTGGCTACCAGTTGCTTGCCGAGCCGAATTCAAGGTGTTGGTTTTGACCTTTAAAACCCTATACGGCTCTGGTCCAGTTTATCTCAAGGAGCGTCTCCAGCAACACCAAGTGGGCTGCTCAACAAGATCTGCCACGGATGGCCTTCTCCTTGTCCCTTCAGCCAGAGCAGCTAGACTGGTGGGGACGAGGAAGAGGGCCTTTTCTGTGGTGGCCCCCGTACTGTGGAACTCTCTCCCGAGTGACCTCCGCCATGCCCCCTCTCTGATGAGCTTCCGTCGCTCATTAAAAACCTGGTTGTTCAGGCGGGAATATGGGGTGGGTTAAGATTTTAAAATTTTTATATTGTTTTAATGTATTTTATTGTATTTATGTATTTTATTGTGTGTACATCGCCCAGGGTGGCCGGTTGCCGGCCAGATGGGCGATAAATAAATATTAATAATAAATAAATAAATAAAAAGTTTAAAACGTGCAACAGCAACAATCATTACAAAAACAAAAATCAAAACAATGAGAAACTGAGGACTGTAACAATGTCTATGTCCCTGCCAAAAAGAAACTTTGTAGCCCCCTCCAAGCCAACTCTAGAGAGCAGGGCGTAAAAAAGTGGGGGGGGGGCTTAAGGTAACACAGTTAGCAGCAGGATCCTTGGGATTTTTTGTGTGGGCATGTCTCCCCAGTGTTTCCTCCATTTTGGCACTTTTCCTGAAGTGATACTACCCGAGGAACATGGAAAATTAGTGTGGGTTCCCCAGGGTGTGTGTGTGGGTAATTGCTACCAATGGCAGCAATTCCCCCCCCCAAGGAATCCCCACTAATTTTGCATGTTCCTGGGGTGGCAGCACCTTGGGAACACTGCCAAAATGGAGGGGGCACTGGGTAGACATGGGCTCACCCCCCAAAAAATCCCAGGGATCTGGCTGCAAAAAGGGGCGGGGGTGTTGAGTCTCCCTTTTCACTAGCAATCATCTCCCTGGGCGTTTGAAGCATTTGACAGCTCAGTTAGACACCTGTCAAATGCTTCAAAAGGAAAGGGGGGGGAGATCTACTTACCTGCTCCTTTAGGGGGGCAGTGGACAGGTTGGGTGCCTGTTGGACTTTGCCAGCAGGCACCCCCCTGCCCAGTAGCCACTCCAGGTTGTCCACTGCTGCCCGTGCATAATTGTGATTGCCCACAGTTGTGCATGGGCAGCAATACATTTTTTTAACATTAATTTTTGCAAATATTTGTGAAAATTTATTTGGCCAAAATTTTTTTTAAAAAATGTTTTTTGCCCACCCTGGGCAGCCCCTCCAAGGTACTGCTGGTGATCCTTGGAGGGACTTCTCAGGGATGGGTCAATAGGGATTGCGAAAAACCGCTCGAGTGAAACACTGTCCTCTAGCCACCCGCCATCCCCCTTTTCATTGGTAATAGTGTCTCTGGACCACCCCATTCGCAGCCGCATGTGGAGTCCAGAGGCATTTTGGGGGACAGAAAGGAAGATGGTACGTGGCTGGAGGCCAGCACTTCCCTTTGGACCGCACCCAGCCACCCAGATGTTTTTTAATTGAGAAAAATCTGCAGTGGCTGGTGCAAGTCCCCAAGGTGGGCACCACACTGGGGAGCTCAGGCCTAAGTTCACCCTTTCAGATCAGAGCTGATAGGAAATTTGAACCAGCAATTTCCCAGCTCACTTGCTTAACCACTACACTGGGCCCGTCTTAGGCATAGAATCCCAATGGTTGAAGCCCCTTCCATGGTCCCGTGCAAAGCCAGTTAAGTCTAATGTGCATTGGATCACAGTAATATGGCTGGCAATTGATCATAGATCATAGAGTTGGAAGGAGCTTACAAGGCCATTGAGTCCAACCCCCTGCTCAATGCAGGAAACTAGAGGAGGGGTCTCCCATCCAAGTAATCACCAGGCCAGGCCCTGCTTAGCTTTCCACGCTCAGACAAGCTGAGCCAGCATGAGCCAGTGATGGTTGATCCCACACAGAAACTTCCACCTGCTTCTCACAGATTACTCAGTCAGATTTTTTAAAAAAAGGTTAAGTAAGGAGTGTTGCTAGACAGCTGTAATTATTCAAATGTCCATTAAATGTTTTAGATTGCTACCTTCTCAGAATCAGCTATGTGCATGCTAATTAAACCATAATGACCTTTGAGTTTATTAGACTACATAAAAAAGAATTAATCTGCAGTCCTGAAACAAGCCTTCATAGAATTATGGCTTCTCGGGTATTGTAAACGTTAGCAGTCACTGCTGTGCAATCTGTCCTCACATACATACGATAGGGTCTTTTCAAATGACAAAAAGGGGTGTGTGTCTTTTATTTTTAGTGGATGATATCCTATCCCTCGGGTGGATAGCTTTGAAGCTAGGGATGTGTGAGAAATTAGCTCAGTCTAGTGCTTTTTGTACAGATTTACCCAATTGGCATCTCCAGGTCCGAAATGCAGACGTGAACACAATTTGCTGTTGGAAATCTGCACATTTCCGAGCTTGCAATGCATTCTGCAAAGCAAACAAATCTGTTCGACAAGATGTGCACTTTCGGGAAATGTGGAAAGGAAAATGCATGCATTTCCAGAATGCACACGGACATACTTTAGGCTGCAATCCTGTGCATGTTTAGACAGAAAAGAAGTCCTACAACTCCCAGCATGTCCCAGCCACTATGGCTGGCTGGGGCATGCTGGGAGTTGTAGGACTTCCCCCCCCATCTAAACATGCACAGGATTGCACCCATAGTCATGCATAGGACAGCACCCACACATCCCAAAATGTGTATGTTTAAAAATGCACACAAAAATGTGTACGTTAATGCGTACATTAATTTGTACATTACAAAATGTGCATACTAACTTCTGTACAGATTTAAAAATAAAATAAAATTGCAAGCCCATACAAAAATGGGATGGAACAAACGTGACCTAAAAAAAGCCTTAGCGAGACCAAGATGGACAGAGCCACCCATCCCCTTTTGAGGCCAGGGGATTTTGTTTTTGTTTTTAGAACAGGGGACATGTGCCCTCCTGCACCTGAGAGGAGGAGAATATAGAAGACAAGGTCTAAAAGATGCCTCGGAGGAAATAATAACAATGAAAATGGGAGGTTCAAAAGTCTAAAATCTAAAGAAGCTTGCAGCAGGGGGTTGGACTCGATAGCCTTGTAGGCTCCTTCCAGCTCTATGATCTATGAAATCTATGAAACGTATGGTTATGGTTATCATTTACTGACCATTTAAACTCCCTTTATGGGGTTATAACTGTCAGAGTTTTAGACTTAGGAGTGTCATATAATTTACTGGCATTTATTTATCTAAAAAGAACCTCTTGACTTAAAAGGGTTTTATTGCGTAGTTCCATCATAACACAGCAGGTGTCACTAATACATGTGCTCAAACCAGGCTACCGGAGCTTCCGACCGCAATAACTCTCCTGCCACAGGAGGTGGGGGGACGGGGGGGGGGATCATTTTCAGGTCTCTCAGTGTTACAATTCATTTTCCCCATGATCAAAATCTTTTTTAAAAAATAAATAAAATAAAATAAATGTAAGCTGTTTGCTGCAATCTAATTGTGACCGAGTCGAATTCTTGTACCTAATCAAATGAAACAAAATGTTATTCGCTAAATCGCTAGATTGCAATTAGCATTCACCAACAAATTTAATTGTGGAGATTTATCCACACACATGGGTAATGGGAAAGCATTTAGATAATTACAAGTGTCTAGTGCCTTTCCACTGCTAATTGCTTTTAGTGAATGATTCATTTCAAGGGCTGCAAGTGAAACTTTTATTAGGGACGTGATGGAAAGATGGTCTTATGGTGAACACTTTGAAGATATGCATTCAGTTTCTAGCCTCTCTCAAAGTCATCCTGGATTACTCTGGGATATCCCAGGCTCCTTGGTATTCAGAGCTTCCCCTTCATAAATACACAAACTACACTTGTATAGTACTCCCTATCATGCAATACCTTTGTAGCACTGTACATTAGACTGCGGTCTCCAACACAGACACTTCTCTTGGTGCCCGCCAGACTCCCTGCTACTCCTGATTTTTATTTTATTCTTAAGATGTAATAATAATAATAATAATAATAATAATAATAATAATAATAATAATAATAATAATAATAATAATAATTATTATTATTATTATTATTATTATTATTATTATTATTATTATTTATCCCCGAACTGGGACTCTGGCATCCTGCAAGCAAAGTGCTGCCTTCAAGCACCAGCTTTATTTGGGTTCAACAGAGTGGTTTTGAGTTTTGGAGTTCAGAACCCTCTGCCTTGTACTAAGGTTCTTGGGTAAGTTACTTTTCTTTTAGTCTCACCAATTTGCCTTCTGGGAAATGAGTGTTCTGTGACTGGCTGTGCCCACCATGGCAGCCGTTTTATGAAGGAGCAATCCCGCCATGGCAGCCATTTTGTGAGAGAACCCACAACACCCTCTCAACATTCCAAATGAGCCCGCTGTTCCAAAAGGTTTGCGGACTTCTGACTTAGAGTCACCCAATGAAATCGACTGACAGTAGATTCAGAACAGAGAAAAAGAAGTACTTCACCCAACTCATAAATTAACATACAGAATTCATGACCACATGAAGTCGTAGTGGCCACTGGCATAGATGGCTTCAAAAAAGAAGGGTGACTAGGCCTTCATGAGGCATGATAGCTGTAATCTCTATCTTCAGAAGTAGTGGGCCTCTGAAAACAAGTTCCTGCAGGAGCAAACAGTAGAGGAGGGCTGTGCCGCCCCTACCCCGTGCCCTGCATGTGGGTTTTCCAGAAGCACATGTCTATCAGAGTATGGTTGGAAACAAGATGGTGACCTGGATGGGCCTTTGGTCTGGTACTTCTTATGTTCTTGTGATGGCAGGAGCATGCAGAGTGCATGCTTTGCAGAGAGAAAGCCCTACTTTCAATCTGTGGGTTCGCCAGTTAAAAAGATTTCAGATAATCTGGGAAAGATCTTTACCTAAGAGCCAATTCCATCTCTGCACATAGAGGTTTCTATGTTTCATGGATAATATCAATTGAAATACATATGTTCTTCATTCATTCGTCTAAGCCTCTGATTAGAAACTACCTTATGCAAATGGCTGTCTCAATATTCTGTGGCAATGAATTCTGTAAATGAATTTGATATTGCAAGAAATATTTTCTTCTGTTCCTCCTAAACCTATTGCCAATTACCCTCATTGTTGGTATGTGTGTGTGTGCGCGTGCATGTGTGTACACACACAAGTGAAAGAGAGAGAATAGTTTCTCCTCATTATCTCTGCACTGTTCATAATAAACCTCATCAAGTCCCATCTTAGTCATCTCTTTTCTAAACTGAAAAGCTTAAAAAATCCTTTTTAAGGGACCACAGTTCAAACAAAAGTAATGTCTGTTAGGAACATAGAAAGCTACCTTAAAGTGAGTCAGACCAGGGCCGGTGCAAGCTCTCCTGCTATCTAAGGCAGGAGAACACATGTGCACCTCCTCCGTCACGTCCGCTCATCCCCCATTGCTGCCCCACATCTCCCAGACCCCCATCTCCTCCCTGCCGCAACATCCAACCCTCAGCTGCTTCTCTCCTTTACCTCCCAGCCCCCCTCTGCATCTCTACCCTTCTCCCGTCATGTCCCCCACTTACCCCCCCCCATCACCACCACCGCCACTATTCCTTGAAGAGCTGCGTTGGCCATAAAAAACGACTGGTGCAGCTCTGCAGAGAGCCAGCCAGGCCCAAATGCCTGGCTCTGATGGGCCCTTCCTCAGAGCCAAGCATTGTGGGAGGGGGTGTCCCTGGAGACCTCCTGTACTGCTTTTTACCATCAACTTGGCTCTTGGGGAAGTGAGCCTGCCTGCCCATGTACCCACCAGCAAGCTCTGAGAGAGTCCTCAGATCGAGCCAGAGGGTGGGCGGTGGCAGCTCTGGGGCGCCCCGTCAGCTCCGCTCTCCTGCTGTGGCCACTGCCTCAGTGGGCGAGTGGCCGGTGGCGGGGATCTCCAGAGCACCCACCTGCCTCACAGCACTCGCCTGCCCAGGTGCCCATCAGCCCGTGGCACCCCTGGGAGGCCCTTCTGGCAGCGGTGGGGGAGAGGACGCTATTCACAACTCTTCCTGCTCCACCGCCTTCATGCCACCTCATGGGAGGGCGGGCCCTGAGTCAGACCATTGGTCCATCTGGCTCTCAGTATCATCCACACCAGGGGTGGGCAGTGCACAGCCTGTGGAGGCTGCATATGCCTCACCCCCATTCCCCACACAACACAGGGTGCATGAGGGGAATCATCCCTGACAGAGGCAGTGTTAGGGGGTGGCCCACTAGGGCTGGAGCCCCAAATCTCTGGGAGGACATCTGCCCCACCACCCTGTTGTCCATGGGCACTTGCTGAAAAAATGGTCAGAGGCCCTGATGATCTCTGTCACATCTGATCCCCCTGGATTAGCTGGTTTATTGCTCACAAGTGCTTCACCTCCTGCTGCCCCCGCTTGAATCTTTCTGCCTGAGGTTTTTTTCTGGAATCAAATGCCCTCCTTTCCCCTGCCCATAAAACCCTTTTTACAAATCCTTAGGAGACAGAGTCCTTTAAAGACACACAGAGAGAGAGACTTTAGAGTGTATGTAAATTAACATATGCAAATTTGTGCCTTTTGGGGGGGGGGTCCTGTGGGCCTGAGCCCCGGATCTTTTCAGTACCTAGCACTGCCCCGATCCCTGTGCACCTTCCTTCCCAGTAAGATCACTGCAATTGGGGATGGGCTAAAGTTAGAACTATGTGCCTGTTGGCTGGATCTGGATCCTGGCTGTTTCAAGCTGCTCATTCCAATGGCCACTTTCAGATCCTTCCTTCAGACAGTCAGTCTAATGTTATGATGTTCCACTGGCATCTGCTGGTAGCCAGTTAGTCAGCATCTTAGGGCCATTACTTTAAATCTGTAACTTGCAGCTACATTCCCCCCAGGGCCGGTGCAAGGCAGTTTGGTGCAGTTTGGTGCCCTAGGCAAGATCAGATATTTAGCACCCCCCTCTTCCCACTTGAGCCCTCCCTCCCTATTTCTGGCACCCCCTTTAGCCCTGCGCCCTAGTTTCCTGATTCCCCCCCACACACACACCATTTTTACTCTAGAGTGGGTGCAAGGCCCCCAATCTGGATCTTAAAAGCCTCCCTGCCCCCCAGGCTGGGGTCCTGATCTGGACCTACTCCAGAGTAAAAAGGGCAGGGCAGGGGGGGACAACATAGCTGCTAGATATGGATTGAAATTAATGGTTTGTTTCGGTCCAGAGTAATTGATCCAGCTTCCCGGCACCTCCATCCTAAATGCACAAATGTGTCATCCCATCTTAAGCACACTTGCTTGGAACTCTGTTTCATCGAAATCACCGAGTCGTCCTTCCAAGCAAATGTTTTTTAATATCAGGCTGGCTGGCTGGTGGAATCATGTGGTATTGAGCTATAAAGTCACCAGTCCTCTCTTCCCAAAGATGCTGTTGCATAGCAGCTGGCACAAGAGCTGCCAGGAATAATGAGTTCCTCCTAACCTACACCATCCATCTCAGTGTTCACTTTCCACTCTTGTATTCCTGTAATACCATTGACTTAGGGCATGGCTGGAATAAATATTGCCAGGGATAGGGTGCTCTGTTCGCTCTGGCTCTGCAAACTGCTGCACAACTTTCATGGCAGCTACTGTTTCTCCATAGGATCAAACTATATGGCTGTAAAATCTTCCTGTTGGTTGGCAGTACTCAGATTTTTTAGCCTGCTTTACATTCTATGTTGCTTTTAGGATCATGTAGTTCAGGGATGGGGAACCTTACTACAATACTACAAGTGAGAAGGATCTTGGAATTGTTGGAATTGTTGTAGATCACAAACTGAATATGAGCCAGCAATGCGATGTGGCTGCAAAGAAGGCAAATGCTATTTTGGGCTGCATTAATAGAAGTATAGCATTCAAATCGCGGGAAGTGATAATTCCCCTTTACTCGGCACTGGTTAGGCCTCATCTTGAGTACTGCGTCCAGTTCTGGGCACCACACTTTAAGAAGGATGTAGACAAACTGGAGAGGGTTCAGAGGAGGGCAAGAAGGATGATAAAGGGACTGGAAACAAGGCCCTATGAGGAGAGACTGAAAGAACTGGGCATGTTTAGCCTTCAGAAGAGGAGACTGAGGGGAGATATGATCGCACTCTTCCAGTATTTGAAGGGATGTCACACAGAGGAGGGCAAAGATCTCTTCTCGTTCATCCCAGTTTGCAGGACACGGAATAATGGGCTCAAGTTACAGGAACCTAGATTCCACCTAAACATCAGGAAAAATTTCCTGACTGTTAGAGCAATAAGACAATGGAACCAACTACCTAGGGAGGCGGTGGGCTCTCCCACTCTGGAGGCATTCAAGGTGCAGCTGGACAGCCATCTGTCAGGGATGCTTTGACCTGGATTCCTGCATTGAGCAGGGGGTTGGACTCAATGGCCTTGTAGACCCCTTCCAACTCTACTTTTCTATGATTCTATGAACCTTTTTCAGCCTGAGGGCCAAATTCAATTTCAGAGAAGCTCTCCGGGCCCACATTCCAGTGGTGGGTGGGGCCAAAAGCAAAGGGGGTGGGGCCAAAATACAAAAAAATTAAAATACCAGCATATTTTAGCTTAAAGCTCTTCCTGCCCGTAACTAAGCCTTAGGAGAGGCATTGCAACCTTTTAGAAGGGGGGAAAACTGCATGACAGCTGGGAGCCCATCAGATGGTAGGTGGTTAGGGGAACTAGGGAGTGGTTATTTAAGGGATCCTGGACAGCTGGACTGGGACCCCAGGAGATCCAGATTTGGGCCCTGGGCCTGAGGTTCCCCACCCCTGAGGTAGGTATTTGGGGATGTGGTTCAAGAAATAGTTTGCCCTAGCTGCCTTTTGGGATTGTTAAAGCCCACCTCAAAGGAGAGCTCAACATTTTAAGCCCTGAAATTTCCCTCAGACTCAGAGTAAAATCTGAGCCAAAGAAAAATTTCTGTCTGCCAGACTGTTTCCGGGCACAATTCAAAGTGGCAATGGCCTAAATGGCTTGGGACCTGGGTATCCAAAGGACTGCCTCCTACTACCACATGTACCTGCTCTGACGTTGCCCTTGTAATCAGAGTCCCTTCCCTGGGTTCCCCTACCACCTGAATTTTAGTGGGTAGTGATGAGGGAGAAGCCGTTCTTTGCTGTGGCAACCTGTACAAGGAATGCTCTCCTTAGGGAAGGTGGCTTGGCACCAATTTTTATATCATTTTGGCACCAAGGTCGGGATGTGTGTTTTTTTTGTTTTTTTGTTTTTAGCCAGACATAAAAGTATATTGTGGAAGCTGGGGTGTCTGAGAATTCCATTTAGGTTCTTTGAATTTGCCCTTTTCACAACCCCGAACACGAACCCAATTTTCCAGAAAAGCTAGCAAGTTCCCAAACTTATGGCCACGTTTGGAAGGTGTTTTTTGTTTTTTTTTAAAGTGCACTTACTTGAGTCTATTCAGGGAAAGTGCACATTTGGGGTGCACACTTTAAAAATTGTACAGTGAAATGTGTGCTGCTTTTTTTTTGGTTTGAAACGAAAAGAAAAAAAGCTCACATTCAGAAATGGGAATAAGACCAACCAAGCTCAAAGGTGAAAATAGGAGAATCTCAGTGAGCTCAAAGCTTGCTGCTTCTCCCATCTCTAGAACTATTTGCTCTCTATTTTGAGTGCTTCCTTTTACTTACCGGTATACATTGTGTGAGAATTTTATACTGAATAGTGGCTTATACATTTCCTGAATGAAAAGGCCTGTTTAGCCAGGTGGTGGTGGTGGTGGTGATGTATTGTTTATTTCACTACTAGACTGCCCCAAACCCAAAGCTCTCTGACTGGTTCACAAAAATTAATTAAAGGTTTGCAAGCTGATCCACAACAATGTTGGTGTAGTTGTCCAGTCCTGACTCAGAGCTGGGGTTAGTCAATCATGGCTTAGCTCAGGCCATTTGGCTTAGCTCAGGCAGGGAAAGGCCTCAAAGGATCCCTGGCAACCCATCCAGCTCTCGTTTTAACAGCAGGGGTGGGCAACTTTGGCACTCCAGTTGTTGGACTGCAACTCCCATCATCCCTCACCATGGCAGTGTGGCTTTGGCTGATGGGAGTTGCAATACAACGACATCTGAAGGGCCAAACGTTGACTGCCCCTGATGTAGAAGGACTCACAAAACCTGTGAATGAGGTAAGACACAGTGCAATCCATTGAATATAATAGGGTTTACTTTCTGGTAAGATGTAGAGGACTGCAGCTTTAGGGCACCATCCTGTTGATTGCACCCTCCATGATGGGAAGCTCCTGAACTTGGCGTCTGATCATCCAATGCAGGGCAGGAGAAGTGACAGAGGTGCTCCTTGCCTCCCAGTCCTCCTGCCCTGCAGATTTTGCTAGACAAGCTTTTTACCTTGTCTAGCTAGTGAGGGCACTTCAAAGGGAGAGGAAGGCAAAATGAGACCCAGAATAAATTGTATCCTCCCCTCTCCGGTCTCCTCCCGGCCCACTGGAATGCCCCCTTTCCTCCTCTGAGATTGCTTTTCTGACCTGGAGGGCAGCCAGTGCAGTTCTTTCCATGGCAGCAGTGGGGGAGGTGGGCCGGATCTCCGATTCCCCCTTCCAAGATTGGAGCGCTGTCTCTGACTTCGGAAGGGGGGATCCATCCAAACAGTCCTATGATCCCTGGCTGGGATGCTCGCCCAGGGACCATAAGGTTACTTTCTTAGTTTCCAAGGGACCTCCTTACAATGCTGGGGAGATGATGAGATCAGCTTCCAGCATTAGTCCCAGATCTCCTTAAAATTTCCCACAGTCTGAAGTAGAAATAGGGCTCACAAAAAAGCCCACTGGGTCCTAGGCTCTGACAGTTTAATCCTCATCATCATCATCAGGCGATCACTCGTGACCGAGTAAGATTGTCTTCCGGGATAAAAGGAGGAAATTCTAAAGAAGATTGTGTAGACTCTAGCGATGGGTCCGTAAGTGACTGTGGAGGCCAATTCTAGATCCACACAGCTTCCCACAGTGAGGACACAGGTTACCAGATAGAAGATGGTCCTGTAAAGGATTCATTTGACGTGCTTTTCGCCTAGCACGTTTCTCCCTTTCACCTTGCACTCGGGCTTCTTCAAAGTCCATGGAACCTTTGTGAAAGGCCAACCTCCATTTAGATCGTTCATGGGCCAGAGCTTCCCAGTTTTCGATGTTTATATTGCATTTTTTTAGATTTGCCTTATGAACATCTTTAAACCTCTTATATTGACCACCGATATTCCGCTTTCCATTCTTGAGTTGGGAGTAAAGTAACTGCTTTGGGAGACGGCAGTCAGGCATTCGAACAACATGACCGGTCCACTGAAGTTGGCGTTGAAGGATCATTTTTTCAATGCTAGTAGTCTTTGCTTCTTCCAGTACACTGACATTTGTTCGCCTATCTTCCCAAGTAATTTGCAGGATTTTCCGGAGGCAACGTTGATGAAACCTTTCAAGGAGGTGGAAGTGACGTTTATAGATAGTCCATGTTTCGCAGGCATACAATAAAGTTGGTAATACAATGGCTTCATAAACCAGTGTTTTGGTCTTCTTACAAATATCCCGATCCTCGAACACTCTATGTTTCATTCGAGAAAATGCGGCACTTGCAGAGCTCAGACGATGCTGGATTTCACTGTCGATGTTAGCTGTAACAGAAAGATAGCTGCCAAGATAGAGAAATGATCGACATTTTCCAGTATTGTCCCGCCAAGCTGGATAGATGGCATCACCAAAGGATTGGCTTGCACTTGCTGATGAAGCACTTTGGTTTTTTTGATGTTAAGTGAGAGACCAAGTTTTTCGTATGCTTCTGCAAAAGCATTTAGGATAGTTTGGAGATCATCCTCTGAATGTGCGGAGACCACATTATCATCAGCATACTGAAGTTCCACAACGGAGGTTGTAATTACCTTACTTTTTGCTTTCAGCCTGCTGAGATTAAAAAGCTTTCCATCTGTTCGATATATAATTCCCACACCGGTGGGAAGTTTCCTCTTGACAAGATGTAAAACCATGGCGATGAAAATGGCAAATAATGTTGGGGCAATAACACATCCCTGTTTAACACCTGATCCCACTTTAAATGGAGCACCATGAGAGCCGTTGTTGTCCAAAACCGTTGCCGTCATGTTGTCATGGAGAAGTCGCAAGATATTCACAAATTTATTGGGGCATCCAATTTTCATAAGGATAGTCCAGAGAGCTGTACGGTCTACAGTATCAAAGGCCTTAGCCAGATCGATAAATGCCATATAAAGGGGTTGATTTTGCTCCCGGCATTTTTCTTGGAGCTGGCGTGCAGTAAAAATCATGTCTAATCAGTTTAATCCTATGCATGTCTACTCAGGAGTAAACCCTATGGCATTCAATGGGGCTTACTCCCAGGAAAGCGGTGTATAGGATTGCAGCCTGAATTAATCATTCATCCAGACGCTTTTCCTTGTGTGAATAACCAAGCTGCAGACTTGTAAATTTTAAGTAGAATTTTTCTTTTTTGACTTGTGGGTCTCTTCTCCGTAACTGCCCAGTGACAAGAAAATCATTCTATATATTCAACACCTAATAAAAAAGGAATCTTGCACCCAAAGTGTACAGCAAGAACTTTGATGAATCCATTGTCTCCCATTAGAAAAATGAACATTCTTTCTTGCTATGGCACATTGCTCTTCCTTTGTTATGCATTATGATAAGTACATTACATTAGTGGTTTATTACATGAACCTGTGAGTGTCAGGAGAAAATTGTTTCCAGAGTTCTCTCTCAATAGCTTAGCATCCTTTTGAGTGTGATAAAAGTGGCAGTGATAAAAGGAACCCAAAAACAAAACAAAAACAACATTAATTACAAAGGCATTTTGCTTTGGGGGCTTGCTAATAATTAGGCATATTTATTTATATATTATTCACTTATTGAAGCATTTTACCCTGCTGTTCAGCCAAAAAAGTCTCTCAGAGCTGCTTACAAAGATCAATAATAATGTAGTCCCTGCCCCGAGGCAGTGCCATCCCTGTCATTATTAGGCAGAGTGAAGCAGCTGCCTCAGGCCGCAAATGCTGAGGGGTGGGAAGCAGTGGAAATGTGTTGGGCAGAGCTGTGTGTGCAACACGGCCTGCAGTGAGCCCCCAAGCTAGCCTCTATCACAGGTTGCTGCTGTGCCATCACTGGTAAGCACAGTTTAACTGCCAGCCTGGTCAGCTTTTGTACATGGAATGGGAAGAGGTGCCATCTTGTTCTTCACCTCAGGCAGTTAAAATGCCTTGGCCTGCCCCTGCCCTCAGCTTTACAATCTAAAAGACATGGCACAAAAGGAAAAAAAGAGTGGGAGAGAGGAGGAGGAAAGGCAAGCTCAAGTATTTTTTCTTAGATACAAAGCTCTTGTAACAACCAGATGGAATAGAAACAGCTCAAGGAGAGAAGCCAAAAGTTACTGGTCTCTCACTAGAGTTGACAGACTGGCCTGGCTTCGCTTCTCTCCCTCACCTCAGCCTCATGGAATGGCTGCTGCCAGGTGATGGTTGATGGAGGGAGAACCCTGATGGAGTTGGCATCAGAAGGGAGTCTTTCTTACAGGCCTGGAAGTATTTTCCTCTGACTGCTGCTTGCCGAGTTATAGTCTCAGTTGAGAGAGAGAGCCTCAAGTGTTACTTGTCTTTCAGCAGCAGTGCATCATTTTCAGAGTCCTAGCAGATCACCATGTGTGTGTGTCCCCCCCAATACACCAGTGAACCCCAACCTTTTTGGACCAGTGGGTACATTTGGGAATTTGAGAAACTGCTGTGAGCAGCACACAAAATGCCTAATCAGTGGATCACCGCCTTGGCATCTACCTGTCACATCTATGGATCTTAGGCTGAGCCTTATTCAGCAAAAGCTTTTGTTTGGTTTCTATTGGACACTGCATAAAGGATTGTCTAATTTGGCTAATTGCTGGCAGTGCAATACAGCTAATATTTCTTTTAAACATATGTTTTGGCAATGTCCAGTAGTTGCTGCTTTTTGGGAGGAGGTTATTACATGAATAAATTTTGTACTGGAACAGTCTTGAATATTCACTGATGTACACACTCTTTTAGATTATTTACCTACTTCATGGAAATTAACAAATGGAAGGGGCAATGGATTCTTTGACAGCTAAAAGACTGATATTACAAAATTAGAAAGATAACACTCCCCTCTTATAATGCAATGCGTTGAGGACCTTATAATGCTTTCGATATATGAGCAGGTGGCATATAGATGCCAACTTCAAACAGATACTTATTTGGATATTTGGACCACTTTTGTTGAAGCCTATGTATAATTGATAGAATGT
The DNA here is from genome assembly GCA_021292165.1 of Shinisaurus crocodilurus. Taxonomy (NCBI): domain Eukaryota; kingdom Metazoa; phylum Chordata; class Lepidosauria; order Squamata; family Shinisauridae; genus Shinisaurus; species Shinisaurus crocodilurus. Next base: position 267,997,885 of record CM037876.1, read on the forward strand.
TGTATGCATTTCATACAAATCCATGTACATATATTAAAACAAAACAAAACAAAAAACCCTTACATTAAAAAAAAATCTGGTGTCTGTGGGCAGCATGTTGGGGACCCCTTCATGGGTGCCACTGGAGGTGCCCACAGGTGCCACATTGGGGACCCCTGCAATACACCATTTGAAAACTAGCTCAGTGGTAAAGCACCACCATCCCAGATTCAATCCCTAGCATCTCCAGTTAAAAAGACCAGGTAGATGTGTTGGACTACAACTCCCAGCACCTCGCAGCCATAGGTAGATGGGCAAATAGGCTGACCTGCCCCCTATGACTCTGTGGCCAGAAAATATGTGACAAATGAGTGACCTGCAAATATGATTCAGTAAACAGTACACAGGAGATAGATTGCAACTTTGAAAGCAAATTTTAAATGAAAGAGAGAGAAAATATTGCAATGGACTGCACATCTTAACACTGAATGCCCTGCAGTAGTGAGGACAAATGGCAATTGCATATATATGTACCGTATTTGCTGTTCCTGTTGTCAGGGACTGTAATCAAGGCTCCTGGATGCAGAATGTTTTAGCAGTTCAACCCTCCCCCCCCCAAACCTCAGGTGATACAGGTGCTGACACATTTTATCATCAGGTTTAGAGGGTTAGTAAGGGGGGGGGATTGTTATCAGGTGTGAATTAACATGCATCCAAGTCACTTGAAGTAGGGGAAGGTGATAAAAAGAAAGGCATGCTGGGAATACACATCCAAAGAAAGATGTGATTGTCATTAGGAATGGTCAGTGGATAACCACTATTGATTCCAGACATTTAATTTGATTGGATGGATTTTACTGTAATTAACACAGAGATTTGTAACAGCATGGCTCTTAACATTATTATCTAGGGGGAAAATTATGAAACCCATCTACATTTGACATGTAATTTTAAGTGTGTAAATGTTTTCTAACATTAACAGATTTTGTTAATTTCCTCAGTGCTAAATGGTACCTAGTTCCCATCTCATTTTGATCCTGCTCCATTGATCTGAGTGAATTTTCTTTTTTCTGTGCTCAGGCACTACAATCATATTTAGGTTATCCCTCCACCTGCCTGCTGTGTGTGTGTGTGTGTGTGTGTGCGTGCGTGCGTGTGCGTGCGTGCGTGTATAGCAGGTGTATTTTGGAAACATGAAACTTCTTTTCTTGTCCACACAATTATACATGCTAGATATTGAATGTATGCTAAATAGACCAGAGGGCTTAAATACTTTGAATGGCTGCTAATGTATTTTTACCTGTCAAATATCTCTTGATTACTATATTCAGAGACATGAGATCACATTTCTCCCACATTTTCACATCTTTTGGTGAGTCCCATTACCGCTAGGGTTGCTACCTATTTTCTGACACAGGTTCTATGCTTTTAATAGCTTTACAGCAGGCAGAAATTCATTAGGTTAAGCTTCTCTATCATTGCCTCTTCATGGTGGAGAAAAGTTGGACCTGCTGGATTTGTGTGTGTCATGAAATTGGCAGAGCCTCTGTCAAGAAAAAATAACAACTCTAATTATTCATTGACGGCCTGTCCATGTTATATCTTTAGCTAGTACAGGGGTCAGCAACCCGCGGCTCCGGAGCCGCATGCGGCTCTTTCAAGCCTTTGCCGCGGCTCCGGACAAGGCTGCCCTGCTCCGCCGCCTCCGCCTCGGGGGCAGCCCGATTTCGCTCTTCTGAGCGGCGCGGAGCGCTCTCCGCGCCTCCGCGCTGCTCTAGCTGCCGCCGCCGCCGCCGCAGTCATTGCCGGAGCTGCTGAAGCCGCCGCCGCCGCCGCGTCACGTCCGCCGCCGCCGCGTCACATCCGCCGCCGCCGCTACGTCACATCCCCGATTTTGGCGGGGGAACTTTGGCGGGGCGGGTGAACTTTGGCGCGGCAGCAGCACCCCCCCCGGGACTTTGGCGGGGCGGGTGAACTTTGGCGCGGCAGCAGCACCCCCCCCCCGGGACTTTGGCGAGGCGGGTGAACTTTGGCGCGGCAGCAGCACCCCCCCCCCGGGACTTTGGCGAGGCGGGTGAACTTTGGCGCGGCAGCAGCACACACACCCCGGGACTTTGGCGGGGCGGGTGAACTTTGGCGCGGCAGCAGCACCCCCCCCCCCGCCCGGGCAGCAGGGACGCGAGCGGGTGAGCGGCAGAAGAGAGGAGGGCTCCTGCACGCGCCAAAGTCCCCTCCCCCCCCGCCCACAACATAGCGCGGGGTCCAGCGTGTCGAGGGACCAGCGTTGCCGGCTCGCTGCGGAGAGCACAAGCAGGCGAGGAGGCAGGTAGGCCTGCGTGAAAGCAGTAATGATTAGAAAAAAAGGGGGAAAAGATTCATGTGCCAATTATTGGAAAACTAATAGCAATAAACAAAATAATATCTCCATAAATTCTATGAGATGAGGGTGCTACTGCTGGATGGTGCTGATGATGGGATGCTACTGCTTGGGGGGGGATGTTGCTGGTGGCATCCCATCATCCACCAGCAACACCCTCCCCCCCAGCAGTAGCACCCCCATCATCCACCAGCAAATCCTGCTGATGGATGATGAGGGGTGCTATTACCACATGGAGGGTGTTTCTGGTGGATGATGAGGGTGCTACTGCTGGATGGTGCTGATGATGGGATGCTACTGCTTGGGGGGGATGTTGCTGGTGGCATCCCATCATCCACCAGCAACACCCTCCCCCCCAGCAGTAGCACCCCCATCATCCACCAGCAAATCCTGCTGATGGATGATGAGGGGTGCTATTACCACATGGAGGGTGTTTCTGGTGGATGATGAGGGTGCTACTGCTGGATGGTGCTGATGATGGGATGCTACTGCTTGGGGGGGGGATGTTGCTGGTGGCATCCCATCATCCACCAGCAACACCCTCCCCCCCAGCAGTAGCACCTCCATCATCCACCAGCAAATCCTGCTGATGGATGATGAGGGGTGCTATTACCACATGGAGGGTGTTTCTGGTGGATGATGAGGGTGCTACTGCTGGATGGTGCTGATGATGGGATGCTACTGCTGGGTGGGTGGGTGTTGCTGGTGGCATCCCATTTGTTTTAAATGTCACAATGGTTTTGCGGCTCCCAGTTTGTTTGTTTTTCTTCGGAAACGGGTCCAAGTGGCTCTTTTTGTCTTAAAGGTTGCAGACCCCTGACTAGTACATTGGGTACTGCTAGTTTTAAACGCCTGTAAGTGCCTAACCTACACCTCAGTCTAAGTCCTCCTGTGTGTACAGTTCCCAGAGGTTACTTATGCTTCGAGCATGATTATCCTGAATACATAGCCCTGTAGGGAAGTGGCCTGTTGGGATCTACACATGAGAAACTTTATGGGCCTTCCATCACAGATAATGGCTGGCATGTTGCACTGTGTGCGATGAAGCGAAGGATGGGGAGTGATCCTGGCCGTTGTTCCTTTCATATCTTTTCATAATTTAGATTCCAAGCAATGAAGGGTACAAATGAGTGCGTAGCTGATCTTCATCACATTATGAATTTAAGATGCAATATGATACCTGCTTACCTGGGAGTAAGCCCAATTGAGCTCAGCTGGACTGACTTCTGAGTAGACAAGTGTGGGATTAGACTGTAAGTACCATGCAGAGATTAACACATTTATCTTCAAGGCACCCCTGTGGCATGAAGGCAAAAGGAATGGAACCATAGGGAGACAATATCACAATAAAAGCAAACACAGAGCTAAAAATAGAAGGGATTTCTACAATGCAAATATCTTGATTTCCTTTTTAAACAGAGTCTACAGGTGTGCTGCTGCACATACTCATTCACATGCATGGCTACAGGTGTAACGATTCAGTTATAACCAGAGCATGGTGCACACACCACAGTTTCATGTGCAATATTCTTACCAAAGGGGGATATAGATAGCTACTTCTAAATCAGGGGAAATAGCTCAAACATTTATTCAGTCCAGAAACATGAACTTGATTTTTGTTCTCAAAAACAAAAACATGCACATTTGTTACAGAAGAGAAAAAAGGCCTTGGGTAATATATCCACCCATGTTGTGGGGGGGAAATGATCCGCTGCTTTGTGTTTGGAGAGGTTCTTAGAGAGGAAAGTTTATTAGTGAATTCAGGGGTGGCATCTGAGCACAGGCAGGCAGGAATGCCAACAAGAATGAAAGGGAGACACTTCCATTTATAGGTAGAGATCAGGTACAACTAAACAAGACAATTCCAAAGGAAACTCCAAGATAAGATCAAAGATCAGACATTGCCCATCTTCCAGCCATCATGGCTTCACATAAGGTAATCAGTACAGTCTTTTGCAAGGGGGCCCCTGGCTCACAGTACTCTTTAGCATAACAGAGAAGAGGCTAGGCACAACCATAGATGGGTGATTGGCCCTCAAGGTGTTGTTCCTGGAAGGTCAAGGAAAGGTCTGACTTGCCCTTTCAGGCCTTTCTGTTAAACTGAAGCCTGGACAAAATTTACTTCTACACCCATTAGCACATGGGCCAGTGTACTTAGTTCTAAAAGGTCTAACTAGAAAAGTTAGAGAAAGATGATGAATGGGGAAATTAGCATTCACCAAATAAGGAGTGGAAAGTGGCAGTATGGAAATGGCAGAGCAGAGGACTGGAAGCTATGGGACCAAAGGAGCACAGGGGCTGGTGGCTATGATAGGGGTAGAAATGGACTTTACTTCTGGGTTGGTTGCCCAAAGTTAGAAAAATGCAGTGGACACAGACTACCCAGGGTTTTTCAGCTTTAGCTCCAAATTTTAAAAAATATACATTATCCTCAGACTGCTTAAGGCATTATTGAAGACTAAGGGCACAATCCTATGCATGTTTAGACAGGAAAAAAATCGTACAAAAAGTCTCCAGTCATGGTGGCTGGGGAGTGCTGGGAACCGTAGAACTTGTTTCTGTCTAAACATGCATTCTGTCTAAACAGGATATGTAACATTGTTACATATGTGCAAAATAGAATCAAAGCAATCAGCCAGTATGAGAAAGAAAGACTGCCTCAGATAAGATGGAAGAAACTCTGGCCATGAATGGAGGAATCTACACCACCAGTTACGTGACAGACTGATGGACACTGAAAAACCTCAAACATAGATGAGGAATTAAGTGAATGTATTAGTTTAAGTTAGTGTAGATCTATAACTGTATTAGTTAGAAAATCTTGAAATTTTGGTGGTGAATTTGTAACGTGTTTTCGCGGTGGGTTGTAAATAATATTGTTTTTAGTAGTATGATTTATTTATAATAAAAATCTATTCCTAAAAAAAAGAAAAAAAATCTATTCCTAAACATGCATAGGATTGTGCCCTTAGTCTTTGAGGCAATAATGGGGAGGCTGAATGGAGGCTAACATGTTACTAGGGATCCCAAAGCCACTGAAATTTGATTAAAAATAGATTTGGATGGAGAACCTTGCTAATGGAGCTACTCCTTAGAATTTTCCCAATAAAATCCAGAGATTGTGTATCCTCCCCCTGGGTCCTTTAGGTAGCTGCTTTCCTTATACCTTAAGCTCACTTCTTGGACTCAAAGCTGACAACTCACATGGAGGTTGCAGAGTGCCTGCATGGCCTTGCAGGTCAAACTACATTCCTGCATGTATGGAATCTGGCCTTGGAATGCAATGGACAATTTTCAAGGGTTGCAAACCATTCTTTCTGGGTGTACAAGGTAATAGATCTCTCTGGCCAAGTGTAGCAATGAGATGGTTCAATCTGAAAGTGGAAGGGAAAACTCTAGCCTGGAACTGTGATAGGCACCAGAATGGAACAGAGAATCATGCTAGGAAAGAGACAGGAGGAATTATATGAAAGCCAGTCAGAATCTCGGTTATTCTCAGAGTCGAGGCAGACACACAAGAGGGATGCCCAAGCAAAAAGAATGTTCCCAACAAAGGAAATAAAGAGCTCCATGGACCCAGAATGAGCCAAAACAAAGAGAACAATACTTTGGTTCTGGGGAAGGAAAATAAAGCTCAAGGAGCTTCTTTGCCCCTTAATTAATTTTACATCTCAGCTAGCTATGGAAGCAGTATAGTACAGTATTCAAAACAAAAGGTGTCATCAAGGGTGCTCAGGTAGTGCTTGACCTTGCTGATCTGTCTAGGAGGTGAGGATGTGTCAAAGGGCCACTTTTCCTTCCAGCGCTTTTGATTGACTAATTCAAAGGTACCCTTGTGGGTTAGTCAATCAGGCAGGTATTTGCATATTTCTACAGTTCCAGGAAACAACTCCCTTTCATCTAATCAAGGAGGAAGCAAGTATATTCTATGGTTCTTGTGCCTCTGTGGTGGCTGAGAGCCTTAACAACATTCCTGGTATCTTTTCAGGCTGTGCCTTCTGCTGGGGCACAGTGGCAAACGTTGAGAAGTGCAGGCGCTCATCATGACAGTCCTGATAGCCATGCCCCCAAGGAGAGTCAAAAGATGCAGGCGACTGTGTTGAACTATATTTAGTGGAGGCTGGTGATTCCTATATCAGTGGGGCTCCTCATCCATTGCAGCTTTTATTCTGAGCTTTATAGGAGCTATCTATGGTGCTGTACTCCATCCCCAAAATAGGTTCACCACCATGGAACACCATGGATAGCTGCTATAAGATTCAGAATATAAGCTGCAATGGATAGGGAGTCCCACTGACATAGGAGTCACCAGAAGCAGTTACTTTATTCCCAACTCAAGGATGGAAAGCGGAATGTCGGTGGTCAGTATAAGAGGTTTAAAGATGTTCTCAAGGCTAATCTAAAAAAATGCAATATAAACATTGAGAACTGGGAAGCTCTGGCCCATGAACGATCTAACTGGAGGTTGGCCTTTCACAAAGGTTCTATGGACTTTGAAGAACCTGAGTGCAAGGTGAAAGGGAGAAACGTGCTAAGCGAAAAGCACGTCAAATGAATCCTTTACAGGACCATCTACCATCTGGCAACCTGTGTCCTCACTGTGGGAAGCTGTGTGGATCTAGAATTGGCCTCCACAGTCACTTACGGACCCATCGCTAGAGTCTACACAATTTTCTTTAGAATTTCCTCTTTATATAATTTTCTTTTTGTAATTTTATCCTGGAAGACAATCTTACTAGGTCATGAGTGATTGCCTACCCTGACTATAGTTATATGTGTGTACACACATACACACCACAGAGTGGTGCAGTACACACTATAATGCCCTGTTTACTAGGATCAGTAGTCAGTCTTAGAATAGTGAGCTGGCAAAGGGCAAAGTAATTGTTAACATATTGGATTTTAGCTGAGAAGAGCTGAGATTGCATGAGAAAGGGAATGAGAGAGACACAACATGTTCCCAAACAGCATAAGACCACCAGCTCAAGATTTTCCAGGAGTTTCTTTCCCCCAGCACCAGGGAGAGACATTTTAGGTTGGATCCAGGATCTGCCTTCCACAAGAGGACAGGAACTCCCATGAAAGAAAGAAAGGGCTTCAGCTCCACTCACAAAAGGTCCCTGCACCCAATATTTGGGGATCCCCCTCCACCCCACATTTTGACCCTGCCCCTTTCAACTTTGGCCCCACCCACCACTGGAATGCATCCTGAGAGCTTCTCCAAAATTGAATTTGGCCCTTGGGCTGAAAGAGGTTCAACACCCCTGTGCTAGGGCATAGTCTGTGGGCACATGACAGAGCAACCTTGCCGAAGCTAAGAAGATCAGGCCTGGACAGCATCTAGATAGGAGACTATCTGGGCACCCCATGTGCATCACCTTGAGTTTTAGGATGGAAGAAAGGTGGGATATAAATGTACTAAATAAATAAAAAAAACACATCTGCATTTGAAAATATCTTCCTTCTACACACTTTCTGTATATGCTAGAGCTGGTTCAGAGGTTCACACAACCCAAATCAAGTTGTACTGTATGCACACTGCAGAAGCAAGCCTGCATACATGTTCCCACTGTGAGCACAATGTAATGTGTAATTTGAGTACACACACACACAAACACACCTGATTTCACTCAGTCTTGCATCTTCCGATAATGGAACATGATGAATGGAGCATGGAAATCTGAGATACCATATGCAAAGATGTATGTGCAAACACCTCAGCCATGCAAAAGATACTTACCATACTTATGATGATGTATATGCATGCACAGGTCTGTTGCTCCACTAATATGCAGAGTTGAAGAACTGTCCTGAAATAATGACATTAGGTACATGACATTGGGTTGGATCCAGATTTAGGCTGGATCAACTACGCTGGTGGAGGTGAATTTAGATTCATGGATCATAGAGCTGGAAGCAGCCTACAAGGCCATCAAGTCCAAGCCCCAGCTCAATGCAGGAAACTAGAGGAGGGGTCTCCCATCCAAGTAATAACCAGGCCTGACCTTGCTTCCCCACCCTCTCCTTCCTACAGCAGTCCCTCCACACACATACACCCTGAAAATGCTACCCAGAAGGTTGGGAGATCCTGCTGAATGGGGTGAGTTGTGGTTAGGGGAGATCCCAAGAGCCCTTTCTCTTGCAGAAATCCCCTTCATCACATAGAAGGCAGATTCTGGATCTACCCCATCCAGTACTGCTACTCCAAATGAATGGAGGTGATGTGCAACACTTTTTTGTTTTGTTGTGGCTTATGAAGTGGCCATAAGCTAGCAGTAGTGCACATGGTTTACATGATACCCAAGACTCCACTTTTAGATCCCTCTAGTCTGGAAACCTACTGCTCTTCAGGTTCCAGAACGTGAAGTTAGGGCACGGGGGGGGGGGGGGTCGAGCCTCTTTCAGCCCAAGGTCTGAATTCCATTTTGGAGAAGCTCTTGGAAGCAGCATTCCAGGAGGGGGGAAGGCAAAACAGCTGCAGTCAAAATACCAAAAAAACCCTACCAGCATATTTTACCTTAAAGCTCTTACTGCCCTTAGGAGAGGCATTTCAACCTTTTTGAATGGAGAAACAAATACATGAAAGCTGGCAAACCACCAAACAAGTAGTGGGGGGGGGGGCTAGGGAGGGGCGTGGCCATTTGGGGAACCCTGGAGGGCCAGATTGAGATCCCAGGTGCCCAGATTTGGCACCTGGGCCTAAGGTTCTGCACCCTTGGGCTAGGGGAACCCTTTGGGTGACTCAGGATAGACTTTTTAATTAACCTCATGCTTAGTGGTATGTGTGCAGAAGCTGTGCCATTGATCTGGTCGTGTTTTCCATCAGGCCAATGAACCAAATGAAGAGCTTCCCAAGCTCAGCCTCCCGCGTTACTCCCTAATCTGGGTTTTCTTCATTTTGGAGCAATGCTAATTCTTGAGACCCACCAAAGCCTGTCCTTGCTCTCCTGAACCTAATTAACGGGATATTCTTCTTCTTCTTTTTTTTTTTTAAGGCAAGATCCGCTCTTGTTTCTCTCCATCAGGACGTTAAAAAAAAGCAGAGTACTTCTAATTAGCAATAATTAAAAATTAATTAAGAAGCTCTCTGCAATCCCCTTTCCCCACCCACGCCTGGCCGCACAGGTTTGCGGGAGCTGTTCTCGTCCCCGTGGTGCTGAATCACGGCTTAATCACAAAGCCGAGATCGCGACTAATCCAACAAACCAGAAGCCCTGTACACGCTAATCACGGCAGCCCTCCGACGGAGACAAGCATCTACCCGGGCCATTAGGAAGCAGGGCCAATTAGTATGTTTAGAGCACATAAAACGTATAGATTGCAATCCCTTCTTATATTTTGGCTGATTACAGATGTAATTGCTTTATTGTTTATCCTGGCAATACCTTCCATCATACTGAGGGATAACAGCATTAGGAGGTTTCAGAAAGAATACTAATTACTTAAGCCCAAATTTTCAAGTTTCAGGTCTTAAAGCCAAACTGGGGGCAGTGCCTATGTTACTGTGTGTTCCTCTGACCCCAGCCCGCTATTGTTTTGTAGGACATATATATATATTCCTGTTGTTACCAGTATTGGTTTTCCAAGCTGTGTACTCACAACAGATAAAATATGCCAATAGCACTTCAGATTTAAAAAAATGTCTGAAGTAGGATAAGATATGAGCTCTGAATGACTCAATATCAATAACCAGTAAGTGTGGGAAAAGATCTCACTGAAGAGCACTTTTAAAAAATGACACTAACAATAAAAATGTGATTTCCTAGAACCAACAAGAAGTACAAATAAGATGTAAATAAAATGTTCATGATACACAGCTAAATCCAAGGATGAACTCCCAAAACTTCATGGTCAAAGCATATTCTTCCACATTTTTGTTTGAAGCTTATAGTTCCCCAGCAAGCAGACCCTCCAAAATCACTATTCATTTTAATTCCAATATCTCCATTTTGAAATAATACTAAAAGCCAATTATAATAATGACAATATTAATAGCTTTGTCATATTTTCTGAACAAAATTATCACTATGTCACTATTACATTTGCTAGTAATTAATAAAGAAACACCAAGACAGCATATATGTACACACACACACTAACTGTCCAAGAAGTATAAATCTCCCTGAAGCCAGGTGATTGTTAAAGGGAGGTCCCCATTATCTTAATTATGTTTCTGGAGCAAACATTATTCCAGTATGATAAAAGATGACATGACACTAAAGGTAAAGCTAGAGCAGATGTTACATGAGTAACAAGCCAATATGCCCACATTCTGGTAATTTCTCCCCCACTAGACATGTTCTCATTAATCTCTGATTAATAGGATTTGAGTATAGTAAATGATGATCATCTATTGTCTGTCTTCACCATGGAGAGAGCAATTTGTCAGCTCGGCTTTTGTGTGACTATTTAATGGAAAAGGGGGGGAGAGAGAAAAGACGCTAATCTTCTAATTGGCATCTATAGAGAAAGGTCTAAGAACATTGCCTGCCTGGAAATAGCTTGTGTGCAATTCCTATGTCCCTGTGACTGGGACAAAGACAGATGCAGAACTCAATGTATCTTTTTTCATCATCACTATATTAAAAACACACACACACACACACACACACATAGCATGGAAGCTAAAGAAAAGAAGGCTGCAGAACAAAGCACAATTGCATAAGTCTGTTGTGTTTCAGCCCCATACATGTCAAAAAAGCACCTTGACTGGTGTGACTTTTACAAAGGCAGAAAGGTGCCTCTTGTACAGAGATGAGAAAAGGGGAAAAAAGAGGTATGTGTGTGTGTAATCATGCAAGTGCTACTTAAAAACAACAACCACTAGGCAATATGAAACAGTACAGAGTGCACTAATAGCCAGCCATAGATACTGTGTGATATTTGCTTTCCCCCCCTTATTTAATCACACTATTTAGGCATGAAGGGCCTGCTTCAGCCAAAGTTAAGCACTTTAAAGTCCCATTCATTTCAATGGGAGTCATGTGCAGTGCAATCCTATGTGTGTCTATTTAGAAGGAAGTCCTATTAAGTCCAATCAAATTTACTACCAGGTAAGGGTGTATAAGATTGCAGCCTTAAGCATTTTCTTTACTCTTCTATTGAAGTCAATAGGACTCTAAAAGTGCTTAACTTTCACTGGATCATGCCTTACATTTCCTAAAGGAATCAATCTTCCTTGGCCCTAAGAAAATATCTTAGATGGTATGATGCAAATGAATGAAGTTAATTATTTATAGTATGTGCATTGCTATTATGAAGCCCCTTAAAACTTTGCCACAAGCCTAGCATACAGAATATGTCAAAATGCGTCCACACAGTTTCAGTCTGGAGATTAACCCCTGGTGTAGTCAGCAGTACACCTTAATCAAACAACCTTTCAGGGGTGTGTAGGTCCTTGTATTTTTCTTCTCTTCCAAAACGTCTCAGTGAGAAAAATGTCTCGCATCACCATTTGTAATGCTGAGTAGCTACACTGAGAGGAACTGGGTGAATGCTACAGATTAGATTTGCAATATTGATCTGAGAAAAGCAATACTATGGACAAACAGATTAAAACGCACTGTGGAGTCTAGTGTAAAACTAGAAAAAGGGTGAAGGATTGAATATGCAGTAAATGCAAATCTGTGGCAAATCAACAGTGTGCTGCTACGATTTAAGCCCCCCCCCCCATGTCCTGTTTGAAAAATACAAGAGCAGGGAGAAAAACATTTTCTGAAGAAAAGTAAAAAAAGTGTTATGATGCAGAGAAGTGGGAATGGTACAATGGGCAGTTGTTGGCTTGTTTACCCTTAAGTGGTGTGGGAATACCTTATTTATTTATTGTATTTATACCCCGCCTTTTTTCCTGCAAGGAACCCAAGGCGGCTTACATAATCCTCCTTCTCTCCATTTTATCCTCGCAACAACCCTGTGAGGTAGGTTAGGCTGAGAGTCAGTGACTGGCCCAAAGTTACCCAGTGAGTTTCATGGCTGAGCAGGGACTAGAACCCAGATCTCCTGAGTCCCAGTCCAACACTCTAACCACTAAGCCACAATAGTTCTTAAAACATAAACATAAATAGCTTTACGGTTTTTTAATGCAAACATGACAAGTAGATAAATTCATGTGCAAAGTTTTTAGGATTTGTTGTTTCAGACTGTTATATTAAGCACACTACATTGTAATCCAATACATACTGACTTGGGTAAGTCCCATTGAACTCAATGTGGCTTACTTCAGAGTAAACACGTATAGGATTCCACTGTTAAAAGTATCTTCCCATACTGAAATCAGTGAGACTTAACCTCAAATGAATAAGGTTTGGAATGAGGTGTAGGTGTAAAATATGATAGCTGGCAGGTTTTGTACATGCAACAGACAAAATGACCTATGAACACATGAACATCCTGCAAAAGGTTGTTTGAATTCTTATGATTTCAAGCTTCTTCCCCCCCAACATTTCCTTAAGATGAACGATTCTATGCCTACTTCCTATGTTTCTCCAGTTTTTATTATATTTTTCCATGATAAGCAGTCCTTATGTTGTATTAAATGTAAAGTTGTGATATTTTGATGACACGGGGTAGTGAGAGCCATTTGTAAAAGGGAAGACTTAGCTTTTTGAGACCTGAGTTCAAATTCCTGCTCAGCTGTAAACTCAGCTGTTTACCTTGAGTCAGCCATGTTTTTATCCACATTGTTCACTTCCATAATATGGGGATATTAATAATATACTTCTGAGTTGTTTTTGTTTTGTTTTTAGCTGAATTATATGAGGTTTCAGTAGAGTCACTATTATATCTCCTGAGAAAGATTGTGATTTCTGAAGCATTCTCAAGTTGTATTAATGGCATTTTGTGGAGTCAAAACCAAGGAATACACATAAATATTATGTGGATAGAAAACACCGATTTTCATAATATGAACACTGTGAGTTCCATTACATATTGAACCACAAAGTAGAATTAGGGCCTGACTTGGCAAAAGTTAAGCATGTTTAAGTCCCACTGATTTCAACAGGAGAGTTCAGCATACAGTGAACTCCCTCCCCAAATGACTCAGAAGTGCTCTAACTTCATCTTGATTGTGCCCTGAATTTGTAAACAAGCTATAAATGTAGCTGTGTCATCTAAATGAACAGGTGCACTGGATATTGTTGCTGGCTTGAGTAGCAAGGTCTTGGAAGACTTAGGTGTACTTTTGCATCATCATCATCATCATCATCATCATCATCATCATCATCATCATCATCATCATCATCCAATAGTTTAGATCTAATCCTGTCTATTTTTAAATATATATATATATATCAAATTATTTAACTGCATGTTTTTATTGTAAATTTAAATTAAATTTAAATTGCATTATTGTAAATGAATTAAATCAAGATTCACCAAAGGAATAATACATGGCATTCCCACAGGTTATAATAGGAGCTGCCAGATGGTGTACATGATGGGAATCTTGTCTCTAATGCTTGCTTTTGTGGACTGGAATTCACTGAGCAGCTTCCCTGGGCCTCCACACACAAATACGCTGCATCTGTCCATCACCGATGTCACATATTTTCCAGCTGATTACTTCCCATCTAGTACATTGCTGGTGCTATTTGTTTTTTTGTTTTTTTCATGCTCTTGCAATGTTTCAGAGCTGCTCTGATTCTGGAGTGATATTTTGCCTTACAGACCCCATATTCTTGTTCATTTGTTGTCAACTGAAATGCTAAACTAGAACATTACCTATAACGGCAATTTAGAACTGTGGCTTACCTTATCCTTTCTCCCTAACATTATTTGATTTTGCAGCATAAACAAATTGCATCTAAAATCGCTTCCTCCAGTGGCTGGCAACAGCATTCTGATGATATTAAAAAAATGTCATCAGATGAAAATATGTGCAACAGCATTAGACTCAACTGGAATATGAAACTGTTACATATCAGGATCAAACAGATGCTTTAAATCTAAATCCAAATACCAGTTTGTCAATAAATTAATATTTATCTTGTTTTATTTTAATTATTGTTGTGATCCATGAGATTGGATATTACACAATATTCTCTAGTACAAAATTTGGAGTATAAAGAGAACACATATTGAAATCCGAAACAAAACTAAAACTTCAAAACTTTTCATCATCTCCCTCTGGAAATTAGAGGGTAACATTCTGGTAGTTCTGTCAAAGTCAAATACAGAAGCAATTGTTAAGTGTTGATAAGCAGCGGTTAGGAGGTGTAATCTACTGGGAAGGTTTTTGATCTGAAATGAAACAGCTTTCTACCCCCGCTACTCAGGCAGAAATCTAATTACTCTCTTCTGATCTACTATGGAGAGTTAAACCAAAGAGATGGAGGTTATGGACAGTTTCATTGATTTTTATGTCAGAAATCAACAAGTGTAGGTTTTACACTTTGCACATACTTGCTTAACTGGTGTCAGGAATCAGATACTTCAAACTGGCTTACCCTGCTTTCAAGTCAATAAGCATTTTTGGTTGTTTTGTTCAAGTTTTATTGTTAGTGTCATCACTGCAGAAGCTTTTCTACTTGGAACTGTGGAGTGGGAGAGGATATTATTTGGACCCTATTTGGACATTTGTCATTTAGGTTTCTATTTAATGCAGTATCTAAAATCTAAGGGAAAGAGTGCACTAAAAATAGTGCACATAATTAAGAGATACAATGACTTGGATCCAACATTATGAGAGCAGAAGTCTGCTCATGCAATGGAACTTCTCCATCCTATCCTCTCCCTGTAGCCCCCTGTGCACCTCCAAATTTCTTCCCCAACCCTCTGGAGCAGATTGGGGGGGCATGTGGGGGGCGGCAGGGGGACAGGAAATCCATTTCACCAGCACTTTCTCTTCTGTTGGTGGAACAACACCATTGGATCCAACCCAATATTAGGGCAATTGTATCAGCAATGTAGAGCCAAGGCAAATAATTTTGTTTATCTGCCTTCAATTAATAAAAGGCAGGCTATAATTGTATAATTATAATAAAGGAATGAAAAATACACAGAGAGAAATAAATGGGAAGCTCTGGACACAAGCATGATTCTCCCCTTGCAGCAAGGCAGCCATATAAATCTAGCATATCAAGAAGAAGGCCATACTGGAACTCTTCTCCTTGACATCTCATTTTCTATGTGCAGGGACCATTTATTCATATCATAAATGGGGACATTCTATTGTATGATCCACAGCTGCTGCCTAAAATTATGCAATTTTGCCACCTCATGGATGAGGTGGCAAAACTCATTGTATGAACTAGTAAGCCTTTGGTTTGCCAATATTTACCCTGGAGCAGGTTACTTACTTATTTTATTTTTTGTATTACATTTCTATACTGCCCAATAGCTGAAGCACTCTGGGTGGTTCGCAACAATTAAAACCAGAAAATACAGCATAATAAAACATAATTTAAAAAACCTTTAAAAGTGAAAAACTACAGACTAAAACCAAAGTAAAAACCAGCAGCAGTGTAAAGATGTTAAAATACAATAACAGATTTAAAAACAACAAAAACTGAAAGGCTAAAATGCCTGGGAGAATAAGCAGGTCTTCACCTGGCGCCAAAAAGACCACAATGTAGACACCAGATAAGCCACTCTGTGGAGGGCATTCCCAAGCTGGGGTGCCACCACTGAAAAGGCCCTCTCCTTAGTAGTCACCCACCTCACTTCATTTGGTGGGGGCACCTGTAGGAGGAGGGCCTCTGAAGATGAAGATGATGAAGATTGAGACAATCCTTCAGGTAACCTGTCCCAAGCTGTTCAGGGCTTTGAAAATTAACACCAGCATTTTGAATTGGGCCTAGAAATAGACTGGAAGCCAGTGCAGCCAGGGCTGCTTGCCCTGAGAACCAGTGCAGTGTAGTTATTAGAATGTTGGTCTGGGAACAGGGAGACCCAGGTTCAAATCCCTACTCAGCCACAAAACGTCCTGGGTGGCCTTGAACCAGTCAATTTCTTTCTCCCAGCCTAACCTACCCCACAAGGTTGTTGTGAGGATAAAATGAGTGGGAGAGAACTATGTATGATGCCCTGAACTCCTTGGAGGAAGGGTGGATAGAAAGACAATACATAAATTGTCTGCCAGTAAGGTATATAAGTGGTTGCTGGTTGCAGCTTCTTGCTCCACCCACCCAGACCCAGGTTCTTGCACACGGACTGCTCATCTGCTGGAGAGGGAAAGGAGGCCTAGCTTTGGCTGACTGTGCTGTTGGGTGTCCGTGAGTGAGCTAGGGTGGCCACTTATGCATCACCACGAAAGAGGGCATGAAATGTGCATGTGCCAATGTATACATGTATAGATACAAATTAAGAAGTAATTACTGTACTTTAAACAGAAATACAATATATCTCACCGTAGTGGGGGAGACTGTGACCAGGTGAGCTGTGTGTCTGCTCAGTCTGCCCTGCAGGTCCTACATAAAATATATGTATTTTACATGTATGTTTTAAACTTGAAAATAGATGCATTGGTAGGGTGGCCAGTTACACATTGCAAAAAAGGAAAAAAGGAAAACGGGACATGCACTGCCAAAAATGAGGACAAAAGAAGACAAAATTTAGAAACAATGGCTATAATTTAAATAGAAATGCAATACATCTCACCAGAGGGGGGAAGATTGTAACCTCATGACCTGTGTGCCTGCTCCTGACCAGGTGCTAACAGTTGATGGGCAACTTCAAGGCCCCTCCTGCTTTCCCTTCTTACAGTTTCTTAAGGTCCTTTATCTTTAAACCGGACTTGGGCAGGGCAGCCCTTTAAAGAGAGGGTGCCTTCAAGGAGAGAACTGTCCTCTGACAGCCTTTCAAATGGCGGACTGTCTTGTGTAAATCAGGATACCTGACCACCCTAGTGTGAATACGCAGTCCAAAAGAGGTCACTGATTTCACCCTTTTGCACCTGGAGATTTTGTGGGCAGATTGACCTCATTGGACTGGAGCGTCACATTGTTGTTGGGTGGTTTTTATTTTAATTTATAGAAATAGTTCACAGATGTAATAAGATCCTGTTATTTACCATTCTGCATGACATGGCTGCCTTCTTATGAACTACACATTTCCAGACAATTTTAGCCATACTCAAAAATATACTGAGCCTTATGCTTGTTTGTGTATGGTCCACACACATGGTGAAAGGCCCAGTTTGTCATATCTATAGCTCAGCTGCCAGCCCTGCAGACAGAGACATAGAAGTGAGAAGGAGTGCAGCCTTGAGATTATTTTGATAGCTTTTCTTCCTTGTGTCCTGGGAGATAAGGCTGTTTCTCCCACAGCCGCATTTTTCCTGAGTGACTGACAGCCCCTTCAGACAGATCCAGCCCCCTTTTTGTGCCCTTTCAGTCACTCGGAGGTTATCAACTAAAACTGCACTCAGCATTCAATCACATCTTTCCCCTGTGGCAGTAACTCCTGTTAACACAATTAACCTTCTGATGGGATTGGGGACATAAAATGAATCAGGGCAAGTGGGGAAGTGGAGAAGAGGCAGAAATAAGCTGAAATACATTCCCATGTTATGGATTAAAAGGGCACATTTCTGATTATTGTGGCCTTTATTCCTCCCACCATCACCCCAAGATTACATAAAACAACACTCTTAACAGGATGCTGGTGATTCACTATATTTTAAAAATAACAAAGGCACAATGAGCCTTTACTGTCTTTGTTATTTACTCAAGGAAAGCTTTTGCAAGAAAAATGGGATTGAACTATAGCAGAGTTGGAATTCTGGTCATATGATATCCAAAACAATTTGTATGGAGAACCTTCAGCAATGAGGTTCTAAACATGTTTACTCAGAAGTAAATCACACTGGGCCGGTTTGCAGCACTATCACTGCAGCCCGGAGTGGCTTACTTCAGTCATGGTGGGTTGCTGCTCATGCTGGTGGCCATTTTGAATATTCAACACACAGCAGCGAATTTTAAAAGTCTGATTGCCGCATGGGGGTAGATTTTTCAAGGGGGAGTCACAGTATTGGGAAGGGTTAGCCCTCCCTCTCCAGCAGCAGCCCCACATACACAAATGCTTTCCACACTGCTATTAG
This sequence comes from Shinisaurus crocodilurus, assembly GCA_021292165.1. Lineage (NCBI taxonomy): Eukaryota > Metazoa > Chordata > Lepidosauria > Squamata > Shinisauridae > Shinisaurus > Shinisaurus crocodilurus. Next base: position 268,016,280 of record CM037876.1, read on the forward strand.
GCTTTTTAAAAGACTCCATTGGCATGCCTGACTGGTGGAGAGGGGGCAAGGCCTGGGGAAGAAGCCCAAACAAGACCCCCCACCCGCGTGGGCTGTATCCAG